>OX411336.1:11228609-12457218 GCA_948150665.1 Conistra vaccinii | reverse complement strand
GATAGTGAGGTCAAAATTTAAATCCAAGATGGTGGATTCGAAAATTTAAAAAAAAATCGTCATGGGTATCGTTTTTCATAGTTTTCGAAGGTGGTAAACCCGATAGTGAGGTCAAAATGTGAATCCAACATGACGTCTGCGATTTTATTTTTTTTTCATAATTTTTTTATTTTGTGTAAATCAGTGAGTAGGAAATTCGTTCCTGATGGGGGTCGGACCGCACACGTTTGTTTTCTCATAGAGGGTGATAAAAAGTAGAGTGTTCACCTCGGGAGCAACACTATTTTAAGCTCGAGTGATGTACTTTGAATCCCTCGCTGCGCTCAGGATTCTACTTTAGAATCCCTCGCTACGCTCGGGATTCTACTCTAGAATCCTTCGCTCCGCTTTGGATTCAAAGAAACACTCTCGCCTTAAAAATAGTTGTTTGCTCCCTTAGTAAACAATCTACTATTTATTATCTGACTGACGGACTAAATAGAATTACTTTTTTTTGACCCAGGCATCATCCCTATTATAAGCCTGTGTCAATTCTGCCAGTTCTCAGTAAGGTGTTTGAAAAGTTGATGCTCAATCAAATGTTACGTCACTTTAATAAAAAATCCATCTTTTATGTACAACAGTACGGTTTCACTAAAGGGCGTTGTACCACTGACGGTGGAGTCACCCTAATAAGGAACATTTTAACGCCTGGGAAGAAGCACAAGATGCTATTGGAATCTTTTGCGACCTCTCGAAGGCGTTCGATTGCGTAGACCATGAGACACTTCTGCTGAAACTAGAGCACTATGGGATTAGGAGGAGGGATACAGCTCTTGATTTACTAAGATCATACCTGAAAGATATATACAATGTCGCCCATGCGCATGTGACCGCCCGTAATTTTCTGAATATTCATGAAAAAATATCGAAAATAAACTTCAAAAGGGGGGGTCTATCTATAACATTTTTCACTAGTTTTTTTAAAATAAATACACAATTTTTTACCGAAAAAATGACTTCGATTCCGTTTTTCTTTCGTAGTCGATATTTTTTTGTAAAAATTTTAATTAACAACTCCTAAGCTTTTGGAAATAATAAACAGAATTCAAATCGACCCATAAACTTCGGAGATGTGTCAAAAAACAGAAAGCAAATCTTTAAAAAATTAAAAATTGAATAACATGAAAAATGTTATAGATAGACCTTTTGAAGTTTATTTTCGATATTTTTTCATGAATATTCAGAAAATTACGGGCGGTCACATGCGCATGGGCGACATTGTATATAACTCACCCTACTTATTACCCATTATTAAAAAAATCTTACCGTGGAAACAAACGTTATTAAGAAAAAAAATCTTTAGGTACGTTACAATCTTAACCTACATAACCGACGAAAAAATTTGAACGATGGTACCTATAACCTAGGTCTAGGATCATAGTACTGAATTCATGGTACCTAACAGTTTGCGCGTTGATGTCCCTTAAGGACACCGTGTATGCGGAAGCACGGCCAAAAGTAGATATTATTGGCGCTGCGCAGACGATGGAAAATTTGTCCGTTGACAATTTGAAATCGTATGGAAATCTCGGCATTTTCGCCTACGTGCGCGTTAGATTTCCATACGATTTCAAATTGTCCACGGACAAATTTTCCATCGTCTGCGCAGTGCCGATTGCCGCCTATCGTAGTTCCGTCCGCCTTGGTAACTAACTGTACACAATTTTTGCTACATCATGAGCTCACGTGGGCTACATTGTCTGTGTGCAAAACAATTAACTACGTTACTACGTAGAAACAAAACCAATTTAGTCTGCAAATAAACATTAGTTATAATCATGATGTACTCATTCATATTATTTATCTTAATTCAGATATTATACAGTAGATAACGATATTTTAAAGCCAAGTAAAAATAAAGATGAGATTGTAAAAAATTACATCATAGGTAATTATTCTTTTAATTAAACATAAGTAGGTACCTAGATATACCTGCCTATTTGATTGATTTTGTAATCGATAATCGAACACCTTGAGCTTCTTTGGGTAAGATTAACAGCCACCTTCCGCCTTCCACCTTGTCTCTTAATACTTACTAGTCCACCTACTTTTCAGAGAGGTCATACCGCCATACATATTGGAAATTTGGAAGTGAACCTTCCGGGAGGTTCACCGGCATGACGTTTGCGCTAAAGTGCGTGGACGGTCTACGGCTTTAGGTTTAAAACCGTGTTATAAAACAATGTAAAACCAAGTACCTAAAATATTTCAGGGGTTCTTGTCGCTATACGTAGTATCTCTGGGGGTATTTTCATGTAGGTACTGTACTAGTGAGGTGGGGACGTGAAAGAATATGTACAGGGTGTCAGGGACATCGACGCGAAGCCTGTTACCATGCGCATGATTCTGAACCGCTGATCAGCTGTTTCATAGAAAAGTGCAATACCTACGCGGTCAAAATGTATGGAACGGGAGACTTTTTTTAAAATAACTGACGAAAAATTTCAACGCAGGGCGTTTCAGAATCATGTACTGAATCCATGGTAACCGGCTTCGCGTCGATGGCCCTGACACCCTGTATACAAATTAAGAAAAGTATAATAACTAGCTCTAATTCCGAGACAGGGATCTCTAACCTTTAAAAAGTTTTGTGAATATTTGTAACCGTGAAAATGTCGTGAAAATCCACCCCTGAAATACTGAAAGAAAGAGAGAAAAAGGAGCATCTAAAACTAACTAACAATAAACAGAGTTCGAATAAACCAAAATAAAAATTAAAACTATTAACGACCTGTGCGAGGCCAAAAAGGCCCCTATCTCAGCGTATGCAAATACTGGCTCCCAGACGCAACTTTTTTTTTAAGTTAAATTGCTTTGATTTTAAAACCAACGCTTATAAGTACTAATAAATCTTGTTAAAAAATACAACAGATTTTATTTTCATAGTATACAGGACGCGAAGCTTGTTACCATGGATTCAGTACATGATTCTGAACCGTAGGTTATTAAAAAAAAATCTGCTGTTCCATACATTTTGACCGCGTAGGTGTTCCACACTTTTCTATGAACCAGCAGATTTTTTTTTTAATAACCTACGAAAAATTTCAACGCAGGGGGGTTCAGAACCATGTACTGAATCTATGGTAACAGGCTTCGCGTCGATGTCCCTGCCACCCTGTATACCTAATGCTTTATTCGCTCGGAAATATCTATATTTAAAATGGGGCTCCCGGCATCCCATATGCGACTAGAGTGAGCCCTCCAGGAGTGGTCCCAGCCTTGAACATGTTAGTCCTCTTTCAGTACGAATGGACAAAATAAAAAATTATTCAAAAAACAAAAAACCCGACTGCAAAAACACATAACTGAAAAGAGAAAAACAAGCATTATTATCTATAGAATTTTGGTATCGCAGGCGGGGACAAAAAAAAGTATCACCATATTTCCGGTTATTATTGTTATATTATTATTGTCCCCGCTTGCGATACCAAAACTCTATAGATAATAATGCTTGTTTTTCTCTTTTCAGTTATGTGTTTTTGCAGTCGGGTTTTTTGTTTTTTGAATAATTTTCTTTATTTCAAGTTTTTTAGTTTTATTAATATATTTTTATTTCGAATTGACTAATTACCAGCTTTTATTTGATACCAATATTGTGGTAATTTATTTTAAAAAAAACCTTCCCCTCCCTTTTTTTTTGTATTTGCAGATGCAATACATAAATATTATATAGCCTATGTCACTTCTACGATTAAGACGAATCTAACGACACCTCATATGTTAAAATCCATCAAACCGTTTAGGCTACAGAGCGTGCCAAAGAAATAGACATACATACATACATATACATACATACATACTCTCGAAAAACATTACCCTCCTTCTGGGGCAGTCGGGTAAAAACTATCCCATTCAAATTATCGAGCTCGCATTGCTCGCTCTTGAATGATTCAAGAGCGAAGTTGAATCCTACATTCTCTTATTTATAAGTTGTCAAAGTTACTTACAAAAACATATCCGAGGTGATCTGAAAAGTGATGAAGCTCGCTTCGAAAACATATCCGAGGTGATCTGAAAAATGATGAAGCTCGCTTCGTGGAGTTTTTTTGTTAAGTGAAAACTTCTTTAAGCGCATTGAGCACTTTTTGGAATGGGTAAAAAATGTTAAACTCACCTCAGGTGTAGGCGTCAGGCGTCAGAATTTGTTGACAGCGTACTCTGTTTTTTTTTTTGGATTTTTATGATGGAGAGCGCTACAGCTTTCGTTCTTGTACTGACAGCAAGCCACATAAATTCCTGACATTTTCGTTAGATGGCGTTACTCAGTTTTCACTTCCATCGGCATCTTAGTTTTCACTGCCCCGCATGTTTTTTTTTTCAGGGTGGTTGATCACCTGCCTGAAAAAACTGCCGGCGCCCATGCATGCTATCAATGCATGCATACGCACTGCTTATTGGTAGTACCGAGTGTACCGACTCGTCACTACATTTATTATGTAGAATATGATAAGCCAGTCATTATGACAAATTGTGTGTATTTTTTTTATTGATGATTATTAGCTAAATATACCTACTTAGTTTTTTATGATTGTTTTGAGAGATATCCTTAAGGATTACACACTATTTATCATTATAAACTTATCTTATCTTTATAATACCTACTACTAGATCATTTTTTTATGATTATTCGCAATTTTGTTCAAGTCATTTTATTTTGCACTCCTATAGTTCGTATTTAAGGAGCCAAACAAGGAGAAATAGAATCATTTTGAGTTAGAACGGGGTGGGTACACCGTCAGAATCAAAAACATTTTTAAAGTGGAAATTGAGTTCAAGATTCTTAATATTTTAAGGAAAAGGTAATTTTATAATTATCTTATTTTGTAGTTTAAATAGCAAAAAAAAAAAATCGGCATTTTATCCCTTCAGCCCATTCATTAGGAACTTTTTGCAAAGAGGATTTTTTTGTGAAAATTAACTTCGTATAGTTTTAGTCCACTCCCATTGAAGGCCAGTCCTTTCGGTAGGAGTCGTGGCAAAGGGAAAGGGAGGCCTTTGCCCAGCAGGGGGACATCACAGACTAAATAGATAGGAACGTAGGTAGTTTCAGTTGGTAAGAGACATGAAGATGGTATGGCTCTAAACTCTAAGCCAATCCTGGGCAGAACTTATAGCTATGACAAATCGCAAACGAAACAAACCCAAAAAATAAGACCTACTAACATAAAATTTAACTTTATTCGTTCACTAGTTTAGTTACTCAAGCGTAAAAATTATATTTTTGTTAAATAAAAAATAAGGAAAACAGAAATGTTGCAGTTCAGATGATAAATTCGACTGTTTATCATAGGATAGATTTTTACGAGTTTGCAAGGAATTGGTAGAATGTTTGTGGATTGCCCGTGTCAGTACCCTAATGGAACTATTCGTATTAGATTAGCAGAGTTAATTAGTTCATAGTGCAATGTGTAGTTGAATCTGCGATATTTCTACTTATAAACGTTTGTGAGGACGAATAAGAACATAGCCCTCGTAGCCCACACGCGATTTTTTATCGTTGAAAATGTAGTGCGCGGCGCTAACACCAAGAGTGGAAAATACAACAGTGTATTTTTTTACGCACTGGGACACTCTCTGTTGGATTCTCAATATTCGGCTGAACACCAAGAGTTGAAAATCCAGGGCGCGAGAAAAAATTGCCCGTTCGTGCCTGGGCTAAACTGGGCTTAACGTGGCTTAACTATAATTCCCCTGGCATCTGAGCTATTTTTCTGTGACACGAAATTAGCTCATGCTGTGGCGTTGGTTCAACCATTCAGCAGAATAGTCGAAGTCCATGGGGTTCAGTTGCACCCCCATAGTAAATAAATACTTAGTTTAGAAACAAAGGAAAACAATTTAAATAACAAACAGACCGGTTTCTTTGTCTATCCAAATCATTAAATCGGTATCATAACAGTTATCGGTCTGTTACGATTGGATAGAATTTCCTCCTAAGTATCTAATTACGCAACACATTTTCGTAAGCGATTCAGACTAATCTGTTTCATTTTGACAGTTCAATAATATTCATTGCGTTTTTTACGTTGTTGAGCAGATTTTTTATCGAACTTATGAAGCAATGGATTAGCAATCTGCTTCAAAATGATTCAAATTCAATTGATGGTGTATTACGTAATTAGGGTACTGCCATGGTCATTTTACGATTTGCCTATATTAATTGCGGACCTGCAACTTTAGTGAATTAACCACATTGATAGCAAATATTATAAAATATCGCTCTCTTATATATTTAAACCTATATATATTTTTCAGTTCTTCCGCAAGCAGTTTGGGTGGAATATTTTTTTAATTTATAAACTTTTTTGTTTAGGTTTTCTGGAGCACCACCAACATTTTAAACATGATTTTAGCCCCCCAGGTGAGTAACAGTTTTTAACATATTTTATCTTTTCGTTAATTATGTTTTTTCAAAGGAAGTAGGTTCCCCTAATTTTTCTAATAAAAGTTAAGTAAATAGCAGACCAGTGGTAACGTCCGCGACTTACGAGATTTACGTCGTAGTTGCGAACCCAGATAGGCACTTTACTTTGTTTCATCACCACTGCACCTGTCGGAGCTGTCAGAGCCATTTATTATCTACGTAGCTGCGAATCTCTTTGGGAATTATTTAAAAGAATTAATATTATTACGGTGCCCACGGTACCTTGCCAATTCATTTATGAAAATAATATTATGTAATATGTATGTAAGAAAGAATCTACATAAACATATGTTTAATAAAATAAATGAAAGACATGGTGTACTAAAAATAAAGATAAAATAGATCAACTATTTTCAGATTATCTAAAGTACAGCTACATAAATATCTTTTATGGGGTACACAAAATACCTTGTGATATACATTACAATTAAAAAAGGAAATTTAAAAATTAATTTAAAAGTACACTTTCTAAACAAGCATTATTACAAATTAGAGGATTATATCCAAGATAAGAATGCTTATAAACATGCAGTTCCTGCTCCATGGGACAATCTAGGATTCTAGAGTAACAAAATCAAACTGGTTGCTAATTATATAATTAATTGTACCTAGGTACTTCTAAAAAATATTGTAAATAGACCCTTAATTATTTTCTAGCGTAAGTTTGGAGTATTTAATTAAATTATTTCCTCTAATAACTTTATAATTACACGAGTAGGTAAGTGTTATGCATAGATATTGAATTGTTGAAACAAACATTAATCATAACGTAAGTTTACGTAAGCAATAGTTAATAAAAAATGCAAATTATTTAGAATTATTATATTTATCAATAATTTATAAACTTTATATCATCATCATCATCAGCCTATTAATGTTCCCACTGCTGGGACACAGGCCTCCTCTCTGTGAGAGGGAGTGGGCTGTAATCTACCACGCGGGCCCAGTGCGGGTTGTTAGATGTCACATGTCTTCGAATTTTTTGGTTCTAAGACATGCCGGTTTCCTCACGGTGTTTTCCTTCACCGTTTTGAGAGCAGTGGTGATGAAATTATTTACACAAAGTATAGCGCCAATTCGGTCGTGTTGTCGGTCGTGGGTTCGAACCCACGACCGGGCCCGTTACCACTGGGCCACCACTGCTCATTTATTTAGAATTATACAGGGTGTTAAAGTAATTGCGTGCCATAGCTTCAGGGTAGGATCAGTACCGATAAAGGAGCCGGGGAAAAATAAAAATATTATTAAAAAAAATATTGCAAGATCAACTTATTTAATTCAATCTAACAATCAATCATCAGCCTATTAATGTTCCCACTACTGGGACACAGGCCTCCTCTCTGTGAGAGGGAGTGGGCCGTAATCTACCACGCGGGCCCAGTGCGGGTTGGTAGATGTCACATGTCTTCGAATTTTTGGTTCTAAGACATGCCGGTTTCCTCACGATGTTTTCCTGACTTTTTTAATTTGTAGGTTTTAATTTTGAAGGAGATAAGCACGCTAAAGTAGGAAGAAGAAATACTTGGAATTGTAATATTTACGTACCTATCCTTCACTCGGCGTTATCGAAGTGTTCAGGCGTAGGTATTTCATTGCGTTCGGTAGTAGGTAGGTAGGTAGGTAACTCTAGGAAATTATGAATTAGCATTTAAACAAAATAAAAACATTTTAAGCAATTTTCGATTCGATTTCGATTTTTAATTAGTAGGTACTACATTAGGTTCATCTTATGATAATTTTCGTTTTTTTTTTTTAAAGATAATTAATTTTTATTTTTTACGGGTTCCTTTATCTATACTGAACTCACCCTAAAGCTATGGCACGCAATTACTTTAACACCCTGCATAGGTGTGTCTATTCATACACGAAATCTGTTAAGGGGTCATTGTACTCATCATCATCATCATCTCATAATTTTTTTGTTTGAAAGGGTAAGCTCCCGAGGTGGTCCCATATACATTTTATTTTGCTTGGATAGTTTTTGAGTTAGCTTCAATAATACATATTTTTCCCACTTAGTTTGTATGGATGATATGATGATAACTTCCTGTCACCGTTATTTATTGCAGTTAGTGGTATTCGATAGTGTGGGTAGGTACCACAACTAAAAAGTGAAAAATAAAAACTTTTTACAAAAAATTAAAATCCGTCTTCCAAAAAAAAAAAACACTACAAAGTGAAAAATAACTTTAATTTCGGAAGTCGGTGACAAAAAACGAAAATTCAAAAACAAAGACACCGACTTCCGAAATTAAAGTTATTTTTCAGTTTGTAGTGTTTTTTTTTTGGAAGTCAGTGTTTTTTTTTGTAAAACGTTTTTTTTTTCGCGATTTCGACGTTGGACCCATAGTAAAAACACCAGCAACCTCTTAAGGGGTCATTGTATTCGTCATTATAAACAACTTTCACTATGGGACCAAAGAAAGTAGAAATCGTGAAAAAAAAATCGGCTGTTCCTTACATTATTATGTTCTCATATCTTGTCAAAATGTAGGGAACAGCTGATTTTTTTTCGCGATTTCAGGTTTGGTCCCATAGTAAAAGTTGTTCATAATGATGAGTACAATGACCCCTTAAGAGGTTGCTGGTGTTTTACAAATAACCCTGTATAAAGGGTAGGTTAGGAAAAAAACACCTTATATTTCTGTCAAGGACAAACTTTCTATGCACTAGCCTACGATTGACAAGCAAATTCTCAGTAAGCTTAGCGCTACTGCCGATGTCGGCAGTGGCGAGGATAGATAAATAAATTAAATACTTATCCATTTATTGTCACCAGGATTGTGGGTGCCCGATCATAGAAGAAGGACCGAGTCTAGTCAACTCCCCGGTATGCAGCGGTAACTTCCTTTTCATGGTACTCCTGCAAAGGTACCTGTGGGGACGCTGCGACATCTCCACGCCATGCAATAGGATAGAGTCGGTGGACGAAACACATGATGAATACGACTTCATCGTCGTGGGCGCTGGATCTGCGGGGTCCATTGTGGCCGGAAGACTCACTGAAAACACTACCTATAATGTAAGTAAATTAGTTTTTTATTAGGGTGCCAAACGGAACCCTATTACAAAGCCTCCGCGCTCTCCGTCCGTTCGTCTGTCTGTCAGCGGGCTGTATCTCATGAACCGTATAATAGGTGAACAGTTGTTTTCACAGATTATGTATTTCCATTGCGATGGCCGTTTTGCGTAGATGTGACGCATATTTTCCCCCAAATTGTTTTTTATTCGTAAATTATTTCTTTTTTGCGTCATGTTTACCGCAAATAAACATATTTTCTTTCTTTCTTTCTATTGCCGCTAACAGAATATAATTAAAAAAAAAAAAAATATTGGGTCTACTAAATACAAGAAATGTTTTCTTTTCGGCGTTTTTTGCTAAATATTAGGTATATACGGAACCCTTCGTGTCCGACTCGCACTTGGTCGGTTTTTTTTTCTTCTATATATGTATAGAGGATTGAGACTATAGAAAAAGGGTGACTGGTAATTAGTGACCGATACTTAAACATGTGATTTTACTCATCATTATGAACAACTTTTACTATGTGCGATGGGACCAAACATGAAATCGCGAAAAAAATATCAGTTGGTCTCTACATTAGGCTGCCTGTCCACTGGAGCGGAGAGGAGAAAAGAAGAGTGGAGATGTGTCAATATTAACCAATAGAATCTTGACTCAGGATCACTGATCTGAACTCAGGGGCGGAGTCAAGATTCTATTGGTTAATATTGGCACATCTCCGCTCCTCTTTTCTCCTCTCCGCTCCAGTGGACAGGCAGCCTTAGACCTCTAGTTTAAGGCCCTTTTTTGTAAATATTTATGTGAATCGATTATTTCAATAAACAAAACAATTATTTATGCGAACATAATATTGTGTGTAACAGCAGATTATTTTTTTCAGGTATTATTACTAGAAGCAGGTGGACCAGAACCAATAGGAGTGCGCATCCCGGGATTCTACAGATCGTTCTGGGGTAACGAAGCAGTGGACTGGCGCATTCGCACCGTACCTGCCGATTACTGCCTCGATCAAGATGGACAAGGATGCCAATGGCCGCTTGGAAAAGGCTTAGGTAAGATATTAGGATAACTTAAGGGAATTAAGGCTCCCGCTGACAGGCGCGACGCGACTGAAGTAGAACGATTTCTATGAAATCTTCATGGAAATTGTTCTACCAGAATCGCGTCGCAACGTCGACGCACAACAGAAGCGCCCATTTTTCACCCAAACTAGTTACACCGTACTTACTTGATTTGATGGAAAATGGGTCTAGCCTTAGGGTCGGGGCACACCTGCCGAACGTTCCGCGGCGGAACGCTCGGTTGAATACGCTCCTAATGTTTTTCAAGTTACCTATGAAACATCAGCCGAACGTTACGTCCATATAAATTTGACGCGACGGAGCGTTCCGCCGCGGAACGTTCGGCAGGTGTGGCGCTAGGCTTATGGGCTGAACCTAGGTTCCATTAAAAACTTAATGAACTTCTAATGGCTACGCTTTTTTAGGGTTTCGTACCTCAGAAAGGAGAAAACGGAACCCTTATAAGATCACTCTCTTGTCCGTCTGTCTGTCCGTGTGTCACCACCGATTTTCTCAGAAACGGGTGGACCTAGCAAGTTGAAATTTATACCAGATACGGAAATCCCTATTAGGTGTATAAAAATCACGGTCCTGAATCAACACGATAAAAAGATATTGGCAATTTTAGATTTTCGCGAAAACTTGTAAATAATTTTAATTTTTTTATTTTTCGGAATTTTTCCTTTACTTGTGCTGTAAGACCTTGCTTTTAACCAAAATTGACAATTCTAGGTCAACCGGAAGTACCCTATAATTTTTGGATCGTAAACCTTATGTATGGTAGTTCCTGTTGACCTAGAATCACGAAATTTGGCAAAAAGCAAGGTCTTACAGCACAAATAGAGGAAAAATTTCCAAAAAAATAAAAAAACTATGAAAATTAAAGGGTTTCCATATATACATAGTTGACGTCCTCTGAGTTGTATACTCGTATGTGCGCTCATACAATTTAGAGGACTAGTTTCTGGGCACACAATTATTTAGGTATCTATACGAATGAAGCTCCTTACGGAACCCTCGGTGCGAGGCTCGAGTCCGACTCGCTCTTGACCAGTTTTTTTATCCTCTAAAAACTATTTGGTCTTTCAAAATGATCGCCTTTTCTAAATAAATGAGACTTTTTAAAGCGGTCGCAGGAACTAATCTAGGGGACACCGCCAGTACAGCTGCCTGTCAAAAACCACTGGAATGGCGGTTAACACTTTGGTTTTAACTTTGGTTTTTTCATCTTAAGGAGGAACAAGTCAACTGAACGGCATGATGTACCACCGAGGCCACGCCGCAGACTACGACGCTTGGGTGGCAGCAGGAGCCGAGGGGTGGTCCTGGGACGAAGTTCGGCCTTTCATGGACATGGCAGAAGGCAACAAGCAAGTTGGGACAATCGTGAGTGCGGAATACCACTCGGATACTGGAAAAATGCCTATCCAAAGGGTAAGTAGTACTTCAGTGTTGCAAGCATTTTAACCCCCTTTTTTTTATGTAACTCCTTATGGATGTCCTCCGCCCTGGGGCTGGTGAAGTAAAACGTGGTTTCTGAAAGCAGTGAACGGTCACACACTGACAGCTATTCAAATACAGAGCGTTTTATGACAGCTTAATGACAAATGCTAGTGAAAATGACAGATTTTCAAGACCGCCACCGCTCTTCTAAAAATCCGTAGTACCTAAACCACACGGTGTTCATGGCCGGGGTGGTGGAGCGCTTGCGCAGTTTGTCATTCTACCCCTGCCAGGAAGCATTTTGGCATTTTGGGCTGTGTGTGTATACGAGTATGTTTATGGTTTTTTCATGGTCATGGTCTCTCAAAAGGACAATACTCGATACGGCTCTACTCTCTCGAAGAACCTTGAAGAGAAAATTATGAATTAAAAAATATTTTGTAAGCAGACAAGAGAAAACTACTGGATTTGGATTCTGTCCATTTCTTCTTTTCTATGTTTATTACCAGTACGTTATCTAATACTGGGAACTGAAAAAGGAAACAATTTATCTTACTTCTGGAATTGGAAGTAATATGACGAGTTACTTCGTTTTTCCTACGAAACTAACTAAACTACTTATCTCAAAACATGGTTTAAAGATTTTTCATTAAGTAATGTAGGTACACAGTAAAAAGGTGTATTCCTACTGTCCCCGTAGAAATGTCCCCGTTAACGGACACAAATGGAATTTAATATTAAATAATTAAAATTACTTGCCGTTAATCCAACAAATGAGATTAATCCAGTAGAGACAAATGAGATAACAATGTGTCCTTTCTCGTCCAGTTCCGCTACCAGCCCAAGCCGCTAAATGATCTGATAGAAGCTATCAACCAGACAGGCTTCCCGATCATAACAGACATGAACGACCCACGCACTCCCGACGGTTTCGGCATAGCACAAGCTTTCAATGAGTGAGTATTGCTAAATATTTATTCTAGGCTTAGAATGGAACGTTTTCTATGTTGCATTTGACAACGAACCAAACGGTCAGGCGAAGGGTCACGGTGCTTAAAAATCATGGTATGACACACGGTGCGTTCCGACATCGCACCACACCGTACACCGGTAATCACCGGTTTTGCAACCCGCGAGACGACGCGAGGAGGGGTGTACCCGGTGCGACGTCGGAGCGACACAGCACTGTCTCACCGTGTGACCGTCAATGCGGCAAAATCATTGCGGTGCGGTGCGGCGCCGCTGCGGCATAACCACGTGACGGCGCCGCAACCCCTGTTGTAACCGCCAAATCCGCCAATGCGGCGAAATCTTTGGAATACGGCGCCGCATTGCATTGTGTGAACAGGCTCTAACCATAACGCTCACGTAGGTAAGTAATAGAGGGATGGATGAAATTCGGATCTAGTAAGTACGCAACCAGTCATACAGGTGCGTGCCTTGGGTTCGAACTGGAGACCTATGTCGTGGCAGTTCCACGGTCACACCTCACACCACTAGGCTATCACTGCTATTTTTACCTGCGATAGGCAAGTAGATAAAAAGAGTTGGAGACGTAGACACCTTGAGTAATTAAATTACCTACACACGACTCTACAATAATATTATGATATAGGTAGACTTCATATCATAATTATATTATGTGTGATTAAATACGTATTATGCCATCCATAATAAGATAATAACACACAAATAGAGGTAGGTACAGACAATAATAATAGATTATATGAATTAGCGATAGCTACAAAAAGATAAGGAAATAAAACTGACTGTAGATTTTTATCTGATTCGATAAGAATTTATCTTTATTATCATAATAATTTGCTTAGTCTTATTTGAGTTAATCTGCGGCATAATTTGAACTCTTATTTTTTAGTGCCTACAGCGTCACTTGTTTTGAAATTTTATTTTATTTTTTTATCAGCTCATAACTGCAGTTTTCTTTGTATAAGTAATTAAAGTTAATAAAACATTCGCAACTACGAGAACAAACAACACATCATTAACATATTAATTTAAAAAAGAGAAAAATTTGGACTTAAACAATGTGTTACAAGAACCCTGGCCGATCTGAAAAGAGCACATACCTAAGTACTGCAATAACCAGAAAGAGGCAATCAATGCCTAGTTGCGACCAAGGCTTGTATAGTACTTTTCTCAAACAATGCGCGGAAATTCAAACCAAGTAAATTATTCATAAATTCCAGAATCAATGGCGAACGAAGAAAATTTTTCACGCGCAAATATGGTAATTTCTTTCTTCACAGCTCTATTCGCTAAGCCAGCTACAAAGGGCCTTGCCCAATTTTGGTGCCTTTTTTTTTTTGATCGCACACTAACGCCACCTTGTTAGATATGTAGAGCACTTCCATACAAACAATAGTTACTATGGCAGCTCAGCTCTAAAGTACATCCGTCTCGAATTATTCACCCTAATCTGTAACGCGTATTTAATTAAGAAAACTGAAAATATGAGTTACTTTAAATTAAACTATTTATTTCATAGTACAAACTCTAATGGACACAAGTTGCATCATATCGGCGTAAGTGGCATAGTGTGACATCAAGTTACACTTCACCGTAACAATGTCGTGAGTATTTTATTAAAAAAACTGAAAATATGTGTGTTTCTTACGCCCTTATCTTGTCTATTTTCTAGTTTAAACACTATCTGGACGCAAGTTACGTCATGTTGATATAAGTGGCATAGTGTGACATCAAGTCACACTTCACTATAGCATAACACATAACGTAAATTAAATTATTAGCCATATATCAGCTAGCACACGCCAATATACCAACCAAAAACATCGAGAACTATACTCAAGCAGAAATAAAAAGTAAAAACTAAACATAAACAGAACTTAATGTCATCGTCGCATTCACCACTAAACTTGTGATTCACACGACATCGCTAGCCGTTCTTACTACCGCTTGCAGCGAATTCATCGTGGCCAGGACCTAATAATACTATGTGAATATTCTCAACCCTCACGTTTTTCGTTGTAGAGCTACAAATAGTATTTAAACTGTGAAAAAAACAAAAGAGGACTGTTTTGTATTGCTTTTTTTCATCCATCGTTAAAAAGTAGGTTGGAGTCTCATTTTTCCTACAAAATGTATGGCAAAAGGGTTTTTTTGCGATTTCGGACTTTTCTAGTACTCAAACTTCAGTTGGTCCAATAGTTTTTTGATTCTTATATGAAACAGTATCGATTGGCATCATACAGAGTTTTTGTGTGAAAACTGCCATTTTTCTTGCAATTTTTTCAAAATCTGTAAATGCAGATCAAAATATCTCTTATCTCTAAAAGTTATGGACAGTCTCCCTCCTAAGACCATTTTCTTGTAGCAACAGCGGTTAAAGTGCTTGCCTTAAGATGGGGCAACAAGTCCCATCTTAAAAATCTACCCTAATACCAATAAAAATACTAATATTGACAGCTAAGCATTGAAAATGCTTTTTCGATCGCTTCAGTAGATTTACAATAAAATTGCGACCGGAGGGGCTAGCGTCCTCAATTATAAAAACAAGGCCGTGAAAAAAATCATTTTTTCTTTTTTATTGAAAAAAATTGTCGTAACATTGCTATGGTGAAGTGTGACTTGATGTCACACTATGTCACTTACGCCAACGTGACGTAACTTGAGTAGACCAGAGTAGCCAGATAGTGTTTAAACTATAAAATAGACAAAATACGGGCGTAAGTAGCACGAATATACACACATCAAAAGTGTCTAGGGATCAAGCATTTTTATGCGGATTTCTTGAGATTGAGATGTGGCTTTGTAATAAATTTATGATTTTATAAATTTATATGGATCCTTTTTGGTGCATTTCATAATTTGAATCAGGAACTGTGAATCAAATTCGAGTAAAAGATGAAAATCAGCTGTCAATATTTTCCCTATAAAAACATACAACGCATTGAAGACATTATTAGTGCTACTGTTTCCCTACTACTGATTAAAACCAACGTTATTATGGAGCAGCGACGTCATTTAAGCAGGGAAGAAATGCTCAGAGCCGTGGGAATGATAGAAGCTGGTTCCCGGCAACGTACTGTGGCTTTAGCTCTGAATACAAGTCAGAGTGTTATCAGTCGACTTTGGACACGTTACCGAAGCACTGGTACCGTGGCTGAGCGCCATGGAGGACGGTATCGCTGCACCACACGGAGACAAGACCGATACATTCAAATCTTAGCTCGAAGAGCTCCAACAATAACCGCCATGATGTTAGCCGTGAGGCTTCATCACTCTTCAGGGAACTTAATTAGCGACCAAACAGTCAGAAACCGCTTGCATGAAGTGAACCTTCATTCCCGAAGACCGCTACGGGTACCACCTATAGCAATGCACAATCGTAGGATTCGATATCAATGGGCTCTTGAACACAGAAATTGGGCAGAAGAACAATGGCGTTTCGTGTGCTTTTCTGATGAGTCTCGTTTTGGTATGAGACCGGATACAAGACGTATACGACACTGGAGAACCCCTGGACGCCAACAGCGATTAAAATCCTGCCAGGAAGTCCATCCTTATAGTGGTGGAACCATCATGGTATGGGCGGGTATTTGGATCGGCGGAAGAACTGAGTTGATTTGGATCAGAGGCAACCTCAACGCTCAAATTTATGCTGAGACGATTGTATCAGACGTCATCGTTCCTCTACAAGTGCAAATCGGTCCCTTATTTCAGTTAATGCATGATAATGCACGACCGCACACCGCAAGAGTTGTAAGACAGACTCTCGCCGCAGCTAACATCAATGTCCTGCCCTGGCCTGCTCAGTCGCCAGACTTGAACCCGATTGAGCATGCATGGGATATGCTACAGAGAAGAGCTCTGCCGAATATGGAGGGTATCCAGTCGCAAGAAGACCTTTTTTTGTTGTTGCAACGAACATGGGCGGCCATTCCACAGCGTGATTTGGATGAACTCATTTTGAGTATGCCAAACCGATGTTCTTGTGTTGTTAGTGTTCGCGGTAGAAACACGGATTATTAATTGTTTAAGTTACCCAATAAAATTTTAAAGAAAACTGTTATTTCAGTCTTTTTTTCGAACTTTAATGTTAGTGGTTCAAATGTCAAAAATCCCTTTATTAGGAAAATGGCAAATTTCTTTATTAATGCAAAGGTGACTTGGTTTATCGTTACTGTGACAAACGAAAACACTTTATTTGATGAATCCTTAAAGAAAATTTTAATTAATATCAATCAGGAGAAAAGTTATTGCAAAAATATATGTTGATCCCTAGACACTTTTGATGTGTGTATTCAGTTTTGTTAATAAAATACTCATGAAATTGTTACGGTGAAGTGTAACTTGATGTCACACTATGCCACTTACTCCAATATGATGCAACTTGAGTCTATTGGAGTTTGTACTATGACATAAATAGTATAAGACCATTAAAAGTAACTAATATTTTCAGTTTTACTTATTAAATCCGCGTACAGATTAGGGCGAATAACTCGAGACGGATATACTTTAGAGCTGAGCTGTAATAGTAACTATTGTTTGTATGGAAGTACTCTACACATCTAACAAGGTGGCGTTAGTGTGCGATCAAAAAAAAAGGCACCAGTGGCCCATACATTTCAGGCAAAGCCCGTTAAATAAAATCTTTAATAAGTTACCTCCTTGGTTGCCATGTTTGTGTTGAAGTAAAAAGTTAGTTCCATTTTTAATTATCAGAGGACAGATATGACTTTTCATAGTAATTTATTTGGCCGCTAAACACGATAGATATGGATTTTCATACTAAGATTGCCGGTCTGATGCTCGCTTGTTTTTGACCGACGGCAATTTCGATTTATCTCGAAGAAGGTTGTCAAAATAATGTTCGAATATCCAAGCATGTTTGAGAAAAAAACTTATTATTAAATAGTTATTGCTCTTTAAAACTCATCGCGATTCCATTAAAAATTGTCACTTGTAGACACGGTCACGGTCCGCTAAACGACAGCCGGCCGCGCCCGGCCCGGTAAAATTCCCCATTGAAAAATATGACTGCGATTTTTCTTTTTTTTTTCATGAATATAACCACATAATAGACTCTCAGTATGATTCTTAACAACACCATCACGGATCACAACGTTTTTGTTACACGCTGTTTAGGAGGTAGGTAATCTTCGGAATTACCGATAGGTAGTAGGTACAATTCCGAAAATTCTTTCACTAGTGGGAACACTGGGAACCTTATTGGCGATACTTGTATTTTACAATAAACACGCGAAGTCGCGGGTAGGCGGAAGAAGCTAGTGGTTCATAAAAGAGAACCAAAAAAGCATAGATTAATCTGCTGCTTACATTCAGTATTGCCTTCTCTATGATTAGTGTCTATCGTTTTCTCACTCCAAGATTTCTTCGGTTGCTTAGGAGTATTTACAGACAACAACAATCTGTTAATTTTCTAACGGTAGTCGAACCCGTGATGAAAAGTAAATTTTTTAACACCTTATACATATAGACGCTAATTTATTGCTCAACTATACTGCTCTAGTCATTCGATATCGAAGGAATTTGTTCCTGCGGTGTTAAACATAGGGCACTTAGGGACTACTCACACTAATCAACTCCTTGCGGGTTTCGCTGAACGATTTTGGTCACACCTAAACAGTTCTGCTTTTATTACCCGTGTACAGCGCTGAACGTGGCAGAACAGCGCTGAACTCTATCTATAGCACTCGCATGATAATAACATACTTATTTGTTCTCATTTGTTTGCCGCGAAAACTGAATAGACGCGGAAAGCTGAACGGATGCGTACGCATCTCCATACAAAATCGTTGTTTTCTATGGGCATGAGCTGAAGAAGTGTGAGTATATAGTCCCTAAATCAGCGTTCGCATTTTATTTGCCAATTTTACCACTTTGTCGGCGTAATTACATATTATGTACCTATGCCCATGCCAAATTACAGCTTTCTAGTATAAAGAGTGTATGAGCTAAGCCGCGGACAGACAGACGGACAGACGGACAGAGGGACATGGCGCAACTAGGTTCCTTGTTTACTACGGAACCCTAAAAAGGATCATACTCGCGACAAAAGCTCTTACCTTTCTTTCTTCTGGTTACCTACCGAAACCGTATTAAATTTTGCTTAAATTCCTAATTATCTTACCTTCTTCCCTTCAGCAATGGCCAACGTTACACGACAGCTCGTGCCTACCTACTTCCGAAGTCCAAGCGACCCAACCTTAACGTGAAGCTCTTTGCCCACGTGACTAAGGTCCTTTTCGACGGCACAAGAGCCTATGGAGTCGAGTACGTGGACGCTAAAGGCCACACCAAGACTGTTAATGCTACTAAAGAGGTAAGAGGCATTTGTATTTTGATGAAAATCAGGGCCACCCTGACCCACCACTCATGACTCTAATGCGAAACACATTGAATCACAATCTGAAGGATTCTTAATAATTGAAAACATCGTCTGCTCGACAATGTTGTTGAACTATCAAAATGAAAGCCATTGACATTGTAGGTGTCTAAGTGTGTAACACAATTACCTACCCCGCTGATTATAACGCCTGCTACACGGTCGCCAACCGCGTCCCGAGTCGACCCGACAGAGGTGACCTTCTGTAGATGATGGTTGGATAAACGTTGAAACAACTTTGCCAGTAGTCAGAAGCCCGAAATTCTGGCAACCAGTGTTACCAAGGGGTATCGTATTACCCAGGAACTGGGTTGTGGAGGTCAGATAGGCAGTCGCTCCAACGTTTGGTCGTAAAATACTGGTCCATCCATAGCATAGCATAGGATGCATAGCTGCATCCAGTTAGGGAAGGCGACCCCAACATAATTGGGAAAAGGGTAGGCAGATGATGATGAATTATTACCATGTAGGTACAAGTATTAAAATTAATTCTGATCTGATTCGAATTTCCAGGTAATCCTCAGCGCAGGACCCTTAACCAGCCCCAAAATCCTGATGCACTCCGGAGTAGGACCGAAAGAGGTCCTGGAGCCATTAGGGATCCCTGTGTTAGCCGACCTTCCCGTTGGCAAGAGCCTGAAGAACCACTGTGGAGCCACGTTGTACTTCATACTGACCGCAGTGAATAACACCGAAGCCCTGGACTGGAATGCCTTGACTCAATTCCTGTTGACGAATGAAGGGCCTATGACTTCTACTGGACTTACTCAGGTAACACCTTTGACGTAGAAAGATAGCACACGTAATTATACATTTTAGGTAACACAAAGCCAGACAGCATTTAACTGGCTACAATGGGCAGGGCATATTGCTCGCAGAACAGATGGCAGATGAGGCCGAAAGGTTCTAGAGTGGCGACCGCGAACCGAAAGACGTAGCGTTGGAAAGCCTCCCACAAGATGGACCGATCACCTTGTGAAGGCCGCAGGAATCCGCTGGATGCAGGAAGCACAGAATCGGTCAAAGTGGCGGTGCTTGGATTAGTACTATGTCCAGCAGTGGACGTCTTTCGGCTGAAATGATGTTGATAAATATTGATGATGAAAGTCAGACAGTGAACAAGTCAATCTAATCTAGCCTATCCCTTGGTGTCCTCCAACCAGCGACGCCCTAAGCCGAGGCACATGCAAAACAGGTGCTCTTAGCGAGTAGTCGCTTTAGTTTATTTGCTTGCTCTGGCTGGAAATTAATTATTGTGGTTTGTGGCACCAAAAGAAAGTATATTTAATGAGCTGACAACATCAAAGATTGACCTGCGAGAAGCTGTTTTTTTAAACGACGTTGAGAACCGTTTGACGGCACCACGTAAATACTGGTGTCACAGATTCCCAGATCACGCAAACAAAGTTTGACAAGAAACTTGCGCTGGAAGAACTTCACTTCTTTCCTCCACAAGTCCACTTATTTATCCAAGTAACCCCTGTTATTCCTGAATTTGTTCTTAGTACAAACCAACATAGGTAGGTAATTAGGTAGCATCAGAGACGAACATGAACATAACACAATGTTTCCCCTCTATCCTCAGCTCACGGGCCTCCTGTACTCAAGCTACGCCGATAAGAGTCTCAAGCAGCCTGACCTACAGTTCTTCTTCAACGGTCTCTATGCTGAATGCTCCAAAACTGGTGTCGTGGGTGAGCCAGCTGGAGACTGTCCTAGCTCTGGCTACAACGTTTCGTAAGTTGATTGTTTATAAAACTTATTTAAAGTCAACAAAAGGATCTGTCAGCAAGATAAACTATGTCGGAAACTTAGAATTGACCGCGTCTCCATTGTTGGGTTACCTACTTGAGACCCTAGGGGTTTCAAACAATTGGCGGCACTTGACTGCTCATTAGGTATCATAAAATATGTCAGAATCACCTATCAAATTATTTACAGGTGGTTAACAGACAAAGTCCCTATTTTGTTTTCTTTTTAAAAGCACTAGGTATTTATACCCTACCGTCAACACCGTAATTGCGTAACACACGATCAATCATAATCTGAATCATTTTGAAGGATATTGCTAATCCATTGGTTCATAATGTTCGAAAAATTTGCCTGCTCAAAATAATGCAATGAATTTTATCGTAGAACTATCAAAATTAAAGAGATTGTGATTGAACGTGTGTTACGCAAAATTAGTGTGCAGAACAGAACTAACTGGAGATATCAAACTCCCTCTTCAAATACTTATGAAAAGAAATGGCAGGCGGTAATCCTGACTCGGGGTTGCGGGAAAGTCCGAAAGCGATACCATGGCCCCTGCAACGTACAGGCAACTGAAGGAACACGGGTGGGTTTTAGTCAGTAAAGAGTTTGACACGCCCTGCCGCTCCGCCCAGAGCGAGAGTAGTAGCTGGTATTTGATAATTTCCCACACAAAAAAAAAAGGCGGTAGTCCTGAGGACACGTCGCATTCGCTAGCTAATCCCGCACTCGTCAATTATTGTAGGTAACAGAAGAAACACCGTGTTAGTTGATACAAGTCCGAAAATATTCAACTCCATAAGGATTTTCCCATGAAAAAACAGCAGTGCAGGGTTCTAAACTTTTCTTAGGCATATAAAAAAACACGATATTACTCAATATTATAATTCTCGTTTCCAGAGCGAACGCAGTAGCCCTACTCCCGCGCAGTACGGGCTGGATGACGATCAACTCCACCGACCCCTTCGAGCAGGCGCTCTTCTACCCCAACTTCTTCGCACACCCTGACGACATGGAGATGATCAAGGAAGGCCTCCAAAACTTGCGCAAGATATTTGATAGTGAGGTAAACATCACCATTTCCTTTGGACTATTTAACCGACTTCGA
The DNA here is from genome assembly GCA_948150665.1 of Conistra vaccinii. Taxonomy (NCBI): domain Eukaryota; kingdom Metazoa; phylum Arthropoda; class Insecta; order Lepidoptera; family Noctuidae; genus Conistra; species Conistra vaccinii. The sequence goes on along the minus strand of OX411336.1, from coordinate 12,434,976 downwards.
AAAAAGAGGAGGTTCTATGTTCGTCTGTGTGTATTTTTTAATTTATCTTTTTCAATTTCTACGTGATTACTGGGCCAATTTACGTGGTCCTTTCTTTATTTGGTAGAGGAAACGCGGTGGCCCCATATAAATTTTATTAACTTTCTTTTGGTAGCTTCAATAATGTTTTTAATTCCACTTTGTGTACCTACCTACATGTTGATAATGTTATAAAACTTCCTATTAATATTGTTAACAAGTAGTGGTACCTATACAACTTTGTGCGGGGTAGGTAAATACAACGACTAGAATATGAAAAATAAAAACACTAAAATAACAACCAATTTCCAAACAAAACACAACAAAGGTGCCAAACGACTTGAGTTTCAAAATTCGGTGGAAAAAAAGCATTTTATCCAGTTTATTCTTCATCGCTCAACGTTGCAACTTGCAACCACGATTTGATCTGTTGACGAAGGTACACCTACGTGATCGAAACTAGAATTTTAAGCGTTAATCGTTGAGTAGTGGTAAAGGCCCCCCCCCCCCCCCGACTTACCTACCCAGTTGTAGATTCTGGTGGATCCGAGAGCATGCACTTTACTTTGTGCAATTTATTTACATAGCCTACACTGCTTTCAAAATGGTGAGGAAAGGCCGATTTTTTATTTATTTATTCACATACTATTATGGTCGTGTGGCGCTTACACTAGCTTTTTTTAATAACTTGTTTAAATTCCTTTCTCTTTATGCAAATTCGACACTTTCGACAGCCTATACAGGTTGTCAGGGACGTCGACGCGAAGCCTGTTACCATGGATTCAGTACATGATTCTGAACCCCCCTGCGTTGAAATTTTTCGTAGGTTATTTTTTTTTAAATCTGGTGTTTCATAGAAAAGTGCAATACGTACCCGGTCAAAATGTATGGAACAGCTCTTTTTTTTAAATAAGCGATAAAAAAGTTCAACGCAGGGGGGTTCAGAATCATGTACCTACTGAATCCATGGCTAACAGGCTTCGCGTCGATGTCCCAGCCACCCTGTATACTCTTTCTGACTAGGGTATGTCCAATTGTCCATTCGCATCACAAAGCAATTTCCTATGAATAGAAGAAGATTATTTACTCAATATTATATTCCTATCCAACAGATACTACAAAACAAATACAAAGTGGAGTTAGACTCGGAATACACGAAGCAATGCGATAAGAAAGCGGAAGCCTGGTCTGACACCTGGATGGAGTGCATGATTCGAGTGCACACTGACCCGCAGAACCACCAGCTCGCTACCTGCGCCATCGGCAAGGTCATCGACCCACAGCTTAGGGTGTACAACCTTACGGGTAAGTTCATAACAAAATTATTTATTCCCAAGGCTTGCTTGGTACAACTCTGCAGAACTATCACTCCTTATAGCGAGGGCCACAATTGGTCTATGAAATTTATTTATTTAATAAGGTCATCAACAGCTTTAAACTTACTTGAAACATTAGCAACAAATTGACAACGATTTTATAAGTCAATTCTGAAAATGATACAGCAACTCTGTCTTACAATACCTACAACATGTACATGACATGACGCCTGTGTAACAAGAAGGGTTAACAGATATCTCCTGGCCTCCTGCTAAAGCAGTTTCAAACATTTTTATCTCAGTGCACCTCTGCACCGGGGTTTAGAACATTTGATCAAATATCATTCTATCTTCAGTCAAGCTGTGCGTTGTCTGATTGTCTGTCGGTTAATCACAAAACTCACGGAACCATCAAGTTATTATTGATTTCTTTCTTCCAGATATACGAGTCTGTGACGGTGGCTCCATGCCGTCACAACCGACTGGCAACCCTCAAGGTGCCATCATGGCCCTCGCCGAAAGATGCGCACACCTCATCAAAGAAAGATGGCAATAAACTTATACCTAAAGATTTACCTAATTTTATCTAATGCAACTTTATCTCATTAAAATAATACATACATAAAGCATTGTACATTAGTATTGTTACTTGTAACTTTGTGAATAAAATGTTGAATATTCATGAATTTATTTTTGTTGTTGTTTTTTATTGGGACCTATTTTTAACCGACTTCCAAAAGGAGGAGGTTCTCAATTCGTCTGTACGTTTTTTTTTTTTCTTTTTGTATGTTTGTTACGCGATTTCTCCGTCAATTGTGGACCGATTTTAAAAATTGTTTTTTTGCTTGAAAGGGTATGCTCCCGAGGTGGTCCCATATAAATTTTATTAACTTTACTTGGATAGTTTTTGAGTTAGCTTCAATAATACGTATTTTTCCCACTTAGTTTATATAGATGATATGATGATAACTTCCAATCACTGTTATTGTTATTGTTATTTACATAGCAGGTTAGTGGTATTCGAATTAGTGTGAGTTATGTACCACAACTAAAAAGTGCAAAATAAAAACTTTTTACAAAAAAGAACAACCGACTTCCAAAAAAGACACTACAAAGTCAAAAATAACTTTAATTTCGGAAGTCGGTGGCGAAAAACCCTAAGTTCAAAACCAAGTACACCGACTTCCGAAATTAAAGTTATTTTTGACTTTGTAGTGTCTTTTTTGGAAGTCGGTTGTTCTTTTTTGTAAAAAGTTTTTAGATCTAACGGTCTATCTCAAGCAGGCCGATGATTGGTTCCAACTTCTTTTTAATATTTGCAACACCAAGAGTTTGCCAACCTTACAGGCAAAGTTCGGGACAGCATTCAAACCTTTAAAGCGGAATGCTCCTGGTGGGGAGCGATTCGCCTGTAACGTAACCTTCACCCGCGACCTAGACGTGTACACCTACAATACATATACCTAATTACAAAGGTAGAAGTACTACCTTTGTAATTATAATGTATTGTATCTAGTTAGACGCGAAGGAAGCAAGGAACCGGGAAGTATGGCTGAAAAAAGGGGAGGACTATACCCAGCAGTGGGTGATTCCGGACTGAAATGATGATGAACTTATTTATCATGCTGGTTTTAATTATTCTCTACACTACCTAGCAGTTGACGGCCTGCGCAGTCAAAGTTGCAAAGCCCTCGGGAATCTCGTATTGTTACTTTACTTTACAGGCTCCCGGTCAGGGAGCGCCTTTATAAAAGTTTAAAAGCAGATACAGCAATACTGCCGGTACTGGTTATAGTAGCACTAGTGAAACGCCGTTACGAATATTTTCATTCCCAATTACCCACTAAGAAATTCCTTTCCATCTTTTTTGAAGTGAAAGTTTCTTTAGGCGCGTTGAGCACTTTTTGGTTGAACAAAAATCATGGAACTCGCGTCATCGTCACCGAAGGCGCGTTGAGCACTTTTTTGTTGATAGCGCACTCTGTTTGATTTTTTGGTGTTTTTTTTTATGGAGCTACAGCTTTCGTTTTTATCCTGACAGCAAGCCACATAAATTCCTGACATTTTCGTTAGATGGCGTTACTTAGTTTTCACTTCTATCGGCAGTCCCCAAAGACTGCTCCGCATGTTATTTTTTAAATTCAGTTTTCATAATGGGTGGTAGGTAGGACTATGAAAGAAAACTAATAAATGAGATTATAAAAATTTGTAATGTAAATAAATGAAAACAAATACATACATACATGATTACACAACTTTTACACACATTATGTTAATACTATAAGTTAATTTTATTGAAACCTAAGACTAAACAATTCATAATTTAAAAACAAATAGCTTTGTCATTTAAACTTAAAAAAAAACTTCATTTTTGAAAGAAGAAGTGTTAGTATCTAATTCAAGGAATGATTTATTAATACTTCGCCAATTAAAGATTTGAAATGGCAACACTGACTGTAATAAAGACTGGTCACAAATAGAAAACGTTAACAAACAATTATTATGCTTTTCTTTTGGTGTAGGTGTGTACCATTGTTATTTTGTTCTTAGTACTTTATTTAACACAAATTATAATATAACGTGAAATAATATTGCACTCAAGAGTTATCTGTATTTAATACCTAATTCACATTTATGAATCAATCTTTAAATACAACTTTTACACATCAGAATGCATTCTTTTAAAAGATGACAAATAACAGTGTTGCCAGAAATACTAACAATTTTAATTTAAAACTAAATTCTGAATACGTGAATATAGTATAAGAAAAATAAACACAAGCCCAACTTAAACTTACGATGGTCCATTAATATGGAATTACAATTTTCAGTATAAAATGCGCTATTGGAAATGCAAAATTCGTAGAACTAGGGTATATTTAGCACCTCAGTATCTTTAAGAGATTATTCTGAAATCCATATGAATCTAACTTATAAATCTACTGATTTTATCTTACCAATTTTTTAGTTTGGCAATATAACAATTATTTAAAATGGCGTCTGGTAAGGCGGGTATCGTACTTCAGTCAGAGAATAAGGAATATTATCATGTCATGTCTTACCAATCACAAAATCATAAGAACCTACTTCATAGATCTCTGACTGACATTAGAGAATATCTATAAATAATGTAGTCCTAAAATTGGGGCCTTTAAAAATTTAAGTACATACGAAAGGGTAGTCTCAGCTTAATATTGTCATCCAGTCAATAAAATCTCAAATCTTTAGTCTAAATTATTGCTTGAATAATTAGCCACTTACTGGTATAAGCCACTGTTAGTAAGCATTTTATTTGAAAATTAAGTGTCTAGCTTAGCTTGAATCAAGTCAAAGTTCACTCTATAGATGTATCTGAACAGATAACTAATCTTAATAGGTACTTTCATCTCAAAGTTTAAGTAGCTAATATTAACTACAGTTCCAACATACCAATACTTAACTACATTTGAAACTGGAAGCCAATTTAACATTTTAAGACCAACTAAATATATGATTATATGATTTCGTTAATCCAATAGTTTCCACACCTGCTACATGATTACAATCACTCTCTAATGTTGCAACCCACCTTATTTTTTATTTCTTACTGTTCATCCTTATCCTTGGCTCCATGTTTGAGAATGCGTGTGAACTCCACATAGTCGAAGAGCCCGCCTCGTATGGGTGCTTCGCGTAACATCTCGTCGACGTCATCGTCTGTGAACCGGTCGCCCATGGTGGTCAGGAGCTCACGGAGACGTTCCTCATTGATGACGCCTTGGTTTTCTTCGTCGAAACATCTGGAGGGTACAAGTTTATAAATGAGTGGTATACTTCAATACTCAATCTTAGACAATTTCGTAGACAGAGTATACCACCGTCAGGTATTTTTTGCTGAACTGGACCTTTTTAGCGCAGCCGTGAGGCACACTCCCGTGCTAATTTCAATCGCATTTTACACTTTTTGTTAGATTTTATTTTTATTTTTATTGTTTGATTTATTTTTGTCTTTATTGTTTGTTTTTTTTTATCTGCTGTATAAATTGTGTGCTTATTGGTCTGTGTTAAATAAATTTATTTTCTTTCTTTCTTTCTATAGCAATAGAATTGACCGAGCGAGCGAAGTGTCTCTGCTTCAAGTCTGGCAATGTTGGTACTCGTCTACAGGTCGTATTTTACAACCGATCTGAACGAAACATGGTATAAAGGTTTTACGACTTTATAGTTTTTTTTCTCGTCGGGGAGTTTTGATTGGAGCGCTACTTCCTCCAAAAAGGGGGCTACCGGATATCTCCGCCTTATGATATCCAATTTAGATGGTTCTTTTTTCTCCCTTTTAGATTTCTACAATATAAAAACAATAAACCCTGTAGATTTGTAATGTGCGAATCCTGCGAATTAGGTCGCAGAATCCATTAGATGCGAGAAGCTCAGCAGGACCAGTTAATGCAGCGACTAGCGATGTTTGGGAGCTAAGTCCAGCAGTGGACGTATTTCTACTGGATTTTGGATGGAAATTTTTAATTTGAACATTAAATCTTCACATATTTAAGAAATAAAGTCGCTTTTCGTGTGTTTGTGTGACCGCATTGTTCTTCTAAACCACGCAACAGATTTTGATGCGGTTTAAACATAATTTATAGATTTTATTTCAGAACCTTCTAAGTATAATACATTAACATTGGACGTGAATATAACAAAGATATCACGATGTTTAGTCAAGTCGCAAAACCTAGCGAATTTGGGACGGGTCGCAAGTAAAAATAAATTTTCGTGCGTTATCTTGCAAAAACTCGAAAATCGTTCAACCGATTGTGATGAAACTTTGGTAACTTGTGTACGCGCCGAAGATTTCTAGCAAAAAAAAATAGTTTGGAAATTCCAAAAGTGCACGCCTCATAACACACATTCTTATACGAAAAATAAATTCAAAACATAGTTTCTAACAAAAATTAACACTATTTATCACTTTTCATGAAGTATGTTTTGACTGCTGTTTTACCCATCAATATGGGTAAATTTCTAACCTCGCAATCCTTACGTAAAGTCAAAGACTATTTATTTAGATATTTACGTTGTGAGTTGCTAGGCAACACGTAAGTCAAGGTTGGAAATATTTAGGTAAAGATATTATATTTTAGTTAGTATTTTATTAATTATAACTAAACTACTTTGAATAAAAGAGCCATTTTCAATAGGGTTCTTCTATGGCCAAAACAAATGTATAAAAAAAAAATTGACTCAATTAATTGATTTTATCGCAAGCTACAATGTTTTCAAGTTTCATAAATTGACGGACAGGATTTTTTTTTCAACTATTTTGATGTTTTTTTCATTTCTGCTGCATTAAATCAATTGGTAAAAAGTACAGTATTAATTTCCATTTATGGTCTATACAATGGTATATAAATTAAGTAGGTTCTGTGTACTAGCAGGAGTGTAACAATAAAAACAGTTGCAGAAATGGGGCAAAAAATATTTTTCGATCGTAGAGCACACTAATGCTTCGCATTAAGAGTCGTGCAATATGATAAAGGCATTGCAACGCATGCCGAGGCATGATAAATTAAAGTAATATTTCAAGTTTACACGTAAAGTGCGTCAGCAGGAGTCGTAGCGCGAACTGTGTGAAATGCAGACTTGACCTTTTTTCTAAACGTGCGTCAAAGCTCGTTTTAAAGGGGTGATAGACGTGCGAGCAAGTACTCTGTCTTATGGCTCGGCGACCTTACTTGCCCGTGTGTCATACTAAGTACGCGCACTTTAAAACCGCCGAGTAAGCTCGTCGGCGATCCAAAAAGGTTTGAAATTTTGCTCCTAGCCCGCCTTGGTTCGTAGTAAGTTAACATGAGTTGTTGACTTGTTGAAACAAGGTGTGTTGAATAAATAAATACTTCGGTGTCGCATTAACATAGCTAAACCATTGTTATCTACTCAACAACAAGGACAAAAATAAATTATCATAGATTATGTCATGGTTTCACTTAAAGTATTTTGCAGCAAAACATTCCATGTCATCACTGCAATATACGGGGAAAAAATTGAAAAAGAGAGAAGGAAGTGCAGTGGAACAACATACGCTTAATCCACACTAATATTATAAAGAGGAAAACTTTGTTTGTTTGGTTGTAATGAATAGGCTCAAAAACTACTGGACCGTTTTTAAAAATTCTTTCACCATTCGAAAGCTACATTATCCACGAGTAACATAGGCTAAATTTTATTTTGGAAAAAAATAGGGTTCCGTAAAATATTTGGGTTTTTCGGACACAAGGTGTAAAAAATCAACCAGAAAAGTTACTTATTTTGAGTACGCTGCCTAAACTATAAAAGATAGAACCATAAAATGTTCTAATTAATTGGAGATCTTATAAATATATACAAAAAAGTCCGCGACACACTATACCTATCTGTGTCGAGTGAGGCACAACAACCATTTTTTTATTTAAAAATCTTAATTTTTTTTTGAACTACATTTAAACGCATTTATTTTACTCATGCTATTAATCCTTATCAAAATAAATTATTTCATCACTAAGAACAGTTTATGTAGATAATATTTGGTATTTAAAAGATTAAAATTGGACGTTTGGTTTTGAAGTTATGGCGAAATTAAAATATTACTATTTCTGCGTTGCGAAGTGAGCGTCACAAAAGCGGGGGTGCGCGTGCGGGAGGGGAGTTTAGATCTATGAGTAAGGTACCCGAGCCGCGCGGTCGGCTCCCTACGCAGCGGTCGTGCGCGAAGTCTAATCATTTTCGTTCGATTTTTATTAGACTTCATTCTTAAAACTACACCTACGCAAAAGTTCTTCTCAGAGCTAAACAACAGTTCTTCTCAGAGCTAATCAACAGTTCTTTTCAGGGCTACCCAACAGTTCTTTTCAGGACTAAAAAACATATCTTTTCAGGACTAAACAACAGTTCTTTTCAGGGCTAAACAACAGTTCTTTTCAGAGCTAGAATATTACAGGCTATTAACATTTTCTTAAACATTTGAAAATGCCTAAGAGAGCCAGGTCCCAACTTTCTAAGCATAGTTCTCAAGCACGGGCAGCAAGAATACGTCGTATGGGAGAATCTTCACCTGAACGTTCACAACGCCTTGCTGAACAAAATCAGAGAAACTCTCAGGCTCGCGCACGAGAGTCGAGTGTCGAACGTTCGCAACGCCTTGCACAACAAAATCTGAGAACCTCTGAGTTACGTGCACGAGAGTCGAGGCTGGAGCGTTCCCAACGTCTTCATGAACAAAATGTAAGGACCTCTGACTTACGCGAGCGAGAGTCAAGTGTCGAGCGTTCGCAGCGACTTAGAGCTCAGGCAGAGAGACAGCAGTTGTCCACAAATAGAGTTCGCAATCGAAGTTTAGCTAACAGCAACAGACTGGCTTTCAGATATAATCCGCAGGTTGATTATGCACAACAAGCGTCCGTCCAAATCGGAGTCATGAATAAGATCTGCTCTAACTGCTCTGCCAAGAAATGGGCGGACGAACCTAATGGTATGTGCTGTGCTTCAGGTAAAGTTTGTCTTCCTAACCTTCAGGAGCCGCCACAACCAATAAAAAATCTTTTAACTAATAACCATCCATTATCTGGTCATTTTTTAACAAATACACGTAAATACAATAGTCTTTTTCAAATGACTTCTTTTGGGGCTAAAGAAATCAGGGAAGGTCATTTTATGCCCACTTTTAAAATTGAAGGACAGGTGTATCATCTCATTGGTAGCCTTTTACCGGTTCCCTATCCATTTGCATAAAATTTTAAGACCTAATATAACTTAGTATAATTTTGTTTGGCATAATTATATTTTCGCATAATATAGTTACGCATAACAGCTTACGCATAATTTTTTTAAGCATAATTTCTCTAACCATAATAATGATTAAGCATAATATTCTAAAGCATAAATTTATTAAGCATAAAGTTCTAAAGCATAACTTTTTTAAGCATAATATTTCGAGGTAGCGCTCGCCGGGGTGTGTAATGTTTGGTATAACAACAGATAGTCTAATTTCATATGCCATAACTTTCATATGATATAATTTTCATATGCTATAAAAATATTGAACCTAATTTCATATGATCGAATGTTATATTTGATATAATTTTCATTTTCTCTAATTTCATTTAGTATAACGTTCATTTCATATAATTTTCATATTGTATATTGCTCTTTTTATATAATGTTCATTTGACCTAACTTTCATATCAACGAAATTTCTAAAGTAACGCATCGTTCTTGAGAAAAGCAAATTATATTGTAACCTAACCTCTAAAAATTAAAGTTGCTTCTGCATCGTCTCCGGCGCTGCGGGAAGTGCAACCCCTTCGCCCTTACGTAACAAAGGATAGGCACCCATGCTCACCTCCGCAGCTTCGGCTTGCAGCCTCAGCCGCTACGGCTCGCACGGGTGCCTATGCTTTGTTACAGCGGGCGGGGGTTGCTCTCCCTCCGCGCCTCCGGTTTTTATATACACTCTAGGGGTAGGAGCCAAAAGACTACGTAAAGTCGGGGTGCCCCGACTCGGTTTTGGAACAGATTTCCAAATTATATTAAACGTTACTTATGGATTTTGAATATTATAGCAACTGAATATTATATTAATTGAATATTATTTCAAATGTGCATTATATAAACTGTTCATTATACCATATGAAATTAGGTAAAAAGAAATTATATCAATAATTCATTATATCATTTGATCGTTATATTAAATAAAAATTATGTTAGATGAAATTAGGTCATATGATCATTAGAACTTTTGTTATTATATGAAACGTTACACACCCCGCTCGCCGGCCGCTGCTGCGGCACCGCTCGCTTCGCTCGCTCGGCTCGCGCGCAGTTGGTCACAGTTCTAACCTAACCTAATCCTAATCTAAACAAATAAGATATGCCTAAATATTATTATGCTAATAGTCATTAGGCCTACGAACGTTATGCGAATCAAATTTATGCCAAAACAAATTAGTCTTTAAGATGATTATGCCAACATAAAATGTATGCCTAAAAAAATTATGCCGAAGTATTATTATGCCAAAACAAATTGTGCCAAAATCGTTATGCCGAAGTATATTAGGACAAAGAACATTATGCGAAAAGAAGGGATCCCCCTTTTACCACCATCAGGCCAAAACCCACAGTTCTTGCAAATATATTTTATTTCGGATGCAGACCAGTTATCGTTGCGATCAAGCATCGTACCAACCTTAAAAATGGATTTAATTCGCGAATTACAGACCGTTCTGAATAATCATAACGCGTATATACAAAGTTTTAAACAAAATTTAGAATTCAACTCCTCAGATAATTTAAAGTTAATTATTCATTCAGATCGCACTCCACAGACAGCACACAGAGGCAGATATAATGCTCCTACTGTAAACGAGGGCAAAACGGAGTGACGAATTGATGTTTTTTTTTAAGTGGAGATAGTTAATAGTTAAATAAAAGGATGGACAGTGACATGGGCTATTTACCGCCCAACGAAGTGGGTGCGGGTCAGCTAGTATAACAAATAAAGAACAATAAATACTTCAATTTTAATTTATGACCAATCTGTGAATTAGGAGATAGGTACTTGGTGTACTCACCCAAATGCATTTTTGATGACATCCTCAGGGTCCGTTCCTTGCAAACGCTCACCGAAGAGGGTGAGGAACATCGTAAAGTTGATAGGACCAGGAGCTTCATTCATCATACCCTCCAAGTAGTCCTCCGTTGGGTTCTTACCTAATGCAAAGTAATACTGGTATTTAAGAGAAAAGATGGTATTTTAGGGTTGGGCCACACCTGCCGAACGTTCCGCGGTGAAACGTTCGGTTGAATACGCTCCTAATGTTTTTCAAGTTACGAACGTACGTCCATAAAAATATGACGCGACGGAGCGTTCCGCCGCGGAACGTTCGGCAGGTGTGGCCCGACCCTAAAAGCATAACCCTCCTTTTAGACTTTATAAGAGTCAGTCAAATATGGATTTGTCATTAAAATAACACACCTTTATTGAACAAGTTTTATGAAACTCATAATACTGAGAAATGTTATTATCATTTTAAGTTCATAGTAAACTTGACATGTTTGTACATAAAACAGAATAATTTAAAATCTTTGAGGTAAACATTTATTTCATTACTGTTACTGCGTGTACAGTCACGAGCACCAATATTTATCCACTTAGCAAAATTCAAAAGCGATTTTCTCATGCAATGTTGACTGCAACTTTGAGATAAGGCCTATTTTATATTAATATGGGTTCCAAAATACTATATTCGTAACAACATAAAATAACAATCAACACAGTGTAGGATCACTTTTAAAGTTGCCAAGTGTATACATATTGGTGCTTGTGACTGTACCCTAAATTTATCTAAAATAAATGTAGCCTAAGCTACTCCTTATGACATCAGCTATCTGCCAGTGAAAGTCTCGTCAAAATAAGTCCAGCCGTTTCAGAGACTAGCCAGAACAATCAACCAGACAGACACATAGGCAAAAATTTGGAAAATTCTTAATTTGTTATAAGTACGTAATTTTCTAATGCATTTAGTAAAACGCTGTTATTTTGACTAGATTTTGAATAGATTTTTAAAAGAATGTGGGTCTGTTTAGCAAATTCAGGGACAATTTTTTTTTTACTTTGTATTCGGAACCTAATAGAAAAATATTATTAAAACGTACTCACCAAGGGATGCTAACATATCATGAAGATCATCTTTGTCCACAAATCCATCTCTGTTCTGATCTATCATGTTGAAGGCCTCCTTGAACTCTGCAATCTGGGCCTGGTCGAACATAGCGAAGACATTGGAAGTGGCACGCTGGGCACGCTTCTTGTTGGTACCACGGCGACCAGCTGTCTTGCGGGACGACATTTTGATATCTAAAAATATAAATATGAATAATAAAGAGAATATGAAAACAGATGGTCAAACTTTTTAAAGATTGAGCATGATTCACAGTTTTTCAACCTTAAAGAGAAATTGTTACAAAACTCAATATGTTATACCTATTTAGATACGAGAGTAAACTTCCTTTTGTGTAACGTAAACGCTGATAAGCCAGGTAGCGAACGCTCGACTGCGAACACTTTTCGTCCACCAAAGAATAATAAGTTTATAAATAAAATTTAATGAAGTTGAGGTGTCACTCAGCTTATCGTCAATTCGTCAGTTTCTTGCGCTAACGAGAAAGTGACTCATTGCCAAAACCGCCTTCCAGTATTAACGAAGTTTATCTAGGGCACACGGTGTCAACACCAAGGAGGCAAGGACTTCCATAAATGGACATGCATTTTCCACCTAACATCTGCTTCAAAATACGAAATAATAGGAACTGCTTTACTTTAAAATTAAACTTACCTGTATTTTTAGACTACACACAACAGGAAACAACGGTTCTTAACAGTATTAATGCGATTTTAGCGTTTATTTTACTCGCCCTCGGTGACTAATTATTTGACGTCAGATCAGATAGGTGCTTTCAAAAACTTACTAAACTAAACTGAATCAAAATAAATAAATTACACATTGGCAGTTCGAAAATGACAAAAAGTCGTTTTTAGAAATTAATTTGCTACTATATATTTTTTCCTTTCTTTGCTTGTGTTAACTGTATAAGATTATAAATACTGAGAGAAAATTGTCTGTCTTGAGAAAATTTTCGGTGTGAGCTAGAATTATTAACTAGTAGTAGATTTATAGTATATCATGTGTTTTGAACGCATATTTTGAATTGCCAGTTGACTAAAACTTGACCATGACGTATACTAGAGAACACAACAACTTATGTGTACTGTACTGTGAACTGAAAGCTAGCTCATCATAGGTGGCAGCACTGTTTACCATCTATTACGGCCCCCTGCCGCTATCAGCGGTAGCATAGCGTAGCGGTGAGCGGTAAAAATAAATCCACAGAAATGTATGAAGCATGCCACACCGCGCCGCTTGCCGCGCTGCCCAAAGTTGTGGCCAGGCTCTAGTGGTGGGTACGGGGTGGGCACAGACTGAAATGGTTGCCATAGCCTGCTGGTTGCCATAGCTGCTTGGTAAAAAAGCACGCAGTCTCACCTGTCATCGAGTCCGACAGAGATAGCATCAGTGATAAGCATAAAGGTGATTCCGCAGTTGCAGCCCGCGAAATTCAAACTTTCTTACGTTTTTTGCGGTCAGTGTCAGCACAGTATAAAAACCTACAATAGGACGACACCTTTGATCTCGTAAATGCCGACAACGTGTAGGCATTGTCGCGACAACTAGCAGTTTGGGAACCCGCTTCCCCCGTCTCGCCCCGCACGATTGCTCTGTCTAGACGTCTTCGTCGGACGACTGTGTGATGTTTAAACTGTGGTGTCAGGCTTATTAATTTACTATTCTATTTCCGCACAGACAAAATTGATAATGAGACAAAACGATATCATCTTAACTTTGGATGTATACAACAGTCAAACAATGGAGTAAAACCCCTCCGAAGTGTGTAATGGAAAAAATATCAACTAAAAAGTTCCACCAGAAAGAAGTCTCTCTCTAGACATCTGAAATGAGCAAGTGACAGTCTGTGGCAGTTTTTATCCCCATTGTTTTTATTTTTTAATAACACCTAAGATAATGATAGTATACAAAGCTCATTTTTAGTAACTAAAGTAAGTAAGAATCACAGACTACATTATTATAGTAAGAATGAGCAAGTATTTTTTTTTGTAAACAGATTATATCATTTTTTTCCTGCCCTGACTGATTGAGATTGAGTCGTTGATGATATTTGTTTGTTAGGTATTTTGTATTTATTATCAACTAACATGATCTTCTTCCAAAACTAAAAATAACTAACCTAACCACAGAGCACTCTAAAACCTTCTAATATTAGCAGTTAGCTATTTTTAGGTTTTTTGTGTCAATTGTGTCAAAGTCATTGATTTGACCACATTTGACGGAAGTATTTTTCAGTTTGTTTAGACTACGACTATATGTTATTACACCACTTCTTTAGCTAAATATTATTTCCTCACTTTAATGCCTTTTAGTGCATTCCAAAGATTTATTAAAAACAATTGTTGTAGTTGAGCCAGTAAGTAAATTACATTTTTTGTCATTTTACTGTACTTGGCGGTAGACTTGAACCTTCAGTTTAATCGATGTATCTTTTAGATGCGCTTCTATATCTCATCGAGCCTGGTGTGTGGCGTAACTGGCGTAGTTCGGTCGCTGAGCACGTCGCCGCCGCGATACGGCTCCAACCACTATGACGTACTTGGAATCACTCCTAAAGCGACACAAGGCGATATCAAATCTGCTTATTACAAATTATCAAAGGTTTACCACCCGGATAAATCTAATAACGTAAGCTCTTAGTTCTCATATAGGGTGGATTATACTGTCTTACTTATGGAAGTAGCAGGCATACTACGAGCATTAAAATTATTTTATTTATTTAAAACTGATTCCATTTATGTAACATTGGAACCTTGCTTTTTCAGGATGAAGCAGCAGCAAATAAGTTCAGAGCCATTTCTGAAGCATATGAGGTGTTAGGGAATATACAATTAAAAAAGATGTATGATAAAGGTTGGTTTGTTAATAATTGGTTAATACTTTATTCCAAACATGTAGAATAAAATGTAATTATATTTTTCAGTCAATAGTAATTATAGTTAGCCAGCTTCAATGTAGTCAAAAGTTGCCCATAAATCCATAAAAACCATAAATCAATATTATTATGAAATATTTCTGTACAAGAAACTCTGTCTCTTCCTGTGAAAAATATATTAAATGATTGCCGTTGCCAAAAAACTCATTACATAACAGGAACAGTAAAAACAGCTGTCCACATTCATCCTTGTCTATTCCAGGGTTGCTAGGAGGAGGGGTTATTAGGTCTAGAGTAGAATATCAGCCAGAGCCTGAACCAACAGACCCTACACTGAAGTTCTACAAGTCTCGCACACACCGCAAGGTTGTGCCAACCATGGATGGCAGACAACCTATTTATGACTTTGATACATGGTATGTTTTTTAACCAAAACTGTAAATTTCATTAACACTTAAAACTTTGAAGGACTCTAAACGGCCATAGACGTAATAACAATAAAACTTCTGTTGTGTCTTGTTCAGTGTCCTTCAACTGATTAAATTCCATAAAGAATAGAACAAGCTAAAAGTTTTTAATAGAGAGTATCTTTTGTGCAATAAAGTTACTTTTTTTGCACACTACAATAATTACAATTGAAAAATTTAAATTTACATAGGGCAATTATTATTGGCAGTCTTATTGTTAAAGCTACGGTTTTCTAGAAGAATGGTGGTCTCCACATAGCATCTGCAATATAATAAACAGGTGAATAATGTCGCTGAAACACAGAATACCTGCGATATTGCGCGGATTTTTGCATAACTTTTTAATTAATCTAGATTTTTAATTCATATTGTTTAAGGCACCTCTTTAGATCATGAACTATCTAAATACAAAAAAAAGGCCTTGATCTTAAGATTAAATAGACAACAGTAAAGCGCAGGCCACACCGCCAGCTAGCGGGCGGGCGGGCGAAGCGAACGAAGGAAACTATACAAACTACGCGAAATATCGGTAGCTCGCGGTGTGAACCGAAGTATGTAAAGAGGTGAAACGATGTTCGTTCGCTTCGCCCGCCCGCCCGCTAGTTGTCGGTGTGGCCTGCGCTTAAGTTGGTGTGTATTCCTAGAGAATGTTTTTGACACCGTAAAATTAAACTCCACTGCCCAAAGATTTAAATCGCTAGGTTTTCCCTCACCTTATTTAGTCACGCGAAAATTTCTCCATACTGAGAAGAGTGAGCTCACACATGATTAAATAGCATTTCTATGACAATGAAGTCCAAGTCACTGGATCATTGTGTCTCAGAGGTGTCAAAACGCCGTAAAGCAAATCTAACGATATAAATCCTTACCACTGCCATCATAGGTAATAGGTAGGTAATACGGGCTGGTATCCGCAACTCCACGTCAAAGCGTGTATTTTGCGTACGGGTGGGAAAATTGGTTATTCGATCCACCCCAGCTCCTCAAAGAAGGCCAGCACCGACTTGGTGTCACTGACAATCTTCCGTAGGGTACCTGGGTTACCGAAGTACTTTGCCCTGTAAGCGGCGACCACCGGGCAGTTTAACAGCACATGAGCTGCTGTCTCGTCGTCCTCCATGCAGGCTCTGCACAGCGGACTGTCTGTGACTCCTACGACAAAAAGGTGTTTATTAAATGACTCTGTGACTATGCGCAGCTGTTGTTTCGTTAGCCGGAGAACCTTATTCGTGAGGCGGCCATCGATTGTAGGAAGTGCCTCCTTGGCTTGCCTACACTCAGTGTCGTCCGACCATAGTTTGTGGTGTTGCTCCCTGGTTCGTTCCCTTACCCAGAGTGCGTAGGTACCCGAAGGGGAGTGGCGCAATGGGTTCAGGCCCCACTGGTGCCATGCGTCAACCCCTTCTGGCAAGTTCGTCAGCTGCATTGTTGCCCCGCGAACCGCTGTGTCCTTTGCTCCATTGAAGGGTTATATTATTGACGCTACCTACCTGGTTAAGGCGCTGGTGGCACTCGTATATCAGCCCGGAGCCAACAGTGTAACTGTTTAGCGCTTGCAGAACAGCCATGCTGTCCGAGAGTATGCGTATCGAGTGGTCCTTAACTTCCCTAGCCATAATGGCTGAGGCGGCAAGAGAAATACCCATGCATTCGGCCTGGAAAACTGTGTTATGGACTCCCAATGGCGTAGCTATGTGTATGTTGAAGTCCTCCGAGAAGATTTCAGCACCTGTGCCACTACCTGTTTAGGATCCGTCGGTGAAGATCCGCAGCTCTGCAGGGCGCAAACCCTCGCATCGGCTATCCTCGTGAAGTTGGATCCTGTATTTTTTATCAAAGAAAAATTGTTCGGGTACCCGGTCATTAATGGCTTTCGTGATAGGGAACTCATTGTTGAACCCCTCAAGCAGCGCGGTGTGTTGTGTGTCTCTCTTACCCCAGAGATTAATTGCATTAAGACGCACCGCCGCCATTGTCGCTTCCTGCTGTATAAACAGGTGGAGCGGGGGCAGTCCCAGCATGGCTTCGATTGCTGCAGTCGGAGTAGTCCTCATGCCCGCTGCCATCATTTTCATGACAGACGTCATTGCGGCCGTTATGTGCGGCCAGCGTTCTTGTAGGAAACCGTAGCTTAAAAGAAAAGCGCAATTGCTACTTAATTCCTTTTATAGATAATTGTAACTCTGAATAGGTACTCTGATATTGATAACAATGATAATATCAAATAATTCATGTTTTAGGTCTAAGAGTCACTATGGAAATTTATTTGAAAAGACTAAATACGAAAAAGAATTTCTGAGGAGACAACGTGAGAAGCAAAAAGATGTAGAGCACGCAAATAGGCAAGAAATTTTCATCTACTGTATGATGGGTCTAGCGGGCCTGTTTTTATTTCTGATAGCTAAAGGCACCGACAATTATGATTTCGACAAAACTGGACTAAAACAAAAGGAATCAGACACACAACCGAAGGACTAGAGAAATTATAATTATTTAAGCAGTTTTGTCAGATAACTGCTCGTAATTTATTAGAAAATTCATAGTTAGCATAAGAAAATAAATTTTTGTGGTAATTGTACCATTCAAATATTCAACTATATTTTTACATAATGTATTGTATATAATGTACATAAATTATTTATGCAAAAACCACAGTAAGTTGTAGATAAAATGTGATGATGTAGATTAAAAAATATACTACAATCAAATTCATTGTATTTTTTAATTACTATAATAAAAAACCTGTAATCCTTACATCCTTACATTTATAAAACAAAGTCCCCCGCCGCGTCTGTCCGTCTGTCTGAACCCGATAAACTCAAAAACTACCGAACGGTTTCACCAAAGCAGGCAGTGGTTTTAGGCTAAGAACTCACGAAGCGGTTTTCACCCGCGCCCGCCGCGTTTGCGGGCCCGCAGTTTCTGTAGGAAGGATAGATTGATAGATAGAATATTCTTTATTATGTACACCATAAAAAGTACAGGTATAAATGTAGAAATTTTACATAGGGTGACACACACAATGGGCGGTCTTATCGCTAAAAGCGATCTTTTACAGACAACCTTTGGAGGATCTAGATTTATATGCAAAAAGTAAGAGCATATTTCACGACGCGTTTTTCACTCGCGGCCCGCGCGGTTGTTTGCGGGTCCCGCAGCACCGGCGGGCAATTTGAAGAATCGCGCGGCCGTCTTGCAACCGCCCGTCTTGCGATTATCGCCCGCCAAGTTTGCGAATTGCGGGTGATAATCTTAACCGCGACGGCTGCGTGAGGCTAAGAACTCACGGAGCGATTTTCCCCCCGCGACCGCCGCGGTGGCGGCACCGCAAACACTCGTACGAACACGTAGTACATGGTTTATATATTAATTTTCACGACGCGGTATATGACCGCGGCTTACGCCATTGTTTTGCACCCGCCGCCGCGGCGGGCGTGGCTGAAAACCGCTCCGTGAGTTCTTAGCCTGACCGCGCAAATCACCGGTCTCGTGAGTTTTGAAATGAAACCGCAGATCCACGACCGCGGCGGGCGCGGGTGATAACCGCGCCGTGAGGACTTAGCCTCATGCGGAAGGTTTTAGTATACAACTTCTTAACCGCCTCTGTGGTCTAGTGGTTAAGCCACTGGTCTCAGACCCAGAGGTCCCGGGTTCGATTCCCAGTGGAAGCAAAATTTTATACTCGGTTTGATTGGTGGTAGGGCTTTTTCTAAGTCCGCCTGGCTAGCTACCACCACCTTACGAGTATCTAAGTCTGTCGCCATAACAACAATGTTACCAGTTAGAGACCAGTTCCTCTGTGGTTGAGGATTCCGGGTGAAGTTCGCTTCCACCTTCGGCCTGATCATCACTTACCATCAGGTGAGATGCAGGCCAAGAGCTTCCCCGTAGAAGGTAAAAAAAAAAGAAAACAAGGTGGAGACGGCGTGTCCCTAATGACGTTCCCATTCTGTATACAAAAGTTCAATTGCATAATATTCAATAGTTTACTCAATGTAGCTCGGCAAAATCCATAGCCGGGTCGGGTTATTCCGTTTATCCGCCCAAAAAAATAAAAAAATAAGGTGGATATTCGGAAACGTATGCCCGAGAATCCACCCTAGGCCTAGTTGAATAAACGGAATTTGTAGGCTTAGGGTGGATCCCGGCATACACTACATTTAATTTGTTTGAAAAAGATTTTTTCCATTTTCTAAGCTAGGATTTATTTGACAGTTTCAAAATACTCTTAGGCTGCCTGTCCACCGGAGCGGAGAGGAGCGGAGATGTGTCAATATTAACCAATAGAATCAAAACTCCGCTCCAGAGGTGCGATTCTATTGGTTAATTTTCGCACATCTCCGCACCTCTCCTCTCCGCTCCAGTGGACAGGCAGCCTAAAGCCGGGATTTCACTGTACGAGTACTCTCGGACCGAGTCTTCTCGGACGCTACTCGTACCGTGTAAACACATGATTCGAGCGTACTCGGACAGCGGCAACCGATCAGAATGGACTCGGGTGCGGTTCTATTTTCACAAGTTCACTTGGACCATTTTATAAAAACAAAATGGCGACAACTAAGAAAAAGTGGAATGAACGTGACACTGTGAAGTTTGTGAAACTAAATGAGTATAAAAACAAAGACGCCCGAAATGCCGTAATACTACTCATCATTCATATTCATGACAAAATTAAATGCTACTTTGACGCTGAAGTCGTAAAGTATCAACCAAATTCCAAGTAGACTCCTATACGATCTAGCTCGTATGAGCGCACTTGGTCTGAGAGCACTCTTATAGTCAAAGCCGGGTTTTGTCCTGGCCACGACCCTGCCGCTATCAGCGGTAGCAGTAAAAACAAATGCACGGAAATGTATGAAGCCATGTGAGCGTGTATGCACAGGCGGGTGTAGTTTTGCCATGCTTCGCTGTAATGTTCGCAGCGCTCTGTCTTGCTTGATTGATTTTTTTTTTAGTCTGAGAGGGTAGTCGACAATTTTAGCGCCCTACGTTTATATGTAGCATAAGTATGGGGCGTCAAACTAAAAACTACCTATTACTTACTGATCATATTTTACCCTTTTTGGGATTCCTTGACATTTGGGTGCCCCCCAGGCCCCTTATGCCGCCAGTGAGGTTCATTCCTAAAGCAGTCTATTTTTACCCGACTGCCCCAGGAGGAGGGTAATGTTTTTTTACTAGAGAACTATCGATTTGTCTTACAGTCTTTACTCGTTTATTATTCTGTGTCTTACTCTGTGTATGGTCTATGGTCGTAGTCATAATATTTTATCTGTGGTGACAAAAGTCATAGGCAAAAAATTATAGAACATAGAACTGTATTATCTATGCATAGAACAGTCAAGTAGTCAAGTCAACAGACATTGTCAATTATTTTATTTTCCTCGATATTTTCACTTCTGAAGCCAAGTTATATATTTACTTTGTGTTTATGCTGTGATTTGGCTTTGACTATTAATTTATACAACAGATAGTGCCAGAATTAACGAGGTATAACCATGGATTGTCTTGTTGGTTACGGTAGCGAAGACGAGAATGAATCGGAGCGCTATGGAAGCCAACAATCATCGGTAAGTTTTGGCGTCCTTGACAATATTTTTCTAAATATAATTTTTTTATTGCTTAAGTGTTATGAGTGTTTTTAAGTATTTGATGATGCAATTTGTATGAGAATCATGGATATTAACCTGCGTTCTCTGCTTGACAATAGAATGATATTATAGGTGGCAGCGGGTGGCGCTGGAGGCCGCCGCAGAGACAGCGATACCAACTACGATGACGTCAACATGGACATGAGCGAGGTAACTGTCCCATAAGAACGTCTACCACCATCACATATGCTAGCACAGTGAGAGCCCCAGTCAGTCCACTTGGTAACAGTCCACCTGATGGGGTCCTTCACTGTTATACTCTCCTTTTATGTGATGAAGCTAAACAGTATAAACATTGTTAACTATGTAGTCTATTCTTCATCTATATTCGGGCATAAAGCCAAAATCCTTCACAGCATTCAAAATAGTCTTAATTTCTTATAATAGTAACTAAATAATTATCATAATAGTACACTTTTTATAAATAGAGTCAAATAAAAAAGCAACTTTGCATTATGCTGTTTTCAACGATGATATTAACACTTTTATTATTTTATATGTTACCCATTTGTAAATTGACACAAAACAAAAGTCAAATACCCCTTGAGTACGTGCCGAGGCTTCAAGATGACCGACCGAGTCCATGCACACAGCGACCCTTTAACTACAAGCTCACGTGAGTACATAGCTGTAAGATAACCCAAACTATTTGGCATCATGATTTACTCATATCCATGATAATTTTTTTCTTTTAGAACAGTTTCAAAATTTAATAAGAGCAGTATGTGATTTTACTGAACAATACCGAAATGTTTCATATGATCCTTATATCATATTTATTTCGTATACTATGTCATATACTTTCTATGGAATGTATAATTTATAATAAATTATATTCAAACATAATGCAGGTTCTCTGCTTTCATGTTCTATGATTTTTTTGTATAAACTTTTTATATTTTAAATGGCAATGAAGTAACAAGTCATCACAGTATAAAATCTAAGTAATCGAGATAATAACTTTCCTCTATACATTTTCCCCGCTTATTATTCAAATAGGGAACTATAGCAGAAATATACCAAGAGTAATGTTTATGAATGAATGATATTTGAACCATACAATTTTTGTGTTGAAAGCTTGTTATAATTTTACTCTGAAATTTTTAAGGGGTTTCTTTCATACTATATTTTGGTATTATATTGTTTTAGTAACTTATGTAATAAGTACATGGGATAAGGGCAAGATAATGCTGATGTCATAACATCAAAGCCAATATTTAGAATAATAAACGGCTAAAACAAGGCTTGATACAAATTGTCACAACAAAAAACATAAAAGTAAAATCTGTTAGTGTTTCAAAAAGAACCATAACTTAACACAAGGAGCAGCATTTAAAAAATACTGCAGTGCTGGTTTAATTTTCAGATACATACTACAAATTATTACCTTCAAAACATGTAGTTTTGAATGCAGTTTTGAAGCAAACTGACAGTTTTGGAGCAGAAGTAGGTATGCAACCAGCTATAGAAATAATGGCGTACTCAACGATTTTACTGCTGGCTTCAATGCCCAATTGGCCCAGCAGTCGAAAGGTCCGAAGAATCTCTCAGATGCGCCTTGCTATTTTTATATCACTACAGCTCCATTCCTCACTTAATATGTATTGCAGACATAATATTTAGTTTCCCCAGATGGGTAGGCAGACCTGCACTGGGCCCGTAGATTACAGCCCACTCCCTCTCACAGAGAGGCCTGTGTCCCAGCAGTGGGAACATTAATAGGCTGATTATGTGTTATGTTATGTATGTAGGTAGGCAGAGACTACGCAATGCTTCATCATGCTCGTTTTCCAGAATTTTAAATCTAAATCAAACGGGAACATAATTATTTGGTAATTTACCAGAAAAAACTGAACCTAAATTCTCTTGTTAAAATTGCATGCACTACAATAAATATGGTTGAGAAAGACTGAAATAATAAAAATAATAATCACATTTTGAAACTGCACTATAACTGGAATTTCAGAACATTTTTATTGGAAAAACTCTTAAATCACAAGGGAAATAAAACTTACAAGTTTCCTTATCTTTGACTCAAGGTGTAAACCAATATTACATCATTGATAAATGACTATGTTTCAATTTATCGAAAACAAATTGAAAACACTTCACATTTTGTGATACCATCATGTATGGTACAAAATACAATAACTCTATAAATAGTTAAAAGTGATAATGTAGTGTAAGTGTTGTGTTTCTTGTCGCAGGATTCGCAGGCCGAGTCGGAGCCCGAACTGCCGCCGGCGGAGCCTACGCCTCCGCCACAGCCATCGCGGGATGACCGCAGATCTAGTAAGTTCTTTATTATTATGTTTACTAGCGCCTCACCCCTGTTTAGCACGGTTTACCAGTTGTTACCCAGTTACTGGGTTGTGGAGGTCAGATAGGCAGTCGCTCCATGTAAAATACTGGTATTCAGCTGCATCCGGTTAGATTGGAAGCCGACCCCAAGATAGTTGGGAAAAAAGGCTAGGAAAATTGATAGTGGTTCCCAAACTATGGGTCGCGCACCACTGGTGTGTTGCGACTAGCAAATATTGGGTGGACCTTGAAAAATTTATTTTCAGCTATGATTAATATTGTAACTAAATATAAAAATATTGTTTGGAAAATCCAAAAGTGCACGCCTCATACTAATTTCAAAACATAGTTTAATAATGAACAATTTATCACTTTTCATGAAGTTGTAATGTCAACGACTGACAAAGATATTTACTTGGCGGTTGCTAGGCAACTTACGGACATCAAGTCAAAGGTTGGAAATATTTAGTTAAAATTAATTAATTATATTTTAGTTAGTATTTTATTAATTATAATTAAACTACTTTGAATAAAAGAGCCATTTTCAATAGGGTTTCTTCTACGGCTGAAACAAATGTATAAAAAAAAATTGACTCAATTAATTGATTTTATCGCAAGCTACAATGTTTTCAGGGTTCATAAATTGATGGACAGGAATTTTTTTTCAACTATTTTTATGCTTTTTCCATTTCTGCTGCATTAAATCAATTGTTAAAAAGTACAGTATTAATCTCCATTTAATCATCTATACAATGGTATATAAATTAAGTAGGTTATGTGTACTAGCAGGAGTGTAACAATAAAAACAGTTACAGAAATGGGGCAAAAAAAAATTTCGATCGTAGAGCACACTCTAATGCTTCGCATTACGAGTCGTGCAATAAATCCGACGTATCAAGCTCGTTGTGATTAAAAGTAACTAAAATTGAAGTTGATGCTAAAACTATACATAATGACAAAAAATAGGAATCAAATACATCCTTCTCATTGAAATAACACTCCTTGTATTTAATTAAGTATTGAAATTTTCGATTGTTATAGAATGTTCCTTTCTCATTTGAAAAATCCTTAATTCATATACAACGTTATTTTTTGTTTATACTAAACCTGTTAAGGGGTCATTGTACTCATCGTTATGAACAACTTTCATGGGACCAAAGCTGAACTCGCGAAAAAAAAAGAATCTACTGTTCCATAAATTTATGTTCGCATATCTCGTCAAAATGTAGGGAACAGCTGATTTTTTTTCGCATTAGGCATTGCCATCCTAGAGAAAAAGTTGAAATGTCTCAAGTGCCACAATTCATTATTTGCATTCCCCAATGTTTTAAATACTATAAAATTATATGTGATCATTATAGACCCTGTAGGACACAGCAAAATAATGGGAGAGAGGAAGCTTTGAAAAACTTAGCTTATATCAGTGTTCTGAACTAAATCTGATATTATTATATTTAGATTTTTTTAATACATACGAGGGGTGTTCAATAAATAGTGAGAATGAGTAAGACGCAATTATCTTTTATTATATGTTATTTTACTTTTCGACGTAGTCACCTTTCAGGTTTATACACTTTGTATATCTTTTCTCTAATCCTAAAATTCCCTTTCTAAAAAAATCTTTTTCCTGATCCCTTAAAAAATCATTTACGGCGGCGACTACTCCGTCATCATCTTCGAATTTCTGGCCCCTGAGATGTTCCTTTAAGCGCGGAAATAGGTAGAAATCACTAGGAGCAAGGTCCGGTGAATATGGAGGATGTTCCATCAATTCGAAGCCAGCTTCTTGAATGGCAGCCATCGCAACTCTGGACTTGTGCGCAGGGGCGTTATCTTGGTGAAACAAAACAACTTTAGCGAGTTTTTCACGCCGTTTCTTGCGTATTTCCTCACGCAACTTTGTTACTTGTCCTGCGTACATAGTCCCCGTAATAGTGTCTCCATGATTAAGATATTCGATCATTACTACCCCTTGGCTGTCCCAGAAAAGAGAGCCCATGATCTTTCCAGCGGATGGAATCGCCTTAAATTTCTTTGGAGTTGGAGATGACGGTCGCTTCCAAGTCATGGACTGTTGTTTCGTTTCCGGGTCATAATAGTGAAGCCATGTTTCGTCCATAGTTATGAATCGAGCCAAAAATCGGTCAGGATCTTGTTGTAACAAATCCAAACAGCTTTGTGAAATTCTCAGTCGAGTTTGTTTCTGCGCGTCAGAAAGCATTCTGGGCACCCAGCGCGCTGACACTTTTTTCATACCCAAATGGTCGTTTATAATATTATGGACACTTCCTATCGAAATCTTTACTTCTTCAGCTATAAAACGAACAGTAACACGACGATCCGCCAAGACAATATTTTCAACTTTTTTAATCATTTGTTCAGTCACTGCCGATATGGGGCGTCCCGTTCGTGGGTCGTCGTTAGTGGAAGTTCTTCCTCGCTTGAACTCAGCACACAACACACAGCAACCGTAGAATATGGAGGAGCATGAACCCCTAATGTTGCTCTCAAGTCTTGATTTATCTGCTCCGTAGTAAAAATTTTCAAGCAGAGATATTTTATTACCGCGCAAACTTAAATTTCATCCATTTTTAAGAACACGTTCCGAAACGACGCAAACAATAGACTTCTACTTTTAAAAAACAAAAGAGAATTAATTGTTTTTTTTATTATCATCTTAACTAATGTCTGGGCTATGCCTGCCAGTATTTATTTTTGTTCTTTCCAAAGAGAATGTATCGCATTCTCACTATTTATTGAACACCCCTCGTATATGTATAGTTTACTGTATTAAATACTAGCTGCGCCCCGCGGTATCACCCGCATTTTTCTCGATCCCGTAGGAAGTTCGGGATAAAGGTATCCTATGTCCTTCTCCAGGTCATGGTCTATCCATGTGTCTAATTTCATTCAAATCCGTTCAGCCGTTTTAACGTGAAAACGTAACAAACAAACAATTTTTCGAATTTATAATATTAGTTAGGAAGTTAGGATGGATTTAATATTCGTTTATACTACATACAATCTCATTTTAGTTTTTCTTTATAAAAAAACGTTTTTTTTTAGAATTGTCTTCTTCTTTTCTTAATTAAGTTAGTTTGTTATATATTATTATGGACATTACACGCCTGTTTTTATACCGGCAGCTATGTTCGCGTTCGAAAGGTATGGGACCTTAGAATAGGGAACACAGCTACGTTGCTTGGTGACAGAACAAAGACTCCCGACTTTATGAATTGATGACTTTGTTCATCAATTCATAAAACTTTTTGATGTTTAAGTTTTAAGTAAGGTTCAAATTAGAATATGACACATCAATGTAAATTTCGTTTGGCCCAATTCAAGGCCTCTTTTTTTTATTGCAGAGTAAAACATTTAAATAAATAAACTTATTGCTAAGCTTTTGCTCAGCTTTTCTATTCATTTATAACTATTACTTACATTATTAGTGCTCTGCAATTAGACTGCATTCAAATACTAATTAGCAAATAGCCTCCATTCAAGTTTGTACCTTACTACCTGGCAGATATTATATATTTTAAGATGTTAGGAGAACGCAATTAGTAGTATCAGTTCTGAGGTGAACCGCCCAAATCGAAACGTCACGATATTGTTTCATTCCATGTTCTAATCGCTTAGGCACACTACTTTGTAAACTAATTGAATTCACAACAGTTGAATGCATTAAATTATCAACGAGTCGTAAAATGTTGCATGTTGAATTGAAGTTTATGATTAGGATCGAAGTTACTGCTGTAGGAACTACGAAGTTAGAACATAAGTATTTTATCATGACAATCATTTATTTAAATGATTAGGTTTGTTATCAAAAAATCTGAATCACGGCCTTAACTTTCGTACTAAAAAATAAAATACCTTTATTCTTTATAAAATATCATATTTCAAAACGATACTTTGTTCACAGATGACAGTCGTGAACGTGACCGCGAACGGGAGCGTGACCGCGACCGCGACCGCGGTGACCGCGAGTACGACCGGCGCGACAAACGCCGCGACTCGCCCGTGCGTGGACGCAGCGATAGAGACCGTTCAGCTAAACGGTCGCCACGCAGGGATGACAAATACAGGTACTGTTGAACACTCCTCATAATAAACTATTTCTTCAAAAAAAAACAAAGTCATTTATTCCTCATTTTACATAACACAGTCTCCCAAAAACGCCGGCCCTTCACCACTTCCTAGTGCTTTAGCTAGGAAGAAGAAGTGGCGCAACAAACTCCCCAGCAGTTCATGTTCTTTTAGTGCCTGTTCAATTACTGAGGGTTGGCCATGAACTCCGAATATTTCTCCTTGTCCTTTGCGAGGTGGACGTCTAAGGCACATAAAGATGACTATTACTTCGTTGGTCTTGTGGTAACCTTATACGGCTGCTGATCATGACACATGTTAGTCGCCCGGAATTAACAGTAACAGGTCGGAATTATGAAGTTGGCAGTGTGACACCCCCCAAGTTGCGAGAGGACGCGCTCTACGTAATGCTTAGTAGTTACCGCCGCCTGGACCTCTGTAATACTAGATTTATCGCAGATACAGCTCTTTGATATATCTATTTAACTGTTTAAATAGGCATAAAAAAAAAACCGTGACCTCTGAACTTGTTTCGGTATGTCTTCTCATGCTGGGGCCCCACCAACGGGAAACGCCGTTGATTATGGCGATGATGGATGTTAACCGTAGGTGTAGCCACAACTTATGTTCTTATGAAACAAACTTATACTCATATTCTTATGAAATAAAGATTCTTTAAACCTACTTATTGACGTTAAGCGATAACTCGGGTGGCGGCAAATGAGCATTGACGTTGACCTTTCAAGTGTGGCCGCTCAATTTACTGCTATAATTATCGGAATAATTACCGCGTTGGTTATGGCGATGATGGGCAGCATCAGAGATCAGTTGGAAGAAGTACCGGCGCCATCTAGTTTTGAAATATTGACCAAAGCATTGACGTGTAAAAACGTCTTAAAAGATCTGCTTAGAAAAATAAAATATATCATTTAATTTCAAAGATACAAACATAGTATATTTGAACGGCAGTTTAACACTATGTTTCCTACCACAGATCAGACCGTGACCGCGATCGCGGGCGCGCACACGAGCCCGTTCGCCGCGGTCTGCTAGGCGACCGCCCCGATGACCGCGAGAAAGTGCCCGCGCTGATGGACCTCAAGCCTTACGCCAGCGAGGTTCCTCCACCACCTGATAAGAGGTCCCAAGATGCTAGGGATGCTGTGTCGCCCAGGTACCGTATTCAATATCAAAGTCAAACAATTTATTTCAAGTAGGCCATTTTGAACGTCAACAAGAATATAGAATTGATTCTAGATGCCCCCAAAAGGTTTTTTCATATGGAGAAGAAAGGGCAAGAAATACCATAGTTGCTCTTTTAAATGTTTTACACTATTTTGTATAAATTAATTATAATTATACATTTTATATATGTGAAGACGATATACCTATATTATTGGATTGGACGATGTACCGCTATTACTGTACTACAATAAATACAAAGTATTAAAAATTAAGCATTGACAGGTACATTAATTATATTGATAGATAAATGGTGCTCATATATTTACAAATATTGCAATTGTTGATGACAATAAAGTATTAAAAAGGATATTAAATTCTAAAACTGTATTGACTATTGAGACCTTCATAATAACTTGCATCCAAGTAAAATACTAGAGGGCTTGAAGGATCATATATCATAGGAAAATTATAACCCTAAACTGTAGCAATTTCTCTCAGCATATCTCAAACAAAAAGTTTAATAAATGTTCTCAAATCATTAAATCTGCAACTCATGGAGGAAAAAAGTTGTAAACATTTCTGTTAGTGTTACTAATTTACATACTTATGATTCTCAGTGTTCTTTAAAGCTTATACCAATTTATAGCACGCGTCAAACTTTATGGCGGCTCTTGAAGTGCTACTCGTGAATTTCTCGCCTCGTGTTCTGAGCCGCAATAAAGTTTAAATCTGGCTGTACCACAGTTGAAAATGACTATTGTATTCTCAGTAATTATCCGTGCCTGCTAGATAAATAATTGGAACAACCTCATTTTATCAAAGTCTTTATTTTGTTTTAGATTCATAGACCGCGAGCGTCGCGACAAGGAAAAGGACAGAGAACGCGAACGTGACAGAGATCGCCATGGCAGACGCTCCGAGGAGAAACGGTAAGCATAAATTAGGAAAACCTCTGCTCCACACTTTGGAAAGAAAAAACTTTTTACAAAAAAAATTCAAACCGACTTCCGAAGTCGGTGTCTTTGTTTTTTAATTTTCGTTTTTTGCCACCGACTTCCGAAATTAAAGTTATTTTTCACTTTGTAGTGGTTTTTTTTGGAAGTCGGTTTTATTTTTTTTTGTAAAAAGTTTTTATTTTTCACTTTTTAGTTGTGGTACCTACCCCACACAATATCCAATACCACTAACTGCAATAAATAACAGTGACAGGAAGTTATCATCATATCGTCCATATAAACTAAGTGGGAAAAATATGTATTATTGAAGCTAACTCAAAAATTATCTAAGCAAAGTCTATAAAATTTATATGGGACCACCTCGGGAGCTTACCCTTTCAAACAAAAAAATAATTTTCAAAATCGGTCCACAAATGGCGGAGATATCGGTGAACATACATAAAAAAGAAAAAAAAAAAAAAAACACACATAAAGTCGAACATAAAACCTCCTCCTTTTTGGAAGTCGGTTAAAAAGTAAGAAAGCAAGGATAAGGCTGGCTGTCCACTGGAGCGGAGAAGAGAAAAGAGGAGCGGAGATGTGCCAATATTAACCAATAGAATCTTGACTCGACTTGACTCCGCTCCTGAGTTTAGATTTGATTGGTTAATAATGGCACATCTCCGCTCCGCTCCTCTCCTCTCCGCTCCAGTGGACAGGCAGCCTAAAGCCGGGTCCGGTGCGCCATGTTTTTGTGTTTTATAAATGAAATGAAATGGAATTGTTTATTCTGTAAATAGGATATCAGAATCACTTTTACACGTCAAATTAAAAAAATAAAATAAAAATAAGCTAGATGAGGTCGGCGTTTCCTAACTGACTACTCTGAGAAGAAAGGCCGAAACAAACTCAGAGTTCGCAGTCTCTTTTAAAGTCCAGACATAATTTTGGTCAAGCCATTTGAGAGCCATGTAGATTAGTGTCTGAAATGGTCTAAAGAACCACACAGATTTGAGTGGACCTGTCCAGTGAACAGTCAGTGCAAGTATTTGTCAATATAAACATGAAACTTCCAACACAAACCGATTAGGAACCGTGGTTTAACATGAAACATTAGCCGGGTCTGCTGCGCCATGTTTTCGTGTTTTATTAACATGTCATGTCATGTCAACACACATCAAAACTTGAACCGATTTCGGGGCGTGGTAAACATGAAACATTAACGTGCGCAGCGGACCCGGCTTTACAATTATTTGGATACAG
This sequence comes from Conistra vaccinii, assembly GCA_948150665.1. Taxonomy (NCBI): domain Eukaryota; kingdom Metazoa; phylum Arthropoda; class Insecta; order Lepidoptera; family Noctuidae; genus Conistra; species Conistra vaccinii. The sequence goes on along the minus strand of OX411336.1, from coordinate 12,404,182 downwards.
TTTGTAAAACACAAAATACAGATTTAAAAAATGACTGATAAAGTGAAAATTACGTTTAACAACGACAGTGTGTGCGTCAAAAAGGTCCATTTCAACATTAATGCCAGACAAATGCTTTCTGGTGCTGGTTATCACCAATTTCTGTGATTGCTGGTTATCCTGTAATTGGCGACTAAGTCCGAGTCTATTGTTACTTAATATTTAAGATAGAGGGGTAGGCAGAAACTACGCAATGCTTCATCATGCTCTGTTTACCAGAATCTGAAATCTATATCAAACGCAGAATGGCTTGCATGAATTCACGATATAGTATTTCAATCGTTAGATGTTGTGCACAATTTCTGAGCAGTAACCTAACAAAAAGTACTAGGCTTGCATGAATTCACGATAGTATTCAATCATTATGTTATACTACTAATAGGATTTGGATGAGGCAGACAGATAGTTTATAACCTGGATTAACACATAGGATACTTTTTATCCCGGTAGTAGGTTTCCATGGGATAATTTCCGACTAAGCGGAGGGAAAAAGCTAGTATTATATATGTCGCAGCCAGATCTTAGAATTGACCATTTCATGAAATGGCCAACTGACATTGGCCATATCGGTCGGTAGTCGAGGTGCCATATAAGCGGGGTAAATTTTTATTTTTTTAAACTAATTTTATTTTCTATGTTGCATTTCACGCCGCGGCAGCGGCCGGTGAGCGCTACTTCCAAGTTGATCGCTTTCCATAATATCATACTTGGAAACGCAATAAAAGTCCATCGATTTTTTTTGCGTGGTCACCCTACTTTGTTGGATTTGTTGTATGCCGCCGCTATGATGGACAACAAAAACCAAGCGACATCAACGCCTCTACCGGTGGATAATCTAACTATTTTACGATTATGATCACTAATGTTTGGCCACATCATGAAGTAGTCGTGCGTTTAACTGTTCATATCGTTAAACGTTGAGTATCCAATGATCTGGCCAGGCCACATCATGATGTGTCCAGTGGTCGATGTTCATTGCATGAAATGATCAATTTTAAGATCTAGCCACGACATATACATAAGCTGTGGTATTTATTTATAAAGGTACACCTTTATCAATAAATAAAATAAATAAATGAACCTTTAGGAACAAATGACGGTTAAGTAACAAACAGTTTCAACATACCTAAAATGTTTATTCTTTTAAATAAATAAACGAGTAATCGGGTCTTTGGCCCAGACGCTCGCGTAATCTTCAACCAGTAATTCTGCCTGGCAGCCAAACTTTGGCTATTGTGGTTCATTAAATAAAATCTGGACCACACCACTCTGAGAGTGACGAGAGTACATAGGGGTGGCCCAATGGTAACGACCGCAACTTTTGAGTTGCAAGTCTTAGTTTCAAACCCTGACAGGCGCTTTCTTTACTGTAAATTATTTCATTACCGCTGCTCTCATAACAGTGAAGGAAAACATCGTGCGGAAATCGGCATATCCTGGAACCAAAAATTTGAACACGTGACATTTACCAACCCGCACTGGGCCCGAGTGGCGGATTACGGACCACTCCCTCTCACAGAGAGGAAGCCTGTGTCTCAGCAGTGGGAACATTATAGGTTGATGATTATGCTAATTAAAATCATTAAGTGCCATCTTAGTGCTGTCAAACTAAAATATAGTTAAGTTGTGTCATTGTAGTCTATTTCAGAATGTGAAATCGTCGTTTGACAGGAATAAACTAAATTTTGGTGATTTTTAGTCTAGTTTAGAGGCATTTGTGACAAGAGAATCGGCACCAATATCTAAAGTCATCCTATTTACACTGGCTTAGGTCATCAAGCCACCGCCACGAGGGCCGCTCGCGCTCGCGCTCCAAGTCCCGCGGGGCGCAGTACCCGCCCGCCCGCTCGGCCGAGCGCCGCGCCTCGCCGCCCTCGGCCGACTACCGGCCTTCGTCCTACAAGGTCAACAAGAAACTGGAGGTTATGGAGAAAATGGGTTAGTATAGTAATATTGTGTTGCAAGATGGGATATGTAGAAACGCCGTTACTGCCACCACTACTGTCATCAAAAAATGTTATCCAGTGAATAATACTTCAGATTTCCGTTGTAAAATGTTCATCTTTCTTATCGGCACGAACTATATTGGTAGATAGATAAGAATAGCATAAGTAAAAGTCAGTCTGTCAGTAAGTTGGTAGCAAGGCAGATTGTCCAGAGAGCGCCAGACTTACATTTAAGAATCGCCACTTGTGGAGCCTATTTTAATCCACCCCGCTATTTATTTTCAACAAGCGTTCAAGCCACTAACCCGCACTGGGCCCTCATCCTCTATAGAAAAGGGAGGATCCTCCGACCAGACGGGTGTCGTGTCTGGCGTCCCGACGATTGATGTCGGGACGTTGCCCGCTAGTAAGCTCTGCTTGTGCTATGCAGATGCAGGACTTGTGTGACATCAGGTATTTAATGTGTAGTTCGCATGTGACGTAGATCGCCGCAGATAAACAAAGTTTATTTTCATTTAAATCATAAAGAACTATAACAAAGATAACATGGCAGTTCCGAAATTCGCGCAGAATGCTGTGCAATAACGTCTATTAGGAATCAAATGGTGAGATGAGGCGAGTGTGAGTGAGAGAATATGTGCGAAAGTTTATAGTGCTTATGTCCAGAACTGCCAAGTTATATCGACCGTATTGTACTACAAAATAATTTTTCAAAATGCCCTTATGTCTTAAGAACCGACAAGTCGCGGGCTCGAACTCACTGGTGGGCGCGGCCAAAAAGCACGCTATCTCATATGGCATCTGTGCGACAGAGATAGTATCAGTGATGAGCAGTTAGACGCTAGTCTAGCCGCACGTCTAGTTAGCGCGCACACAAACACCGTTCCGAACTGAAACGATGTTATACGAAGCACACAATAGTGCACCGCCCCGCCGCGCGCCGCCACAGAGTACTTTATAAGATACCGCCGCCGCTGTGTCGCTCGCCGCCGCGCCGACGAGAATTATAGATATGTACCTATGTGTACCTAATTGTTATAGTTGACTACGGTCTATAAATTGTTTACAAAATTACTACTATCTTCTTATTTCTAGGTAAGTAGGTACCTACTTACTTAGTTACCTATTCATGGACGTACGCATAAGGTAGGTAGGTACCTACTTACCTACATTTTAGTGTTCACGACTGTGATATTTTTGCTTGTATACCTAACCTTCATACAAGCAAAATTATCACAAACAGTCGAGGTAATTATTTCATTAGGTACCTACTAAGCAGAATGCAAATGTGACGAAACTGTTTTGTTTTTGATAAGATTTAAAAAAAAAACCAAAGAGATTAAAAAAAACGACGGATAGATTATAGACTAACCAGGTGCGAACTTAGACCCTCTGATTTCGCAAGTGCCACATTACACCGCTCGACCACGGAAGCTATGTGGACAATGATTAAAACAGCAAACCTATTCGCAATTTTTTTGCGCGTATCAGATTTTCGACGCTCTGCTTAGCGCCGAGAGTTGAATATCCAACAGAGCGCATTCAGCGCGTATCCCAGTGCGTCAAGAAAATACACTGTTGGATATTCAACTCTCGACGCTAAGCAGAGTGTCGAAAATCCAATCGCGAACGTCGCGTCGGCTTACGAAGACGCTATCACGCAGCTCGAACGAAAGCGCGAGGCGAAGATCATGCGACGCGACGCGGCGTAGGTATTTTCCTAACTCATAATCAGCTGCTGCCAATTTGTTGATTTAGTAATCTATAGATAGGTACTACACTAGGTTTATCTAAAAATACTAATATTATAAAGCTGTACAGTTTATTAGTTTGATGTTTGAATGCGCTAATCTCACAAACTAGGTAGGTACCTACCAGTTTAATCATTTTTTTGTAGCCTTTGGTTATGTTTTAGGCTATAAAACATCACACTGCTGCTCATGGGAGCCGAGCAGTAGGATAGGTTCCTACGGGAACGCGGGTAAAAGCGTGGGGAACAGTTGGTATAAGTATGTACCTACCTACATATAGTACATACCTAAATACGTTATCAATAGAATAAAGTTTTACCCGACTGCCAGAGGAAGCTTACCTATATATATATTTTTTTTCATATCGTTGTAATATTGATTTACGATAAATGTTATAAGTACCTACATAAACCTTTATAATACATATACAGTAGCTTCTGCCCGCGACTTCGTCCGTGTGAAATTTCGGCCCCCGACCCACCGCATCGCATCCTATCGCCCCGCCCGCGCTTTTACTTCGTTTTCGCTTAGCGTTCTTTCTGACTTTTTTCTTTTTGCTCGGCTCCTAAGGGTTGTAGCGTGATGTTAGCGTGTTGTTGCGTGGTGGCCTACAGTCTTTCTCAAGAATGGAGCTAACCAATGCAAAAATATTTTTTTAAATCCAGATAGAGATAGGTACCTACTAAATACCTACTACTCGAGCACTCCCCCCCATTTCCACGACCACAAAATAAAAGCCATAGCGCGCCCGCGTCGTCGGCGTCGGTAAAGAGTGTGAATGCAAAGAGCGTACGTCTTCTCTTGCCTACATAGGGTACCTACACAACGCGGCAACGCCGCGCCGCGCCGGTCGCTAAAACGCCTGCTACACGGTCGCCTACCGCGACCCGACAGAGGTGACCTTGGTGGCTTACAACCGTGAAGATGATGTTTATACGACCAAACGTTGAAACAACTTTGCGGGTCGCTAACCAAGGTCACCTCTGTCAGGGACGTGGTTGGCAACCGTGTAGCAGGCACTTTAGCCTCAAGCAAGTCGTGGCCGAGCAGTAAGGTAGAAAATGTAGGTACCTAAGTAGGTATTGGCCAAAAGAAGATATAATTATATTATAATTTATAACAGAAAATATGCTCGAGGAGGTAGGTAGGTACCTACGAAAATAGATTACGTATAATAAATTGTACAGACGCCCCAGCACATCAAGTTACTACAATCTGTCAAATTTCTTTAATAGATTTTCAACTTTATGGCTAAAGAATAAGGTTCAATGTTGATTGAGAAAATTTGACAGATTGGAGTAGGTTGGTGTGCTGGCGTCTGTTACACAACACATTTTTGTAAACGATTCCGACTAATCAGTTTCATTTTGACCGTTCAATAATATTCATTGCGTTATTTACGTTGTTGAGCAGATCTTTTTCCGAACATAGGAAGCAATGGATTAGTAATATGTTTCAAAACGATTCAAATTTTGATTGATCGTGTATTACGTAATTACGGTACTGTTCTTCAATCTTCTGAGGAGCTCGTGGCTAAGTAATAACAAGCCGCACGGGTCCATCCATCAGGTTAAGCTACGCTTGCCGGGGTTAGTCAGTGGATGGGTGACCATCTTTACATACCGAGACTCCGTGCCTCGGAAAGCACGTAAGCCGTTGGTCCCGGGCTCCCGGCTGTCATTTGTGGATCTTTGACGACAGTCGTTACGAGTCGTCAGAAGCCCGAAAGTCTGACATCAGTCTTACCAAGGGGTATCGGTACCGAGGTCAAATAGGCAGTCGCTCCATGTAAAATACTGGTATTCAGCTGCATCCGGTTAGACTGGAAGCCGACCCCAAGATAGTTGGGAAAAGGCTAGGAAGATTGATTGGTAGGTAGGTACTGTTCTTCAATCAACCAACACAAATTCACTGACACAGCAGCGTCCACTCAAACCAACAATTTTATTCTAATTTCAAACGATACCTACGATAATTTTCTCAGGGCGAAGTCAAACAGATAAAGTAGGTAAAAGTGGAAACACTACAACACGCACGTGTGTGCCTGAATCAAACGAAAGAGCTTCAGGCGTGTGACATTTCGTGCATGTGTGCGCGAGCGTCACCCTCCGCACCGCGCCACCCGCGCCGGGGGAACATTATTGAGTGAAACGCACAATAGTTTATAGTAAAACGAGCGCGTCAAAAATTACGAAAAGGCCTTTGGTAAAAAGGTTTTTCTGAAAAAACCACTGCATAAATCAATTACAAATAAAATTTATTGAAATCTTCGATAATTTTGCTGTGTCGGTACGGATTTCGTTTGCGAGATTTCACACTTCTTGTATTACTTATTTACGCCCAAAGTTGCGTTAAAATTAGCAAGAAAAACGAATCTTTGTTGGCTCATAACTTTTTAATGGCTTTTTATTTTACTATTCTGCTTCCGTACAGACAATTTTAATAATGAGACCTAACTATATCATGTTAAACTTTGAATGTACGATGTCAAACAGTGGAGTAAAAACCCTCCGAAGTTTGTATGGAAAAAATATCAAAGTGTTTCACCTTAATCTTAATATCTGCCCCTAGGCCTACAGATCAAGACCCCGGACGGCTCGATGGCCACGGCGCAGCAGCTCCGCGCGGCGGCGTGCGAGGCGCCGCCCCCGGGCTCGCACCTGCCGTCGTACTACAACCCCACCGCTGTCAATGCTAACAAGATTATGGACCAGGTATGGTATTAATTTTACAATACTGAAAGAGAAGCGAACCGTGCATTAGCCTCGCAAAAACTCGAAAATGACTCGACCGATTTGAATAATTATTTTTTTGTTTAAAATCCAAAGGAACAGCCGTTAAAACCGAAATTACATTTTTGTTAACCGAAATTAAATATGTTTGTTTTATAAATAAATAATTTATAAGACAAACATAATTTGAACACAATACATACTCCAGTCACAGATTAATACAGATGGGACTCTTCGCAAAATCATTTAAATAAAAAGCGATTCTTGCTACGACACAATAAAGTGCGATTCAGGTTGCACAACGCTAATTACCTACAGTTATATTCACCTACAAGTTGCCTCTCTTTCTATCGCGTAACTCTTATACCTTCTGACCACGTCAGGGTTGTCATCTTTTAAAGAATATATTAGATAATTAAGTAGGTACAGTACGACACAACTTAGATGTAGCATAGATTTGAAAATTTTCATTCATTCATTTCAATTTCACGGAGGTATTTGGCTATAAGACTTTACAAGTTATTGCGATTTCGAAAGATCATTTTCACCTAAAGCAGTAATAAAGATTCGTGATTTTGAAGGCGCACTCAGTTCGGATGGTGATCGGTTTTACGAATTTTGCCGATGCTACATCTAAGTTGTGTCGTACTGTATCAGTTCTTGGTCTATTATATTTTTAAATGTAGGTACCAGCAATCCGTAAGTAACCGACCGCAGCGACTTCATAAAAATGCGATTCGATTTCTGAAAAATACAATAGAAACCAGAGTGTCGCGGCGGCGCGGGCGTCACGTCTCCTGCTGCTCCCGCCTGCGGTAAATGGAGACTACCATTATTTATTAATATGTACCTACGTAACTGGGCAAATAAAAAAGTATATACGAATACCCTGTTGTCTACATAATAAAAAAAATACCAAGTACATAATATTTAAATATGGTTACACTAAGTCCGTGGTGTACCTACCACGGATACTTACCACCAAACAAAAATATTATTTAATTATGTACTTTCCTATCTGTGCTTATCGAAGCCTGAACCTGCCCTTGTAAACAGAACTTGTAACCTAACTATACTAAGTATAATAATATTAATGAATATTTAAGATTTACGTAAATACGTGTGACTTATATAAGAATAATAATTAATGTAAACGTTTGGTACCTATACTACCTACCAAACGTTTACATTAATTGCTATTCATAGGTCATTACTAATTACTTAAAGGTAGACGTGCATTTCTTTACATTTTCGTGTCCTTTAGAAGTGAGAAAAACGTGAGGTTCGGATCCTTATTATTATATAAGCAGTCAAATAGGATGCAATAAATTGCTGCCTTCATTTTAGTATCTTTAGTTTTAATATCTTGCGACAAACGGCGCGCGGCAGCCCTACTCAATAGGCACAGTGAGACGAGCCCGCCGGGTACTTGTAGCTTCATACCTAAACTGCGGAGTGTCCCATCTGTATTAATCTGTGCTCCAGTTTTGTATCTGTGTTGGCACACACGATTTCGTCTGAATTATAGCTGTATCAAAACTTAAAACAGCAAAAAAAAATTATTTTTGTCGTAATAGAATCCTCAAAGCCACCGTGATCATGGGCAATTCATTATAAGGAGAGATCAAGCTATTATGAGTCCGAATGAATTTCTTTGTCAGTTTTCGTTAAATAAATATATTTTCGGCAGAAAAAATTAAGGACTGGCCGCAAATCAATACTTTCAATTCATTTAAATAAAAGTATAAAATTTCGTGTGATACTGGGTTAAATATAGTGATGAAAAGATTGAAGCTGCATTTCTTTTACTTTTACCAAAGTAAACTAATTGCAAAACAAAAAAAGGTTTCGGCCGAAAATTCAATTCAGACCGAATTTCGTTTTAGCTTTACATAATTTTTCTGAGTTACCTCAGATGTTTTTGTAACTATTGTCTTTCTGCAGGTACAAAAGCGCAAGTTGTTGTGGTCGAACAAGAACAAGTCGGAAGCTGAGGAGGCTGCCAAGTGGAGCGGCACGCGGTTCGCGCAGGACAACGACGGCAAGCAGGTGTCCAAGTTCATGAGGCTTATGGGCATCAAGGAGCCAGGTGATTGCCACTTTTGATAGTTGTACTTGCTGTTGCCCGCGACTTCGACTGCGATTCAGGGTGAAAAGTAGCCTATGTCCTTTTCTAGGTCACGGCCTATCCATGTGCCAAATCCGCTCAGCCGTTTTAGCCAGAAAGCGTAACAAACACAGTCACTTTCGCGTTTATAGATGTCCGAATAGCCACTACTTACCATTCAAAAATCGAACAGAATTTGTATGAAATTATCTGCCAAGTAAATTAATAGGAACTTAATCATAGGTGGTGATTGTGGTGAAACAGGCCATGAAGGTTTTCGTTATATAGGGCCTGGTTCTAGGCAGGCTATAAAAACAGGCCTCTTTTCAATTAAGACTGCGGCGACCGTTGAATTTTCCATACAAACGTAATACCTAAATCATTTGCAATTCGAGCATATTTCCATCATATAATGTTAATATTCTAATTTAGACAGTATTTCTAGGCTCGTACACATTTTTTTTTTTTCAAAAAACTGACCTAAAATGAAGTTTAACCGAATTGAATTTCGTACATTTTTACAGCTAAATGACATGTTTTCATACTGTTTTTTCTGTATTATAAACAACAATCTTTGAAATATTGTTTCTGCAGAAACATAGCTTATATTATCAAGTTACAAAGCATAGAAAAAATTATGAAGAAATATTAAGTTTTCATTCATCATTTTTGGTATTACTGAACACATCCAAATTTATCATAAATTCCGATAGCTAGTAACAACGCTAACAACACACAAGGTCACACAACACATAACAGACACAACAACACAACATAACAGAGATAACAATATTCTAAACGCATTTATTCCCATCTCGACTTGCAGTTGCGAGCCGTGTTCGGCAGACCCTTAACTCGGCCTGTTTCTCTTAAATTGCTCTTTCCATCAATCAATCAACTCAGGCTGTGTTGACTTAAGACCACTGCTGAGCATAGACCTATTTTAAATTGCCATCCATCATCCCATTATCCGCCAGTAAGATGGATGCCCTGTAAGGGCGGCTAGGACAGACTGGATGCCGAAAACACCCCTCATCCTTTGTATTGCTAAACTAAAATGTAATCATAAAATACTTTGATAAGATGGCAGACATACATCAATAAATAGATTTTTAAACAGCAATCATGAAATGATAGCCAATTTCAGCTAATTCTCATTTTAATCCAAGGTTCTGACAAACAAATAAGAAGTAATGCCTAAGGCATTAAGTCCGCCTTTGTGCCTTTTTTTTGTGTGCGAAAAGTTTAAATAAATAAGTAATAAATATCTCTATTCCAACAGCCGCAGTCAAGCCTGAGCCTCCAGAAAAAGCGGTAGACCCAATAAAAAAGCAAGAGGAACTCTTTCAAGCAATGCAAGCACAGTACGAAGTCGCCAGAGCGACTACTCACACCATGCGCGGCGTAGGACTGGGCTTCCAACGGGGACAGTACTAGAGTCCAGTTCTGTCTAATAACTAACTTCATAGTGATAGTGCCTAGTGTTGTGACGTCATATGTGCGACATGAGTGTGCCTAGTGCGATGGAAAGGAGAACGGAACAGTGCGGTGGTGTTATAGTGAGCTCCGCAGATGAGCTAGTGTTTTGTCATAGATTATGTTGATTTTCTACCCAAATTGTACTGTAATAACCAATAGATTATAGAGCTGTCTTCGATATGTGTGTTATATGTGACATGCATTTGTAATAGAACTGGTTTACCATTTCAACAGCGCTTTTTGAGTTAATTCTGTTTGCATAAATTGTGTCTTTTTCCTAAAGTAAATTATGTTACTGCCATTGGTACTCGCCTTAGCTATGTCTCTTTAGAGAGCTCAACAAGCTGTTGGGCTATGCAATTGATCTTATGAATGTTCATACATAATTATGTATGTTTGTATTTCATACTTAGGGATGTTTGGATAGAGGAATCAGAAAAGAGGATGTATGTAAAAGAATTGTTGTAGTTTGTAAAATATTAGGGTACTGGAATGCACTAACTAGAGAGTAGAAAGGCTACTGCAAGTAGTATAGATTCTGTCATCCATGTAGCAATGGATCGGACACAATCAAATGTAACAAGCAGCAAAAAGGTCTTGGGATGAAAAAGCTACATCAAAAATATCATATTATTACCTATACATAGCTTTAATACTTACAAGAAAAATATGTAAATTATATTGACGAAAACAGAAGAAATGTCCATAAAATAAATAAATACTAAATATATAGCTGATCTGGCATTGGAATTATTAGATAAATGAATTGAAAATTGTAAATAGCCATGACATGGTATGGTGAGTAAGCGGTCTCAAATTATAAAACATGAGTATCATGTAGCAACATGATTTATATTTTCAAAGTAAATTTGGAAATGCGTCATGCTATCCCGTGGGTTTTGTGAGTGGGTGAAGAATTACAAAATGTACTGTGAAGTTCTATAGCTACTCCTGAAACCATATCAAGAGTTGTAAAATACTATATTATAGACCAGCTGTTCGTGCCCAGCGTACAGGTGAATTTTATTCCTCTATCTCCAGTTTTATTGAGATTTTCATACAAAAATACCATCAAAATTAATGTGTTTATTCTGAAAATTAAGAACACAGCAAAAAAAATAAAACGACCGGTCTTTCATACATGCAAATAATTTTTATTTTTACAGATTTATAGGTTGATTAAAAACAAAAGACTATTGAGCACAATGGTCCACTCGAAGGACTAAGTGCGGAAATCAAACCCTTTAACATAGAACAAAAGGCTATCTTTGTAAAAGGCTGTCTGTAATCAGGCTGCCACTTTTAGATATGATAAAGAATTGATTATTGTAAAATGGGTTTAGGTAAATTCCCGTTTTGTAATGGAATTTAATCTGTCGTTAAATCACAAATCAAGTGGTGTGACTGAAATTACTTGTGTAATTACAATTGGGGCTCGTGTCTTAATAATAACAGCCGCACGGGTCGATGGATCAGGTTAAGACGCTTATTGTGGTCAGTCCATGGATGGGTGACCATCTTCACATCCCGAGGCCCCTGTTTTCCTGGGAAAGCACGTTAAGCCGTTGGTCTCGGCTGTCATTCTTGTATCTTTGACAGTTGTTATGGATCATCAGAACCCCGAAAGTCTGAAAACCAGTTGTATCGTGATTACCCTAGTAACTGGGTTGTGAAGCTCAGATAGGCAGTCGCTTCATGTAAAATACTGGTATTCAGCTGCATCCGGTTAGACTAGAAGCCGACCCCAACATAGTTGGAAAAGGATAGGCTGAGATTTTTTTAGTTACCGTTACATATATTGCAACAGTTTTGATCTGAGATACTTGAAGAAACATTCTCATAGTGGTTTCAGATAGCTGTAGAACTCAATAATTCTTATAATAAGTTCTAGTTATACTGCTATGTGTGATATAATGTTATTCAATTAACTAGTTATGATGAAAATAATGAATAATGTGTGGAAAACATTTTATCCATTGAGATCTTCCTCTATGTTCCTAAGTTTTATTGAAATAGATTGCAAGTAAGTAGACTAGTGTTCTTTTGTAGTAAATTATCCATGCAATGTTTATTATTTTTGTTGTTGTTTAAGTAATAAAAGATTACTAAAATAATGGAATTTTTATTTTTTCATTGGGTTTACCAGGAATTATGGGGTAACAATTTAGACGGCAAGTACACAGAATTTTAAGTTCGCGAACTTACTCGGCTCGCCGTCGGTGACACGTGAAGCTTGTTCACACTATTACTCTATATACACCGTTATTTTTTGTTTTTACTAAACCTCTTAAGGTACTCATCAATATGAACGACACACTATGGGAACAAAGCACAAATCGTGAAAAAAATAAATCGTACGCGGGCTAAGAGCAAAATTTCAAACCTGTTGGATCGCCGACAAAGTCAGCGGTTTTAAAGTACGCGTACAGTTAAAAAGCAGTCAAAACATACTTCATGAACAGTGATAAATTGTTCATTTTTGTTAGAAACTATGTTTTGTATTTCTTCTTCGTTTATGAATGAGTGTTATGAGGCGTGCACTTTTGGATTTTCCAAACTATTTTATTCGTCCAGCCACGCCGCTCAGTCCGCCCCTGCACTGCCGTCGTCCGTACCGCTCTGAGTAGTGGCATCTCATTCACTCGCCCATACATTTGTTCAAGCCACGCAGGGGGTCTACTCCCTAAGTCCGTCAACGAAAAGACGGGCCCGTCCTAAAGTAGTCCGAAACGATGGCGTGTACCCTACTCCCTATTGATTTCGGATTCATGAGCTTCGAACGGAATCACAGACAATATTTGTGTGCCAATGATACATGACGGTAGAGTTGCGCTATTTTACCGGTTGATTACCGGTTTACTTATTTTGTGGTTTTCATGCTTACTATACCAAAACTAATATTGTTATCGTCAGAAAACTACCACATTTTCAATAATTTAGTTTTTATTACGACTTTAGTTGAACAATTGAATTATTTTTGCCATTTTATGTCCGGATGGTGGCTTTATCGTGTTGATCTTTGCCTTTTTTTCTTTTTGACGTTAAGTGTGTCTGTGACGGACGGCAGCGGCGCGTCATTCAGTTTCATTTGTCAATAAATTTTGTATTGAAGCGCCGAAAACTTTTGATAATTACCTACATGTACTAAATAAACAAATGGAATCAATACCGGAGACTAGTTCCAATAAAAGGCAAAGAAGTGCAACTTGGTTGGAGGAGGATAAGGTTTGTACCGTTACAGCTAGAATAAATTCAAAGTAGGTAAGTTTTGTTTTGTAAACATTTTCAATTTCTCATATTTACATGCTTGCTTTTGCTTCTGTTCCTTAGATTGTTTTGAAAGAACTGGTCAGCAGAGGGTCTCCTGAAATGGAAAATCTAAATACGGACGCAAACACCAACGCGAAAAAGGTGGTGGCCTGGCATGATTTACGAATTAGGTACCGATCCAATTTACTTTTACGTTGCAAAGTTCCTAAGAAGGCATTTCAAGAATTTTGTTTGCCTGTATAAAACTCATAGTATCAAAAAAAAAGCGCAGCCCTAAGAAAATCTAATATTGACTCATAATATTAGGTACTTAGTTATTCTTATGCCTCTACTGATTTAATTAATTTGGTATAACTATAATTTGCAAACAAATTATTTCATTTATTTTGTATTTCAGGTTAGTAGGACTAGTAAGGATGGCGCTACACTACAAATAGCAGAAACTGAAACAGCCTGCAGAAAAGAATTACACGTGGCACAGAGGGCAAACGAAAAAGATATGTTTGTTCTAAGAACAAGTTCTTAAAGTCAAATTAGAGTATTATAAAATAAATTAAACTGATAGAAAAGACAAGTTTTTTATTAATGAACTACTCGCTAAAATGTCTTCTTATAAAAGTTTGAAAAATAGCATTTGGATTTCCCTTGCAACTTATTGAGTTAACTTCACATGTGTGATATTCATTGATATTACTAGGTACCCTATAACTGCATGTCTCCATGGTCAACTGCAATGTTGTGAAGCACGGCCATTATGGTTGTTTTCACATTTTCTAGTTTGCATCCTAATGGTAATAGGTCGTGCCATGTAAAAGGCATTGAAAGCTTTGTTTCCATACACCAAAGCACCGTTCCACAGTAGCCACATGAGCCTATATTCCCAACGAATTCAACGTCGGAAATAAGTACTCGCCAACCGAAAGTTTCGGCGCAACTATAACCGGCGTCGCCTCCGCTCTTCCTGTAGAGTTTCTTCGAGCAATTCCAGCATTAAAAAAGCAGCCATCGTTTGGATTGTTAACAAAATAAATACTTTCGTCGACAGCACGACAACTATTGTGATGTCGTATCAACTGACATAAATCTCCGATAAAACAAGTGTCAAATTCAACTTTTCGGACGGGCAAAAACACATCGGGAGTAGGGACAATTGTCAAATCGTATCTTCATTTAGTCTTAGTTCGGACTTCAAACTAATCGTATGTCCGTAGGTGTTAGGGAGTAGGAAACGCCCGTAACTAAGCCCGAAACGACGGACTTCGTGCTTAGGGAGTAGACCCCCAGGCGCGACCGCGCCGCTCTCCGCTGCCGCGAAACGCTTGGCAAATACCGCTCCCGCTGCCGCTGTGAGCGGCGCGCCGTGGCATGCTTCATACATTTCTATGCATTTGTTTTTACCGCTCGCCGCCCCGCTCACCGCTACCGCTGGGAGCGGCAAGTTCGTGGCCAGGCCGTAATAGTACACACGGCTCACATCAAGCTATACATTTCCAGTTTAAGCTGACCTCACATTGTACGGAAATCGTTTACAATGCGAGATCACCAACTGGAAATGTATAGTTTGATTTGTAGCCGTGCGTACAACTTGGCAAAAAAGAGTAAATTGAAAACGTCATTTTGACAGTTGCCTTCATCATTTTTTTTACGATTAGAAAGTGACGCGACTTTGAAAGTAAAATTGAACGCCTCCACACAATACAAGTTAGTTGGCAGTGTTGGCACAATCGGCGCGAGCAAATATGTCCCGCATCCCGCGCAGGATTCGCTTCGGTTAAGCTAGACCTGTAGGAATTTAAAGAGGCAGTAAGGGCCTGCCTTTAACTGCCGACTTGCGTAGGGAGTGGTCGTCACGGCAATTCACGTCTACCGAAAACGTAACACGATGGTCAGCGGCCAGCATATCAGTAACAATATCATTTAGGATGATGAAGTCGCGGAGTTGTCTCCGCGACTCCGCGAGTCAGTCGTAAAAAAAGACAAAGACCGATAAGACAGTTAATATTAGTAACTGTCGTATCGGTCTGATAGCCAGGAAATACATATAAATTATAATTATGTGTGTACATAACTCCTACTCATTATATTATTCAGTACCTACGGTTGCGGCAACAATCATCTCATCCATCATAAATATTTGAAAGCATCCCACGATTCCGACAAGGATCAAAAGTCAAAGACTATATTTCTCCCGAAAAGTACCTAAGGGAAAGTCTCTTAGATAATGCTAAAAACATTAAATGCGGCTGTAAAACCAATACAGTAAAATACAAGCATGAAGACTACTTTAAGCAAAATAGTGAGGAATTATCTTGCTGCTGCCGCCTTTACTAAACAACGCAACAATTAGAACCGTGTGGAAGAAACTTTATAATGCTATCGATTTTACACCAGCAACATTATGATTGGACATCACTATCACTCTGAACAGCGGGAGTATCAAGTTCTGTGATCATCTGTCTCTGTCAGTCCTGCTGTCAAAGACATGAGTGAAGTTGGCAGCGCTCGCTTTTATTAAAATAATATAGTCTGTGGTTAAGGGATTCACCGAAAAGTGTTCATAAAAATGTTTTTATTTCAAATCAGTAGAATTATTTAACATTCAACAGTTGAGGCCTAACTACCACCGCAATAGCGCGAAATAAAAACTTATCGACGGTAAATTGTGAAATAGTAATAAATTGCAATTTGTAACAGTGCGTATGTAAGTCTAAATAGATTAAAAATAAAGGATGAATCGCGAAATGGAAGACGTCGAAACAAAATTGTGTGAGAATTGGTAAGTTGTATGTGCAATATGCGTGTATGTTGTCAATATTAGTTCTATTTCAGAGTACACACGTTAGCCGGCTATTTTTAGATTATTTGGAGCATTGCGAACATCGCAGCTGTCTCGAGATCGCTTGTTGTTTACGTTACATCGGAATTATTGTTATGAAAAACTTCCTTACACTCATTGTTTATTTGTTTAGCCTCAAGGGAGATCTTGTAGGCATAGAATTGAGTGTGAAAAATAATTATTATTTTGTTGTTTTTGTTGGTATGTATTGTATATTATTTCGTTTTTACCTGTGTAGCGGTTAGGTTCGATGAACTTTATGATGACCTATTTTTCCTTGGACGACCTATATTGCAAGCTACAAAATCCATTATGCACTCGGTGGGGGGCATTGGGGGGTGAATTCCAGGAAATGTCTGGTGTCGAGATGAGCCGGGCCGCGCTTTGTAAGACTTTGATAAAATTGCTAGCTTTTCTAATAATTACTTAAGTGTACTTAGGGTACCTTTTATAACCAGGGTAAATGTTTTTTGTAGCTAACTACCCACCCTTAGAATAATAATTAATCTAAGCTATCTAAATTATAACATTTCCCGCCTAAACGCCATTTTTTTTTTTTTTGTATTGATAATATACAGACTTACAGAGGTGTTACTTAATTCTAAACTCGCCAAAGTTTTACGTTTGATGGCGAGAAGCCTTTGGAGGATTGGATTTGTTAATCGTAATGGTATTTAGAAAAAAAAATCGACACACATACGCTGAGCGAAATTAGTAGATTTTAGAAAGTAAGTAATATGTCCCTCAGGATAAATATTTTGCGATTAAAATTGAAATTATCCACATAGCAAACACTTCATGAATACAATAAATTTTAATCTACAATCGTACAAACAATAGAAAAGGTAGAGTTGAAACAAGCTTTCATATACCTACCTAGGTACCTACAAGTCCGATTCAAACTTAATGGGGGCTCGGAACATAATGGAACTGACAGACGTGCTCAAAAAAAGGCATGCTCATAAGCTTGCTTAAAATGCATGCTCTGCATGCTCTGCAACTGTTCACATTTGCCAGCAATAAGCATTCTTGTTTGCAGGGAGCATGGTCGAAAAACAAACGTCGGTTATTTTTTGAGCACGCTCCAAATAAGCATGCTCATTACTAGCAATGATGCGACACACGTACTAATGAGCACTTGCTCTATAAAAGCATGCTTTCGTGCTAGTAATCAGCACGTATGTCCGTACCTTAAATGGTACGGACAGACGTGCTCAAGAAAAAGTATGCTCATAAGCTTGCTTAAAATGAGCATGCTCTGCAACTGTTCACATTTGCCAGCAATAAGCATACTTATTACTCATAAATAACATAACATCACGCCTTGAAAGCACTCACAAATAAGCATGCTCAAAGCAGGCTCTCGGCCAAAATTGATGTACAAAGATATAGTGACAGTGCTATCCGTACAGAACTCAATAAAATAATCATATTGCTTGCAACGGAATTGTGTAAGAACATTTTGGTGAAAAAGAAAAAAACAAAAAAAAGGAGAACTTCGATAATATGACACAAAGAGCTAAGTTTTTTCTTCTCCCCAACTCGACTTACTGAGGGTTTATTTCGTTTTTATTTTAAATTGATGCAGCAACTGTCGCGGATCGAGATCGAATCGATAATAGCATGCTCATAAGCAAACCTGTTCAGATGCGCTTGGAGCACGCCCCCTTCTACCGGACCTCAGGTAGCATGCTCGAAAATAAAACGTTGGTTGATTTTTGAGCACGCTCAAAATAAGCATGCTCATTACTCACACGTGCTACTAATGAGCACTTGCTCAATAAAAGCATGCTTTCGTGCTAGTAATGAGTACGTCTTTCCGTACCTTAAGGCGAGTCGCTGCGCAGTAACAAATTCACGGATCAGCGGGGGTGAGGGGTGGGGTACTGCGTAGCGAGCAGTTAACTTCCGAGCTGCCATTAATTTTGAGTCTTTCGATAGATTGTGTTTTCGATTCATTACCTATTTATTAGGTACGTATATTCATGGAGGGGTATTTTCAATATTACTTTTTTCGCCATTTCACTACGCCCCGCTAGGCCCGACCAAAAATACTTACGTCAAACTTGGATGATCCCGGGACGCAATCATCTCATTATTACCTAATACGTACCATTAGCCATCCATAACTCATAAATATCTGCCTACCATCCACTGGAATCTAGTGGAGGTACTCCGAGGTACCTAAAATACAAAATAAAACGTCCATAGGTATCATTCATTATTAACTTTAAACCATAGAGGTATCACTTTTCTTTTCACATACTGCTAGCACAACTAGAGTCTGGTCTGTGCAATTTCAGCAGTTGTCATGTCATGTCATGTCATGAGTTTGGCAGTCTGTTAGCTAAAGGTCATCGCCCATTATAACAGCACTGCTCCAGCACGGTAGCGCCCCGGCACCGCTTCGAAAAATCTAGTCGTCAACGCGCCGTAAGCAAGGCGACTGCTAGCTAGTCGCCAACGCGCCGTAAGCAAGGCGACCGCTCGCTGCCGGCACGCCACCGGTGAGGTAACAGCTTGTTTTTTATTCACAACTATTCACAAGCAAGGCGTCACCGTGCGGTCGGCGAGGCGTCACCGCGCGGACGGCGAGGCGTCACCGCGTGGACAGCTAGGAGCCGGCGAGCGGGCTCCTCCGCCTCGCTTGAAGCGTGCTGTCGGCGCGCCGTGTGACGGGCGTGACGGCTCGCGGGCCGCTCACTGCCGGCGAGCCGTCCACTATTTTGTATAGCCATCGTAAAATAGACTTTAATGCATTTGTCTTAAAATCCTAACTAGATTGACAAGTTACCTATTTGCCGTGTCGGAACCGTGCTGCTATAATGAGCGATGACCTTTATTCTTGTGTTGATTAGCATTTATAAAAAAACTGATTGTCACTTTTTCAGAGTTTAGCTGTGTGTTAAGTGTATTATCTATGGCTGTGTGTAGTTCATCTCGTAGTCGCCTTTTGGTACACCTCTCCACATCTCGTTTCACCTGCCATCAGTGGCAATTCAATTACTCGCATTCCGCAACTTCATGTTATATTTCCCAAACACTTTGGATTCCTTAGACTTAATTCCCTATGATTTCCGACCGAAATCCCATCGTCCGTGTGATATTCCGTGCGCAGACTGCCGCGACGCGACTCTAACAAAACAATTTGTAAGAAAAGTTTACGGTACCTATAACAATGACCGGTGTCGCGTCGCGCCAATCTGCACGGGGCTTTATCTGGACACGAAGACACATGAGTAAAGAAAGTCCTTCAGAATGACAATCGTCGTTATCGTACAGTACCTTCCAGTAGGTACGCCAAATAAATGGTACACATTTCGCGAATCGGTTCCAAATGATCGGCATCTCCACAAGCTATTAAACCAACTAAAGGTCCATAGCAAAGGTTCAAAGACTGCTAGGCTGCTTGCTACGTCATCTGCGATCAACACTCACAGTTGTTCTTGAGTTCTAATTTCCCTTTCGATAGATAATCTATTTGTGACCGGTGCTGTCCTGAAAGACTGACCTAAAAATAACAAAACTTGCCTGACATTCGACCTTATCGGAAGTTCAATTTGTTTTATTTCGGTGTACTAGCCTGATTTCTCTAGGACAGAGCGCTGTCGCCTAGCCGACCGTGGAGGTCAAAAAGGCAGTGCTATATTTAGCTGGTATTATGGTTTTCTGATAGTTTCACAAGTAGAAATGTGCTACAGTCTAGGACAACTTTTGTCATAAACCTCTTCTGCATCTTCATTCGTAAGTTTATTATCGTATGGGCGGGCCGGTTTCCAGAAAATTCAAAAATCGGGCAGTATTTGTATGAAATTACCTTTAAATTATAAGAATATCTTCGTAGTCGCCGGAAATTATTACCACAAGTACCACCATCAGATGAGCAGTCTGCTTGTATGAGCAAGCATAGCATTATCAGCCTATAATGTTCCCACTAGCACCTACTCGTATAATGTGCTTATACCAGCACACAGGCCTCCTGCTGTCAGAGGGACTGTAATCCACCACCTGGGCCCAGTGCAGATAGGTAGATGTCAAACACTTAATGATCTTCGAATTTTTAGGTCTGTTAGGAGATTTGTTTCCTCATTCTTTTTTTCTTCACCGTTTTGAAAGCAGAGATAGAGTGATGCTGATGAGAGTGATGAAATAAATAAATTACATCCACGAATTACAGCGTTACCACTGGGCCGCACCTGCTCTCGACCGCTTGCTTGATTGCCACCGAATAACATAAAGAGCGGAGACACCTTGATCAAATTCAAAGTTTACTGTCCTTTTATTGTACTTCATTTGTTTCTTTGCGCAGTAAACGCGAGATCCCGACGGTGAACTTCACGATCCACAATGTACATTGTGCCCGCAACATCCGGGTGTGCCCCGTCTGCAAGGAACCCGTGCTGTACGCTGAGCTCAAAGAACACCACGAGAAGCTGCACAAACTGCGTAAGTACCAATCCATCACAGTATCTTATACAAAAGTTTTATGTGTTTCTGTTTTTTTTGTGTAAATGACTAACTGCGTGGTTGACTCGCTCACAGACAGAACATGCACGTTGACAAACCGATAAAGGTACTGCATAGTTTACGATCTGTAGCAATAAAAAATTGCTTAAGTCATATATTGCGGTGAACTCGCCGACGGCACTCAAGGCAATTTTTGGATCCTCGTAAATTTTCTCCCGGTTCGTCTATTAGGTAGGTACTAAAATCATTCTTACGAACCATTGATGAAGAAGTGTCCCATATAAAGTGTAAAGATGCACAAGCACAAAGAAAGAATCTCTCAAAACTCCGACCCTGATACGCAAATCGGGGATTTAAGTTTGTATGTCACGAATTCGAACTATTGCATTGCATCTAATCTACGATTAAGACGCAATTACATCTAATCTACGATTAAGACGCAATTACTGATAGCGATAGGACGTCCCAGAAGTAGCACGGATGCATCGCGTCGCATCGTCACGCTATTTTGTCCATGTGTCACGACACTCACGACACGATGATTATGTCCGCCAATTTTAGGCATGGCTTGTGTAGTTGTGTTCCCGGTGCCTACCCACTCTCTATCAATTTCCTTCTATAACATGAGGACTTAGGGCGAGTTTGCATCAAAACTGAACGCGATCAACACATCTGGGGGCCTAGTGGGCCTACCACTAAAAGCAGTAAGTATAATTTTAATCTTACTTCAGTGGGGGAAAGAAATGGTGCTATACGACCTGTAGAGCTTCATCTCTTTCCCACACTAAAGTAATATTAAAATAATACTGCTTTTAGAGGTGGTGGTAGGCCCCCTAAACGCGATCAAGAGCTGTCAGAGTCATCATTGTTACGCAATATTGACACAGATATCATTCTCTTGAACGCGGTTAAGCTGTTGTAATATAAGTAGCGTAATGCTGGTATACAATAACCTCCTCGCCCTCCTCTTTAGGTGATACAGGCGTGATCATCTAGCACTCTAGCACAAAGGCATGGCATTCCGTCCGTTGTATCGTCAAAATAACAAGTATAGATAATCAAAACAGATGAAATTACTGATATAATTATCTAGAGTCTAGATAGTACGCACATGATTCAATCTATCGTTTGGCAACACTAACGGAGCTATTTGCGGCTTCTAGAACAAAAGATTTCACTGGCTTTTAATCTAGGGATCTGACCCCATCATCACCCCGGCAATGTGACGTCCGTGGATGGGTGACCACCTTTACATACCGAGACTCCTCCGTGCCTCGGAAAGCACCGTTGGTCCCGGCTGTCATTCGTGGATCTTTGACAATCATTACGGGTCGTCAGAAGCCGTAAAGTCTGACAACCAGTCTTACCAAGGGGTATCCTATTACCCCAGTTACTAAGTTGTGGATGTCAGTAGGCAGTCGCTCTATGTAAAATACTGGTATTCAGCTGCATCCGGTTTATCGCCACACATAATAAGGATGTTGACTAAACATTTTTTGTCCGTAAGGTAGATTAGGTAGGTACTTATTAAAAAATATTGACACGTATATATACCTACTGGAAGCAGTTTTTGGACTTTATATGGAACACATTTTAGTAGGAATGATGTCTTTTACGTAATCGTAGTTTTTTTTTTTGGTCTAAATCACATCTTCAGACAGGGTTGGTTCACACTAGCCTGCGCCTGGGCTGACTAGGCCTGTCCCCGGCAGTGAGACAACATAGGCTAAAAATAAATATAATAGATTACAGAATCACAAAGTAATGCAGTATGAAAATCACATTGTAGTGTGAATTTTACACTGATTGGTAGCTCAGATGAAAAAAATCCGTAACGCAAATTGCAGTAGGCGAGTTTACTTACATAACACCCTTGGGGGAAATTACTTCACTCATTACTTCAGTGTGATGAATGATGAAGCTATCAACCACTCTTTCTCTTTCTCACACTGAAGTAAGATTAAAATAATACCTACAGGTACAAGAGGGGGTGGTAGGCTGGTAATCCCCCTGGTCTCCAAGGGAAGGAAGA
Source organism: Conistra vaccinii (assembly GCA_948150665.1). Lineage (NCBI taxonomy): Eukaryota > Metazoa > Arthropoda > Insecta > Lepidoptera > Noctuidae > Conistra > Conistra vaccinii. The sequence goes on along the minus strand of OX411336.1, from coordinate 12,381,523 downwards.
GTTAGATCCAAGATAAGTAGATAGGTCTGGGATTTGGAACCTGTGCACAAGTTATTGGTTGGTTCGAGGGGTGGGGACTAATTGTATGCTTGTTTGTCACCAGAACCATGTCAGAAATGCGGGGAGAGTGTATGCGGCACTGACTTGGAGGATCACATCCGGGACTCTTGCGCACATACTATTAAATCATGCAGGTCAGTTCAATTTTATTATTTCAGGGGAAGTTTCGCAAGTGTTTTGTGTATGCAGCAACTGATTTACTATCATCGTTACGATGATAGTAAATCAGTTGCTGCATACACAAAACAACAACGTTAATTTTAAATTTTTCAATCGTCAGATAACTTATATTTGAAGAATAAAAATATCGGTCTGACATATTTTCTACACAAAAGCTGATAAACTGCCATATTATTATTTACGTGTTCCTCAGAAACGTTATATCCGCAGTGGTGGACCGCGAAATTCAAAGTTTCTTACGTTTTTAGCAATTTGCAGGTGTCAGGTTGTATTATTGTATCTTGATCAAAATATGATTCGCGATCGTAAAGAATATGTATGATAATCTAAAAATATGTATTATAATCTAAAAATATGTATTAAAAATTCAAGTATGTACAGACGCCAGCACGTCAACCTACTCCAATCTGTAAAATTTTCCCAATCAACATTGAACCTTATTCCTTAGCGATAAAGTTGAAAATCTATTAAATAAATTTGACAGATTGTAGTAACTTGATGTGCTGGCGTCTGTACTTATAAGTACTTGAATTTTTATATTATATTAAATATAATAATATTTATACGTATAAATACGTATAAATATTATTATGATAATTTGTATGTTGTATGTAGAATTGTAATCATTAGAATCATTAATACATCTCTCTAAGTAAGATTTGTTCTCAACTTCTCAAATGTCATGATTAGGTACCCGAAAAAGTCATTCAATTTAAAAAATCAAACCTATAAATATTTGGGTCATAAATACTAAATGCCTGAAAAACATTTTTAGACCGTTTTGCTACACTGCAAGATTGTGTACCTACAGTTTGTTATCAGGATTATACAAATACCTATTATTATGAAATATGAATGCAACTATTATAATTTTAACAACAATGTACTGTACTGTTCATTGTGTTCATTATAGCGGGGTTCATGTGTTCGGAATTCCAAGACTCGTATACGTACTACAAATATTAGCCATTCAGCCAGCAAGATGGCTGGATAAGCACTATCTAATAAAAAAACCGGCCAAGTGCGTGTTGGACTACGCACAATGAAGGGTTCCGTAGTTGGGATTAATTTATCCCAAGAACAAACTTAACATTGTAGTTCAAAAACGTGTTCTCCCATACATTCCAATTGTAAATGTATGTTTGTACTCACATTATTGAGAGATTTAGCATGCTATTTTAAGACAATACTTCTTATAGGTTTTCCTGTAAGCTATAAGTAAAGAACCGTTAACTGTATTTTTTCAAAATTTTTGGCTCAGTAGTTTCGGAGATAAGGGGGAATGGTCAATTTTCATCAGTTTTCTTAAACATCGTTAAAAGTATTCATACATATAAAATTATGAAAAAAAAAAAAACCTCGCAATAAGCCCTTTCATTTGATAAGTCACACGGTACCTACAGTTTGCAAAACGCATTTTTAATAAATTTCTTATTTGTCCCCAAAACTGACCCCCATATTCAAAATTCATTTATTTACGTTACAGGTCCGTGTTTGGGTCACAGAAATACATATGTGTACCAAATTTCAACTTAATCGGTCCATTAGTTTCGGAGCAAATTGGCTGTGACTGACGGACAGGACAGACACCCAGCCAGACACACGAGTGATCCTATATGGGTTCCGTTTTTCCTTACTGAACCCTAAAAAGAAACAGAATTTGTATAAAATTAATCGCCAGACTAGTTTATCGATACTTATTTATCAGGAACTGGTGAAGACCATCAAAGTATTTTTTGTTCCTTGTCCGTATTACTACACAAGTACACTATATACTACGTCAAGGATTAAAATATTATGCACCTAATTTTAAACTTAGTCAAGTTAATTTCATCAACGATTTTCTCGTGTGTGTATATGTGTGTGTGTGTGTGTATATGTGTTGTTGTGTATCTGTCGTACAACAGCTCCGTAACCAAAAATGGTCAGGGGGCCCTCCCTAGCTTAGTTACTGCGACCCCAAACGCTTATTGTACAGATAAGCCATTCTGCATTACGTCTACGTGGGTTTTGTTAAACATTCGCAATGGCAATCCAATTTTACATAACGGAGCTGTTTTGTAAAACAGCTAGCGGTTTTGTAAAACAGCGGTTTGATAATCCATCTGCGACATATTTATTTAAGCGCCTTCATATACATATTTTTGTGTATGGTCATAAACAAATCGATCAGAAAACCTACTTGTGAATATCAATTTGTAGTGCCACTTACAAATTGAGATCTTTGATTTGATTATTTGAATACTTAAACCGGAAATTCTAATTTTGAATCACCTTGAGCTAGCGCGCACGGGCATCTTTTAAGTCTCTCACATCAAGTTATGAAAGTGCGCGCATGGAGCGACGCGACAGTCGGGAGACTTTTTTGTCCACGGGTTTAGAGACAGGCCGGCGACGCAAGACGCAACTGTCGCCCAGCCTATTGGTGGCAATGTAAGTGCGCGCACGGCGAAAAAAAAGTTGCCGGTCACTGCTCAACCGCCCCGTTGACAGAGAGCGTCTCTTCACTGAACGTATTTATTCGCGTACGCTACTCTACACAAAATATAGGAAGAATGACGATTTCGGAAGAAGATTTAAATAATAATAGACTGATTGAAGAAGTGGAAGAAAGACCGTTGTTTTACGATAAAAACTTAAAAGAATACTCAGACATTATAATTTTCTTTTTTTGGAAATGCTCTCAATTTTCTAAACATTGTGTGAAATTTTTTCTAATGTTAGTCTGTCACTCCATCCATAATGGATGCATCCAATATTGCATTTTTCGCTGTCGTCTTCGGTTTCTTAGAACAAGCGTACAGACCACAACCGTCTCTTCATAATCCATGTTGTTGAATGCGGCAAAATTTTACGAAAAAGTAGCGTTGCGTAGACAGCGACATACAGAGACAAAAAAAGTTGCTGGGCAACTAAGTTGCTCATGGGCGCACAACCTTAAGGTCGAACTAGTCGCAGGCTCGAACTCAATGGTGGGCATGGTCAAAAACCACGCTGTCTCACCTGGCATCGTGTCCGACAGAGATAGTATCAGTGATGAGCAGTTAGAAGCTGGTCTACATGGACAACGTATAGTTCGCACGCACAGAAACACCGTACCGACCAATTTTAGTAAAACGAGCGCGTCAAAAATTTTGAAAAGGCCTTTGGAAAAAAGGTTTTTCTGAAAAAACCACTGCATGAATCAGTTACAAATAAAACTTATTGAAATCTTCGATAATTTTTTTGTGTCGGACTCGGTACGGATTTTGTTTTCGAGATTTCACACTTCTTGTATTACTTATTTACGCCCAAAGTTGCGTTAAAATTAGCAAGAAAAACGAATCTTTGTTTTCTTATAACTTTTTAATGACTTTTTATTTTACTATTCTGCTTCCGTACAGACAAAATTAATAATGAGACCTAACGATATCATGTTAAACTTTGAATGTACGATATCAAACAGTGGAGTAAAACCCCTCCGAAGTTTGTATGGAAAAAATATCAAATTGTTTCACCTTAAAGATGTTTTTCATTTGACCATTTAGGTTAATGTTACCTCAATTTTCGTCGATGATTTTTCAATTAAAATTTCAATAATGTTATTCATCGGTGAGATATAAAGCGAAACCTTCTGAATACAGATGAATGTGTTACAAATTCTTTTTAGTGAGTGATTGCTTAATAATTTAACCTGGACAGGGTTTGATTACATTTACCATTAAGTCTTTGGAACACAATATAACGAATGTGTCACATTTCAATGGCGATTTTTATCTTTGATTTTAGGTATAATTTAACCAGTAGTTTAATTCCCGCTTGTTACAATACAAAGGTACTGCGAGCTGGAACTTCCACGGCGCGACCTGCCGGCTCACGAGAACTACTGCGGAGTGCGCACGGAGCAGTGCCCGGACTGTCGTGAGTGGGTCATGATCAAGTACCGGCAGCTGCACGTCGACTCCAACCACGGCTTCATTAGGCTGGACGACGGTAAGCATACAGGATGTCGATGGAGATTTTCGCATCTTCGCCATAGACATCGACGTTTACGTACCAAATAAATGATTTGACTTTGAAAAAACCGTTTCAGATCCAGCCCCAGCACCAAAGAAGGAGCTACCAAAGAGCCCAGCAAAGCCGATGGTCAGCAAGATGACGAACATCAACGCTGTCGTCGTGAATACTAACACGCCTTCCACAAGTAACAACGGTTTCTCGAGACCAACCACTTCCAACGTCAACAACGGTTTCTCTCGGCCAACCACCGCCAACGTCAATAATAGACCTAATGGCTTGAAGAATATTAACTTGCCCAGGAGTGATGTGCCTAGGACTGGCCCTGTAGATACTAGGTAAGTAGGTAACTTACATTAGAATTGAACATCTTTATTTGCACAAAAATATGGTCCATCTTACCTTCTGAGTGTGAATCAAATTGAATTAAATTCAAATAATTGACGACAATTATCCGATTCAAATTCGATTTAATTGCAAATACATACGTAACGGTTACGATGTAGCTTTCACTTGAATTTAATCAATTTATTCCGAAAGTTTTATGTGTACTTATAAATTATCGGCAATCTGTATAATCCGGTATTCTATAGAATATTCTATACTATAGAAAGCCTACAACGTTCAGGCAAAGTATGAAATATAATTTATACTACACTTTGCCTAGGCCAAATGTTCAATTCACAATGTGTGGAATATAAAACCATTGTCTATGATTTATCGTCAGAATGTACCCAGATATGACACTCCGTAGTCTATGCCATAGACTGACCTCTATTGCCATAGACTCTATGGCAACATAGGTCTGGGATTTGTGAAATGTAGTAAACAGTATTGCGATACTCAAATGTGCTGTTGATGTTTGTGCTTTTTTTTTCAGAGATATTTCATATTATTTTCATGATTATACAATGCTTAGTTAAATACTGTTTTTTAGTAAAGTTGATTTTGAGTTAGCATAAGATGTTTTTTTGTCCTTCATTTTCTACTTTACCAAATCATCTCGTGGCACACAATACTGAGGCATTGCATACATTGACTAGGCAGGGTATATAATGATAAACGATAAAAACTTCTATACAATAGGCTTTGTGTTGCGTACAGCACGCAGTACGCGATTAGTCGGGTAAAATGAGAACAGTTCAAATAAGTTTTAATGTCTGAGACCCTGCGGCGGCAAGAATATGAATAGGTCGCGGGAGATCGCGAGAGCGCGCAGTGTCATGCGCACCGTGCAATGGCGGGAGATCGACTGGCTGCTGGCCGGCGCCGGCGGTCGGTCGGGGCGCGAGCAAACTCGCGAGCGAGCTGGTTTTGCTAAGCGAATATGGTCTTTGAATATAAGCGCGTAAACGGTGGAGAATCGCCGGGGGCGGGGCCTCAGTATTTTTATTATAAAATAAACGTTACAATATTTTTACGTACGCAACATTCTCCCCCTTAGTGTCGTGTCGACACTCAAAAACGGTCATACAAATGAAAATACAGGTAAAATACAAATGAAAACACAAATGAAAACACAAATAAGAACACGAATAAAAATACAAATAAAATACAAATAGAACTTAAAATATCCCTAGCCTGGCTGCAGGTCTTTTAAATATGCCATTTTTGGTCCTAACGTCTACAACTCTTACACGTCCGTCAGCACCGGGGTACACTGACTGCACAATGCCTTTAGGCCAGCAATTACGGGGGGAGTTAGGGTCGACTATTACGACCATATCGCCAATCTTTAATTGGGCACCCTCCTCCCTCCATTTTCGGCGTGGCACTAAATCGGGAAGCACCTCCTTTACCCATCTGGTCCAAAAATGGTCAGCCAGGCGCTGGGAAACACGCCATTGTTTGCGTAAGCACAGGTCTCGGTCAGTGAACACCCCTGCGCTTGGTAAATTGGACGACGACCCTATGAGAAAGTGATTTGGCGTTAATGTCTCGTCGTCCTGAGGGTCCACGGAAACATGACCGAGGGGCCTGCTATTTATAATGTTCTCCACTTCTGCAAGGAGAGTAATCAGAGTCTCTTCATGCGGAGCTCTCTCTTTCAGGACCACCTTGAGGGCGGTCTTAACACTGCGCACAAGTCGCTCCCAAGAGCCTCCCATGAGCGGGCTAGCTGGCGGAATGAAGCTCCAGGAAACTCCATTGTTCAGGGCTTCGTTCACGATAGTACTTTTGTCTACGGCGTCGTAGGCTTTCCTTAGTTCAATCTCTGCGCCGCGCATATTGGTCCCGTTATCAGAATAAATCTTCTTTGGCCAGCCTCTACGTGCGGCCATTCTGCGTAAAGCCATTATCAACGAATCTGCAGTGAGAGACGGCACGATCTCAATATGTACGGCGCGTATTGTTAGACACGTGAATAAGACACCATAGCGTTTTGGCCTGGATCTTCCAACTGTGACCTCTATTGGTCCAAATAAGTCAACTCCGGTAACGGAGAACGGTCTTTGGTGATGTGCTAGTCTACCTTCGGGCAAGTCACCCAGTCGTGGCGGCTTTGGATTAGCTTTCCTGATGCGACAGAACAAGCACTGCGTCGCAACGGTACGGACCGTGGGACGTAGGCGTAACAGCCAGTATTTTTGACGCAGTTCATTCACCACCAACTCGTTGCATCCGTGGCCTGCGCGGATGTGATAATGCTTGACAATGAGTCGAGCCACGTGGTCATGTCCATCCAGGATCACAGGTGATTTTGTGTCCATCGGTATATCCTTAGCTGCTCCTATTCTTCCACCAACACGTAGTAGTCCAGTTTCATCCAATACGGGTGTCAAAGCGCGTAGTCTACTATCGCGTTTTATTTCTTTATTTTGTTTCAACAGCAAGATGTCACTGCAGAAAGCTGTGGCTTGAGAGTGCTGAAGCAATAAAGTTTCAGCTCGTTTCATCAACTCGTCGGTAAGCCCATTTGTTTTTATCTTCTTGCATTTATCTATGAACAACAAGACAGTTCCAGTAGCTCGAAGCAATCGCAACCAACTGGAGAAGCGCGTCGGCTCCGGTACAGGTAAGTCGTTAACATTATTAATTTCATTTACAATATTTATTTTTTCTAATATTTCTTCATTCATTATTATTTTATTTTCAGGTTCCTGAGGCCAGCAAGAGCGTGATTGACGTAAAAATGACGGACCGGTAAACCACGATGAGTCGCTGCTAAGTACGTAGTCGGTACTTTTAGTTCCTAAATCTGCCACGTTAACGTCAGTTGGCACGTAGTGCCACTCGTCTGCCTTACTCAATTCGTCAATTTCTCCTAGACGATTCGCAATAAAAACTTTATATGTTCTACAATTATTTCTGATCCAATGTAAAACAGTAGTTGAATCCGTCCAATAATAAACTGAACTTGGTTTTAAACGATGTTCCATTTTAATATTATTTGCTAATTTACATCCTAATAGAGCACCCTGTAGCTCTAATCGCGGCACAGACACCGATTTCGTAGGTGTAACTTTAGATTTACTAGCGATAAACGCTACAATGATATGTCCACTGCTCAGTTCCTTGCGCCAGTACGCGACAGTCGCATAGGCGCTGGGCGACGCATCGCAAAATACGTGCAGTTCTAAGTTTTCGTTACTGATGTTGTTATCACTATCGCAAAAATACCAACGTGGGATCCTAATATTATTTATCTTTTTAGCTTGAATTATCCAACACTGAAATAAATTATTTAACTCGTCATTCAATTGCTCATCCCATTTCATATTTGTTTTCCAAGTTTCGCGCATTATTATTTTTCCTTTAATTGTAAATGGTATCAGATAACCATGAATGTCAAAAATAGACATAACAATACATAACAGTTCGCGCTTCGTTGGTCTTCTTTTTAAGTTTAAGACGTCTACTGGTATACGCTTCAAGGTCAAATCGAATCCTAACTCGTCGCTAGCAGGGTACCATAATAAACCGAGTGTCCTTTCCGATTGATCTTTATCGAACGTGCAACAGATACTGTCACTCAAAGCTTCCTTCGGTACGTTTTCCAGAACATCCGGTACGTTGCTAGCCCAGTTCCGTATCTCAAATCCACCCTGCTGGTGAATAAAAGTGACTTCCTGAATCATTTGTTTTGTAAGGTCGACTTCGGGTAAACTATCGATGTAGTCGTCCATATAATGTTGCTTGCAAATAGCGTCGACAGCTGTTGGATAAGTATCCTTAAATTTCAATGCATTTTTATTTTTAATATGTTGCGCGATAAAAGGCGAGCAGTTCGCGCCAAATATTAACGACGTCATAGCATATTTATTAACCTCCTTAGTGGCTTCATCGGTAAATAAAAACCTAAGTGAATGTTGATCCTTTTCTTTAATTTTTATTCGAAGAAACATATCTTTAATATCCGCAATTACTCCAATTTGATTTTCTCTAAACCTAAACATAATTCCAAATAAAGACTGTAACAAGTCCGGCCCTGTCAATAAAAAATCATTAAGAGTACATCCCTGTGTTTTCGCAGCCGCGTCGAACACTAAATGTAACTTCTTCTTATTGGGGTTATCGACCCCGAAATGAGGTAGGTACCAAACATGGTCGCTAGACTCCCCCTCGTTTAGCTTCCTGGCATAATTATTCGAAAATAAATGCTGAATACGTTCCCGGTAACGAGACGCGTAAGTGTTGTCGGTTAACATTTTTCTCTCGACAGATTTTAAACGATTATAGGCATTTTGATAAGAATCAGGCATAACAAAGTTATCATATTTCCAAGGCAATTCTACAAACCATTGGTTATCAATTAATTCACATGTGTTATTTAGTATGGTGATAGCACGCAACTCGTCCGCATTCTGTCGCGGTTGTTTTGAAATACCTATTGATTCTAACGCAAATGATTTTCTTACAAACTCGTTTAACTCAGAATCACAACAATGTTGCGCGCTGTCATCACTCGCAATACGATCAGCTGACATGTTCATCATAATAATGTTGTTTACAACACCGTGTACACACCACCCTAGCGGTGTCTTTGTAACATACGGTTCATTTTTCCTATTACCTTTTAAACACAAGATAGGAGCAATAAGATCATAATTATCCTGACCGATTAATAGTTTAGGTTGTGCGTCACATTTGCACAAGTCGTAGTTAATATAGTCCGAATAATTACTAAAGTCCATACACGATAAACGTTGAGTAGGTAAATTAAGTTCTTTCATTTTACGAGCACACAAATTAAAACGATCGCCTGTACTATTAGAAATATCAAAACTTACGTTTTCCGTTTGGCACACGAGTTCACCGGAGTCCCAAGCACCGCGGGCGCGCATGGTGACTGTCTTACCGTGGAGTCCCGCCTGATCAGCGAGGTCAGCAGATATCAGCGTCACGGTGGCACCGTCATCAAGCAACGCGTGTGTGTGGATATTGTCTTTAGGTCCGTGAACGGTTACCGGCACTATTTTTAATAACACTTTAGGCACTGACGATTCACTAACACTAGTGGACGCACTGGTGTGGGCGTGGGCAACGGTATCGCGGCGTGACTCGTCGGGCGTCGATGGGTGCACGCAGGCTGCGTTCACGGCGGGGCGCGCCGTCTCTGGTCGCGCAGCGTTCGGCGCCGCTGAGCGCGCGGCTTCGTGCGCCGGAGGCGCGGTAGGTTTCGTCCAGTGAAGGAGATGATGATGTGGATGTCCACACTCGCTGCAGTCAGGAGCGTTGCATGCGGCGGGTTCAGAATGCCGTGCGCTCAAGCACTTGTAGCACAGATGTTTAGCACGTACAAATTGCCATCGATCGCGTCTCATAGCGCGTTTGAACTTGCCGCACTTGTCTAAAGCGTGCGTCGGAGAGGCACGACAAAACATACATTTACTATCGGAAGTAGTAGTGCACGCTAACACTGAATGAGTTTTTATATTATTATTGTCGTATTTCTTTCTTACGTCGTTCTGACTGTAAATGTAACTCACACCGGAGGTTGCGACAACATTTGCTTCTCTATATAAAAACTCCGATAGTATTTCTAGTTTAGGTATAGAACTATCTTGTCTCTCATAGGTATACTCTGCCCACTTATTTATAAGGGTGGGCGGTAACTTTGAAAGTATCAATGCCGTCGTTTCGGGACTTCGTAAATATTCTTGCAACTTGATTGCTTTAACTGCTGTGACGTAGTTTTTTACTTTTAAGGAAAAGTTCACGATCTCCGTGTGGTACGCCGTCGGAAGTGGGTGAATCTTTTTGAGTTGCGCGAATATTTTATTTATTATACATTCGGGTCTACCGAATCGTAGTTCCAAAGTGTCGATTATAGATTGCGGTGACGTGTTGCCGATGAGCAGAGATGAGACGGACGGCTTCTTTGGCGTCACCGCGTAGACATTTTCGTAAGCGCCAAATGTTTTCTGCGTCGCTATAGTTGCATATGTGCGACGACTCTTTGTAAGACTCTTTAAATTGCAGCCATTGCATGGGGTCACCGTCGAACATCGGTAAATCCTTCGAAGTTGCTAGGCGTGCAAGGAGTTCTTTGTTGTTGTTTTCACGCACATTACTTCTGGTAAGTAATTGGTGCAGCGCTTCCGTCAACTGGTTGACGCTGTCGGTGTGCGGCGGGCCTTCGCGGACGAAGTCCAGTTGCTGCTCTGTATGATGGTTGCAAACGTTTTCTGCGCAATCACTTTTTGCAATGGACGCGACGCCATCTTGTTTGTCGAGCTACGACTCGACCGTTCTCGAGTTTTTCGAGACCGAGCCGCGGTCGTCTTCTTGTAAGTCAGCTATATCGACTTCCAGTTTTTTGAGGAGCAATTCCTTTTGAATTTGTGCACTTTTTTGCGCTAAATCTAGGTCGATTTGTGATTGAAGTTGAGCCGCTTTATACTCCAGCCTTTTGCGGGCCGCCGCCGACGAACACGCGGTTTTATCACTTTTCACAGATTTTACCAACTGTTCACTTTTACTAGTAGTCAGCTGCTCCGTGGCACGTTTACTACGTGTTTTAACACCCTTCGAGGGTGTGCGAAGCAGTGACATCCCTGCACACAGGTTTTGTTCGACTAAACACGCGGCCGAGATTCGTAAATCCGGCAAGAAGGACCACTTAATGTTGCGTACAGCACGCAGTACGCGATTAGTCGGGTAAAATGAGAACAGTTCAAATAAGTTTTAGTGTCTGAGACCCTGCGGCGGCATGAATATGAACAGGTCGCGGGAGATCGCGAGAGCGCGCAGTGTCATGCGCACCGTGCAATGGCGGGAGAACGACTGGCTGCTGGCCGGCGCCGGCGGTCGGTCGGGGCGCGAGCAAACTCGCGAGCGAGCTGGTTTTGCTAAGCGAATATGGTCTTTGAATATAAGCGCGTAAACGGTGGAGAATCCCCGGGGGCGGGGCCTCAGTATTTTTATTATAAAATAAACGTTACAATATTTTTACGTACGCAACACTTTGTATAGAATCACTAAGTATTCTATAGAATGCCTGAATTTAATGCTTTGCCGGTAACATATATTATACATGATTAAACTTACATTTATCATTTTTTTAAATAACGATGTTTTGGTCAAGTCGTAGAAACCCTGCAGGTATACTATAGTCCGCGCGCGACTAGTTGGCCGATCATCTCATCACAAATCATCTCGCTATTGCAATCTCATGTGCGTTTTGTCTAAACTAGCCGGAACTTTCACTTTGCGACGGCAACACGCGTTGAAAGTACCGGCTAGTTTAGACCAGCTATACTTAACCTGCGGCCCGCGCCGGTCTTTATTATTGGCCCATCTGAAGTTACAAATTTATTGTAAACCATTATAAATTTCGTGCCCATCAGAGAATGGAATATGTGGAATTTTGGAGTATTGTTCCCCAAAAATATAAAATCGCGTCCAAAGATGTGCCTAAATCCTACTAACATTCTTTGGGTCTACGTAAGTGTGCGAATCGTCTTAAAAAAAATGAAATACACAAAGAACGTTTACAGAAACAAACAATACAAAAATTCAAAACTTATAACGTTATTTTTCAATTTGTAGTGCTTTCTTTTGTAGTCGTTTTCTTTTTTTTTTTCATTAATAATGTAACTACATCGTTAACTTGGAATTACGTTTTAATTAAGACCTAAATAATTTTTGCATGCGGCCCTCGACACCATGACTGAAACGTGTTTGTGGCCCCTATAAAAAAAAGGTTGAGTATGACTGGTTTAGACAAAACGCACATGAGATTGCAATAGCGAGATGATTTGTGATGAGATGAGCGGCGCGCGCGGACTATAGTCACTCTGCTAGTATAAATATAAGATACAATATACGCAATACATAAACCCATACTTATTTATTCAAAGCTACTTCAGTAGTGGAAGTTCAAGCTCATCTTCTTCGTCACTGGTGGGTGAGGGCGCGTCCAGTGACTGGAGGAATGTCCAGTCCGCGTTAGCCAATGGATCGAGGAAGAGGACCAATGACCAGCCGCAGATTAACACCAACGTGGAAGCTACTAACAAAGTGGAGAAGGATTTGTGAGTATTATATTTATATTATATTTTATATTATTAGTACAGTACGACACAACTTAGATGTAGCATCGGCAAAATTCGTAAAACCGATCACCATCCGAACTGAGTGCGCCTTCCAAATCACCAATCCTTATACTGCTTTAGGTGAAAATGATCTTTCGAAAACGCAATAACTTGTAAAGTATTATAGCCCAATACATTCGTGAAATTGAAATGAATGAATGAAAATTTTCAAATCTATGCTACATCTAAGTTGTGTCGTACACTAGCTGAACAAATTAACCGGGTTGGCAAATAAATACTATACTTGGACAACCTTTAATTAGGAACCCATAAAAACATATTTTTTGTCCGTCTTGTAGATTATTAAAAAAAAATTGACACATATTTTTTTACGTTATCTAAAGATTACGGTGATACATTGAGTTAAAATGTCCCATGCCGTCACCACGAGTATGTAGATTTTATACTTACTAGTGACGTAGCGACCCCCACTCCCCAACTTTAATGCGTTTTATCCAAGTAATTTTTTATTAATATGATAAAGCAAAAAATACGTGTCAATACTTTTTTATTGTCTGACTGACGGACTAAATAGAATTTCTTTTTTTTAACCCAGGCATCATCCCATTATAGATTGTCGAAGTATAGTACTTATTTATAAATTTTATTTTGTGGAATTTTAGGTGATTGAGCTCAATGTTGTCATATTTTCTCCCTGCTTTAATTATTCTTCAAACTCAAACTCAAAGCATTTATTTCAAATAAACCAATTACAGGTACGGTACTTTTGAATTGTCAATGGGTCAGTCAGTCAGAAGGATGAAGCTAGTTGCCCATTCCAAAGCGTAGTAGGTTCCTATGGAGAAGAACGAGCAAGAAACTCCACGGACACTCTTTTAAATTAGAATATTGTTACAAAATATTAGTTACATCATTCATGTTCAAATTACCGTAACCTTTAAAGTACCTTCTTTTCCGTAACCGTTACTTCTTCACCGTAACCTTCAAAGGACCTTCTCTTTCGCTGCAGGAGCATTTCCCGCGGCGCTGTGAAGAAGCGGCCGGCGCCCAAGCCGCCCGGCCGCTCGCCGCCGGCCGCCTCCCCGGCGCGCGACCTGCCGTACTACAGCGCGCTGCAGCGGCAGCAGAGGGAGGAGCGAGCGAGACAGGAACAGACCGCTTATAACTTGTCAGTGGGTGAGTCACACACATGTAGAGAATCGTTTTATACTGAGGTAAAGAAACGATACTTAGAACATGCTATAAATAATAATAATAATAGCCTATTATTGTCCCTCGATGCGGGAACCACAGAATCGGTCGAAGTGGCGGTGCTTGGGGGAGGCCTATGTTCAGCAGTGGACGACTTTTGGCTGAAATATGATGATGATGATGATGATGATTATTGTCCCTCTGTAGGGCAAAGGGCTCTTCTTATACAGAGAAGGCACGAGCATTGATCACCACGCTTACTCAAGACAGGCTGGCGATTTCAGTCTTCTGTTAACAATAAGTCCCGGTTTCCTCACGATGTTTTCCTTTACCGATGTCTGGGATGTTCAAGATAAACTTAGAAAGTCCATGAAAAAGTCACGTTGATACTTGCCCGAATTTGAACCCACAACCGCGTGCAAGAGGGGCGAGGCGTTAAAGCTGCCTGTCCACTGGAGCGGAGATGAGGAGGGAGAGAGGAGCAGAGATGTGCCAATAATAACCAATAGATTCTAAACTCCGCTCCAGAGGTGCGATTCTATTGGTTAATATTGGCACATCTTCGCTCCTCTCCTCCTCCGCTCCAGAGGACAGGCAGTCCAACAACTGGACTATCACAGTCAACATGCTTAGCTAAGCAATATTTGTGTCACTATCGCAGAACTTTAAAACTGCAAGAGAAAGACAGAGACATAATATATTAGCCAAAGCACATGCTAAATAATGTTTATTTATCACCGCCTCAGTATACCTACCACAAAAGGTAATTGAAAAAGGCGATTTCTCGAAAGCCTTTGAATTGTGTACTTATCGGAGAAAATTCAAAAATACAATTACTGGCTCGAAAGTGTAAACTTGGACTAAAGTTAGAACTCGTTTTATAATGAGACAGTATCTAGTTGGGACCAGTGGTGGCCCAGTGGTAACGCCCCGACTTACGAGTTCTAGGTCGTGGGTTCGAACCTAAGCAGGCGCTTTACTTTGTGTAAATAATTGCATCACCACTGATCTCAAAACGGTGAAGAAAAACATCGTGAACAAATGTCTTAGAACCAAATAATTCGAAGACATGTGACATCTACCAACCCGCACTGAGCCCGCGTGGTAGATTACAGCCCACTCCCTCTCACAGAGAGGAGGCCTGTGTCCCAGCAGTGGGAACATTAATAGGCTGATGATGATGATGATCTAGGTCCGTCACCTCACCACCATCAGGTCCAGTTGAAACCAGCGTCAGGCACTAGTTGTCTGGCATTTTTGCTGAACTGGGCCTTTTTGCCAGCCGGGAGGCACACATTCCTGCCAAATCTTACAACGCACTTTACATTTTATTTGTTTTTTATTTTTTATTTTAATATCTTTTACTTTTAAGTAGTACAATATGTCTTGTTGTGTGCCTTGGTCTGTGTCTGTGCTAATTAAATTTAATTTCTTTCTTCTTTCTTTCTTTATAGTTTAATCTTTACTTTGTCTCATGTCCATTTTAGGTCTACCACCAGTCTTAAGCGCAGCAGCCAAGGTCGAGAAACTACGCAAGATGGACGCTCTACAAAACCCTGAATCTTTCGTAGACTACAAGAATCGTGTGCAGGGTCGCATGAGCAGAAGCCCGGAGAACCGAGTCGAACCTGGTCACGTGCTGGGCGCTGCAGCGAATGAAGACCCTGAGAGGCGACGAGAGGAGTTCAGGAACTTGAAGCCGATGACTCCTCAAGAATTCCTGGAGAGGTTCAATGAGATGCAACTGAGGAAGGACGAGGATATGAGGCGGAACAGCGGGCAGGAGTTGGGGAGGAAGAGCGGGGATCGGTTCAGTGAGATCAAGTCTTCTCTCAGGGAGTTGAGGAGGGGATTGAATGAGGTGAGCTGGTTGTCAACTGTTTTTTTTAAATGAAATGAAATGAAATTGTTTATTCTGTAAATAGGATATCGGAATCACTTTTACACGTCATATTAAAAAAAAAATGTTTAAAATAAGCTAGATGAGGTCGGCGTTTCCTAACTGACTACTCTGAGAAGAAAGGCCGAAACAAACTCAGAGGTCACAGTCTCTTTTAAAGTCCAGACATAATCTTGATCAAGCCATATGAGAACCATGTAGATTAGTGTCTGAAATGGTCTTTTGAGGAAAGAACCACACAGATTTGAGTGGACTTGTCCAGTCAGTGCAAGCATTTGTCAGTAATCGTGGAGCTCACTCAGAGCTTAAGGAGCTCAACTCGACGAACAATACCAAAGAAAGGACATTTGGGTAGGCCGCATCAACTACTCAAACTGCCAGACCATCATTAAAACTAACTGAGAAATAAAAAAAAATTAAAACATGTTAGAGAAAAAAAAAATACCCACATAGTCCTCACATTCACAATCTTCTATCTAATATATAAAATTCTCGTGTCACGGTGTTTGTTGCCAAACTCCTCCGAAACGGCTTGACCGATTTTTATGAATTTTTTTGTGTATATTTGGTAGTTATGAGAATAGGACGTAAACTATTTTGTGTGAGTCTATCTGGCAGGCCCCAACGAGATTTATCAACAGGTGATAGGTTTACATAAGGACATTATTTTGTACCTATAGAAAATAAATAAGACATATTTTGTACCTCGACAGTTTTTGATTAAATGACGTTTCTATGAAGTGTCTAGCTAGCGGGCCCCTTATGATTATTTTTATTGTTATTATACTTTCAGATCGCCCAGTAGTGCTCGGAGTTAGAAAATATTATGTACCTTACAAATCCGAAATTTCGACTTTCTGTGAGCTATACTTTAGGAGATATTCGTTACTTAGACAAACGTCCAGCCAGCGGGCCACTTTTTAAATACTACTCTTTTATATCATACAATAGCAGTAGAAGCTTGATCCTATTATGTACCTTACAAATCCAAAATTTCGACTTTCTGTGACCTATACTTTAGAAGATATTCGTTACTTAGACAAACGTCCAGCCAGCGGGCCACTTTTTAAATACTACTCTTTTGTAACATACAATAGCATTAGGAGCTTGATCCTATTATGTACCTTACAAATCCAAAATTTCGACTTTCTGTGAGCTATACTTTAGAAGATATTCGTTACTTAGACAAACGTCCAGCCAGCGGGCCCCTTTTTAAATACTACTCTTTTATATCATACAATAGCATAAGGAACTTGATACTATTATGTACCTTACAAATCCAAAATTTCGACTTTCTGTGAGCTATACTTTAGAAGTTATTCCATTCTCCCATGTCAATCTTCAAGCTATCATTTACTCATTAAAGATTATAATTACTAGGTATTACATTTTCTCTTTTAATCATTTACATAGCGCCCTACTTAAAAGAACTACTTACTCTTTTTCTTAATCCCAGTTTTGTTGTAGCACTGTTGAGTGATTATGAAAGCAGGTATAATGTTTGAAAACGGGTTTGCCAGCTAGGCGCTTATTTTATTAACGAATACCTTATGAAGTCCATAGGAAGTTGAAATTTTGGATATGTAAGGTATGTACATAATAGTATTACCCAGTTACTGGGTTGTGGAGGTGAAATAGGCAGTCGCTCTATATAAAATACTGGTATTTAGCTGCATTCGGTTAGACTGGAAGCCGACCCCAACATGGTTGGGAAAAGGCTAGGCAGATTGAAGGTACATAATAGCACAGTATAAAAAGATACAGTAGGACGATGCCTTTGATCTCGTGGTAAATGCAGACAACGTGTAGGCATTGTCACGACAGCTAGGGTTGTCCCAAGTTAACAATATGTATTTATTTTAGATCAACATGGGCATCAACATTATTATACACAATAATTAACAATTATCAAAAAGATCGTCTTTTTGTGTACCAGCCACTCATCTATAAAACTGTAGGTATCTTTATAAATGGGCGACTGAGAAATATTAGATTTACTAGATTTATTTATTAGATTTTTGGTTTTTAGATTTACTGGATTTGAAATTTCTGTTGTTGAACTTAATTATATAAAAAATCCTCATCCTAATACAAAAAAAAAATATTGGGAAGCATGAACATGGTTTGGTATTGAATTCTATTTGACTCAAATGCTCAAACAATTTAGACCCAATGTTGTTTCCAGAAAAATTAAAAATCGACATCAATTTTGTTTCAAGCTATGGATGTAATCCACAAAATCATCCTGAGGGACTTGTAGTCCTCCGAAGCGATCACGGCTAGTATTTTAAGCTGAAATTGATGAAATCGCAGTTTTTTATTAACGTATGATGACGACTTGCACTCTTCACAACACACGTCGTATGCACCATTATAATATTATACATAAATTAAAACAATATTAAATTCAACACGATAGCCCTGAAAGTTATTTCCCGAACTACTAACACGGTAGCGTAAGCAGTCCGGGAGCGCGCTTCCCCCGTCTCGCCCCTCACGCCCCGCAAGATTACCCTGTCTTAGACGTCTTCATCAGACGACTGTATGATGTAAGACTGATGGGTGATAATAGTATCAAGCTTCTTATTCTATGTATGATATAAATGAGTAGTATTTAGAAACAAACCCACTGGCTGGACCTTTGTCTAAGTAACGAATATCTTCTAAAGTATAACTCACAGAAAGTCGAAATTTTGGATTTGTAAGGTACATAATAGGATCAAGCTCCTAATGCTATTGTATGTTACAAAAGAGTAGTATTTAAAAAGTGGCCCGCTGGCTGGACGTTTGTCTAAGTAACGAATATCTTCTAAAGTATAGGTCACAGAAAGTCAAAATTTTGGATTTCTAAGGTACATAATAGGATCAAGCTCCTAATGCTATTGTATGATATAAAAGAGTAGTATTTAAAAAGTGGCCCGCTGGCTGGACGTTTGTCTAAGTAACGAATATCTTCTAAAGTATAGGTCACAGAAAGTCGAAATTTTGGATTTGTAAGGTACATAATAGGATTAAGCTCCTACTGCTATTGTATGATATAAAACAGTAGTATTTAAAAAGTGGCCCGCTGGCTGGACGTTTGTCTAAGTAACGAATATCTCCTAAAGTATAGCTCACAGAAAGTCGAAATTTCGGATTTGTAAGGTACATAATATTTTCTAACTCCGAGCACTACTGGGCGATCTGAAAGTATAATAACAATAAAAATAATCATAAGCGGCCCGCTAGCTAGACACTTCATAGAAACGTCATTTAATCAAAAACTGTCGAGGTACAAAATATATCTTATTTATTTTCTATAGGTACAAAATAATGTCCTTATGTAAATCTATCACCTGTTGATAAATCTCGTTGGGGCCTGCCAGATAGACTCACACAACTATTTTTCGTACCCCTAAGTGATAAGGGTAGTCCACCCCAAGTTTTTTTTTCTCTTTTTTTGGACAATTTTTTTAATTGTAATTTTTTTATGATTTGTCATTAAAAAATACATACGACCCTAAATTTTCACCCTTCTACCACCAACCCCTATTTTTTAATAGCGATATTAGTACTTTAATAATTTTCTACTCTTGGCGGTTGATAATTGATCAGTTACCACTCGATCACTTATTCCCGTCAGGCGTCTACCGGTGTCACTTCTCATCCCGTAAACAGCACAGAGTAAGGATGAGAACGAAACCGGTCTCCTGTTGTTCTCACACTATAAGCTTTCTCTCACTCACTAAAGTTTAGGGCCTAAAATGAATCCCTATTTGAACACGCGTGAACGGGTGGACCGATTTCACTAATTCTTTTTTCGTTATTGTAAGGAGAAGGATCTTAGGATAGGTAGGTGAAGGTAGGGTGTAAAGTAGGTAGGTAGGTAGGTCGGGCCGGGTAGGGTAGGTAGATAGGGCAGGGTAGGTAGATAGGAAGGTAGGTAGGTAGGGCAGGGTAGGTAGATAGGAAGATAGGGGAAGGTAGGTAGGTAGGGTAGGTAGGTAGGTCGGGCAGTGTAGGGTAGGTAGGTAGGGTAGGTAGGTAGGTCGGGCAGTGCAGGGTAGGAAGGGCAGGGTAGGTAGGTAGGTAGGTCCGGCCGGGTAGGGTAGGTAGATAGGAAGGTAGGTAGATAGGAAGGTAGGTAGGTAGGGTAGATAGGTAGGTAGGGTAGATAGGTAGGTAGGGTAGGTAGGTAGTTCGGGCAAGGTAGGGTAGGGAGGTAGGGCAGGGTAGGTAGGTAGGTCAGGCAGTGTAGGGTAGGTAGTCAGGGCAGGGTAGGTAGGTAGGTCGGGCAGCGTAGGGTAGGTAGGTAGGGCAGTGTAGGGTAGGTAGGAAGGTCAGGCAGTGTAGGGTAGGTAGTCAGGGCAGGGTAGGTAGGTAGGTCGGGCAGCGTAGGGTAGGTAGGTAGGGCAGTGTAGGGTAGGTAGGTCGGGCAGCGTAGGGTAGGTAGGTAGGGCAGTGTAGGGTAGGTAGGTAGGGCAGAGTAGGTAGGTGCGCCGTAGATAAGTACTTACTGCTACCCGTGCGAAGCCGGGGTGGGCAGCTAGTAATTAAAATAATATTATACTTTACAAAGTAATCATGTCATTTTGTATATAATTTTATTATGTTATTATTTTAAGTATATGTTTTATTCTTCTATGTAAATATTTTTAAATCTGGTTTAATTGATGATTATAAGTAACAATTAAAATATCAAGTTTTATGGTTTTATCACAAGGTATAGCAGAGCGAGCAGCTCAATCCCAAGCTTTTTTATCTTCTAAATTTATAATCTGAAATTTTATAGTACCCTTTTTTACAAAGTTTGGTTTTAATACAGTTTTTAAATCGTTTAATGGGTAAGTTTCGAATGTCAATGTGAAGTTTGTTGTAAAAGCGTATACATTGACCCATGAACGAGTTGCCTACTCTGTGAAGACGTGTGCGATGTACAGCAAGGTTGTGTTTATTCCTGGTATTTAAACTATGAACATCGGACATTTTCTTAAAATTTGATATATTTTTGTGTACATACAATAGGTTTTCAAAAATATATTGTGAGGTTAATATTTTGTTTAGTCAATAATCTATACACATAAATAAAATTGAAGTGTCTGTTTGTAATACATACATACAAATAAATACATACAAATACATATACATACAAATAAATAAAATTGAAGTGTCTGTTTGTAATGTCTAAAAAACAGATTTTTACTAAATGCATATGAAAGTATATACGATGATTCATTCATACAACAAGAACACAATTTTTTTTTTCTGTCCGTCTGTCTGTTTGTTCCGGCTAATCTCCGAAACGGCTGGACCGATTTTAACGGGACTTTCACTAGAAGATAGCTGAGGCCACCTTTTTATTCCGATAATCCCATGGGAACACTGGGATTAAAAGGAAAAACTACTTTACGCCGGTGAAACCGCGGGACACAGCTAGTGAGTAATAAGCGACATATCTGCCGAAAATAGGCGACTGCTAAGTGTCCACATCAGGAGATCGCACCCGTTCGAAGCCAGGGTCGTTAGTCTCATAAATACTAGCTCTACTCACCAATTTGTGAATACTATCGTCCTTGTCATTCTCATGACAATGATTTAGTTAGCTGTAAGATATCTAGAGTAAGGAGCAGTACCACCGGTGTCTGAGAGCATATTGAGTCTGTTTTCTTTCATGTCAAGCCATTTGTTTGACTTATTATTTCAGTCCAATCCAATGGTCCAATCACAGTTTTATGACATTTGACAGAGAATTGTTTTTTTTTCTGTAGCCTTTAAAAAACCGGGTGTTAGGCTGCCTGTCCACTTGAGCGGAAGGAGAGGAGAGGAGCGGAGATGTGCCAATATTAACCAATATAATCTAAATTCCGCTCCAGAGGTTCTATTGGTTAATATTGGCACTTCTCCGCTCCTCTCCTCTCCTCTCCGCTCCAGTGGACAGGCAGTCTTAAAGTTTGATAGATTTTATAATAATGCTCTTTATGTATGTCTTTCAGGTGACTGCTCCATACCACTCGAATCCGAACATCAGCGCCAATCCAAACAACAATAATAATAACAACGGGTAAGTGTATTTTATTTATTTATGTTTATTTATTTAAATAAATAAATCTATAAATAAATCTATAAATAAATCTATAAATAAATCTATAAATAAATCTATAAATAAATCTATAAATAAATCTATAAATAAATCTATAAATAAATCTATTTATTTATTGATAGGAGAACCAACAGCTATAACAAATGGATAACAATTGTTTAAGTAACATAGAGCCAATTACAATTTTATGACATTTTTTTACCATACTGCGTAAACTCAACGGCTCAAAGTTCCGAGCAGTCAATATTTTTGGTTATATATAAAGGTTAGGCAGATTATGACATCTGCCTTTTCCCAACTATGTTGGGGTCGGCTTCCAGTCTAACCGGATGCAGCTGAATACCAGTATTTTTTTACATGGACCGACTGCCTATCTGACCTCTACAACACAGTCACTGGGTATCATGATACCCGAGTCTTCAAGTGATAATGCCAAATTTTTCCACTGCGAGAGAGAGACGAAGCTATACATGATCAATTACATGATCGATAGCACCATCCCTTTTTCGCAACGAAATCATGATGGCATTCATATTTCATAGACTACTTTACATGGAACTCCAAAACCCTGTTACTCGGTAAAACGATACTCCTGGGTAAGACTGGTGGTCTGACTTAAGACATTCACGGATATATTAATACGAATTTTAGGAACGAACGCGGCGGCCGTGCTTCTCCCGCTAACGAAGACGTGCGACTTCCATGTGAGTTCTGTAACTCACTCATACCGGCACACAACCTTGTGCAGCATCAGGTAATATTACACTTTAGTAGAAATTACATAATTTCAGATCTCACCACGGACTATTATTTTAAATTATTCTGCATATTTTTTTATAGAACAATTTTTTTCTAAATGAACAGACAGCTATGCTGCTGGGGAGTTAGTTGCGCCACTTCTTCTTCCCAGCTAAAGCACTAGGAAGTAGTGAAGGGCCGGCGTTTCGGGGGACTGGAAAACTTCTTTAGGTGCGTGCGTTGAGCACTTTTTGGGTGAACAAAAATCATGGAACTCGCGTCATCGTCACCAAACGCTCTCCATGAGCTACAAGGTTTCACTTAAAAAAATTGTAGTGACTCTCTGCTTCGTTAAGAGTTCTCTTTAGCGTTATGTATTCTAAATCGATTTTTGAGTGACCGTGTATAATAAAAAGACCAATTTTTTTTTTAGACACGGCAAGTCCTGTGTTGCACTAAATAGTGCCAGATAGCGCCATTTTCCTCACAATTTTAAAACTCAACTACCCGACCGGTTAACTTTGAAATGTATGAAATTGAGTTAGCTGTCCCATAACTTGATATTATCTCAGATTGTGAATTAAATGTGTAATTACCGTGTGAATAAGTGGTGGAAGGGATCGAAACGAAAACTTTCACCAGGAATTCAGTACTTGATTCTAGACCAGCGTTGAAATTTTTCTAAATAATTTGAGCGGTACACAGCTTGATCGACTTTGACAAATGACATATAATTTAATTTGTCTCGACCCCATGACAAAGCTTTAAGAAATAGAAAAAAAAAAAAATTGCCCATGACGCACTGTACACGTGATATAAGTATTTCTTAAAAATACAGATTTAGTGTGAGAGACAGAGTTATATCTTTCTTCTCTCTCATGTAACGAAATGTGCCTAAACGTGACGCGTCCTTGAAATTCCACTTTCAATTCTCGTCCAATTATCGAATCGCCGCCTTAAAAAGTTTCACTTAAAAATCCTTACATATTATATATAAAACAAACTCCCCCGCGGCGTTTGACTGTCTGTATGTACTAAAAAAATACCGAACGGATTTTCAAACAACTTTTCACCAATGGACGGAGTGACTCATGAGAAAAGTTAAGGTGTATAATTCATTAAAGTTTTGTGTAAATTGGCTGTTGTATTGTATATGACGATTATTGTTGAGATTACCGGTAAAAATCATGCCGACTGGGAGCTTTACTTGTGTGCGCCGTGTAAACCGAAAGAGATACATAAAATTAATGTTCTAGAGGATTGTACAACTTTAAAAGTTGTTAATGTGACCCATTGGAACCTGCACCTTCGGCAGACCGGCTGCCGGCCCGACCTCGCGCAGCTGCGCCCGCGCAGCACGTCGCCGGCGGGCGCCGCCGCGCTCGTGCCCGCGCCGGCGCACGAGCCCGAGCCCGTCATCCCGTGCGAGTTCTGTGCGCAGTCGCTGCCCGTCTACCTTATCAGCGAGCATCAGGTAACTAACAACAAAGCTCCCGCCCGCGCCGGCGCACGAGCCCGAGCCCGTCATCCCGTGCGAGTTCTGTGCGCAGTCGCTGCCCGTCTACCTTATCAGCGAGCATCAGGTAACTAACAACAAAGCTCCCGCCCGCGCCGGCGCACGAGCCCGAGCCCGTCATCCCGTGCGAGTTCTGTGCGCAGTCGCTGCCCGTCTACCTTATCAGCGAGCATCAGGTAACTAACAACAAAGCTCCCGCCCGCGCCGGCGCACGAGCCCGAGCCCGTCATCCCGTGCGAGTTCTGTGCGCAGTCGCTGCCCGTCTACCTTATCAGCGAGCATCAGGTAACTAACAACAAAGCTCCCGCCCGCGCCGGCGCACGAGCCCGAGCCCGTCATCCCGTGCGAGTTCTGTGCGCAGTCGCTGCCCGTCTACCTTATCAGCGAGCATCAGGTAACTAACAACAAAGCTCCCGCCCGCGCCGGCGCACGAGCCCGAGCCCGTCATCCCGTGCGAGTTCTGTGCGCAGTCGCTGCCCGTCTACCTTATCAGCGAGCATCAGGTAACTAACAACAAAGCTCCCGCCCGCGCCGGCGCACGAGCCCGAGCCCGTCATCCCGTGCGAGTTCTGTGCGCAGTCGCTGCCCGTCTACCTTATCAGCGAGCATCAGGTAACTAACAACAAAGCTCCCGCCCGCGCCGGCGCACGAGCCCGAGCCCGTCATCCCGTGCGAGTTCTGTGCGCAGTCGCTGCCCGTCTACCTTATCAGCGAGCATCAGGTAACTAACAACAAAGCTCCCGCCCGCGCCGGCGCACGAGCCCGAGCCCGTCATCCCGTGCGAGTTCTGTGCGCAGTCGCTGCCCGTCTACCTTATCAGCGAGCATCAGGTAACTAACAACAAAGCTCCCGCCCGCGCCGGCGCACGAGCCCGAGCCCGTCATGCCGTGCGAGTTCTGTGCGCAGTCGAACGATTTTAACATCGTAAATTATATCTTTTATCGACCATTCTAAGGAATTCACCCAATTACCACTCTACCCTGTATAGCCGATGAGTTTCAGTACTTATACAAATTACAAAATATTCAGAAAAAAATTTTGTTGAGTTGGACAAGCATTTCTAATTCAGTTGAGTTTCTTGCCGGCTCATCTCCATAATTAAATAAACGACCAATTGGAACCGTGCACGTAACTCTGACGTTTCATAAGTGCCCATGTAGGTTTATGTGAACAAAAATATGTTGATTCAATGTCTTAATGTTTTCCCAGGAGCGCTGCGGCAGGGAGGCCAATCTGCTCTACCCCGACTGAACTAGTCTTCCTAAAATATTAAACATTTTTATAAATTAGCTATACTTACTCTCTTTAGTTCATTCTTACGACAATTTTATTAAATTGTCTCTCCATGGCCAATGTTCTGAAACTCCAAGTATGAGTTGCACTTCTGATATTTTTTGTTGACAGCCAAAGTTTCAATAAATTATTTTGTCTTTGTATGGAAAAATACAGTATTCGCATTAAGTCCTAGAATCTAATACCTACTTGTTCATTTCATAATATTCCTTAAAATACTATTATTATTTATTTATGTTCTTGTTTCAATAACTGTTTCTAATTCGATTGGAATACTGCATTTTATAGGCTACGTCGCGAGCCAATCAAAACGCTTCTGTTTCTGCGCAAGTAATGATTCTATTTTTGAAATTGACTTTTCCTGTACAAAGACGATTTGATCTCTAAAAATTTATTTGAAAGAAATCGAGGTAATTAGAATAGAAAGTAAACAATTGGACGTCCTATAGATAAGAATAAACAATGAAAGAATAATAAGAATGAAGAATATTAAGAGTGAAGAATATTAAGAGTGAATAGATAGACTTGAAAGAAGTGACTTATTAAAATGCTCTTAAGAATGGCTAAGTATACGACCCCGGTGGTTATAAAAGAATTTCTTGTACTAGGTATGCTGAGCATAATGTTACTGGGAAAAAAGGGAAATCTAAAAGATGTATTTAATTTTTTCTGTAGAAGTTACGAGCTTAACGCCAAAAACTTAGTTAATAACGTCAACCCTAAAAATTCGCAAGGATCATACAGGTACCTATACTCCGTTGGTTTTGGTAGTTAACTAAAGGTAAACAAAAAAAAAAAAACACGTGACGAGAAAGCTGTCAAGTAACCGACTAGAGCCCGCGCCACCACTCAAGTCTGATAGAAGCAGCGCTAGAGTCTATGACATTGCACCAAATTGCATTTAATAAAATGTAGTTCCACAATTTTCCGCCGGACTTCAGTAGTGGCGCGGACTATGTTATTAATACCTGTCACTTCAGTTGTCATGCTAAGTCACAGTTGTACTCTTAAATTTAGCAACTTTATAATTCGTTGACGTTTAGAGAACCTGTCTTTTTGGGCTCTTTATAATAGACATATTACAAAATATTATATTTATAATAAATCTAACTAAAACAGTGTGTCCAAGCACAACACATCTATGAAGAGTAGGCGTAAAAATCGAAAATAAATTGAATTTTGTTATTTATTTTATTTATTTATTTATTACGTACGTTTTTAAAAAGTAAAACGTATTTTTAAACAAGTGTCATCTATAAAAACCCTTTGTACGATTTGTTTACCTTTAGTTAATTACGTAAACCAATGGAGCATACTTCTTACCTACATTTGGCAACTGTACTATGAGAGATGATTTTATTATCGGCAGTCGCATTTCATTAGGTGTTAGATCAAGTTCAATATGTTACCACGCTAGCACGCTAAGAAACAAACAAGGTCTTATTACAAAACAACGCTTTTATTTTAACATGGCTTACACCATTGCGCCAGTTTTTTATTTATAACTACGTAAACTGTTATGGAAATAGGTTCAATTCGGTCGATGGATAATGACCAGTCTGAACATAAGCTCAGAAATTTCGCGCAAGTTCTCTAACTCGCCATAAGTCACCATTTGGTTTCAAAAAATTGTTATTGCGCAGCCTTCTGCGCAAACTTCGGACCGGTCATGGTTCATCGGCCGTAATGTACAGTTCTAAATTCAAAACTGACAACTTGGTTCGATACTAAGCCGTCAGTTTTTATTAAGAACTTTACCGTTGTTGGAATAAAGTTCAAAATACAAAACTGGCTCCAAGTTTTAATCCTGGTTTTGAAGATAAGTCTTGTACAGACGTAACATGTTGAATGAAGCGCTAAGATGTTAGTGCCAAAAGTGCTGATGACAAGGAGTTTTATTTGTTTCTTCTTAGGAGTTGATAGTATTATTAAGTTGACAATAAAGCAAAGCTCAATTTTAGATCTATTTATTGTTCTTTTTTATTATGATTTGTATGAAACTATATCAAATGGACTCTCTAATGTTACATTGAGCTAAAGCTCGTAAAATGTTTGTTGTGTTATGAACTATTAAGATACGTAATCGATTTTTCGCCAAACAATAGGCTATTTGGTATAAGTGTAGGTAATTAGGTTCGTAGATGTCTTTAATGCGCCTGCGCAAAAGATCGAGATCTAAAATAAAATGTAGCCTACAAATTGGCGTCATATATTATGTAAAGCAGTTTAATTGATCGGTTGCGCAGGCGCTCAAGGTGCCACTCTTGAATAGGAGCAAAAGTCATGTAATGCCCATATTTTGCGTGTTCGTAAAATCTAGGAGCTTTCACGAAATTTGCGCAGAGCCTGCATTTTAAAATAGCGAAATTAACAATACTTTAAACGTCATATTATTGCTTTATTATTTTTATCCATCGCGTGTGATGTTTATTTGTATTAACCATAGACAATAGAAGTGGCACCTTCTATGGTAAATGTGTAGGTAGCTTTATAAATGACCTTTTATACATGTGAAACTTTAATGTCTGAACGTTAGGTGTAAGATTAAGTGATTATAAATTTATAAAGCTATGAGCGTTCAAGCATTTAAAAATATTTTCGAAAATTTATGTAAAATTCCTCATATGTAAAAAATGAGTTGTAATTATTTTATTTTTATCAAGCTCGACTCGAAGATATAGAGTGCCGCTAGCGGCATTATATTCCTTAAGTATAAAGTATAATAGTGGCGCTGCCTCGGCCTGGCTAAAGTGCCGTAAGCATTGCATTGTTACAGTCACTCGTTATTTTGTTTGATTGTTGAGGCTACTTCGCAGTAAATCACCACATTCTTCAACTTCACCACCACATTTATTTAATTTAATTCCCAAAACATAACATTCTCTTGTGCCTAAACGGACCTTGGCACACGCCGGCTGCTATCGCGGCTCCGCCCGCTTCGCTCGCTCGGCTCGTGCGTTGTGTGGTCACAGTTCTAATTTAACCCAACCTAACTTTCAGCCATTTTCATTTAATAAGCCAAGGGGTTATTTATGGCTACGGTTAAGTTTAGCCGGCTATAGATGAAAGAAATTAACATTAGCCTCTCCTCAAAAATAAACTAATCTTATGATATAATTATCAAAAACAAATACGATCAATAAATACAAACTGCAGCGAGCTAACCTCGATCAACAATCAAACAAAATAACAAATGACAATGCAATGCTTTCGGCACTTTAGCCGGACCGGATTTCATTTCATTTCATTTGACCGACGCAGCGCCACTATTATGCCGAAAATAGCGGCACTTTATCCGAAAGGCATAAAATTCCGCTAGCGGCACTTATAAACTTCCTATTTTTTTAAACTTTTTAATAACTTTGAAATTTTATTTATTAAAATATTATAATACATGTCATAAAAAGTTAATACATGTTTTTACTCTCAATGTTAATAGAAATATCGATGTAAAAAATAATTAAAAACGAAGAAATTTTTAAAATAGGTAGGTTTTATTGTAATTTAATATGTGTTAGTCTAAAAGAGAAGCGTACCGAAATCTAAAGCATTTGCCATTACTCATAGCCATTTATTATATGTATTTTCGGCCGAAGCCACATGGTATGCACAATACAGCCCCGGAACTAAAATTTGTTTTAAGCGGAGCAAAACTTGCCGTCTGCGCCCTCCGCCAATCTTTTACGCCGATGCGCTACGGTAGCCAGTGAAATCCAAATTACTCGATATGAAAGTTTTGGCAGCAACATAACAGGGGTGTTGAATAAATAGTACATTACTGCCGAAACCAGCAATTAGGGCATTGATGGACGATCGTGAAAATATTACGTGAGTCCATCAATGCCTGGTCGCGGCCAAGGCTTGTATACTTAGTACTTTTCTCAAACAATGCGCGGAAATTCAAACTAAGTAAATAAATTATAAATTCCAGAATCAATGTCGAACAAAGCTTTACGCGGCGTATGTTCATTTGTTTCTTCTTAAACAGCTTCATTTGCTATGCCAGTTCGAAATTTAAATAAAATCTTTGATAAGTTACCTCCTTGGTTGCCATGTGTTATAGTAAAAAGTTAGTTCCATTTTTAAATAACACGACAGATATGGATTTTCATACTAGAAGATTGCTGGCCGGGCGCTCGCTTGTTTTTTTTTTTACGTAAGCAAAAGATTACGGCAATACATTGAGTTAAAATGTGGCATGACGTCACTCCATAGTAGATTTTTATTTTCTAAAATGTATTTGTTTAAAAAAAAACAAAACCTTTGCTATTTTGTGTGCCTTTTGGCGGGACACAGCTCGGATCTTATATATTTGAATTTGAAACTGAACGCGTACAGCACTTCTAAACCGCGTTCAAGAGCTGTCAGTGTCATTATTCCAAAATAATTTTGACACTGACAGCTCTTGAACGCGGTATGAATGTGCTTCAGTATAGTTTAGTTTCGTTGCTGAAATTCGCCCTTAGTCACCTGCATCCATCAAGAAGGTGAATTGACCAGTCAGACTAAACAAACATCATTTGTATGTATTTTATATTTGATTTGATTTGATTGACATGTCGTATGTATTTTAATTGTATCGGGTTTGAAGGAATTGAATGTTCGAGTATAATTTTTATTGTGTGTTGTGTAAAGTTGTTTAGTATGGTGGGTAGAATCATCCCTTTGACGGATGTAAGTGACTATATCGCCACCGTCACAGATAATATAATACTACATACAGATACCCAATCCCATACAAAGAAATGACACCTCCCTAGTCGGGCTATTGACAAGCTAAATGTGCTACAGTTATGACAAATTGAGTAAAACGCCATCTATTGCAAAGAGCCCTAAACAAAAAGGTTTTATCTTTTTTTGTTGAAAATACGAGATTTTATGAGTTACAATAGACAAATCAGCATTAAAAACAAGGAAGTTTTGATTTTTACTAATCTTCAGCCAAAATCTTCCGTTTATCGCTTTT
Organism: Conistra vaccinii; assembly: GCA_948150665.1. Taxonomy (NCBI): domain Eukaryota; kingdom Metazoa; phylum Arthropoda; class Insecta; order Lepidoptera; family Noctuidae; genus Conistra; species Conistra vaccinii. The sequence continues at coordinate 12,351,106 of OX411336.1, read as the reverse complement.
TAGTGACTGTTAATATCATAATTGTTACCTATGCTGCCATCTATGATCTTTTTTCAAGACTAATTATAATTTGTTCGAATTGAGACCCCATGCCACCGTGTATTAAATTTTTCCGTCCGGCTGTTTTCCGATTAGTGCCGACCGGGTATTCTCGGCGTCAGTCGGACGTTGAAGCTAAATCGGGTAAACTCGGCTCCAGACGGTCAGTGACGCGGAATACTCGGCGCTGATTCGCGTATTCTCTGTTAATCGTAATTTTTCATTTCTATCGAGTAGTCATCATAAGCACCATCTTTTATTTTTATTCAGAATTATAGTCGAGCGTCATAAGATCCTTTTTCTGTTACGTGCTGTGGCTAATTCGGTACATGGCATCGATAAAATAGATCACTAAAATTTCTGTGTGTATATTGATTTAAATAAAGAATGTACAGTTAAGATGATTTAGGCTTCCTGTTTACGACGCCGGAGCCGCACCGGCGCGCGGCGACGGACCGCATGTTTGTGTATACGAATGAATATCGTCCATGCGCCGCACCGCCTGCGCTTCCCGCCGCACCGGCGGCGCGGCTCCATGTTGCGGTCCGGCGCCGTTGCGGGTCCGGTGCGACTCCGACGTCGATGCGGGTCCGGAGCGACTCCGGCGTCATGTACAAGAAGCCTTACCCGGTGAGTTTTATGATGACGATAATGACACATGACATGCAAAATATTTATTTTTTAATTATCATCTTCCTGCCCTTGTCAGTTGTCCAACACGTTTCTGTCTTCCACTCTCCCGTCAACCGCCCTTCTCTTTCATATATCGTTCCTCATACAACCCATCCATCTTTTCTTTGATCAATGGTGAATTATTATTAAGAGTGTTGGTTACCTAATCGATTTATTGATTCTTCAAGAGATGTGTCATCTTAAAATGAACGGATTATAATAACGTAAGCATGCTTAGTTGATAGTGGATGTTTATATTCTTCTAGGACAATGACTGTTTATGTAACGTTGTATATTTTTGTGATAACTCGTAATTCTATATATCTACTATGACGAATTAAATTGTGTAAATTCTGAATTTCGTTTTTATTTTATCCATATTCTTCATTTATTGGTTCGGTCAACTACTTAATAAAAAATGAAGAATGTTTTATACGGATTGTACTGACTATGAAAAAGTGTCCGTGGAGTTTCTGGCCCGTTCTTCTCCATAGGAACCTACTACGCTTTGGAATGGGCAACTTAGCTTCATCTTTGTGATAGACGATCCTCTTGACAAAAAACTTTTCATCGAAATAAAAACTAGGGACAAGCTATTTGGCCCACAGTAATATGCTAAGCAAGCTATTACCTACGGGCAAAACAATTCATCTTTCCATTACACTGCAAATGTTCATACTTATTGTATGCGCAATTATGTACTTTTAAGCTTACGGCGTACAGAGGGGCACAGGTCGACTGAAGTTAGCTACGCTTGCTGTCATTTGCAGATCTTTGACAGTCGTTACAGGTAGAAAAGCCCGGAAGTTTGACAACCAGTCTTAGCAAGGGGTATTAAATAGTAACTAGGTTATGGAGGTCAGATAGGCAGTCGGTCCATTTAAAACGCTGCATTCGGTTTGACTGGAAGCCGACCCCAACATAGTTGGGAAAAGGATAGGCAGATGATGGCTTTAGGTACTTATGAGAATGATGTAAAACAATTGACTACTCAGCACATACAACCTTGTTTATAGTTTGAACGGGACCTATTTGCCGCGATATAGGTACAAGGTCCCATTGTCCTTATTTTGTTGGTCTGAATGATTTCTAAAAGTTTGTCCATCTATTTTAATGGGGCCTTATATATGTGCGCGGCGAGACGGGGGAGCTCTGTTGCACGGCGTGTTCTAGGTTAATATAGGGCATGTCGTGCAACTGAATTGCAGACATTCATCACTACACAGACACCTATACACAATACACGCTGATGCAGCGCGGGCCGCGACACGTGTTGACACTGGGTAGCGGTACACAACAATAACTAGCTACCCATACACACACGATTCACGACTGCTTACCCCTCAATCCGTAAACGGGTAGCTCTGTGAGCGGGGCGAGGGAAGCTACATTTCGTCCTGTAGGTGCGTCAAGCCGGCATCTCTGTCGGGCCTCCCCCAGGTAACTGGGAGGGTCTTACCTGGCGGGGTTCTGACCGCCGGGATGTCATGAAGAAGCGACGCTATAGGAATTAGCGTCTGCGGCGTGCCTACAGATTTACTCAGAGCAACCATTCACACAGACGCAGATTGCCTGCGTCATTTCCGTAGGCGCTTAAAGCCGACTACTATGAGGGACCCATATTCATGGGTCACTGCCTCCGCGGGCGAGGGGCGAAGCCCGGGAGACGGGGGAGCAGTACAGGCCGGTCATTCGTCAACGCACAACGCGCGGCATCCCGCCCGCCTCTCATTCGTCGACGCTGCCCCCCCCCCGCCTTGTCGCGCATTCCTAGGCGTGGAACAGCGGTCTCGGCGCAGATTCGTTGCTTCGGTCAAATGAAAGTGGTACGTTATGCTCCTGAGAAACCCAATCACCGGTTTTTCCATTTATAAGTTTATAATACTTTTGGACCCAATAACTATTGTTATCTAACCTTATATTAAAATAAAAGTTAGTCTATGAAAGCTACTCATCGTGTTTCATTAGGTTATGGGCCCAGCACGCTTCCATTCGTGTTTCATTAAAAACATGTACTCAATTTGTAAAAAATTGCACTATAAAGCTTAATATTTCGCAAACGGATCCCAAAATCAAAAAATGGTTTTGCTAACTCACAATATTTTTGAATGGCCTATCCAAAGACACCCCACACTAAGGGATAGATGAGAAAAAAACCTCCCCACTTCACTTGTGGTAGGTACCCTAAAAAAACCACCACTTTACCACTTTGTCGGCGTGATTAATATGTAGGTATACCCGCCAAATTACAGCTTTCTAGTACAAAGAGTCTCTGAGCTAAGCCGCGGACAGACGGACAGAAGGACATGGCGAAATTATAAGGGTTCCTTGTTTACTAGGTATGGAACCCTAAAAATGTACCTTGAAAGGTTAATAGTACAAACACTTAATTTTTATTACGCTGTAGGTAGAGCATCTCAACCCCAAGTTAAAATATGAGTAAACTTACGTAGATGCTTTGTACATTAACAAAGAAGTGTCTGAAAATAATTGTACTGTTGTTTTTACCATTAAATATGCAAGATGTGACAAGTTATGTCGCGTATTTTCTCGGACTATTGATATAAAAGCACCTGAGCAAAAATACATAGCAAAGTGTATACGCTTTACTCACATGAAATTGTTAGGCGTTGTAAAGTAAATAATTGTAAAGACAATATGTGTAGTAAAGTAATAAGTATATACCTAGTGTTTTTGCAATTATTTACTTTATAACCAGCATCTACGTAAGTTTCCTCATATTTTAACTTGGGGTTGCTGGAGAGATGCTCTGCATCATCTCTCTCATCTCTCTCTGAGAAAGAGTCTGTACTTACTCTTAACCTTTCAAAGTACTGTGTTTCTAAGTATGTACAAATGAGTACATATGGGATACAAAAATATTATAAACTTATAAATGAAAAACAGGTATTGGGGTTTCTAGGGAGCATGACGTAAAGTACCTAGTTGCAACTTAGCAGCCTGTATACCTACAATATAGCTTGTTCGACTGTACATTAATTTATTATTCTAACTAGGTGACTCATGTGTTTTGTGTTCATCTATTACATACTAGCTATCCGTCTCAAAATATCAATCATACTTATTCAATCGAATCGAATTTGATTTAAATACAAAGTCGCAATGGATTTTGATGCGGTTTTTTACCATAGTTTAGAGAATTTATTCTGGAAGGTTTATGTGTACCTATTACATAAATAATTAAATATTTAACTAAGTTATAGCTAACTAATAGAGAAATCTCGAAAAAAAAATCACATGCGATTGTAGGGCGTGGGTCACACAGAAGAGACGTGGGACCAAGGCGTGTCTCTTTTCCATGCGTACTATTGACTGTCTGCGTCTCGTCCTCGTCTCACGTCATTTCTAGCTGGTCGCTAGTACTCGTAGGTACCTATCAAATAAATAAATAATCGTATTCGTGAATATTACACTGGACTAAACACTCAACTTTAAATAAGTAATTAATTAATTTTATTAAAGAAAACTTATAAACGAATAACAACTTAAGTAGAAAAAAAATCTAATTACAAGTTTCCACATTTTACAAGTTAAAAGTGATGTGCGTTACTTTACACTGATTTGTAAACAAAGAAGCAGTTTGTTCAGTAGCATTTTGATAATGAGAATTTCTGTTGAGTTGTGCAATATTAATTAGGCACACATTCTATTAGAGCTCCCGCAGAAAGGTGCGACACGACTCTGGTATAACAATTTCTTTGAAAACTTTATGAAAATTTGTTCTACCGGAGTCGCGTCCGCCCTTCTGCAAGAGCCTATATTCCATGAGTAACAACAATGCTATTAGTAGCTATATCAAGCAAACAAGTAGGCAACCACACTAGTCAATTTCTTCATTGCTCGACTGCGCGACAGCAAAGACGGGGAATCAAAATAAAATATGGTTGATGACACCACAGATGACACGATCAAAATTCACCTTACAATACGGTAAAAAAATGCAACTAAAACGTTCAAATCAAACTCACTTTATATGTGGCTTGTGGTAGATATTAGCAGTTGGTGGCAGTTTTCACGAGGCTTGTAACAGTTATTTAATTAAATCTCGCTATGATGCCACCAATCGCAAGTCTTGAAAAGTGAATTTTTTGTGAAGTGAACTTTTTAGTTTCAGTAATAAGTTTTTTATAACTTCAATTTGTTTTAGTTTCGGTTCTGTACCTATTTATTTTTCTAGTACCAGGTAGGAGCCAAGCTATTATAGATCGATTTTTCGCCCCCGTAAATCCCTTTATTGCAACTTTCATAGAAATCGTTAAAGCCGTTTTCGAGGATGTGATTACAAATATACAAAATATATTGCTCTTTAATAGTATTTAAAGAATTAGGTATTTTAATTTGTATTTAATAGTATATTATATAGGATGAGGTATTTCAATTTGTAGGTAAGTACATAGGTAGGTACTTATTTTAATTTTTTAAAATTTTTCAATAGTTTTACATTTCAATCCATATTAAATAAAACTGTAGTTAATAAAGATTTGGCCAAACTGATGCGAATCCCGCGCGACGTATGCGGCTAACTGCGTCGATTGTTTTATTTTAATGATTTGATTAGTGTTCGAAGTCGACTATTTAGTTAGTGTTTTAGTTTGAACACCTCCATACAAGTTAAGGCTTTTGCAGACCAGTGCGACTTGTCGCGCGTCGCAACACGAGCAATACAATTTCTAAGAAAACTTCACGGTATAACAATAACCTAAGTCGCGTCTGGTCTGCACAAAGCTTTAGTGTCAACTAACTTGTATACAGGGTGTTTGGCAGAATGTTGAACATACGAAAATGGTGGATAGGTGGGGTCATCTGCTACCTACTTAGCCCTAATTTATTTGGCCCTGTTTTTTTTTAAATGCAAATTTAAATTAAGATTTAAGTACTTTACTTTACCAGGGCCAAATAAATTAGGGCTGAGTAAGTAGCAGAGTCTTCTGCTACTTACTCAGCCCTAATTTATTTGGCCCACCTATCCACCATTTTTGTATGTTCAACGTTCTGCCAAACACGCTGTAGTATGGAGGTGTTCAAAATCGGCACGATTAAATTTCGTCCAGCATCCCTTGCGGGACTCGCTTCAGTTTGGCCAGAGCATAATACCATATTATTATAACCTGTACCTATAGAAGGTCAGATTTATTATCTGTACTCTTTATTGAGAATATAGGTAACCTGTACCTATTATTATAATTACGTGTATTATTATTAGGTACAACTGCTTAGGTACTAGCCGACATATATCTTTCCTCTATGGTACTAGCTGTCACTATAATACACTGCGTTCGTCATTTTTTACTCTCTTGCTCACCGGGAACATTCGCTTAGAATGTAACAATCCAAGATTCAATTTTGAGCATTACTATATTAGGTACCATTCCACATTCACTGATGTTATGCGCGAATCTGATTCTGAACAATTACATTACAGGCGAATGCTATGTGAGGGAGCGCCTTTAGACGATCCTGATTTTATCTAATCAGCAAATATTGCTAAAACGTTCGGTGGGTTTAACACTAAATTTCCAAAATTATGGACATTCATAGCACACTCATTTTGTCTATAAACAACACATGAACATCTCCTCTGGACATCTTGGGACACTTATTTGTAGTTTCGCACAGTTCTGTATCTTTTCACATCGACACCGAGACCGGAACCTCCTCTTTCCGGGGTGTGCGATTAGATTTTGCGAAAATGATCCGATGGTAGACTTTTCAAAATAACTTAGTTTCGCCAATTGGCTCGGGATCGGCGCTTTCGTGGTTTCCTCATCAGCTACGGTAGTCACTGTCGTCTCTTCCTCGTATTGCTCTGTCACAAGCTCGTCGCTCTGTGTGACGTCTGCTTCAGAATTAACTCCTGTGTTATCATGTGTTGCGACTTTATCATTGAGGACGCTTTCTGCGGGCACAATTTCAGGGAGAATATCGTCGGAATGATTGCTTTCAGTTTCTTGATCTTCTTCAGTTGATGAGTTCTTTTCTGCGCTGTTATTAGTTTTGGGTTTGGTCTTGATAGAATATATTCTGTCCGAGTAGTTGTAAGTAGGTTGGTTGTTATTAGTCTGCGCAGTCTTCGTAGTTTCTTTGCTTCTGTTAGTGTTTGCAGTAGGTTCTTTGTCGAGATTGCCTGGTATGATGAGCGGTATCTTTTCTATTCTAGATTCCTTCTCTACGGGCTTCAGTTCGGGCTGTGAGTATTCTAGAGCGAGTTGCCGCTTCACATATGTGATGTTACTGTTCTGCTGAGGCGCTGGCAATACCGCGCTTGCGCACAGTAGCAACGGGATCAAAGTTCTGAAAAACAGAAGGAAAATATTTTATATAGGTAAGTTTTCAACACAATTCACACAGCACAACAGCTCGTAAAGTGGCTCTTATTGAACCGCTTTTAGGTTCATAATGCAGTGTATTAAACATGCGTGCTTTTTGCTTTAGGTATATTACCGCACTAGTACGGTAATGTGTACCACAGATAACTATTTACTAGTCGGAGTAATGCTATGGCAGTATGGCATTAGTAAATACTATCATGGCAGCATGGAATTAGTATTTAATAGAAGTCGTTTTTGGTGAAACTTTTCACCAAATGCAAACGGTCAAAAGCAAGATTTGTAATAAAAATTACCATAGGCAAACCAGGGGCGTTTTGTAAAAACATATAGATGGGCAGGTCACTGGGATTAATATGAACTATCCTAAACTACTAAATGAGCATTATCAATTTTCACCCGAGCAGACAGAGAGTTGGGGCTCTTTTTAATCTCATCAAAGAGACTTCATGCTTTCTATGTCTACTATGTAAATAAATAAAATATGATAAATTAACATAATATTTCATCAAATTAGATATATTTTCACTACATATATTAACCTAAATTTGCGTATTCAAAACATTATTTTGTGTTTATTACCAATATATTATAAATAGGGTGTTCAGTGGTTTTGCCAGTGCCTTTATTTACACCTAAGCGCGCATCGCTAGCGGGAAAAACAAAACCAGAGCGCCATTTACCATAAAAGATTTGGTAGGTACCGTTTTCGTTGTGTGGTTAATTATTACCAAAACTACGAAATCTAAATTATTGTCACCAACCGACGTAAAAAAGTTTTTAACTCGAATTTTATAACTGTGCGCTTGGAACTGTTAAAATCGTAGGTAAATTAAATTAAATTAATTAAAATTTCGACACGCGCAGTAAAAAAAAAATCCGGTTATAGCATAAGTTCTTACAATAAGTCTGTTTTTTTTCCTCGCAAGTGTGTATAAAAACGTCGTATGAAAGGCGTGTGCATTGATCATTACACAGCACACTTGTTTCATAATGTACTATTTTGCGATAACTAGTTTTTGGCTATGCATCGAGCAGTTTAGTGTACGTGTTGCTTTTTTTGCCTTAGATTGTAGGTGTGTGCCTTGCTTTGTCAGGCTATAGCGGAACACCTGCAGTGAAATATCTGAAGTTCTGAACCTTAGACACTTCATTAGCATGGCTTGAGAGCGTTAACCAGACAGGATGATTAGATTATCGTGATTTAAATGCTGCAGCATAATTAACACATCAATTTTTTACTATTGTCACGTCGCGGGTCGCATCGGTTGGTTGACCAGCTAATGTATTCAGACAACTGGTTGTCAAGTCTTTCTGTTTGCCATTAGCTACCGACAAAAATATCATTCTTGGGTAAATAACATGACGGCTAATGTCATCCGTTATATTCATTAAATTCGGTAAAAAAAAAATGATTTAGTTTTGGGAGTTCTTCCGGCGTAGTAAAAAATAATACGTTCTATGTGTTCTTTCAAAATATTAGTACTATCATACTACCGAATCTCAAATATTTTCAGAGAGCAGTGGTGGGGTGGTCCAGTAGAGCAGTGGTGGGGTGGCCCAGTAGAGCAGTGGTGGCCCAGTGGTAACGGCTGCGACTTACGAGTTGTAGGTCGTGGGTTCGAACCCAAGTAGGCGCTTTACTTTGTGTAAATATTTTCATCACCACTGCTCTCAAAACAGTGAAGGAAGTCGGAGGACATCGTGAGGAAACCGGCATGTCTTAGAAAAAAAAATCGATGACATTTTGACATCTACCAACCCGCACCGGGCCCGCGTGGTAGATTTCAGCCAACTCCCGGGATCTCACAGAGAAGAGGCCGGTGTCCCAGCAGTGGGAACATTAATATAATAGGCTGATTATGTAATCGTCCTTAGCCCGTTCCGAAAGCATTAGGTAATAGCAAATTGAAATAACATAGTTTTTTATCTTAATTAAATCGGTAGGTAATTGTAAGTGGGTATTAGAATGTAGGTAGGTAATAACTATTTATAGCTAGGGTTGCCATAACTTCTAGGAACCAATACGGGACGTTTTCTCTTCCGATGCCCAAAACTAATAACACATTCAACGACGACACGGAGTTTTTCATTTACACCCAGGGCCCGTAGCCAGGAATTCATTGGGGGGTTTGGGTTGACAACTTTTTTTAGAAGAAATAAAGTATTTCTTATTTCGAGAGGGTAAATAAAGAGTAGGTACTTATAGATGATAAAAAATAGTATTATCGGGGGCCCGGGGCCCAGGTATGCAGAAAACTTTAAGAAGTAGAATATACGAGCGAGCGGAGCGAGCTCGAAAATTTAGAACCCTACATTTATATTTAGAATAAATAGTAGGCCCCCGCAGACTGCACCTGCCGCCCCCCCTTAGTCCGCCAATGGGGCCGCTACGGACGATTTAGGATGCAAGAGCGAGCAAAGCGAGCTCGAAATTTTAATATCGGATAAGTTAGGTTTTCTTTGTCTTTGACCGTTCGTACAGAAATAGAAGTAAATTGATAGACTAAGCAGAAAAGTTTGAGAATTAATCGATTAGGTATAGGATGCAAAAGAGCGAGCCTAGCGACTTAGCGAGCTCGAAAATTTTTGCACCCTGCCTTAGTTAGGTTAGACTCCCTCAGAGAATGCGGAAGTTGCAGGAATTCATTCAATACAAAGTCAGACTAGATAAAAATACAGACGTACTGTTCTTTTTGTAGATTATAAAGTACTCCTCTGCGAAATAGATTACAATTTTATTATCACAAGTATTAGAGTACGGAGGTACCCTAGGAGGGTCGATCTCTGGATTGAGATTGAGATTTCTCACATTTCGGGGGGGTTTGAGCCCCCAAACCTCCTGCCTACGGCCCTGACTACACCATAAACATAGCACGCATGTGAACATGTGAAAGACAAACTATGTGTTTTCTAACAGATATCCTCTGATCTCAACCGTAGTGGCTATCAAAGTATTAAATAAATAAAATAGAAAAATCTACATTATAAAATCAAAGTTTTCATTCGAAATGTTACAATAATGTTTTTTCAAATTACATAATTATTGCGCGCGCCCCCATTTATTTTGTCGAAATACGGGACAAATACGGGACATGTAATCCGGGTAATACGGGACGGGATGGCCAAATACGGTGACAGTCCGCCGTATATACGGGACGTATGGCAACCCTATTTTAGCATTCTAAACTTTGTGAAACAGCACAATTTGGTAGATGTATTATTAGGCTTTAGAGAGATGCAGGGGCGCCAGAAGATAAAAAAATATATTATTATACTATCTTTAATATTGGGTAAGCAAAATAATAATTATTTTTCACTTTTTAGTTGTGGTAACTCCCAGAGGCGTAGCGTGTACTAATATCTATAGACGTGGGCGAAGTCGCATCAGCAAAGCCCCTTTTCTTTCGATCCCAAGATCTACCCAATAGATCTATAATATTATCCTACCAAAAATGCTTTGACACAGCATACCTACTCATGATAGTGAAAAAATATAAATGCGCGGTGGGAGAATATTGAAAAACATAATTATAGATTTGAAAAAAGTTTTAGGTATTTTGTAACTGATTGTAACTGAGCGTGATTTAATTTTTTACAAAATTTCTTCGGCTTTTTGCTTTACTGAAGTTCTCTAGTAAAGATTTGGCATTGGCATTCAGGCAAAACACGCTTGGGCTGGCAGTAATGCCATCTTTTACAGCTAGAGATATATCTACTAGGCCAGGGAAATTAGGTTTGAACCCTGCAATGAATCTTAACAGCGATTTTTTTCTTGAATCGTGTTTTTGAACTTAGCTCTCCAAATAATAATGGAAAATTAAACATTTTCCAGGCCCGCATCAAGGTAAAAAACACAAAAACGCGTTTTTGTGAATAAAAATTGAGGCAAAATAGTTAACAGGAAAATTTTGATTACAATAAATAAAGAATTGGTAAAACCAATATACGGATCAATCCATTTTCGTCCACGGAAAATTAAATAAAAATTAAATTACGATTTTTAGGGTACCGTACCTGAAAAGGTAAAAGCGGAACCCTTATAGGATCACTCGTGTGTCTGTCTGTCTGTCTGTCCCTCTGTCACAGCCAATTTGCTCCGAATCTAATGGACCGATTAACTTGAAATTTGGTACACATATGTATTTCTGTGACCCAAACACGGACGTGTAACGAAAACAAATGAATTTTGAACATGAGGGTTACTTTTGGGGGGCAAAGAAGAAAAAAAAAAATGTTTTGTTTATTGTACCGTGTGACTGAACAAATGGAAGGAATTGTTACAAACGATCTCAATTTTTTTTTTCATAAATATTATTTATATGTTTTAAGAGATATTTACGAAAATAGATAGAAATTGACCATTCCCCCCTTTATCTCCGAAACTACTGAGCCTAAAATTATGAAAAAAATACAGAGAATAGTTCTTTACTCATAGATTACAGGAAAACGTATAAGAAGTCTATGGTCTTAAAATAACATGGTAAATCTCTCAATATTGTATTTGCGGTTGGAATGTATGGGAAAATATGTTTTGCAACTACAATGTTAAGTTAGTTCTTGGGATAATTTATTGCTACTGCTAGTTCGACTAAGGCCCCAGTATACGTTCAACGAGCTCGCCCAACGTGTACTTAGGTGAGGCATCCTTCGCTTCTCGTACCTTCCGCGATGCATTCTGTTTGCCGATTTCACGGTGCGCTAGTACTATCTATCTACTAGCATTGTCGGTAGGCACTGCTAACACATTAGCCAGTGAGCTATGTAAAGTTCAATTAATAATTTTAGACGAAATATCTATGTTGGGAAGTAGGACATTCAATCATCAAATTTTCCATACAGACATCCCGTTTGCTGGTAAATCTATTATTTCTGTAGGAGATTTTAACCAATTGCCGCCAGTTGGAGACAACTGGATTTTCAGCCTTAAACAGGACGTAATCCGATGGCAGTTTTAGCTAGTGCACCATTGTGGGAACCATTTAGCCTGTTTCCAATGAGCAAAATAATGCGTCAGAGGGATGACCCATTTGACATTTAATTATTTTATTTCCTATATTTCAAAGATACAAAGGTCTAAAAATTTTGTTAAGAACATTTTTGAAAAATAGTGTTACAGCCAAATTAGACCGATTTTCAGAAAGTGTTAATTAAACTTAACGGCCTTTTTTGTTGTTTATATGGGAAAAATTACCGCAGTTACCTAATTCGTTGTTTACAGTTACATTATTATTGAGAATAGACTTCGCCGATGCAAAAAACGGCAAATGGAAACCGGGAATTGAAAATTACAGAAGATTTCCCATTGACAGAACATCGCAAAGTGACAGAAGAATTCCACCTGGCAAAACAATACAAAAAGACATTGACAGAAAATTGCAGAATGACAAAAGAATTCCAACTGGCAAAGTAATACAAAATGACAGAATAGTTTCCATTGACCGAACATTACAAAATGACAGAAGAATTTCGGCTAACAAAACAATACAAAATGATAGAAGAATGCATACTGACAGAGAAATGGAAAATGACAGATTAATGCAATATAACAAAAGAGTACTTAGAGCCAGAAGTAATCCACCTGATGGAATCATGCGGGAAGCCGGAAGAATAAGGATAAACAGAATTTTGGAAAACGATCGATTAAGCGAAAATGAGTTACAAAGGAAAATTGACAGTTTAACGCAAAACAAAAATATACAAACAGATAAAAGCGTTCAAGGTGGCAGAAGAATGCTAAATGTAAGAATGCAGAATCATACAAAAACACAAAATGATTTAAAAGTGCAAAACGCTAGAATAATTTTAGATGAGCGTAAACAAAAAATTATGAATGCCAGAAGAACGCGAAATGACAAACCAATGTGGGCCGCTCACCACATCGGGCGGGAAGGGGAACAACCGAAAGGTAAGGTTCCGGTGGGTCCTACGAAAACTAAATCCTTATTTTATAATGTCCTCATGCCCATCTATCTGTCCGTCGTTCTTTATGTCATGATGTTTATGAGTGAATTTCTCAGGCGAAAAATTTACGCGTCTAGGCTGAAAACGCAGTGCTGCTTTAAAGATAATGCAACGATTTTTTTTCTCGGTATTAAAGAGACGTGAATCTAAATGAAGCCACTTAAATTATATTTATAAGACTATTACTTTTTAAGAAAAACATCAGTAAATGATGAATTTTATCAATTTCTGTGTCTTGTCCACAATCACTTTCGTACACAGCATTTACCTCTCAGGAAGATAATGTCCAACATATATAGGAAAAAGTATTTTGAGTGCGTTAAGTAATAATTGACCTACAAGAAGCTAAATATTTTTGAATGTTTAGACTGATAGTTAATGAGTACATGTCAACGGTAGTTTTGTCCGAGCGAAATTACTAATTTCTGTGGTCATTTTGTTTCGACGTCCTGAGCTTCCACCAATAAGTTTAAACGAACAATAAATTCCTGCCCGGCAAGAAAAAGTCGTGCGCTTACACGCACTGAGAACGATAGTGCGCCATATCACCACGTCTTCCCACCAAAAATGTAAGTACGTGATTTCAGTTTACTCGGAACGAAATTTTGCAATTTCGGTGATCAGGTTTTAAAAGGATTTTTTCAAGAAACAAAGGTATCACTTTTAAGCATGCTAAGTAGCCTTTGGTACACATTTAAGATTATAGAAAACAATAGTCATAGCATTGATAGTTTCTTGTAATTTAATAAAAATAGCCACGTTTCCAATTTCTGTGGGCCAATTTCTGTGGTTTCCGTGGTATCTGAGTCTCCACGGAAATTACACGACTCCACAGAAATTGTATCTATCAATTATTGTATTAATGTTAATGAAAGTTTTTGAATTTGTTATGCCGAAATTACTTTGATAGAACTCATAATAACATACTAGGTATGTTATTATGAGTTCTATCAGAGTCTAGATTACACAGAGATAGCATTATCCAATCCATTGCAGTCTGTTATATTCCATTATTTTGCTCATGCCTGCTTTCAAAATCAAATGTGAGAGTTTAAATAGACTCAACAGTATTTTAAATATCTTCTTTATTTTAGGAATCCAAAAAGACAAAAGATAGTCAAGAAAGGTTAAAAAAGAAGAGGATTGTAGAACAAAAAAAAGATAAAATAATTTAAAGCTGTGTCAAAGCTGAGGAGTTGCGTAGGAATTTAATACATTTAATACCAATTTTCCAAGATATTGAAGCTGTTGCACCTCTTAGATCGGTTCTCCATCTCATATCCGATTCTCCGTCAGGACAATACAGAAACTATATCGCAGCTTCAACTATACTTCCCAGATTTGTCTCGAGTGATATGGCATTATTGCGAATGTGGGCATGGAAAAGGAGCACCTGACGGTGTAGGCGGTGTTCTTAAGAGATCTGCAGATCGTTTGGTTGCCTTTGGCAAAGACATCAACGATATTTAACGTTTTAGTGAAAGGTTTTCAAAAAACCGTTACAGGTGTGAAAATAAAGATTGTCAACGACTATGAAGTGAATGAAAAGGATTGGCTTTTCCCAAAAGTCCTAAAATATTTCCCAGGGTCTATGAAAATCCATCAGATCGTTTGGGCAAAAACATCCAAAGCTCTTGTAATGCGATCACTGTCAAGCACTGATGAAAACTATCTTTACAATCCTATAAAATGCATTCACGGAAAACATTTAGGTTTCTAAGAATTGTCTATTGAAATCCTGGATAATGCAACGGTCGTTCTACTTGCATTACAATCAGATTCCAGTTTATAGCCATCAATAATTCACCGATTTAAAGGTCTGTGTCACCAATACAATTTCGGTGGGAATAATAAAATTTCTGTGGCTCGCCAATTTCGGTGGCCCAAATAACTCTCTAAGTAATATAATCATATAATCCCCTTTTAGAAATGTATATAAAATGTGGATATGTTGCACTTTATTATTACAGTTTTTTACAAAACCTGAAAATGAAAATGTCCATGGAAATTAGGTAAAAAATCGAGTTGTTGAAATTGACTCTTATATAAGTCAATAGTTTTTTAATGCTTTCGGTTTCAACCGCAATGATAACTTTGTTCTTCATAGTTTTTTGAGATTTATAGTTCATAGATTTGTATTTCATAGTATTTATGAAATACAAAATAATCTATTTTTACGGTCGATAAAATGGATACTGTGCATGCGTCTCCCAAGTCCTAACTACGAAACCCTTCACTATGCGTGGTCCGACGCGCACTTTGCCGGTTTTTTTGCAGAACCTATCTACGTATGACCGTATGACGCTATAGTATTTGTATTACGGGTTAGGGGGGATGCGGAATCATATTTAGATCAACATACAACCTGATACTGACCTGCAAATTGCAAAAAAACGTAAGAAAATTTGAATTTCGCGGGCTACCTTGGCCCTTAGTTAATTATTATTAACACAGGTAGGTACTCTCAATCTTTACATTAGAACATTTTTAAGTCGAAACTCGGCGGGGATAAGTTCATAATCCTTATCCTTACATATTATAAAACAAAGTCGCCCGCCGCGTCTGTCTGTCTGTCTGTCTGTCTGTCTGTCTGTCTGTCTGAACGCGATAAACTCAAAAACTGCCGAACGGATTTTCAAACGGTTTTCACCATTGGACGGAGTGATTCATGTGGAAGGTTTTAGTGTATAATTCATTAAGGTTTTGTGTAAATTGGCTGAAATATGACGATTATTGTTGAAGATGTCGGAAAAAATCATGCCGACTGGGAGCTTTACTGGCGTGCGCTGCGTAAGTCGTGAGAGATAAATCAAATTTATGTTCTAGAGTATTGTATATCTTAAAAATTGCAACAAAAAAGTCCGCGATGGCAAATGTCTATCTTTTAAGGGTGACACACAATAACCATTTTTATCTTTCGAAATTGTATAAAATTTTCATTGTTATTTCCGAAGCTATTTTGACCGGTATCTTATTAATCCTTATCCAATTAAATAGGTTATTTAAATTGGGCATTCAATTTCGATTAAAATATGCCTTTTCATCACATCATTTAAATGAATAGTTTAAGAGATATCACAGTTTCAAAATTACGCGTAACAAAATAATTATGGTTGACCACGCGGGAGCTGTAGTAGCCTACCACTGCGTCCGCTGAAAGTTAGTCAATGATCTTTTCCTTGGCTATTAGGTATGTATTCCCGGTAGAACGTTCCCATGGGATATTTTGCGACATCCACGCGGGCGAAGCCGCGGGTAAAAGCTAGTAATTTATATTATGAACTTATGAGGTATGAATAGCGCTTACAATTGTTTCAGAGACAAATGAATCAAAAAGTAGAGGGGAAATGTTCTATAAAAGTCTGCTGGGTACATTGCATGGAATACACAAAACGAGGCCTTTCGAACACACTTACCTGACAACCAGGGCTTGCCACATTATTGCAGCTACATACATCAGCGCGTGAGCCTTACTTGACATCTTTAAAGTTATATTTTGTTTACGGGATACCCGAATAAATAGGGTTAATTATATTCATCACTAGCTAGGTTTTCCTGAATTTGAAAATTTTCTGGGAAACGTTTCCAGTTTTTACCCGACTTTGGCGAAGCAAAAAGAAGGGTTATGATTTTAACCGGTATGTATGTATGTATGTACAGTCTGCTGTGTGATTAAATTCCTATGAACTTGAGCACGAAACGGCCAGCGCGTGTGCGTTTGTGTATGAGTGATGTCTCAACATTCTACAGATAACACACACTAAGTGCTTGTTTACGGGCTCGCACAAAATTCAAACATATTATGGCGTTGTATAAGAGCGTTTACGGAGAAGCGTTTTTATAGGCGTTTGCTTGAAATGCAGGCCGCAACGCCGCGTCGAACGCGGCGGGACACGCGGAGGGGCCCGCGGCGTCGTCGTACGTACGCTCAATAATACCTACGAACTACATACGAACTTCGGCGATATTCACATAATAATATAACATCAAATACGTAAATCTATGTTCCGTTTGAGCTCTAAAAAATTAAAGCTTCTAATTGAACGAACGAACGAAAAATATGGCCATATATCTATACAGGGTGTCCGGGACATCGACGCGAAGCCGGTTACCATGGATTCAGTACATGATTCTGAACCCCCCTGCGTTGAAATTTTTCGTCGGTTATTTAAAAAAAAATCTGCTGTTTCATAGAAAAGTGCAATACCTACGCGGTCAAAATGTATGGAACAGCTGTTTTTTTTAAAATAACCGACGAAAAATTTCAACGCAGGGGGGTTCAGAACCATGTACTGAATCCATGGTAACCGGCTTCGCGTCGATGTCCCGGACACCCCGTATATATACAAATAAATTAAATTGAAGTGTCTGTTTGTAATTTCAAAATAACAGATTTTTACTAAATGCATAATTATGAAAGTATATCCTACGACCCATACAACAAAAACACAAAAAAAATTTTTTTTGTCTGTCTGCTTGTTCCGGCTGATCTCCGAAACGGCTTTTCGGCGGGAGTTTCACTGGCAGCTATGCAAATAAAGTTGATGTATAGACATCATCGCGTAACAGCTAGAGTGAAAGAGCGCATTTTGATTCTCGTAAATAAATCAAAACCTACCGGGTACCTACTTCCCGTTGACCTAGAATCATGAAATTTGGCAGGAAGCAAGGTCTTACAGCACTAGTAAAGGAAAAAGTCCGATCTTTTTCAATTTTTCGTTTTATCACAAAAAAATATTTTTTTTGTGATTAGAAACTTACATTTGCAGTTGGAGAATTGACCGTGACGTATATCGATGTATGAGAGAACATGTTTGTCAACTACTAAATTGAGTTTGTTCTTGAGATAAATTCATCCCAACCACGGAACCCTTCACTGTGCGTGGTCCGACACGCACTTGGCCGGTGTTTTTAATGCCTCGTTGGTCTAGTGGTCGCAAGCACTACTGCTGATTTAATCAATTCATAATAACATAACAAGGAAAGGATACACAAATATAATTGTTGACTTTATGCACGTTTTTTATGTAACGTCACAATGAATGTTATATTGAGGTTATACAGTATGTTAACTAACAGAGGGCGTTCCCGTTAACCCGCAATAATATAGCGTCCATACATGCTAGAAAAAATATTGAAAGTGAAAAAAAAACAAGATTTTTTAATTTTTTTTAAATATTTTTTTTTAATTGGTACGTAAATGTAACACTCTGTACACGCTTACTTGTCTTTCAACTTGGAAAGACAAGTGCGACAAGTACGCGTGTACAGAGTGTTTGTTTTACGTATGAAATTAATATTTTTCGTGAATATTTTATGATAAAAAAAAAAAAAAATCTAGCATGTATGGACGCTATACTATTGCGGGTTAACGGGAACGCCCTCTGTTAGTTAACATACTGTATAGCATAAGTGTTCATTTTCTTGACGAAAAGAAGATTGAAACTAAACCTCAATAGATCATTAAATAATTACGGATATGTTAATATTTCTAAGTATTTAGTTACACCGTCTAATAATTAAAACCAAACATCTAATCTGCGTTTGCAATTTATTTGCAAAACCTGTAAACAAACACGACTTTTAGGTAAAACAACTGTAATGCCTACACATAAGGTTCAGTTTGCGCTACAACTTCATATTTTTTTTATAATTTCAACAGTACTAGTCGGTCTAAAATTAACTTTATTTACACTTTCAGAAAGTTGATGTTTGCCTTATATTTTAAAGTTAATATAAAGGAGTGTTCCAGTTGAAGTCTAAATATTATTCTCGTGCGAAACTAAACTTTCTTGATAATGCCTTTCTGGTAAAACGGCTTTTAGCTGGTCTCCTGTGGTGCAAGAATTCGGCGTGCACGGCAGACGGTTCTTATTGACGTGTTATCATTCAGAAAAATATCTCGTTGGTATGAAACCGTATTCATAATATAACGTCAGCTGCAGCATAAATTATGGCTGATCCGAGCTACTGCGTGCCTTCAAAATGGTGGGGGGACAAATTTTCTACTTTTGTAAATATTTAATAATAGTTAATGTAAAATACTTGTATTCAGCTGCACCCGGTTAGACTGGAAGCCGATCTCAACATAGTTGGGAAAACTCAAACTCAAACTCAAAGCATTTATTTCAAATAAACCAATTACAGGTACTTTTGAATTGTCAAGGGGTCAGTCAGTCAGAAAGATGAAGCTAGTTGCCCATTCCAAAGCGTAGTAGGTTCATATGGAGAAGAACGGGCAAGAAACTCCACGGACACTCTTTTAAATCAGAATATTGTTACAAAAATATTGGTTACATCATTCATGTTCAAATTAGACATGTGAGAACAATGTAGAAAGACGTGCACGACAAAAGCGTCCGTAATAAAAATACAAAACGAAAACAATTCTAAAATTAAAATAAGCCGTGGCAGCTAAGAGATGACCAGTCCCCACTGACGGCGCCCGTTCACGAACATGACGCATGGATCAGCACCATTTAGCTCAACCATTTTGAAGGGAACTTAATGATCCAACACACACGCCACCACCAGCGAGACACTTGAGTGAGCATGACATACTCTCAGCCGCCAGGGTACATTCAAGTCAATGAAAGACATACCTAATAAATGGTAGCTTTAAGTAGGTACATAGTGCTCACATTTGTACTATGCAATTATATAATACTAATAGATTGAATTTATACAATATATTACAATGTGTTTTACAATCTTCAGCAGCTCCAACAATATTTTCGAATGTTTATCAATTAATTTATGCGCCCTTGTGGAGCTGGACCAGCGCTGAGCCAAGCATTTTTGTCAGCGATGTAATCTCCCAACTTATAATATGCTTGGCAGCATAGTGTGCGTTTTATACAAACTTTAAATTTCGTTTCATTTAGTTCAAGTATGTGGGGAGGTATTTTATTGTAACATTTTAAACAGTACCCCATGAAGGATGAGTCTACTTTAGCCAGTCTGAAACCCGGTTGAACTAATTGGTCCCTATTTCTAGTACTATAATTGTGTCTATCACCTCTTTTACTGAAAAGACTTAGATTTTTCCTTACGTACATGATGTTTCTACATCAGTAAATTGACGGATTTTTCTCACAGCATATGCTGCTGAACTTAGCCGTCCTGCAAGAGATGTTAAATGAGGACCCCATTGCAGCCTTGAGTCGAGCGTGATCCCCAAGAAAACAGTTTCATCGACGAATTCTAGTTTCTCCCTATTCAATACTATGTCACAATCACTACTTTTAACATTCGGTAAAGCAAATCTTATGCATTTCGTTTTTTTCCCATTTAATACTAAATTATTAGCAGTGAACCAATTTTGAACCTGCGTTAGGGCGTTATTTACGTCGTCAAGATTTGTTGCACGTCTATTTATCTTAAAAATTAGAGAAGTATCGTCAGCAAATAACACCATTTGTGGTTGGTTTCTTAATAAATGGGGTAGATCATTAATATATACTAAAAAGAGGAAAGGACCCAATATCGAGCCTTGTGGAACACCCATTTTTACTTTTAGACCGAGTGAATTGACTCCATTAATTTGAACTTGCTGTTGTCTATCATTTAAATAAGATTTTACCAAACTGAGCGCAAGTTTACCTAGTCCGTAATGCTCAAGTTTCAAGAGTAAGGTTTCATGATTTACGCAGTCAAATGCCTTGGAGAGGTCACAAAAGATTCCTATGGCATCTTGGGCCTCTTCCCACGCTGTAAATATGTGTTTTAATAATGTGACACCGGCGTCAGTCGTACAACGTCCTTTAGTGAACCCATATTGCTGATCGTGTAATATTTCGTTGGTGTTAAAATGATTAAGCATTTGATTGAGCATTACTTTTTCTAGGCTAGGCAGATAGATGGTACTTGTTCTTTGTTTATCATTGATCATCATTGTAAATGTCTACAGAAAAACCAAATCGTTATGAACTCACTACCTACGCAAGCCTATGTTCCAACACCAATATCTCTTAATTAAACCAATTGTCATAGAATCGAGTTTTTGGTATCATTATTTAGGTAAACTAAACATCTAATAGACGAGTAGATAAAAAAAGATAGTTCCCGGGGTGAATTTTGTAATAACCTTGATAAACTAGAAAAACAATGTTAATTTTAACGTGATATTGATCTTTTAGCATTTATTTCAATATGATGCAGCATTTATTGTCAGTATTTGAGTTATTTAACCCATTGTTAACACTTTAAACTTATTAAAAGTTTTTTTTTTAACTATAATTGTACCTTAAATTCCAAAGTTAAAGTACTTTTAGTATGTACGCTTCATAAAATTTGATCAAAATACAAAAATGGCTGCCATTCAGGGGGGGGGTAGGGTTCCGACCCACCATGTAGAATAATTTTATTGATAAAATAGAGCAAACTACCTTCTCTGTAAGTTTGTACAGTCCGAGACCAAACACATTGTATAGTGTTGCTCCCGAAGTGGACACAACTTTTTATCACTCTCTGTGAGAAAAAAAACGTGTGCGGTCTGACCACCCGTCGGGGAACGAAGTTTCTTCTCATGTATGATTAAACAAAAACAAAATTTTCGCAGCTAGGTACCATCTTGGATTTACATTTTGACCTCACTATCGACTTAGCACCTTCGAAAACTATGAAAACGACACCCATGACGAAAAATTTGATAATTTTCGCGCCTTCTTGGATTTTCGTTTTAACCAAATTCACACTTTCTCTCTATCTTGTCAGCCTGTTACTTGTTCATACAAAGTTCGTGATTGATCTCTTTTACTAACGATTTTAATTAAAGGTAATTTTTGTTTTTCTAATATTTTTTTCCACTGTGTCACTGGGGGTGCTTTTGAGAGGGTTGAACCACCCTACTTTTTCAATTTTCAGAGTGAGGCACACGTTAGTGGTGATGAATGTTCCTAAGGGTCTAAGGAATCAAGGAAAAAAAGAATTTTTGAAATCGGAGCTGTTCCACCATTTTTTCAGATTTTCCGGTTTTTTCGCGGGACTATTGCTAATCTTTGTTACAGTCATGTGTGGGGGACACATGACTCTAACAAAGATTAGCAAGCTTCTGCCAACTAAATGATAGGTTTTGGATATGTGAAAAAATTCACAGCAGTAGTGTATAATAAATAATAATATAACGAAATTAAAAGGAAAACTATCACAGCTAAGTAGGCTCTACAAGTTAACGAGTAATAATCGACATACATTCCGTATGGGAGAACATGGATTTCAACTACAGTGTTAAGTTTGTTCTTGGGATAAATAATAATCATCCCAGCTACGGAACACAAAAAAAAAAAACTCAAAGCATTTATTTCAAATAAACCAATTACAGGCACTTTTGAATTGTCAATGGGTCAGTCAGTCAGAAAGATGAAGCTAGTTGCATAATCCAAAGCGTAGTAGGTTCCTATGGAGAAGAACGGACAAGAAACTCCACGGAAACTCTTTTAAATTAAAATATTGTTACAAAATATTGGTAACATCATTCATGTTGAAATTAAACATGTGAGAACAATGTAAAAAGACGTGCACGTTAAAGCGTCCGTAATACAAAGATGTTAATAACAATTCACAAATTAAAAATTTAAATAAGCCATGGCAGCTAAGAGACAGCTATCTAAGTAGGTAATTACGCAACACATTTTCGTAAACGATTGCGATGAATTTGTTTCATTTTGACAGTTGAACAACATTCATTGCGTTATTTACGTTGCTTAGCAGAATTATTTTCGAACTTTTGAAGCAATGGATCAGAAATCTGTTTCAAAACGATTCAGATTCCGATTGATCGTGTATTACGTAATTAGGGTACTGTAGTTCCTGAGATTAGAGCGTAGCAAACAAACAAACCGAACAAACTCTTCAGCTTTATATATTAATTAATTAATATGAAGTATAGATTAATAGATTAATATCTCTTATTTTACAGGCTTTCAGATTATAAACGATATTACACGCTAAAAGCTTTTTATCAAGATATTTTAGAGTATGAAGTCGGATATTTAGTAAGCGAAATAATACATAAATATCAAAGAATGTTAGAAATATATGACATGGCAACACAATATTATTTCAAACATCAAGAAAAATGGTATGCTGTAACTCCCTACGTTCTGTATTTGTACACGAATGTATTGGAATTGGCAACGGAAATAACACATGTGTGTAATATGCTTTATGAGATGGAAGATAAGTATAAGTTTATCCCTGTCAATAAAACAGGCTTCGACGATTACGATTTAAAAAGAAAGAAAAGTGAGTTGGTAATACGAATAATATTGTTACTGATTAATAATAGTCAGACCCCGCGTCCTAATTAAAAGCGATCTTCACGCGAATACACGATCGTTTAACTTTTTGTTCGGTGTTTCTGTTCGGTTGGTCCGCGTGGTCAGGCCGACAGAGGGCGCTTTCCGGGTTTCCGCTTTTAAATAGGACGCGGCCAAAGACGTCGCCCGACGCGACGCAAGTTGACGCAACTTCCTGCCAACCGCGACGCGTCCGTCGATCGTCCTTATCGTCGTCGACGTCGTCGCCCTGACGCTTTCAAAATATAGGTAAGCCAGACTCGTTTAGATAGTTAGTAGGTAAACCTACTGATTAAATTAGATTTTTTTGTTAAAATTAAATGGGGTGAGTGGGGGGAAGATTGATCGGTTTTTGATGAGATGATGACCAGTGTTGTATTTGAATTCTTGTAGAACAGTAGGTCCTTCCTACATATTAATGCTTAAATTACAGGTATGATAGTGAGTACCTACTCTTTGCGAGTATATTTTTCTATCCTGTTAAATATGCTCCAAAGCAGAAAAAAACAATTATAAAATGGATTTATCACGATAATGAAATAGGGGGAAGACGAAAGGGGGATGGGGAAAGATCGAAATCACAGATATAAATCTAATCTGGGATCGAAATATTTTCTAAAATCGAATGAATATTAGCAGTTGTTGATGGTCACTAGTCTATATTGTCTGTAGTGTCAAAATACCTTTACAAGAAAAAAAAACAATGCTTCCCCAAGGGGGAACATTGAAAGTAGAGGTTCTCAAATACAGGGTGGCAGGGACATCGACGCGAAGCCGGTTACCATGGATTCAGTACATGGTTCTGAACCTCCCTGCGTGGAAATTATTCGTCGTGTATTAAAAAAAAAATCTGCTGTTTCATAGAAAAGTGCAATACCTACGCGGTCAAAATGTATGGAACAGCTGATTTTTTTTTTAATAACCGACGAAAAATTTCAATGCAGGGGGTTCAGAACCATGTACTGAATCCATGGTAACCGGCTTCGCGTCGATGTCCCGGACACCCCGTATTCCACTTTAATTGCTGTTATACTGATTAAAAAAAATCATTAACAATCACATAAATCCTTTACCTTTACTTTATTCTTATATCGAGACCGAAGAGACCAAACAAAATTTTGCATCTTTCTTAGTCTTTTATACCTACCTATATGTTTTTCTTACTACGTCAAATATTGATGACTAAGTAAAGATGGAAAATTGCAATAAGTAAAATTGCCAAAAGATGTTACAATAACACAACTAAGAATTACAAATAATGAGAAGATATTCCAATAAAACACTCGTACCTACCACTTAAGTGAAGTTACAGGGGGCCAAGTCTACTAATTTACAAACGTCACAATGGTCTCTCAATGGTGAGTTTTTGACAGATTTTGTATGGCAAATCTGTCAAAAACTAACAATGGGGAGACCATTGTGACGTTTGTAAATTAGTAGACTTGGCCCCCAGGACATAGGGTAAGATTAAAATACTCGATTATAAATATTCTTGTATAAAAGTCGATGCGCAGAAATTTGCATTTTTCACTCAAACCACTCACTGAGGTCTGTGTGTGTGTGACTGAGGTGTGCGATGTAACAAAATAGCGGTCTTAACAATGTTGCCAGTTGCTGAATCTGGCAACTCCCCCCCACTCACCCTGGATGTTATTTAAACGCTTAGGTACCTACCACAAATGTTCCATTAAAAACAATGCAAATGCTGGGCGAAACGAATTTGAGTAAGTAAGTAACTATACTAGTTTCTATCCGACTACGGCGAAGCCAAAAGGAAGGGTTAACCTATGTCTTTCTCCTCCTTTTTGAAGTCGGTTAAAAATATTCAATGTACAGACGCCAGCACATCAACCTACTCCAACCTGTCAAACTTTCCCAATCAACATTGTAGGTACCTTATTCTTTAGTGATAAAGTTGAAAATCTATTAAAGAAATTTGACAGATTGTAGTAACTGGGCATTTCCGTAGAAATTGATCCACTCTCATTTTGTGCTGTCCCATGACTTTATTTATAATTCATTAGAAAACCGAAGGCCTATTATTGTAATTCACTATTTATTATGATAGTACAATAAATAAACTCAGTAAATAACAGTGAATTAGTCTATTTTTACTATAATAATGATTAAAATAAGACGAAAATATGTTTGGAACCCCCCCAGTTTTCAGGTGTCCCACAGTGTCGCGACACACTTTGATTTAGATTATTGATGACATAAAATTAAGCATGCATGTAAAAAGGTTTTAATATATTCAAATATATGATTTCTTTTAAAATTAAACATAAATTACAGCCACTTTAATACAAAAATAATTATTTTTTACTATTTTAATTGTGTCCCACGATTTCGGATGTAGTGGAAAATTCCACTTTGTAACGGTATTTCCTCCACAAGTAAAAAATAAACTTCCAAAATCTTAGCACACTTATTTTCCTGGCAACATTATTCATCGATTCCGCAATTTTTTTCGGTTGGCAATCAGGTGCTGTCAAAATCATTCGTGTCTAAACTTGCAAAGCGTTACCGTCTACGTGTAATTCATCCACTTTGTTAGAGGAATTTCTGCTGGTAAGTTTTTGTTTTTGATAATGTTGTTATTGTTAACTATAATAAAATAATCGTAAAAATGATTAATTGAATTACTTGCAGCATTCGTTGTTCTATTGTTTAACTACACGCAATTTTAGATTGGAAAACATGAAAACGTTACCTCCATTTTGTTACCACTTTTCCATATATAAATTTCCATAATCCACTTTTCTCCATTTTGTAACCGGGACCAATTTCTACGGAAACGCCCAACTTGATGTGCTGGCGTCTGTACAGTTTTGAATTCGTTACTATTTTATTAGGTAAGTATTGTTGACTAATCCATGATACTGCCCTTCTTTTCAATAAGAAACAGTTCTGTTGTTGGGTATCGCTTAAAGCCCGACCGTGTACCGATGTACAAAGCAAGACCGTAAAGGCTTTTGCAGACCAGCGCGACTTGCCGCGCGACGTGACATCGGTTATTGTTATACCGTGAAGTTTTCTTAGACATTGTATTGTTCGTGTCGCGTCGCGTCACAATTCGCAGCACCCTAATTACGAAACGCAAACTCAATTTTAAATTGAAACCAATTGAAAAAGATTGCCAGTCCATTGCTTCATAAGTTCGACAGAAAAAATTAAGCAGATTCTTTTTGTCGAACTTATGAAGCAATGGACTGACAATCTTTTTCAATTGGTTTCAATTTAAAATTGAGTTTGCGTTTCGTAATTAGGGTGCTGGTCTGCAAAATTCTAAAAGTAGGCAACGTCGCAAATAGCTGTCACATATTTCGCTGTTTTGATTAATTTGGCAATATTACTGTAAATAAGTAATTAATAAATGTTGCTAACTAGCGAACTAGAATATTAATACCTAATGAATTGCAATTGTTACATTGAATTTGATGTTGTACCCGTTTTAGGTGTATAAAAGGCATTTGGAGAGTTTCTATATACTTTTTTTACATCTAAAATTAAATATTCGGTGTTAAGATATTAATTATTGCATATTCGCTAGTTAGTCACATTTCTTATTTATAACAGTATTATTTCCAAATTAATCAAAACAGCTATCTAATTACACAACACATTTTCGTAAGCGATTCCGACTAATCTGTTTCATTTTGACAATTCAACAACATTCATTGCGTTATTTACGGTGCTGAGCAGATTTTTTTACGAACTTATGACGCAATGGATTAGCAATCTGTTTCAAAACGATTCAAAGTCCGATTGATAGTGTATTACGTAATTAGGGTACAGGTAAATATTTAACAGCTAAGTATTTACGACGTAACCAACTTTTAGGATGCACACTCTTAAATATTTGAGATTTACAGGTTATGTCTCCCTACTACTATGATCAACTCTCCATACGTTGCGCCCTGGGGAGATTTGAACCACAAATCGTTTTTTGTAAAGATTTCAAGTAATGAATTAGTAGTAACTTTGACATTAGAAAGTGATACGTAGGTATCTATCAGAGCTTTGCTAGTTCTATCAAGTTTCAAGTTATAGTTACAACTTTATACATGTTAAAGTAAAATAGGGTTCAAATCTCCCGGATGACATTATCCCCGCAAGTCGCCCAGTACACGAAAAGGCTTATCGCAGACAGGCACGGCGCGACTCCGGTAGAAAAATTTCCATGAAGTATTGTTCCATCACAGTCGTGTCGCGCCCGTCTGCGGGAGCCTAAAGACGATATACGAGTACGTCTGCTAATTTCTTCGTACTTAACATGAAGTAGGTACCTAGATTTCTCTATATTTCCCTATCACTCTCGGGAGGCAATAAAACATCACATTCGCTGAGTGTGCTGGTTACTGAGGGATAAATGTAAAGTAACTACTAATAGTACGAGATCCGACTGCAAGATTACTAAGTTCATAGGGTTTAAAAAAAAAAAACGTGTTTTTCCATATATTTATGAATGGGGGAATATATTTTCGCCGGGGTGCCTATAAAAAACCTTATCTTAGACTATAATGTTATAGTGATTACAATAAATACTACATACTATGTTACAATGTTTAGAATCAAAATTAGCCGCCGCAGAAAACGATCACGAAGCACAACTAGCTTCACGATTAGAGCAGTACGAGAAAATGCTGGCGAAGTTGAGGAAGGCTGAGAGAAAACTAAGGAAAAAGAAACGAAACCAGAACTTGCAGATTCATTATGTCCCAACTACTCCGGACAGGAGACCCAAGGTCCGGTGAGTAGCCATGCACTCATTTACGCCAGCTCTGTTCACACTTTTTGTATGTATATGAACCAGAAGGCGCACTCCGCATTTTAGGTACGCAGCAGGCTCGTCTTATCGGGCCAATTAAAAAATGGGAACCTAACGTAGTCAGGAGTTACGCGATAGAAAGAGAGGCAACTTCTAGGTGAATTTTCCTCTAGGTAATTAGCACAGGGGGCCTACCACAACCACTAAAAGCAGTATTATTTTAATATTACTTTAGTGTGGGAAAGAGATGAAGCTCTACAGGATGTATAGCACCATCTCTTTCCCCCACTGAAGTAAGATTAAAATAATACTGCTTTTAGAAGTGGTGGTAGGCCCCCTGTGCCCTGTGCGATCTCAATTGCTCAACTTTATTTATTTATTATTATTTATACAGGGTGTCAGGAAACATCGACGCAAAACCTGTTACAATGAATTCAGTACATGATTCTGTACCCCCCTGCGTTGAAATTATCGGTTATTAAAAAAATATCTGTTGTTTCATAGAAAAGTGCAATACCTACGCGGTCAAGATGTATGGAACAGCTGATTAAAAAAATAATTACCGACGAAAAATTTCAACGCAGGGGTGTTCCGAATCATGTACTGAATCCATGGTACAACAGGCTTCGCGTCGATGTTACTGCCACCCTGTATACCTATACTTTATTGTCTTTATTGCACACCAAATTATACATTACAAAAACGAAAAGTTATACACTGCAAAATATAATATGGGCGGCCTTATCGCTTACTGCGATCTTTTCCAGGCAACCTTGGAATGGATTTTGTGTCGTTGCAACATAACTATAGATACATGTATAATCCTTCCCAACACCGTACTAAATATGTATTTACTCTAATTATAATAATTTGAATCATCAATATACAACTCTCTAAGTTAGAAAAAACTAGTTCTCAAATTGCAATAAACGTCAGAAAATTTAAATTTCGCGGGCTACTTTAGCGCCTATCGAGAATTAACTAGGGCCTAATCGTTCATAAGTTTTACCTCTCCAAGTGGCCTTCAAGATTGAATGTCAATTGCACTGAGAGTTTGTCAAAAGTGGTAAACCAATTCCGAGGTCGACCGTCCTGCGCACGCGCACAGTCAGCAAAAATATTAAAAAAAAAATTTTTATAAAATAAAATATTTGCCAGTCTGTAGTGTACAGACTGGCTAATATTTTAATCGCGAAATACCAAATCATTTTGGCGGAAAGAAGAATGTCGTAAAAGTTGTTTACAGATTATTGTTTTTTTTTTTACAGTGCGTGGCCCTTAGTCTATGGCTGGTCGATCGAAGAGCATTTATGGTGATAATAAGCAATGATTATTGGCCAATGGGAATTATCGAATACCTACAAGGCAAAAATAAAATACATCGAAATACATTGGTTTTTTTTACCTTCAGACACCTACTACATGCCCTACAGACCTACACCCATGTCTATCGTCCCTGGCGGCCGTCACATAATGGACGGAGTGACAGCTGTCATGAACATGATGACAGTGGGCCCGTGGGGTTTGACTTTATAGTGTCAAAAACGCTCTCAAGGAAAACACACCAACTCACTTTCATAAATAACGTTTCAGTGACGTCATTCTCCGGTAAATGGCGGCTACCGCTCTTCTAGAAAACTGTATCTTAAGCAGCATAGTATAAATAAGTACCTACACAGCGGGCGTGGCGTGGCGGGACGGGACGGCGACATGACGCTGAGCAGTTGTACACAGAGCCGTCCCGCTCGGCGCGACGGTAACCGTCACGCCACGCCGCCGCCGCGCCGAGCGTGAATACAAGTCAAAAGCGGCGGGGCGGGGGGGGGGATGGTTACATTCAGAATTGAGAGATTGTATTAAAGCTTAAAACGTTAACTGATAACTGTAACGAATAACTTATTTAATAAGTTACTTTTTAACTAACTCAGTTACTTTTAACTTATTATAACTGTTTAATTTATTTTCATTCTTTCTCTCTCAATTCCCGGCGGACCGCTGCCGTCACGCCAGCCGCTAGCCGCGATCTCAGTGTATACTCAGTACGCAACCGTCTCGAGTGCGCGGCATTTAGGTACGCATAGACGCGGAAGGTATATCTACCGAGCGGCCGGCCGTAGGTAATTATTTCAAGGTCACTGCCGAGGCGTAATACTGTTACTTTATTATACTGTGGCTTCCGAGGGCACGGGGGTAAGCCGCCGCCGCAGCCGTTAACAGGCCGTGCACGAAATCGACTGATTTTGACCAATTTTGTTCATTAGTTGTAAGAAAAGGAAAAATAATTTAAACAATAAGTACTATTTGTGATTTGAAAATTCGAGTTCTTGTTTTGCATGCAGCTAAAAGGGATTTTACAAATACGTAAAGTATTCATGGAAAATCAGGAAAAATTCTCAACAAGTTTCCCGAGAATGACGCGAGACTGACATTTGATCACTTTTTTACAGGAAAAAACTTTTGTTTTTGAACATTTAAAAATAACATCATCTTCGTTAAACGTAGTGGTCTACTTGCATGTGGCTGAATCACTTTTTTCAACTTCTTTGTATTGAAGTTGAAAAAAGTATGTGAGTGATATAGCAGAAAAATAATGTACAGAACCTTTTTTTTTAACCCTGTAGTGCATGTATTTTTTTCTATTATTTAGCAAACTATATTATCAAGAAATTAAAAAATCACACATTAATTTTCAGCTATCATTGATAAAAATCAAAATTTAATTTTATATTATAAAATATATTCTTCATTAAGTAAATCAAAGGCGAAATAAACCATATTTTCGAGAGCGCAAAAGTGATGCAACTATTAACAGGTCTTCAAATTCAAATTCTAATTTGAAATATTTTATTTCACATAAACCAACAAGGGCACTTATGAAACGTCAGAAGCTAGGTGCACGGTTCCAAATGGTCTTTTCCTATGGAAAATGTTTTTTTTTTTAAAGTACATTATTAATAGATATGAGAGGACAGTGTAGGCCTATCAAAAAGTACCAGATACTTAGCAAAATAGAAAATGGACCACAGATCTGTTAAGCCTACAAGGTTCTCACATTCACAAAATCTAAAGGAAGAGAATCTACCCATATAAAAGATAAATAAAATAATAAAAATCTATTTTAAACCATATGCATGATTGTAGCTACAGCTGTAACAAAACACAATAAAAAGATTAGGTATGTCAATGAAGTATGTAAGATAAAAAATGTCTGTGTAGTTGACGAAATAGTAGATTGTTATACAAGGAGCTAAAATGACCCATCATAACGAGGTAGTTTTACTCCCGAGCGTCAGCGAGGGTGTAAATAGAAACCGAGTTATATGGTTTTTTAGCACCGTGTGTTACACTCTACTTTTCACTACGATTGCGAGAAAATAAAATAATAAATAGTGAAGTATGGAGGTGAATGGAAACACGTGTGTTCAAGACAAGCGTTTATTGTCGACTAACTAATAGTTACTTACTACAATATGTTGCTTACTGCTAAGTACATTTATGCACTTCAATAGAATTATATTATTTACTTATAAAAAAATTATTTCTTTTCCTTTCTCTTCCATTTGCAAATTAGGGTCTCCATTCTCACTAGATAATGACATTTTCACTGTTGTAAATTATATTACGGTCACCAATGCAATTTATAATAATTGGAGAAAAATTTGAAATATTTCGCAACAGTGTCTTTTTTTTTATTTCTTCTGTAGCTACACCGCAATGCACGCATTCTACCGAAGAGAATGCCGCTTTTAGTTCCATTTTCAAAAATAAAATGTTCTTTTTTTTTGTTAATCAGAAATAAGTCGAGTCCTTATTCATGATTATTCTACATAAGAACAAAGACTTTTTCGTTTTTGTAGGCTTGTTAGAAACAGGGGATCCCCCCGTTTTGCCTAAAGGATTTTGACAAATTTTCATTATCCAAACAAATTTTAGCAACCTTTTTTTATACCAATGCAATATTTGGAATGATTTTAGTACGCACATTTTCATTTGGTCAAATTTTTACTTGGCAGAATATTACCAAGGATAATATCAATATGGCATTTGGTCTTTAATCAAATGATTTATTACAGCAAAAGGATTTTGACAAATTTTCATTATCCAAACAAATTTTAGCAACCTTTTTTTATACCAATGCAATATTTGGAATGATTTTAGTACGCACATTTTCATTTGGTCAAATTTTTACTTGGCAGAATATTACCAAGGATAATGTCAATATGGCATTTGGTCTTTAATCAAATGATTTATTACAGCAAACTTTAGTCAATTGATTTGTTATGACAAAAAATATAAAGACAAAATTAAGATTTTTTGGTAATTATATAATTAAAAAATGCGCTTTTATTTTAATATAATCATTTATATGCGATGTTATTTGCGTACTTCTTTGTAAGTTTATTTAAGGCTAAAAGCGTCTTGTTGTAATTTTTTTTGTGTCTCGTTGTAATTTTTGTTTCCGACCAACTGTTTCTCGTAAAACAAATACACAGAAACGAATCGCTGCAAAACCGACTCCACGTAGCTGTCTGCCCCACCCCTAGAGTGTAATTTAAACCCGCGTAGGCGCGGAGGGGCGAGGCGGCCCGCGAGCTGTGGAGCAGTTGAGGCGACGATAAGCTCGCGTGGAGCCGCCCAAACCCCGCAGCGCCGGAGCCGTGACAGAAACAATGCTTGCTGCATGTTGCATGCCTGCTTGCATGTTGCATGCCTGCTTGCATGTTTATTTGCATGCTGCTTGCCTGCTGCATGCTTTCTTGCACGCTGCATGCCTGCTTGCATGCTGCATGCCTGCTTGCACGCTGCATGCCTGCTTGCATGCTGCATGCTTGAAGCAAGCAAATCATGATATTGACCTGTTACTGCTCCTGAGAATCGCGGATCTTGACTTTCAGAATGTTGACCTTGACATCTAGATCAATAACATCAAGGTCAAGGACAATGCTCTTAAGGTGTCCCATGGTATTTCCCCACCCTACTACACCCACATCGTATCGATTTTTTTTCGTAAATTGAAAACTAACGAAATTGAGTATTTGGCTTATTTTATTTTGCGTAAAATATGTTATACCAACTGAAATATTTGACTAAATTAAAATTGGTAAAAGTACTAGTTGGTAAGCAAGTTATTGTTTAAACGTTCACTTGCCAAACATTAGGTTTGCGTTACAATTACTTGTGAAGAGTTTATTTGCTAAGTAATAATTTGGCAAATTAAATTATGCAGAAAATTGATTGGGAAGTGATAATTTGTCAATTTCTTTTAGATGAAACAAGGGAGACCCTAGAAACAGACATAAATTAAAAAAAAAAACCTTTTTCCCCTAGAGAATGATATTATGCTATTTTATCCCCGCTCTGGTAAGAAAGAAAGAAAGAAAAATTGGTTTATTCATCACAGAAACACGTGCATACAAAAAGACATGAGTAAAAAAATAGAGAACAGAAATAGTGCACGTCATGACTGTGATAAGAAGGCTACGGTACGCTACAATGACGGATTTTTTGAGCAAGAGGAGTGAAAAAGGGTTTTTTTCGTGCACGGATCCTTAAGCCGTTAGTCCTGTGCCTGATTTCTCTCCGGTCGTGTCGGATTGCCGTCCCATCGTCCTATGAGAGAGAGTGAGAGCACCTGTGTCTGCGCATACACTTGTGCACTGGGCCGAAATACGGTCTGGATGGAGGACTATACTGCGGTTTAAGCGGGTGGACGGCCCGCCTTGTAACCCCAGCTACGCACGGACGATCTTTTATTGTGCACTTAATTTTCAACTATCGCTGTTGAACCGAGCAATCGAGCATTAAGAAGCCAGCAGAATGTTCCCCAGTGCGTCAAAAATACACTGTTGGATTTTCAACTCTAGGCGATATGCACTGCATTGAAAATCAAGTTCGCGATAAAAAATCGCCCGTGGACATACGAGGGCCCTCGGGGTGCCGAGCCGATGTGCTAATTGCGTAAAACATATAAAATGGCAATAGTTTTCATGTTGACAGTTCAGCCACGTTCTTCACGTTATTGAGCAGACGGAAGTACCTATGTCACTATGCATGGATGTCGAGAGATGTGTTGGGCTGACGCTTAGTTAACAATGAGGCGATATTAAGGCGAGATGCTTGCGACCCCGTGACCTCTATGTATGTCACTTAGAAATTCAGTTGTCACTATTGGTGTGAAAAAATGGCCATGATATTGGTCACAACTCTGTTAAACACACAGGTATCACAGGTACCAATAATAAAATTGATTTACACCTGTTTACTAAAGGCTATGAAAATAATATTATTGATGTCTTACCTTCAGACCTAATGTAATTTCATGACGTCGAGTTTCAGCATTGCAAAACTTCAATAACATTGACATGATATAAGTAAATTATATAATGTTCAAATTATCTAAGTGCCAGCTCAAACTGTGCGTCTTGACGCTGCGTTTAGTCGCTGCGACTAAATCGCAGTCGCACTACGGCCGCCACGTCTCTATCATTGTGTTATGCGTTATCGGATATTTCTTTAGTTCTGAATGTTTTTACACCTATATTTTATTTTGGAGCCAGGGGCCCAGGGAGGTGCAAGTGCACTCACTTGCACGCACTTGCACCCCGCTCCCGGCGCCCATGATTAAACAACGTTATTTTTTATTTATACTAAACCTCTTATGGGGTCATTGTTCTCATCATTATGAACAACTTTTCCTATGGGACCAAAGCTGAAATCGCGAAAAAAAATCAGTTGTTCCCTAAATTTTATTATATCATAAGTATGCGAACATAAATTTGTATAGAACAGCAGATTTTTTTTTCGCTATTTTAGCTTTGGTTGGTCACACAGTGAAAGTTGCATATGGATGAGTACCTACTATAATCCCTTAAGAGGTTTAGTATAAACAAGAAATAACGTTGTATATAAGTTTATTAATAATATGACCTATACATCAACCTTCCGGAAGAAATTGATCTAAATGATGGTGAAAAGTGTGAAAACCGCATCACACAGACAGACACGAAAAGTGACTAAATAAAGCTGTTACGGGACACGAACAATACAGAACTTCACGGTATAACAATAACCGGTGTCGTCGCGCGACAAATCGCGCAGGTCTGAAAACAGCTTAATTTATGATAAATGTATAGATAGATGTAGGTAAATAAAATAATAATAGATACCAATAAAGAACTGAGTCCCAGCATTATATATCCTACAATGTTCCCACTGGAACATTGTAGGATAGATAATGCTCTCTGGGGCGAATGTTACAAGGAACGTCCCTTATTTTAGGTCCTTCTTGCACAATCAACTGAATCAACGCCACAATAAATAAAATTTAATGAATCACAGTTCTTGTTTCCGTTGAGAAATGACCTAGGTGTAGGTGGGTACCTATATCCTGAAACAATGGCTGCTGCCGGACTCGCTTCAACGACTGCAGATGGACTAGATTGATGAAAGTCTTCTACGAATGAATGGCTATACAGCATGTAAGTTAGGGTTGCCATCCCCAAATTCTGAAAACCAGTATTAGAAGGTGAAAATACACATAAATACATTTCGGATTAAAAACAGGATGCAGTTTATGACCAGTAGTAGTTAACAAAACGCAATGAAAACAGGTTCAACGAAACTCAATTTTCGCGCACTACTTAGCTCTCTATCTAATCGTTAGTTAGAGAGAGCTCTAGTGCGCTAAAATAATAGTGAGAAAGAGACAACAAGCAGAGCGCACGAAAAACGTAAGGATGAAGGCGCGAAATTTAAAAACCGGACTTTACCAGGATGCTTTAAAAACCCAGGACGTTACTTAAAAACTATTTTTGACACCCCAGGATATCCAAAAAAGCAGGATATGTCCTGGGAAAACAGGACCGTTGGCAACCCTAGTGGTCGAGTAGGTACACACGGCCACACATAAGCTATACATTTCCAGTTCAAGCTGACGTCGCATCGTACGGCAATCGTTTACAATGCGAGATCACCATAAACTGGAAATGTATAGCTTGATGTGTGGCCGTGCGTACCTATTGAAGTTTTGTAAGAACAAAAAAATAAAATGAATACGCTTTTTGCGGTAAACGTGACGCGAAGAAAGAAAACAAAACAATCTATTGCAATACACGATCAATCAGAATTTGAATCGTTTTGAAACTGATTGCTATCCATAGCTTCATAAGTTCGAAAAAAAATCTTGCCAACAACGTAAATAACGCAATGAATGTTGTCTAATATGGAAGTGAGTCTATTATTTTATTTTAGTGACAGTAGTTTAAAAAAAGTAAAGTAATAAGTACACTCAAGCTATACATTTCCAGTTTATGCTGATCTCGCATTGTAAAGGATTTCCCTACAATGCGAGGTCGGTTTATACTGGAAATTATAGCTTGATGTGTAGCTCTGTGTACAAGGTGTCATGTCAAGGTCATGTATAATTGAGATCTTTGAATACTTTGGCACAATTTCAACAAATATGAGAAAAGTTAAGAAACATTAGTCAGTCTAAAATATATTCTTTCACTCTACCGAATGCAGCTGAATACCCGCCCAGTTACTGGGAACTTAATAAGCTGTTCCTTGCTAAGACTGGTTGTCAGACTTTCGTTCGGGTTTCTGAAGTACCCGTAACGACTGTCAAAGATCTACAAATGACAGCCGGGAC
This sequence comes from Conistra vaccinii, assembly GCA_948150665.1. NCBI lineage: Eukaryota > Metazoa > Arthropoda > Insecta > Lepidoptera > Noctuidae > Conistra > Conistra vaccinii. The sequence continues at coordinate 12,314,365 of OX411336.1, read as the reverse complement.
CAACGGCGTAACGTGCTAAAATAATTAGTGTTAAATTATATCTGAAGGTCCCATTATTATTTATTTATGTATATTTTGTAGTGTTTGCTCATGCTGGTCCACAAACGTGGCAAAGTTAACATAGTTTTATGTAATATTTAACAACAATTGAGGCTACAGTAGTCTTAAGTCATTTTTATCTTACTTAACCTTGCATTGTTCACAAAATGTGCAGCCTGCATATGAGACGAGATCGTAATAGATTATACAATAGTTCAAGAAAATATTCAATGGAGTTCATTCATTATTTTACGTACATACTTATAGGGGCTCGTGGGCCGAGGCTAAATGATAACAGCTGCACTGGTCGATCGTAAGATAAGCTACGCTTGCCGCGGTCGGTTCGTGGATGGGTGACCTTCCATAAAGGATCAGGACCGCTCTGTGCCTCGGACAGCACGTTCAGCGGTTGGTCCCAGCTGTCATTCGTACATCTTTGGAGTCGTTACCGGTCGTCAGAAGTTTGACAACCAGTCTTACCAAGGAGTAACGTTATTGTCTTAACGATTTCAATAACGGTGACCATTTGAAATTATTATTTCCTAGGGAGTTCCCTATTATGTTATGACTCGCCAGACCGAATTTTGTTTTAATAAATTCACAAAACCGACCCCAAAATACCTAGTTGGGAAAAGCCTAGGCATTTTTTTTTTAAACATTAGGTAGGTACCTCCATTTAAAACCTATTGATAAAAAGTTATCAAGAATTCGATCGCATTTTAATGGTATTATACTACAGCAAATTGAAAACATGCTTATCACACTTCATTATTACCTACCGTACCTATATTTTAAGGTTTTACATAACTACGTGCTGGAGTAGGTTAGTATAAGTAGATAATAAACTACGCCTGCTTTTTTGTTTACTGCGTAGCATGAGCACCGCTTTGTCGACGGAAGAGTAGACAAAAATGACGTTCCGTGGTAGACGTACGACGGCAGCAAAGTAGAAAGAGCAAACCATTGATATCAATGGAGTAAACTGCACTTTTCTGCATAATTCGACTCAGAATTCTTTATTTTGTCATATTTTTTTTTGTTCTGTTTAATTCTCAATTTTTACTGGTAGTATGTCACGTTTAGAAAGACAACTACAACTTTATTTTTTCAAAGTGATGTAAAACCGTATTTTAGAATAAAAAATATTGCAGTAGTAATGGCCATAACCATTTCCTTGGTAATATCAATTTGTCTTCACTGTCTTAGACAACTGTCGGTTGTCAGTGTGATTTTGACAGTTTGGGATAGAAACATTTCTCTTGAAATAGTTTACTTCTCTATGGACCTAGACAAAGATCGTTAGAAACGAAAGACAAAATGACAGATTGTATAGAAAGAGCTGCGTCTCGTAGAAACAGAAATCGTCATGTAACGCGTGTTTAATGTGACGTCACATATGAATGTCACATTAAAAATGGCGCCCTCTAGAGGACATAAAGTCATGAGCTAAGTTATTTTTTTAAATTATGCCAAGTTGGGTATCAAATGAAAGGGCTTGATGAGCACATTACAAATGTGTATGTAGGTATATATCATATAGTCTAAGTAAATAAATATGTTTAAATCGTTAAAAAGAAGCAAAAGTGAGACAGTGCTACGTACCGCACGTCTGTAAAATTAATACCTATAATATTATACAATAAAACCTAAACAATAAAGTAATCAAGCGGCTCTGAAAATTATTTATCACGAAATAATAACCCTAGAATAATTTAAATAACAAAAATTAAACCCGACTACTAAAAAATCACGCTCTAAAAAGTATGAAACAAGAAAATATTTCAGACAGAAATCAAGACATACGTACAAAAATGGTCAAGGTAAAGCTGTCGTCGCATGCCATTATAATTGTGTAGGTATACAGGCATGACACCACAGCTTTACCTTGACCATTTGTGAAAATCGATGAGATGGTTCCTTATAATCAATTTCTCTATAGAAAATGATTTTTAAAGAAAAACTACTTTTTAAGAAAAAAAATGGAGATCAGTGGTGACTGGTGGCCCAGTGGCAACGGCCCCGACTTACGAGTTCTAGATCGTGGGTTCGAACCCAGGCAGGCGCTTTACTTTGTGTACCTATATACAAGGTGTTTTTTTTTATATCCCATAACTCTAGGATATGAAAAATCAACTGGCGTATTTTTTTTTTTTATTATTCAATTATTTCGACAATTCACACTATTATTTATGTAAAAAACCCTTAGGTGAAATATTACTTAATTCAGACTATTTTTGTTCATAAAAAGAAAATATGTCAACGTCGCATTTTCTTAGATTTAATATGATTAATTGGTTTGAATGAAAATGATTCACTCGTACTTATCAATGAAACTTAGATACACACATCGAGAGTCTAGTGGTAAATTATCATAAATAAAAATAAAAAAATATGCTAGTTGATTCTTTGTCATGGTCTCATTAATACCCTAGAGTTATGGGATATAAAAAAAAAACACCGGAAAACAAAACACCGTGTTTTCCTTCACCGTTTTGAGAGCACCACTGCTCGAGCAGTGGTGATTAATTCACGCAAAGTAAACCGCCTGTCAAGTCGTTTGAACCTACGACCTACAACTCGTAAGTCGCGGTTACCACTGGGCCAGAACTGCTCTAATTTACGTCTGTTAATCAGGATCGAAATAAAGACTCCCGCGTCAGGCGTGACGCGACTAATAGAACAATTTCTGTGACATGGAAATTGTTGTACCAGAATCACGTCGCACCGCCGCCTCGCGCCTGTCTGCAGGAGCCTTAAACCTGTTTCTACCACCCAGTGCCGCTCGAACCATGAAGTAGTATCTCAAAATCAGTAATTTAATCATTCCGTCTGTATTTAATTGCCGCATAATGCCATTCCCCTTGTATTGTCTGAATAACAATGAATAGTTTTTACTAATACAATCATGTTAGGTTTTATCTCTTCTAAGCAGCGAATGCGTGTTTTTAATTGTACTTCAACTACCTACAAAAGTACGTGTAGGGAAACTGATTAGAGGTCAGCTAAATTAGGCAGCATTTTATAGGATCTGCGTAGTGGCATTGTGGCTAAAATTTAGGAGTTATTTCAGCCTACTCACAATCACAACCATTCGGGGCTTCCAAATCGAAACTGACACATTTTTGGTTACCATATTAGCCTAGTTCCCGACAGCATAGCTGTCGGAAGAGTAGTGGTCGTCTATTTGGTTTAAACTGTTAAAAGGTCTCGTGTATCGGATTTTTTAACAGCTTTTAAGGACTCTTTCAGCTTATTAGGGCACGGAAGCGTATCGAATTAGATTTTATTTTTTGTTTGTAAACTTAACTTTTCTTTGTGGTGGCCCTGCTATGTTTGGCCAAGTTCGATATTAGTCCAAGATGTTAGGCCAAGTTTGATATTTGTCCGAGATGTTTGGCCAAGTTTAATATTAGGCCAAGATAATTCACCTAGTTTGAATTGGTCCAAGATGACAAACAATCTTAAATAAAAAGGTTAGTGTTAAGACTTAGGCGCGGGTCAGACAGAAGACCAAAACATAACATCACGCCCATAATTCCCGAGGGATTCATTTGTGCCGAAGGGTCGCCGCCGTCGCTTCCGTGGACAAGTTCCACAAGATAGCACAAAGTCAAGCTAGTGCAAAGTGAAGTACTACTAACATAGTCTAAGCCTTATTTATTAACACTAGTTTTTGTTTATATTAAAATTATGTATGTTTATAAAAAAATTAAAAAAAAAAATCTTTTAAAAATATTTAAAATAGAGTTCCGCCGGTTTTTATTATTATTATTATTTTAAGCAGAGGTGTATAGTATAATAGTCAGTACGCGGGCACATTTCGACAAGGGGCGAGCCTATTGCCATCAACCGGGCACGAATACAGACTTCGGGCTGCCACTCAGATATTCCAGATAGAAAGAACCAATATCACTTTGCCCGACCTAGGAACTGAACCCAGCACCTCAAGCTCAGCAGTAGAGCTTGCGATCACTGGACCAACGAGGCAGTCACAGTTATACAAAATAATTTGGTAGGTAAATGTATAATGAATTCCTGCTAACCGATACGATAGCAGGAATTCGTTATATACGAGTATTTACCTACCAAATTTATTAGGTAAACTAATTAACTTCAATGCTTACCTATTTATAAGGGTAAGTAAATTAAGTATATCATTTGCAGAATACTAATGTAGGTAGCTTACTTACGCGTGCCAAACTTGGACATTAACAAAATTTCAGCAAAACAAGATAAGAACGTGTCAAAGAGGACTTGAACGTAGTTTTATGAACATAAGAGACCGAGTGAAAACTACGTCAAAAAAATAACAAAATCGAAGGATGTGGTTAAGCAGATACTTAAACTAAAGTGGAGATGAGCAGGTCACATTCAGAGGCTAGAACCACAAAGATGGGCCCAGGTTGTGACAAACTGGATCCCCATAAATAAGAAAAGGAAGAGAGGCAGGCCTTTCAAAAGGTGGGTAGACGAAATAGAAAAAATATCTGGCAAATTATGGGCAAGAACAGCTAGATTACGGGATGAATGGAAACATTTGGAGGAGGCTTTTACCGCCTCAGGCGGTCCTTACATAGAAACAAACATTAGTGATACTAACACGCAATACTAACAAATAATTATAAAGTTAAGATTTTTTTTGTTTCATTACTAACACACTAACATACTTTTCTCATAGCTTGTGTATTGTAAGGAATGAATAAAGCTATTTTATTTATTTTATTTTATAATGTAGGTAGATTACTACGCACTTAGTTATGATAATCTGTGTTTATTAAATATCTATAATTCATAACCGAACAGCCATAACTTGTGTATTCATATTTGTATAAACCACAAAACTGGTTGGGGTTTGTCATGGGTGTACCATATATTTTTCCAAATCCTTTAAATAGTTGATCGAGATACAACTATACTTCAGTGAAATAGACATTTATCTTAACCTTTTTTACAGTCCTGTCTACCGATTTTGACTTCTATTGCGTTGGTAGCATGACAAATAGCAGCTGCAGTAAACATTTGGTATTGTAACCACTTTTTTGCTTTTAATGCCATCCTTATGCCTAGTATAGAAGTCAGAATCGGTTGAATGGACTTTTTAAAAAAGGTTTGTTTAAATGTCTAATCTTATTTCAACTGGAGTGATTATAATAGATCTATTAAAGATAATGGTAAAGATATACCTACCTACCCACCTGGACCTATCTACTGGAGAAATAGTTCATTTATTATTTATTTTTAGTCTTTAACTATTCTCGGGACCCTGGGGCCTCGTATACCTTCCAAAGGTCCGGGCCTTAGGAAGGTATACGAGGGGCTGACGCCAACTCGCAGAAGCCCGTTAGAGGCACCAACCGGCGATTTTCCCGGTATGCACTATGCAATTGCACCCAAGGACATCCCCCGGTTGGTGTAGGACTTTTGCAGGATATGGAATGAAATATATTGGAATATGAGTTTGGGTGGTTAAAGTTGACTGGTGTACTAGAACTATGGAAGGAGTATGACCCCTGCCTTATTATAAGTATATGTACATGGATAAAATGGCATGGGGTGACTTGCACACTTAATAATGGGCCCCCGAAAAACTGTCGCTAGCACAAAGTGACGTAGCGACAAGGGGGCAACATGTCCTGAGGTGCTTGAGGAGGAGTGGTATTTCACGGCTTTCAAAACAATCCCAGAGCCCGGAAGATGGTCAAGATCCCTACGAGCACTTACTGGAATACTTCCTTCCTCCGAGCACGTTTGCTCTTGCGAATCTCCACTCAAGCTGGCCAAATGAGGAGGGAGCTCTGTTCCTCGTCAGTGTTATTATTTATATTACGTATTTAGTTATTTTATACTTTTCCGTTAAGTCTAAAAATGAGGGGGAAAAAAAAACTGTCACTGATCGATCACCAAACTTTGAACTTGATTGAACTCAAACAATCAATTAACAAATAAAATCACTGGCAATATATATATAAAAAAATAAAAATGTGCACTAACCGGTACATAGTGTCGGTCTTCGGACAACGACGATACTCCCGTGCGATTCACCGTAAACAACGCGAAGAGATGCGCCACAGACCTTATAAACAACCTATTTATACAAAACGACACTGTAAAATACCCAATGTGCGGACCACGGAGTACGTATGTTTTTTTCGCGCCAAACGGTAAACGACTGAAGGCAGCCGTCCGTACAGCCTCTAGATGCAAAATGGTTGGGCGTGGGATGGAATATTATCTATCAAATGATAAGTTGACTCGTATTTTAGAGTTCTTAACTGAAATTAATAGGCGTCCATCCGACTTATGAATTTTTTTGTGCGCTTTGAGATTGTTTTCAATGCCAGAGGAATTAAAACGTGATTACTTATTAATGAAATAGGTTTAAATGGGTACCGGTAACTTAATCGGATAAAAGCTTTTCAATAATCGGTATCTGATAAGATTCTACTATTATAAGTGCACAAAGATAAATAAATTAAGCTTGATTTACATTTTTTTTTTTTTAATAAAAAAAATATTACAAATATATGACTTGCAGGTGTTATGGAATACTTAATTAAATAAACTAGCGTGTTACTGCTAACACATGTCATGGCTTTGAATTGTGGTTTCGTCCTAACAGCACTTATGTAATAGTTATTGAGCAAACAGTGCTAAAAGAGCACGTTTTTATGTTACAACTTTTTCATATTTTTTAATACTCCGTCGTTGATTTCAATTACCCTTTAAAGGTATTTGAAGTTGATTTCAATTACCTTCTATAGGTATTTGAAATCAACGATGTTATATTTATTATGTAAAAGTAATTTTTAGGAACGTACTACTTGTGGAGTTTGCCAAGATTAGGGGGAAGTTGATGACATAGTGATTATTTAATGAGTTAATTACGTACAGACTGGGTGTGAAATTGAGACATCCGAGATTTAAAGTTAGTGACATAGAGCACAGTGCCATCCCAAGAAAAAATGAAGGTGAAGGCAAAAATGGAAGGTCACGAACAAAACCTATGTTTCTGTTGTATTATTCAACGCATTTTTTGAGAAATGCTAAAAGGGGTATCGTGTTACCCAGTAACTGGGTTGTCAGTCTATGTGGAACGTCAGACAGGCAATGCTCCATATAAAATACTGGTTTTCAGCTGCATCTGAAGATTGGGAGCCAAACCCAACATAATTGGGCAAAGGTTCGGCACATTGATTGATCTTTGAGAAATGCTTTTTGTTTTCAAATAGCAGAAGCATGAAATTACTAAAAAGGTTTTTTTTTCTATAGCAGATTGACAGGCTTCGTGGCTAAACAATACAAGCCTACAATTAACAATTCTCGTTAACTTGCAGTAGTTAAAATAAATTAAATAAGTACGGAACCCGAGCTGCTAGTTTAACATGTCATTGTATTTTATTATTTATTATAATAAATGCTCGAACTTGAAGTTACTTCCCATCTCTGGGAATGTTTTTGTAGAAACATGAATATGTTTAAGATACCGGACGTTGCATAACATACACACATCAAAAGTGTCTAGGGATCAACATATATTTTTGCAATAACTTTTCTCCTGATTGATATTAATTAAAATTTTCTTTAAGGATTCATCAAATAAAGTGTTTTCGTTTGTCACAGTAACGATAAACCAAGTCACCTTTGCATTAATAAAGAAATTTGCCATTTTCCTAATAAAGGGATTTTTGACATTTGAACCACTAACATTAAAGTTCGAAAAAAAGACTGAAATAACAGTTTTCTTTAAAATTTTATTGGGTAACTTAAACAATTAATAATCCGTGTTTCTACCGCGAACACTAACAACACAAGAACATCGGTTTGGCATACTCAAAATGAGTTCATCCAAATCACGCTGTGGAATGGCCGCCCATGTTCGTTGCAACAACAAAAAAAGGTCTTCTTGCGACTGGATACCCTCCATATTCGGCAGAGCTCTTCTCTGTAGCATATCCCATGCATGCTCAATCGGGTTCAAGTCTGGCGACTGAGCAGGTCAGGGCAGGACATTGATGTTAGCTGCGGCGAGAGTCTGTCTTACAACTCTTGCGGTGTGCGGTCGTGCATTATCATGCATTAACTGAAATAAGGGACCGATTTGCACTTGTAGAGGAACGATGACGTCTGATACAATCGTCTCAGCATAAATTTGAGCGTTGAGGTTGCCTCTAATCCAAATCAACTCAGTTCTTCCGCCGATCCAAATACCCGCCCATACCATGATGGTTCCACCACTATAAGGATGGACTTCCTGGCAGGATTTTAATCGCTGTTGGCGTCCAGGGGTTCTCCAGTGTCGTATACGTCTTGTATCCGGTCTCATACCAAAACGAGACTCATCAGAAAAGCACACGAAACGCCATTGTTCTTCTGCCCAATTTCTGTGTTCAAGAGCCCATTGATATCGAATCCTACGATTGTGCATTGCTATAGGTGGTACCCGTAGCGGTCTTCGGGAATGAAGGTTCACTTCATGCAAGCGGTTTCTGACTGTTTGGTCGCTAATTAAGTTCCCTGAAGAGTGATGAAGCCTCACGGCTAACATCATGGCGGTTATTGTTGGAGCTCTTCGAGCTAAGATTTGAATGTATCGGTCTTGTCTCCGTGTGGTGCAGCGATACCGTCCTCCATGGCGCTCAGCCACGGTACCAGTGCTTCGGTAACGTGTCCAAAGTCGACTGATAACACTCTGACTTGTATTCAGAGCTAAAGCCACAGTACGTTGCCGGGAACCAGCTTCTATCATTCCCACGGCTCTGAGCATTTCTTCCCTGCTTAAATGACGTCGCTGCTCCATAATAACGTTGGTTTTAATCAGTAGTAGGGAAACAGTAGCACTAATAATGTCTTCAATGCGTTGTATGTTTTTATAGGGAAAATATTGACAGCTGATTTTCATCTTTTACTCGAATTTGATTCACAGTTCCTGATTCAAATTATGAAATGCACCAAAAAGGATCCATATAAATTTATAAAATCATAAATTTATTACAAAGCCACATCTCAATCTCAAGAAATCCGCATAAAAATGCTTGATCCCTAGACACTTTTGATGAGTGTAGTAGTAGAATATTTTAGGTAAGTGGGTACTTATTAACATCTGACAGTGGTGATAACATCGATATGGCAAGTCACTCACACAAGTCAGACAAGTGGAAAGTTCCTTCATTATGAATGTTCAAATTAAAATTATTTTATTTCACATAAACCTACACTAGAGAAGCAGTGGTGGCCCAGTGGTAGCGGCCCCGACTTACGAGTTGTAAGTCGTGGGTTCGAACCTAAGCAGGGTTACTTTGTGTAAATAATTTCATCACCACTGCTCTCAAAACGGTGAAGGAAAACATCGTGAGGAAACCGGCATGTCTTAGAACCAAAAATTCGAAGACATGTGACATCTACCAACCCGCACTGGGCCCGCGTGGTAGATTATAGCCCACTCCCGCTCACAAAGAGGAGGCCTGTGTCCCAGCAGTGGGAACATTCATTATGATTATGAAACCTACAGTACACGGCACTAAGGCTGCCTGTCCACTGGAGCGGAGAGGAGAAAAGAGGAGCGGAGATGTGCCAATATTAACCAATAGAATCTTGACTCAGGATCACTGATCTAAACTCAGGGGCGGAGTCAAGATTCTATTGGTTAATATTGGCACATCTCCGCTCCTCTTTTCTCCTCTCCGCTCCAGTGGACAGGCAGCCTTATGAAACGTTAAAAGCTAGGAGCACGATTCCAATTGGTCGTTTCTTATGGAGGAGAGCCGGTGTTCTCACCGCGGTAAAACTCATTTAAAATAATTTTATTGGCTTTTACAATGTTTTAAAATTACTTTTTTATTAGGTATGGACAGTGTAGGCCAGTCAGCAAGTACAACAAAATAGAAAATGGTCAACAAATCGAAGAAATATGTTGTGTCTGATTGATGTCGGGCTATAGAATAATGCAGAAAGATTTCGGTAAACTTTGCTTGCGCGATGCAGGATTTGTGTGACGTCGGGAAAAAAATCTGCTGTTCCCTACATTTATAATGTTCGCGTATCTCGTCAAAATGTAGGGAACAGCAGATTATTTTTTTTCGCGAGTTCAGCGTTGGTCCCATAGCGAAAGTTGTTCATAATGATGAGTACAATGACCCCTTAAGAGGTTAAGTATAAACAAAAACTAAGGTTGTATTATTTTTCTTTGTTCTTGACAGGATAGTCTGTTATTTTCCTTTTATAGGACTGTAGCGGATAATTTGTAAAATGTGTTAATGTAAATCTTAATATTGCACGGTATAATTAGCTAGGGTAATTATTGTCGACTAATGGATCTAACCTACACAACTAGAGATACATGACATATTTTATAAATGTCTGGAATCTGGTAGAGATTCTTTTATATGTCTACAAAGATTTGCTGCTAGAAGGATCGATAAACGGTAAAGACCGTATGCAGGCGCCAGATGAAAATGGAAAATGGTAATACTACAATCTGGTTTTTCCTCTATTGAAGTACCTTCTAACTAGTGTATCAGATGTTTGACTTATCGAGAGTACAACGCACCTCGCACCGCACCTCAACAATCTGACTACTTTATAATACACGATGTCGCTACAACACTACGACGCCGCTACGACGAAGCTACGACAAGGCTACGAAAACGCTACGACACCGCTACTACGAAGCTACGACGAGGCTAAGACAACGCTACGACGTCGCTACGACGACGCTACGACAATGCTACCACGCCGCTATGACAACGCTACGACGAAGCTACGACGAGGCTACCACGCCGCTATGACAACGCTACGACGAAGCTACGACGAGGCTACGACAAACGCTACGACGTCGCTACGAGGCCGAAAAAATTTTGTAACTATGGATTTTCTTTGAATAAATAAAATGTAAATATTTATTTGTCGAAGCATAACTTCATTCGGCCACAGCCGAAAATTGCAGAAAACCGTATACGAAATTCGAGCTTAAACTGATGTTGTTACTACTGAAATGCGACCTACTCAATATTATTATTAATTTTCCTTTATTTACATTTTCATACATTTTTTAATATTTTCATCAAGAAACTATTAAAAAAACATTTATTATTAATATTATAATAATAGTATTGGAAAAAAAATCGGTACTTGCGATCGTCGTAGGGACGAATCCCAAGCGTAAAATGGGATAAGGAGAGATGGGTCGCTAAATAAAATAACACAAAGTCACATTTCGTGTTTGTTTGTGTGGTCACGTTGTTCTTCTAAACTGCGCAACGGATTTTGATGCGGTGTTCACCATCACTTAGAGAATTTATTCTGAAAGGTTTGTATGTAAACTAGATTAATTATTTAACTTAGTTAAAGAACAGAAATCGAAGCAGAGTCGGGTCGCTAGTTTATTCTATAAAGTGTACCTACAACAGTTATCAGTTGGACTTGTTCCAGTGGAACGGAACTGCAAGACACAGCCGACGGAGTTGGCACTCGAGTGTAACGGGCCCTTAGATTGATGACACTGCGAGTGACGTATCTAGGCTGATCTAACCAAGGACCTGAATAAATTGGTGAATTAGTCAGTAGGCTAATATAACGTCCGGACGACAAAGTGCAGGAAGCGTTTCTCAGGCAAGTGAGCACGACCTACTGTGACATGGCTCAAGTTACAAATTTTGTCACATTTTATATGAATCTGCCTAGCCTTTTCCCAAATATGTTGGGGTCGGCTTCCAGTGTAACCGGATGCAACTGAATACCAGTATTTTACTTGGAGCGACTGCCTATCTGGCCTCCACAACCCAGTAACTGGGTAATACGATCGATACCCCTTGGTAAAGACTGGGGTTGTCAGACTTTCGGGCTTCTGACGACCCGTAACAACTGTCAAAGATCTACGAATGACAACCAGGACCAACGACTTTACGTGCTTTCCGACGCACGGAGGAGTCTTGGTATGTAAAGATGGGGTCACCCATCCACGGACCAACCACGGAAAGCGTAGCTTAACCTGGTGGATCAACCCGTGTGCTGTTATAACTTAGCCACGAGCTCCTCAAATTATATGAATAAACTGTGATAAAATATTGTGTGAGTCGAGCCATAATATGTCACAAGGCCGTGCTCGCTAGCCAGATACCACAACAAGCGGGTTTTTTTATACAAACTGTCGTATCATCGCGCCTGTAAGCCCCGAAGGGTTAGGCAGAGGGTAACTACAATTGTACACCCACATTTCACCAGATATGTTTAAGGGCGGCTCTCCTCCTGAGACATTCCCGATAGAAAAACCCAATAACACTTTGCCGGACCTATGAAAATGAAAAAAGAAAGAAAATGTATACATATATCTATCTTCTATCTATATATATAAAAATGAATCCCTATTTCCTTGGTCACGGCATCACGCATGAATGGCGGGGCCAATTTCGCTGATTCATTTTTTGTTGTTTTTGTTATAGTAAGGACAAGGTTCTTAGGATAGGTAGGTGAAGGTAGGGTAGGTAAGTAGGTAGGTAGGTGAGCCGTAGATAAGTACTTATTGCTACCCGTGCGAAGCTGGGGCGGGCAGCTAGTGTATTATAAAATTTCTATCACGTCTATATAGGTATTCCCCGAAGGGTTAGGTAGTGTGTACCTATAGTACAACAACCACATTTTCACCATATGTTTAAGGCGAAAGCATCAAGGTAGCCCGCAAAATTCAAAATTTCTTACGTTTATTGCAATTTACAGTTCAGTATTAATTTTAATCATAAAAATGATCAATTCGACTCTCTAAGTTCATGTAATCCTATTGAATAACTACTTCATGAAATCATGACATTTGAGGATTATGCTAACTTAAAGGAGTTGTATTGCTGATTCTAATGATTATAATTCTGTAAAGCCATATTTGTTACGGTCGCGAATCATATTTTGTAAATGGCAGGAAAACGAAAGAAAAATTGATTTTCGCGAGCTGCCTTAGCACTTTCCCTTTAACTACTATGTAATAGGCGGGAGCTTAATTATTTCATGGCTACACGTACAGGAATGCGTACTTTTAACTAAAAGTAAATGAAACTACATAATATCTTTCTTTTCTAAAATTTTAATTGTTATTGAGCTGCATCAGTCTTTCGGACAGTTGAGTATCTAATTACATAATACGTTAAATTTATTATACGTTGGTACCGTACGTACTTTTGTACGTACGGTACCTACGTATATATAATTTAAAAAAATTGTCTATCTGTCTGTTTGTTCCGGCTAATCTCCGAAATGGCTGAACCGATTTTGACGTGACTTTCACTGGCAGATAGCTGATGTTATAAGGTACTCCTTATAATATCAACTATCTGCCTAAGTAACTACTTAGGCCACATATATTATTCTAGAATAGGGACCACGCGGGTGAAGGCGCAGGCAGCAGCTAGTATAACTTATGTTATATGTATTAGCTTTACTAGGGTTGCCAACTTTTTTATACCAAAATATTGTATTGACGAAGCCATCGCCAGTAAAAATATAGTAGATGGCGAAAAAATATAGCAGGTATGTTTCAAAAACATTTCAATTCTTTAAATGCATATTTTTTGTACTATGAACCTTTACAAACAGGAGTTTTTTGAATTCTCATACCTACTTAATATTTATACACTCTAAAATTTTTAGTCTAAGTTAAGATTACAAAATACCATTAATTCAGCTTTTATGAGATTAATACTGGCTCTATTACGATCATCTCGTCATTTTGTATTGATAGAAAACAAAGAATACTTAGTAGTTTCGCGAAAGTATTTTTTTTTTCTTTAGAAATATAGTAACTTACCTATTTAGGCCTCTGATATAGTCATCATCATCATCATCATCAGCCTATTAATGTTCCCACTGCTGGGACACAGGCCTCCTCTCTGTGAGAGGGAGTGGGCTGTAATCTACCACGCGGGCCCAGTGCGGGTTGGTAGATGTCAATATCTTCGAATTTTTGGTTCTAAGACATGCCGGTTTCCTCACGATGTTTTCCTTCACCGTTTTGAGAGCAGTGGTGATGAAATTATTTACACAAAGTAAAGCGCCTGCTTGGGTTCGAACCCACGACCTACAACTCGTAAGTCGGGGCCGTAACCACTGGGCCACCACTGCTCTGATATAGTAGGATAGTGTAATTTATAGTAGGGTTGGTAACCCTACATAAAACATCCATTCTTTCAAAACAGTTATTATATTATATTCTTCAAAATTAAATTACTCGCTAGGTTTACCATAGCACTTTACATAAAGTTATTTATTTATATGAGCTGAACGCAAGGCCATAGGAACAATATTGTATGGTCAATGGCCATCGTAAATTGCCCACGTTCATTACCTGCACATAATCAGGGGTGATAGCTCCTTTTGCAACTGAGGGAGGCGATTGTGAGACGGAGCCAGACCTTGGAAATAACTATAGGTTACCTACCTATAGTTATTTCAAAGGTCTGGTTCGCTCTCAATTCTTATCCTTACATATTATTAAACAAAGTCCCCCGCCGCATCTGTCTTTTTGTCTGTCTGAATGCGACCAACTCAAAAACTGCCGAATGGATTTTCAAACGAGTTTCACCAATGGAATGACGGAGTGATTCTTGCGGAAGGTTTTAGTAATAATTCATTAGAGTTTAATGTAAATTGGCTGAAATATGACGATTATTGTTGAAGATGTCGGAAAAAATCATGCCGACTGGGAGTTTTACTGGCGTGCTCCACGTAAACCGTAAAAGATACATAAAAAATATGTTTTACAGAAAGGTTCATCTTAAAAAATTCAATAAAAAAGTCCGCGATGGCATACGTCTATCTTGATGATCCACAGTAACCATTATTATCTTTCAGAATTTGATAAAAAATTAAATGTTCTTTCCGAAGCTATTATGACCGGTATTATATTAATCTATAACCAATAAACTATGTTATTTAAATTGGGCATTTAATTTAGATTAAAATATGCCACTAAATATGACATCATATCATTTAAATGAATAGTTTATTTCTGTTTATTTAAAAGATATTACAGATTCAAAATTACACGTAACAAAATAATTATCGTTGACAGCAACGCCGGCTGTCAGATATCTAATCCCGTGGGATATTTTGCGACATCCACGCGGGTGAAGCCGCGGGTAAAAGCAAGTAATAAAAAAAATAACATAGCCTCTCTAAAGAAGAAACAGAACTTCATAGAATGAAAAAAATCTTGTTGACATTCTGAGCACAGTTAACGAAGAACGACTTGTGAGCTTGTCAGAAACAGAAATGTCAAAACAAAGCTTTGTATACAAATAATGAATAAAATTTTAACGATGTTTGAATTTTAATAGAAATAAGTAGGTACCTTTAATTAAAGAAAAGCAACGATACATGAAGACCAAACAGTAGTTGTGGAAATGGTTCAAAAGTAATGAAGATGTCATGAGGTCATGGGTTAACCGGTAGAAAATAAGAAAAATGCCTTTTTATTGTCATAAACCAAATCTTAAACCTTCGCTAAAAAGTGGGTCAAAAGCCGCAGCAAAAATCTCGGTTAAAACCAAATCTTTTTTGAAAAACATTGCAGTCAAAGAGAAAATTAATTTTTTCTCCGCTGTCCGGCATGCCCTAAGCACTTCCCGCATCGCTATAGTACAGACCCCCAACAGCGCCATACGCGGTTCCCATGACGCCATAACCTCAACCTCATCATGGAAAAGGATAAGAGACTGCGGGGAGTTGAAGGCGGGGGCTGGAGCAGGAGCGTCTTGGAGCTGGGCATCCAAACTGTATGCGTTGCTAGGCATACTGGCCTTGTTCATTTGGTTCCGGCTCAAGAAATCTTGCCGGAGACACTTACGATTTGGACAGTGTGAACGGTGTGGACGCACCATAAAATAATGTTCTCCCGTAATAAGTTCCAAATATGCTCACATAAAGCTGTTATATTTTTATGACACAATAAATAACGGTGCATACTTTAAATATATTTATTTCGTGCTAAGTACGAATTTGCATTCATTAATCTACTTAAAATATAAGCAGCCAAAAGCGAAAATGTTCTATCCACAGCGGGTGAGTGCATGACATGACGCATGTCACCACATGCGTCATGTCTAAAGGTCATGTCCTACTTATCCATAGATACCCCACACCCCCACACGTATAGGATTGAAGAAAATATTTTTTTTGAGTTTCAGTTCTAAGTACCTATGAACACCTAATTTTTTTTTTCTATTTTTGTGTGAAAATCTTAATGCGGTTTGCAGAATACATCTACTTACCAAGTTTCAACAGTATAGTTCTTATAATTTCGGAAAAAAGTGGCTGTGACATACGGACGGACAGACAGACCGACATGACGAATCCATAAGGGTTCCGTTTTTTGCCATTTGGCTACGGAACCCTAAAAAGGCATTTGGAAAGTTTCCAAATACCTTTTTTACGTCTATAACGAAATATTCGTTAAGATAATCTTTTTGCGATGTTGCCCACTTTCAGAAACGCTCATATGCCACGTTATTACTCTGAGATGCCACGGTACACCATAGACTCACTAAAATGACACCATATATATGTCGCAGGTTTTTCATAAAATTAGGTTTTTGATCAAAAACCTAGGTTTTTTTATCAAAAACCGGAAGATGACACATTTTACATCAATTTCATCATAAACCTGTAACAATCCAGATTTTTTATCAAAAACCTGAACTAGTTTGGGTTTATGATAAATTTCTTGTCAAAATCACGGGTTTGCTTTGTTTTATGACAAATAAATCAATATAAATTAAATAAATAAAACAATCTATCATCATTTGCAACTTAGTAGAAAGAAAACAATTATTTAATTATCAAAATTTTACATCCATAACCCAGTTAATTTTAGTTTATGTGCCGAAAATCGATAGAGGGCCACTGGATGCAAGTAACATTATAGGAAAGGTAATTGATAAGAAGAAAGATTTATTCAAAATTGGTACTTCAGCTGGGGTTCTAATAGACTGGCTGCCTCGAAACTCTATTCAAATATCAAGTACTTACTGCCTTTAACGAACCTGTATCGACAAATCAACTGAGTTTGCGTGAAATTGCTTCAAAGATGTCTTTATTTGGAGGCCAAGGATTTAAGAAATGCTCGTGCGAAAAATCGAAAGTGCGCTGCAAGACAAATCGATGTGCATGCAAAAAAAAAATGTTTTATGCAACTCTGGATGTCACAAGTCAACAAACTGTCATAAATAAAGCATACTAGCAGATTTATAAAAAAGCAAGCACGTGGTAAACGTTTCTTTATAAAATGTTTATTCTTTTTTTAATTTTCACTCAGTTTAGTCGTATTTAAAAGTTACGAAATTTCATTTTCTCGGCTTATCGAAATCAGATTAATAAAGGTACGTGAAATTGAAACATTTCATTTCATAATAAATTGGATTGAAGGAGGAGAATATTGATTGTATCATGGATGTAAAATTTTGATTAATAAATAATTGTTTTCTTTCTACTAAGTTGCAAATGATGATGGATTGTTTTATTTATTTCATTTAAATTTATTTATTTGTCTTAAAACAAAGTAAACCCGTGATTTTGACAAGAACTTTATCATAAACCCAAACTAGTTCAGGTTTTAGATCAATAATCTGGATTGTTACAGGTATATGATGAAATTGAGTTTAAAATGTGTCATCTTCCGGTTTTTCATCAAAAACCTAATTTTATGAAAAACCTGCGACATAATATATACTTTTCTCTATGGTATGACACTCTGCCACTCTGCACTCTGCAGAACAAAAGTTAATGTACAGATAGTAAAAAAGTACTCTGTGGTACGTGGATAGGACTCAGAGTAAGTTATTACTCTGAGGGATAGGAAAGTCTCAGGAAAGTGTATTATCTATGGATAGTACACACAAAAAGTCAAAATGTCAAAACAAACAATAAATATCTTTAATTATTTTAAATAGAAATACAGTTACATAAGTAACTAGAAATAAGTAAAATACAACATTCTTGAAAATGGTGTGAAAGATATACAGCCGTCCAAGGTCGGACGCAAACCATGCTGTCAAGAAAAAAAAATGTTGGTTTCTTAAATGCACTTATAGTTGATATTAAAAAAAGAGTTTATAAAGTAGAAAAAGTATTGTACTGTACTTGGTACAATGGCATATGGAAGCGCAGGGGCTGTATGAGTTGTCCAACATTAGCTTTGCTTATTATACTGTTACTGTTGCTTTTCATCTTGAACAAAAGATTGATGGTTCAAGGGGAAAGTTCCCCCCCTTCTCCTCCCCTCCCACGTAGCCGAAAACATGGCAAGAGAGGATACAAATCCTCCGGAAGACGCCGTCGTCGCTGCACTTAATTAGCAAAAGTATAATTGGTCGACGCAGCGTATTTTATTCAGCCATAGAGCTTCTAAGATTGATATAAGCTGCATCCGGTTAGACTGGAAGCCGACCCCAAGATAGTTGGGAAAAGGCTAGGAAGATTGAAGATTGATACTTAAATTACGGTATTGTACCTGTACCTACTAAGTACTTTATAGACGGTTTTACAAGTTCAATAAAAACTATACAAAAAAAAAAACTCATTTCACTAAAGATGCGTGGAATCAGGAAAAGAATCGAAATCGAATCATGGAGTCTTCAGATTATTTTGATAGTTCGGAAACAAAGGAAATATTGTGGATACCTTTTATTGTAGAAACGTAAATGACCATTTGTATACCAAACTAATTTAAACTAAGATAACAATAAACCAGTACCTAAGTACATAATTTAAAAGTATTTTTACCCGACTACCTCAAAGCCAAAAGGAAGGGTTATGATGTTTTCGAAATGACTGAACCGATTATAATGAAACTTCATACGCATATGCAGGATACAAAGGTCTATAAACTTAGTTAAAAGGGTTTATTCTGAAAGTTGGCAACGTCGCAAATAGATGTCAAATAGTTTTGGTTAATCACTAATCAAAACTATTGTTTTGGTAAATCATATAGTTTTGATTAATTTGATACTAATATTTCTGAATAGTTAGTTTTAGATGTAAAAAAAGTATTTGGAATCTTTACAAATGCCTTTTTAGGGTTCCGTAGCCAAATGGCAAAAAACGGAACCCTTAGTCTGGCTGCCCACTGGAGCGGAGAGGAGAGGAGAGTAGCGGAGATGTGCCATTATTAACCAATCAAATCTAAACTCAGGGGCGGAGTCAAGTTTCTATTGATAAATATTGGCACATCTCCGCTCCTCTTTTCTCCTCTCCACTCCAGTGGACAGGCAGCCTTATAGATTCGTCATGTCTGTCTGTCTGTCCGTCCGTATGTCACAGTCACTTTTTTCCGAAACTATAAGAACTATACTGTTGAAACTTGGTAAGTAGATGTATTCTGTGAACCGCATTAAGATTTTCAAACAAAAATAGAAAAAAAAAACAATACATTTTGGGGGTTCCCCATTATATGTGTGCATGCACTGTGTAAAACAGCTGATATTGTTTTGTTACAATATACCTACGTGTTTAGACCTACATGATTGTGTGTGTGGGCTAATTGTTGTACTAACATAAATTTTAAGTAAATTGTAATACTAACACGCTATGGGCCTTTGAAGCCTGATAATAAAGTTTATATTATATTATTATTTTTATTATTTTCGAACTGTAACTCAATTTATTTTTTCATCAAACCCATAGTGTAGGGTATCTATGGATAGGTGTTCAAAATTGATATTGAGGTTTGTAATATCATTTTTCTCTAAACTGAATAGTTTGTGCGAGAGAGACTTCCAAAGTGGTAAAACTTCTAAAATAAGAGAATGATAAAACTAAAAAAAAGTATATGATGTACATTACCATGTAAACTTCCACCGAAAATTGGTTTGAACGAGATCTAGTGAGTAGTTTTTTTTTAATACGTCAAAATCGTAAACCGCTATTTACCTTTAACGAACTACAAGAACTTTTATATTATGGTACTTGCTGCTACGGAACCCTTCATGGGCGAGTCCAACTCGCACTTGGCCGCTTTTTTTCACCTAAAACGGGTACAACATCAAATTCATTATAGTTGCAATTCATTATTAATATTCTAGTTAGTTAGTTAGCCACATTTCTTATTTCCATACAGTATTATTTCCAAATTAATCGAAACAGGTAAATATTTAATAGCTATTTACGACGCGTTGCCAACTTTTAGGATGCACCCTCTTAAGAACATTTTCGAAAAATAGTGTTACAGCCAAATTAGACCGATCTTAAAATTTCCATATATACAGAGATTTCCAGTTATCTGTTTTTAAATAAGACATTTCGAAAATGTTCTTAACTAATTTTTTTGTCATTTCCATCCTGTATATGCGTATGAAGTTTCATTAAAATCGGTTCAGTCATTTCGAAAAACAAGGGCTTGAAAGTTTGTATGAAATGCCGTACGACGTAAACCCTCTTAAGAGGGTTATCACAAAATTGCGTTTTGACAATTCGAGCGCCCGATGCATCGCATAAGTAGCAATTTAACACTTGTAATTATGCTTATTATGAGTTATATAATAAAGTTTTTGTTTTTTAAGTATGCAATTTTAATTTCCTATGAACCAACGTTTATTCTGGTATAAATTTTAGGTAAAAATATGAATGTAGAAAAGAGAAATTTACAGTTATTTCTGAGCGTTTTTTATGATTTTGAATTAATTTTTTTTTAGATATCCCATAAATATTTCGAAATTCTGAGGCCGCTATGCACTACAACACTTTTTTAAAGATCTTATTTTAAATTTTTCATTTCATTTGCTATATACAATAGTTCTACTCACGAGCTCAAAAAAGTGCCGGCGTGCATTTTTTGAAAGACTTGCTTCGAAATTTTGGCTTTATATAAACAATTAAGAAAAAAATGCAAAAAGCGAGGCCGTTATGCACTATACTATAACTATTCTCCACAACTCAATAAATCATAGTTGTCCAAGTCTTTCAGTTACTCAGAACAAGAACGCCAAAGTTTCCCATTTAACGCAAAAATCACCGTCGTAATCAATCGAAATGTAATAGGGCTCTTAGGCTGCCTGTCCACTGGAGCGGAGAGGAGAAAAGAGGAGCGAAGATGTGCCAATATTAACCAATAGAATCTTGACTCCGCCCCTAAGTTTAGATCAGTGATCCTGAGTCAAGATTCTATTGGTTAATATTGGCACATCTCCGCTCCTCTTTTCTCCTCTCCGCTCCAGTGGACAGGCAGCCTTAAGTTGGTTTTTTGGGTTTATTGGTTTGTTTGTCTACTGGTTAGTTGGTTTGGAGCTGGCCACTGGAAAGCTTCTGGGGGATTTTCGTAGTGCTCAACTACGAAAATCGCTCTTAATTAAACTTCTGCTACACGGTCGCCAACCACGTCTAGACAGAGGTCACCTTGGTGGTTTACACCGTGTAGATGATGGTTTACTGCCAAACTTTGAAACAACTTTTCCGGTTGCCAACTAAGGTCACCTCTGTCGGGGACGCGGTTGGCAACCGTGTAGCAGGCACTTCACTGCGACGACTTAAAGGCGCTGTCAATGTTAAATTGTTACAACTATGCGGTGCTATGAATTACTACATCTACAGTAAAATTCTAATAATAAAGAATCGGACCCGCACCCTAATTACGAAACAGACTTTCAAGAGTTTTCAAGTATATTGCTGTGTAATCCATTGCTTCATAGGTTTGAATAATTCGTCTGCTGAACAACGTAAATAACGCAATGAACGTGGATGCACTGTCAAAATGAAACCCATTGCGATCAATTGTCATTTTATGTGCGATAACCCGCCAGTGGGCAAACGCCATAAATATATAGAAAGCTTTTATTAAATAAATCGATCTCCCAGCAACGAAGAACAATCGACCAGTAATTTTACGGTAGGAAATAACAGGTTATTTTTTTGCATTTATTTGCTTTCTCGATGCGCTCTCTTCTTGGGCTTGCACTAGTATTTAAATAATTACATTGAAGTTTTCCATTTGAGTCGACATCGGGTCGCTTTTGCGCTGCCGCCGCCGCGCGCCGCTTGGAGGTACGGGGTGATTTTTTATAGAGGTTTTCTTCCTCGCGGCCCGGGCGGTTAAGCCAAGACCCTCGACCCCCGTCAAATGCCAGAGACATGACCTACACACTCTTCGGGGCTACGAGACCAACGGTGGCAGAAGAAAAGGCTTCCTCCTGCCGGCCCGACGGGGGTGAGTGCACGCCGGCCGAGCCCGCTCCTACTCGAACGCTGCTCATGGGCTTGCACTAGTATTTAAATAAATGAAAGGTTAATAGGCATTACCATAGGCAGTCACTCCATGTAAAAAATTTAATTGGCTGATAGTAGTTTTATGACCCCTTTATTCAGCCCTTTAAGGCTGCCAGGCCACCGGAGCGGAGAGGAGAAGAGAGGAGCGGAGATGTGTCAATATTAACCAATAGAATCAAAACTCCGCTCCACAGGTGCGATTCTATTGGTTAATTTTGGCACATCTCCGCTCCTCTCCTCTCCTCTCCGCTCCGGTGGACAGGCAGCCTTATTCTGAATATTTTGCGTTGTGATATTTTCAGTAAGCTTACAACTGTATCGAGTAACGCAAACGAGGGATTAAAAGTACCGCGTACAAAGGATACATTTGTAAGCGATCTATTTTAGCGGACAAAAAATTCCGCGGACAAAAATCAGTCGTCGGCGCAGGCTATAATAGTTAACAGAATGTCTCTTAGTTCGGTGTGTCTCTTGGCAAAGGCCTCTTCTGAAAACTTCCACTGATTCCTAGCTCGCGTAGCTGAGCTTTAATTCGCCTTCCCATCTTTTTTATTGCCTTCCTCTGTTCCTTTTTATGTTTTAATGCCCTAATATATGATGCTTGCATAGATACTAGACGTCTTCTCCGCAATAACTAGCAAAGCAGAATAATTATTATCCTTTTAGGGTTCCGTACCTCAAAAGGAAAAAAACAGAACCCTTATAGGATCACTCGCGTGTCTGTCTGTCTGTCTGTCTGTCCGTCTGTCATAGCCACTTTGCTCCGAATCTAATGGACTGATTAAGTTGAAATTTGGTACACATATGTATTTCTATGACCCAAACACGGACGTGTAACGTAAATAAATGAATATGGGGGTCACTTTTGAGGGGAAAACAAGAAAATTAGAAAAAATACTTTTTTGAACTGTGCCGTGTGACATATCAAATTAAAGGGGTTATTGTGACGATCTCATTTTTTTTTTTTATAATTTTGGAATTAATAATTTTAAAGATATTTAAGAAAATTGACCATTCTCCAACCCCATCTCCGAAACTACTGAGCCTAAATTAAAAAAATAAATACAGTGAATAGTTCTATGCTTATAGATTACAGTAAAACCTATAAGAAGTCTATAGTCTTTACAAAATATGGTAAATCACTCAATATTGTGCATACAAACTTACATTTGCAGTTAGAATGTATGGGAAAACGTGTTTTTAACTACAATGTTAAGTTTGTTCTTGATATGAATTCATCCCAATATATATTCTTCATTGTGCGATCCACACTCGGCCGGTTTTTTTATTTAAAGTAGATAGAAAGGTACATGACATCCATTTCCGATGCGTTGTGGAGAAGCACATCGTCGTGAATTAATGCCCTTGCTGTCCTTGCTGTTGAACTTGGCCACGGTAGACGGTAGGCCAACTTCATAGAAACGGACGAAGCGCGAGCTATACCTACGCGCCTCGATCGAGGTATGCGCGAGGTACGCAGACAGTCGCGTCTGTGCCGCAGTGACGAACGAACGGTGTGTTGTTTTTTTAACAATAACCGCGCGATTTTTACACTAAAAATAAATTCAAGTACATATTTAATATGACGAGTAGGATATATTGTTGCTGTTTTTGGTTGCATGAATTTGGCAATAACGCATCCAGAGATAACTTTTTTTAGATTACCTGGAAACTTTGAAAGGTATTATTATTAACAAACAACAACAACAAAATTATTTTATAGTCTTACTATAAAATAATTTTACTTACTGGTAGGTAGGGGTACATATTGTGTGTATTTTTAATGGATAAGTATTTCCTTTTATCTCCCGGAAAAAAGATGTCTGGATTAATAAATAAAGTGAATAGAGTAAAGGAAAGTGATAACACGAGTGAAATAGGTAGTTATAGGAGGTTCATGAATTAATACGGTAGGTACGCTTGTTTTAAAACCTCGGGCATTTGTGTTTTGTTTTGTTATTCAATTCACAAAGTATTTTATTTATTTGTGTAGATAAAAAAGTATATTTACAATCACAAAACTAAATGGAAACACAAAGTAGGCAAATGTAATTAAAATACTGGAGGCGGGCAGCCCTATCGCATGTTTACGTACCGCTCGGCTGTAGGCATTTATTTCTAAGATATGGCTTAGTTATTCTACCGTCTACCGTGACTTGGCTGGCATTGAGTCGGGTTCTCGGTACAATACACAGGTTATGGCAAGATGCCTTGCCTTGAACTTGCTAGCCAATTTTCGAATATATTACTTTAGGTACTGGTCGATATTAAAATGGAAACCGGTCGTATGGCCGTGACTACGGCTTCAGAATAGTGGTCATTGTTCCTTTTTCCCCAATATCTCTTCGTAGGAACACCAAATAAACTATGTAAAGTATTTAATTCTGGAAAAATGTTGACCCTCAATAAGGATAAAAAAAAGAAATTCTATTTAGTCCGTCAGTCAGATATTTAATAAAAAAATATTAGCCTCGTATTTTTTGCTTTAAGGTACAGATAGACGTGCTCATTACTAGCACGAAAGCATGCTTATATTGAGCAAGTGCTCATTAGTAGCACGTGTGTCGCATCATTGCTAGTAATGAGCTTGCTTATTTTGAGCGTGCTCAAAAATCAACCGACGTTTGATTTTCGAGCATACTCCCTGCAAACAAGAATGCTTATTGCTGGAAAATGTGAACAGTTGCAGAGCATGCTCATTTTAAGCAAGCTTATGAGCATGCTCTTTTTTGAGCACGTCTGTCCGTACCATTATCACTATAATAAATATGACTTGGAGGATTTGCTAACGTAAAAAAAGAAAAAATACGTGTACGTTATTTTTTCATAATCTACCTACATGGCGGACAATATTTTTTTTTTTGTCATCTTCCCTATATCGATTGAGGAAAAGGATGATTGAAGAATGCTAGAATATGTCTGGGTGGGTCATTGCCATGGCTAAAATGCACCAAATAATCCTACTTGCCCAACTAGGAGGCTGGTTTAGGACTCCGGACTCCGCACCAGGGTGGATAGCATCTTACACATTTCAATGTAAGATTTCTAAGTTGGTATGCAACATGATTGTTCAAGTTCTCAAATTACTGTCAAATGTGCTGGTAACCAAATTAATTCTCAATAATAACATTGAGGCACCAAAGCATTTGTACTGCATGAATATCAATAATGAATTACAATTATATCACTGAATTTGAATTATAAAACTAATTATTCGGTGTTACGATATTCATTATTGCATTTTACAATGCCATATTTCTTAATACTTACCTACATAATAAATATCTAGTATGCAACTTTTCAGGAAAATAGAGTTAATATGTCGGGTACGTTGGCAGGTATGAATTTTAAACTTTATGATAACGATATCTTAATACCACTGACTAGCTACGCCCCGCGGTTTCACCCGCATAAGTCTCGATCCCGTGATAAAATTGGGATAAAAATTCTATGTCCTAATCCTGGTCATGGTCTACCCATGTGCCAAATCTCATCCAAATCTGTTCAGCCGTTTTAGCGTTAAAGCGTAACAAACAAACAAACTCACTTTCGCATTTATAATATTATTAGTTATAAGTATTATGTTTATGTAGGTATGTTATAAACTTATAAGGAAGGACTTAATTTTGATCAATACCTACTTTATTTTCAGATTATAAAATAACGTCAACACAAAGACATTAAATTATTCGTAATCTCTTTGCGTCAACAGGATAAATACGCAAAAAAGAAATAAAGTCGAATAACATTCTAAGTATTTGGCACTATTTTTTCAACACAAATGATTAATTTTCTAAAATTGTGTTTACTTAATGACCATTCTCTTCTCGAACTTCCCAAAAAAATACCGTATTTTCCTTACCACATAATAAATATATATTAATTATACAATATAACCAGTTTTTACTTAATATTATACCTGTTTATGTAATACGGAATATTTAGACAAATATTGTGATGTCATATTTAACTGTATCGCACATTTAGAGGTCAATCACTTGTTCTAAAGTCTAGACCTTCTGTTTAAGAAGCTATAATATTTGATTATAACGGCAATATTCTAACTATTGATGTGAATGAACTATTGGTAACACTATTTTTATAATTATCAGTTACTTTTCTATCATTTTGTGACGCCTACAGATTAATATCAGCTGCTTTCCACGCACAAGACCATTCATTCTGGGTAAATCCATATGACAGGGAAATCCTATCAAACTAGTATTCGCTTTTTAGGATTTACAGAAATCAAAGTCTCCAGCAAACGGCAGAACGTGACCTAACAAAAATATTAAGAACGGTCCTAAAATGAACCCTTGTGGCATGCCCGGCTCACGTGTACAGAAGATTGTGCAGGGTTAAAAACTTTGTATTGTATAATTGCATAGCACAGGTATCAGTAATATGTACTGCAGAGCTATCATATAAATGGGGTGATATGTCATTCATTGACTTGAATATGCCCGTGGCGGCTGAGAGTAAGTATGTCATGCTCACTCGGATGTCTCGCTGATGGTGGCGCGTGTGTCGCATCATTTAGCTCCCTTCAAAATGGTTGAGCTGAATGGTGCTACTCCATGCATGCGTCATGTTCGTGAACGGGCGCCGTCAATTGAGACTGGTCATCTCTTAGCTGCCATGGGTTATTTTAATTTATTATAATCTTTGAATTGTTTTTATATTTTTATTACGGACGCTTTTAACGTGCACGTCTTTCTGCATTGTTCTCAAAATTACGCGTAACAAAATAATTATGTTTGACGGCAACGCGGCGCAGTAGCCTACCACTGCGTCCGCTGAAAGTTAGTCAATGATCTTTTCCTCGGCTATTAGGTATGTATTCCAGGTAGAACGTTCCCGTGGGATATTTTGCGACATCCACGCTGGCGAAGCCGCGGGTACAAGCTAGTAGTACCTACATAAGAACACATGTCTCCTACCATGCTTAACCTATGCCTGCCAGACCTGGAGATACTCTAGCAAAGTAAAGAACAAAATCACCAGCTGCCAACGCGCTATGGAACGCAGTATGCTAAAATTGCTAAATATAAAAAAAACCGGCCAAGTGCGTGTCGGGCCACTCACAATGAAGGGTTCCGTAATTGGGATGAATGCATCCCAAGAACAAACTTATCATAGTAGTTAAAAACACGTTTTCCCATACATTCTCACTGCAAATGTAAGTTTGTACGCACAATATTGAGTGATTTACCATGTTTTTTAAAGACTATAGACTTCTTATAGGTTTTCCTGTAATCTTTAGGCTGCCTGTCCACTGAAGCAGAGAGGAGAGGAGCGGAGCGGAGATGTGCCAATATTAACCAATAGAATCTAAACTCCGCCCCAGAGTGATTGCGATTCTATTGGTTAATATTGGCACATCTCCGCTCCGCTCCTCTCCTCTCCGCTTCAGTGGACAGGCAGCCTTAAGCATAGAACTATTCACTGTATTTTTTTTAATTTTAGGCTCAGTCGTTTCGGAGATAAGGGGGGGGGGGAATGGTCAATTTTCATCAATTTTCATAAATATCTTTAAAATCATTAAAAAATATATTTGAGATCGTCGCAATAAGCCCTTTTATTTGATATGTCACACGGTACAGTTCACAAAAGTTTTATTTTTATTTATCTTGTTTCCCCCCCAAAAGTGACCCCCACATTCAAAATTCATTTATTTACGTTACACGTCCGTGTTTGGTTCATAGAAATACATATGTGTACCAAATTTCAACTTAATCAGTCCATTCGATTCAGAGCAAATTGACTGTGACAGACGGACAGACACGCGAGTGATCCTGTAAGGGTTCCGTTTTTTCCTTTTGAGGTACGGAACCCTAAAAATTACAAAAAATAAGACACAAAAATAAGAAATATTTCAAAAGCTACAGACCCATGCTCAAAAACTTAAATGAAAATGGGCGGGGGGGCATGTAGCGCGACTACAAGATGAGAGATGGACGAAACAAATTACCTCATGGAGCGGCCCAAAAGGGAAACGCTATAGGGGACGACCCCATGCAAGATGGCAAGACGACATCACAAAGACAGCAGGCCCAAAGTGGTTACAAATAGCCAAAAACAGAGACCAGTGGGATTCTTTGGAGGAGGCCTTTATCCGAGGAGGGGTTCTTGCAAACTAAACTAATTTATATCCTAGCTTTAAAATATTATTTAAGTTACACATAGTACATACTAATATAAACGCTACATATCTCGGCTTAAGAGTCCTATTAATTTTTTTTACGGAAATTCATGATTTTTAACGCTGTAATTTTTAACAGCAGTAAGATATTTTAATTATTTGATTATAATAACGCTAGCGCCATTTTCTTTCAGTTTCAAATAAATAAATAATATGCTGAATTGACGCGGAATATATAGTACTTTTATTTTATTTATTATAATTTTGTCTTACTATATTGAGAAATGGAAACTAATGAAACGTATTCATTGTAGACAGAAGTTTTATAATCATATTAATTTATTTTATAAAATTGTGTTTATTTGTAAAATAATGGAAGCTGAATCAAGACATTTATTGCTTTTCTTTACGATTTTTTCCGTGAAAACTCAAGGAATTTAAAGAAATTCTAAAACTCCAATAAACAAGTAAAACATTTGACGTATATTTTACTAATTTTTGCTTTTATTACAATTGAATGAAACAATGTGAATTTGAGCGCCAAAGTTTCGTCGTCGACGGTTTTTCTTGTAAACTGAGTTCGTAGAATATTTATAGTAAATTACACGAAAAGAAAAATTTAAATGTGTAACTCCAACTTTCAAGAAAGAGAATGGCACTATCGTTATACATAATTAAATTATTAAAATATCATACTGCTGCTGAAAATTAGAGCGTCAAAAATCATAAATCTGCGTAAAATATGTAAAAGGACTCTTAATACATGTATAAACATTATTTAGTATCTATTATTAAACATATTATAAACATTATTTAATAGTTTTTTTTGTAAAGTTATACCACGGTACATCATGAGGTACATCATAGACCCATAGACTCACTAAATTGCGTAGGCAGAAGAATCTAGTGAGAATCTAGTAGGTATCATAGTAGGGCTTCTAATACATCTATGGTTGGTAGTTTTCTCAGAGGTAGTTTTCTCAGAGTAACTTTAGTTCGCTTTAGTTATTACTCTGAGGTAGTTTTGTATACCATAGATAGACCCATAGACTTACTAAAACGTGTATGTCACTCTGCAGAACAAAAGCGATTAACTACATTGTGAATACCTACCATAGATAATACACTTGTGAATACAGATCAGTAAACAAGAAGTCAAAATGTCAAAACAAACTTGTCCAATCATGAATAAATATCTTTATTTTTAAATAGAAATACAGTTACATAAGTAACTAAAAATAAGAAAAAACCAACATTCTTGAAAATGGTGTGAAAGATATACAGTGCCGTCTAGGGTCGGGCGCAAACCATGCTGTCAAAGAAATATGCTGGTTTCAATGGTATCATAGATGTAAATACACTGATGGTTGGTTTTCGAAAAAGAACTCGTGAATTCGGATACTTGGTCTGCACCTGCGATGGCTTATGGAAGCAGAAGGGCCGTGTGATTTGTCCAACATTAACAGCCTTGCTTATTCTACTGTTACTGTTGATTTTTATTTTGATCAGAAGATTGCTGGATAAATGGAGACGTTCCTCCCCTTGTCCTCCCCTCCCAAGTAGCCGAAAATATGGCAAAAGACAACATAAATCCTCCGTAAGACGCCGCGCCGTCGTCGCTGCGGTGACTACCACAGACAGTTAGTAAAAGTATAATGGTCGACGCAGCATAATTTATTCAGCCATAAAGCTTCTAAGATGGATATAAGTACCTACCTTGTACTTAAATTATGGTATTGTACCTGTACCTACCTACTAAGTCCATTATTACAAGTATTGTTAATACATCACTACATATTATAAAACTGTCTGTCCCTCTCCCTATGTATGATTAGATCTTTAAAACTGCGCAACGGATTTTGATGCGGTTTTTTTTAATAGATAGAGGAAGGTGTAATAAATGCATAATATAGTAAGATATCCATCCATACTTCCATACTAATATTATAAATTCGAAAGTAACTCTGTCTGTCTGTCTGTCTGTCTGTATGTTACCTTTTCACGGCTAAACCACTGAACGGATTACGATAAAATTTGGCAAAGAGATAGATGGCATTCTGGAGAAGGACATAGGGTACTTTTTGTCTCAAAAAATAACGCTTAAGGGGGTGATATAAGGGGTGAAAGTTAATATGGGAAACCCAGCATTTCATAAATTAATGATGTAAAAATTCAAATTTATGTTTTTGGTAAGAAATAAAGAATTACGTGTATCAGGTTTTTTGTAAAATCAACCCACTAAAGGGGTAAAATAGGGGTTG
This sequence comes from Conistra vaccinii, assembly GCA_948150665.1. Taxonomy (NCBI): domain Eukaryota; kingdom Metazoa; phylum Arthropoda; class Insecta; order Lepidoptera; family Noctuidae; genus Conistra; species Conistra vaccinii. Next base: position 12,283,690 of record OX411336.1, on the reverse strand, counting down.
ATAAAAAAATTCACATGTAATATTGAGTTTTTGTGTCTTATTTTTGAGAGATTTAAGAGGAGTTCGTGGCTAAATTATAACAGCCGCACGGGTCGATCCATCAGGTTAAGGGCCTACGTCTCGTTTAGTACCGTAAAACGGTCACTTTAAAAAGCTATCTTCTCCTTAACGGCTTAGTTAAATGATTTGAAAAAAATATATGTTTGCTATAGATTCATCTACAACATATCTGAAACCGGGTTTTTTCGTATGACTAATACTTTTGCCTTAAAAAAATATTTACCATAACGCTATTTTTGGCTAATATTCGTAACTACTTCTAAACGGCTTTGACGATTGGAAAAAAAATTACACTGAAAAATTGTTGATTAAAGGTACTACAAATTTGAAACTGCATTTGTAAATCAATCAATATTTGTTAAACAAAATGTCCCCATTTAGAGATAGAGGTTCAGAGGGGCTCTGCGCGGGACGCGGGCGGCAGTCGCCCGTGAGCATTGAGACGGGATGGCTGTGTCGCTCGCTGGTCCGCTCCGGCTATCGACCGAGTATGCGCATACGTATGTGTTAGTGCGAATATTTATGAACTTATTGTATTAGTGTGCGTTTATAGACGAGCTTGCTGCAGAGAGTCCAAATCGATTGTGCGCGTAGGCGCTTTATTGTTGAGTTGTTCTTTGATGTACAATTATTAATACTTTTTTACATTGACAATAACATACAAATTAACAATTTACAATATAAACTAAAAAAATGTAAATGTAAAATATAACATAACATCACGACTGTATTCCCCGAAGGGTTAGGCAGAGGTGTACCTATATAAGGTGTTAAAAAATTTACTTTAGAAACTTTAAGAGGTGTTTTAGACCATCGAACTGAATAACTTTTACTTTGGGACATACATTGATATCGCGAAAAAAAAAATCTGTTGTTCCATAGTAAAGTTTAATACCTACTGTTCTAAACTATGGGACAGCTGTTTTTTTTTTTCGCGATTTCAAAGTTAAAGTAAAAGTTATTCAGTTTGATGGTCTAAAGCACCTCTTAAAGTTTCTAAAGTTAATTTTTTTTAAATCACTAAAATTTGTTTAGTCCTGTCAAACGAGCATTTCCCATTCTGAAATAGACTAAGGTGACACAACTTAACTATATTTTAGTTTGACAGCACTAAGATTGCACTGAGTCATCATCATCATCAGCCTATTAATGTTCCCACTGCTGGGACACAGGCCTCCTTTCGGTGAGAGGGAGTGGGCCGTAATCTACCACGCGGGCCCAGTGCGGGTTGGTAGATGTCACATGTCTTCGAATTTTTGGTTCTAAGACATGCCGGTTTCCTCACGATGTTTTCCTTCACCGTTTTGAGAGCAGTGGTGATGAAATTATTTACACACAGTAAAGCGCCTGCCTGGGTTCGAACCCACGACCTACAACTCGTAAGTCGGGGCCGTTACCACTGGGCCACCACTGCTCCCACTGGTGACTTGCACTGAGTAGTTTAGTGAAAATGGCAATTTTGCTATTCTGAATTTGACGTTTTTCACCTAAAAATTTAGATTATCCAACTAAATCAGTCTATTTTTAAACGCGATTAAAAAGGAGTGGAATTAAATTAGTTGGCATGAACACACACTTCACACACTTCAGCTGCAAAAACTGTATCTTTTTTTTTATTTTGCTTATATCTCGAAAACGGTGCGTTCTAGCGCAAAAATAATGGAAATTTCGACCCCCTCTGCCACCGGTAAACCCATATGCCCCTACTCATAGGTAATATTTAATCATATTTTCTATACAAAAAGTTTAAAATTCCATACAAAACACGTCAAGGCTGCCCCCCCCGCGCGCCTCTGTCTCTAAAAAAAATCACGGGGTAGATAGAGCAAACAAGTACCACGTCGGTCGCGACGTGACTGTCAAATTCAATTTTAGATGTGTCAAAATTATTTTTTAATTTAGAGATATTTTTCCGCAGAATAGCTTTTAGATTCTCATAGCCAAAAGTAAGGAATTTTAGTCGTAGTTTAGTTAGTTTAGTTCGGTGTACAAGAGAATCGGCACCAAATATTTTCTTAAGTTACGTAGGTAAGAAGGTTAAGAAATAAATCTTGATTGGTGCCGATTCTCTTGTGCACCGAACTAAACTATCACTAAAATTACTTGCTTTTGGCTATGAGAATCTGAGATTCTGCAAAAAAATATCTCTAAATTAAAAAATAACTTTGACACATCTAAAATCGAATTTGCGTCGCGAACTCGCGACTCCACGTGGTACTTGTTTGCTCTACTCTGTGAATTTTTTTAGGTCCAGAGGCGCGCAGGGGGGCAGCGTCGACGTGTTTTGTATGGAATTTTTAACTTTTTGTATGGAAAATACGAAAATTTGTTACCTTTGTGTTGGGGGTTTAAGGGTTTAAGGGTTTCCTAAAGGGGGTCGAAATTTTCATTATTTTTGCGATAGGACGCACCGTTTTCGAGTTATAAGCAAAATAAAAAAAAAGATACAGTACTGTTTTTGCACCTGAAGTGTTGGTGTGAAGTTTAGTTCATGACAACTAATTTTTATATTCCATTCCTTTTTAATCGCGTAAAAAAAAAATAGTCAAATTTAGTTTGAATAATCAAAATTTTTAGGTGAAAATCGTCAAATTCAGAATAACAAAATTCCCTGTTTCGCTAAACTACTAAGTTAATAACTCATTGCAATCTTAGTGCTGTCAAACTTCGGTGGCAGTGACCTCTCGCGTCCGGCCCTGGTCCAGGCCATGGTGCGGAGCGAGAGGGCATGGCAAGCCGTCACCTCCTTCTGCGAAGCAGTAATGCTCGCGAAAGAGGAGGCGGAGTGCGCGAGGGAGTGGCAAAGGCCGCGCCCTACCAGCCCTAGCCGCCGCCGCCGTAGGAGACGTCCCGGGCGTCGGGAATTGACTGCGACTGGACTGGAAAGGGCTAGGCATCAACATCAATGGCGAGTATATCACTAACCTTCGGTTTGCCGACGATATAGTTATCATGGCTGAGACCATGGAGGACCTCAGTATAATGCTCGATGACCGCAGTAGAGCCTCCAAAAGAGTGGGTCTTAAAATGAACATGGACAAGACAAAGGTCATGTCAAATGCCCTTGTAACACCCGCCCTCATAAAGATCGGTGACGCTACGCTCGAAGTTGTAGACGAGTATGTTTACCTAGGACAAACTGTCCAGCTAGGTAGGTCCAACTTCGAGAAAGAGGTCAATCGTCGAATCCGACTCGGCTGGGAGCGTTCGGGAAACTATGCAATATCTTCTCGTCCCACATACCACAGTGTTTCAAGACGAAAGTCTTTGACCAGTGCGTGTTGCCAATGATGACTTATGGCACTGAAACGTGGTCGCTCACAATGGGTCTTATCAGAAGGCTAAAAGTCACCCAAAGAGCAATGGAGAGGGCTATGCTTGGAGTTTCCCTACGTGATCGAATCAGAAATGAAGAGATCCGCAGGAGAACCAAGGTAACCGACATAGCCCGAACAATTGCCAAACTTAAGTGGCAATGGGCAGGACATATTGCTCGCAGAACAGATGGCCGATGGGGCCGAAAGGTTCTGGAGTGGCGACCACGTACCGGAAGACGTAGCGTTGGAAGGCCTCCCACAAGATGGACCGATGACCTAGTAAAGGCCGCAGGAATTCGCTAGATGCGGGAAGCACAGAATCGGTCGAAGTGGCGGTGCTTGAGGGAGGCCTATGTCCAGCAGTGGGCGTCTTTCGGCTGATATGATGATGATAATGATGATATGCTGAGTTATAGGGGTTTATGGATTTCATAAAGGGGGACGAAATTCACATTATTTTTGCGATAGGACGCACCATTTTGCGATAAGAAAAACCTTCTCCCATCACACATAAAGGCAATGCTTGTACAGTCCCTAATATTTCCCATAATTGACTATGATGATGTGTTACTATGACCTGAATGCAGATCTTCTCAATAACTAGACCGCCTTCTTAATAACTGCATTCTGCATGTTTCGTTTTCTCCTCTTCTGATCGTTATTTCTCCTCTACCGATCGTTATGTCTCCTGACAAAGTTTATTGTGTTTATTATGTATAATATGTATTTATTAATTATAATTTATTCTTGTATTTTTTTAGTTATTTTCGTGTTATCAATTGATTGATTGTGTATTACGTAATTAGGGTACAGGGCACGTGCCCCGGGCGACACCGTTAGGGGGCGCCAAATTCGAGCATGACAGACAAGTGCACCACCCAGCGCACCGCAACTTTGCAACAAATGAGACGCGCAACAATTATAATCTTTCTCTGAGGGTGGTGCACTGCGGAAATTACTGATTAGCGTAGGTTTAGGTCGTCAAACGGTCTGAGCGGGTTGTGAGTACTTGTGAGCGGGCGCAGTTGTATTCTACCAGGAACTCGATGAGCGTTTCTGTGGTCTATTTTTTAAGTTTTGCGGTGCCGGGCGTCTTGCTTCAACGCCGACGACGCCTGCTGTGACACGACTTACTTTAACTTTTACCACAGTTTTGGCGCCCTTGTTGGATTGGCGCATTTTACGGTTTTTTTTTAAGAAAAAAAAAACGATTCGGGGTCAGGCGATAGGTTTTGCCCCGCCTCGAAAGATCCGTTCCGTTCTAGATCCGGGGCTGCCCCTACCAAATATCACTCAACGCGCTTAAAGAAGTTTTTCCTAAAAAAAAAACTATGATACCTACAAAAAATTTCTACAGTCAAAGGCCGATTCTCTTGTACACCGAACTAAACTAACTACAATCACTAAAATTCCTTACTTTTGGCTATGAGAATCTTAAAGCCATTCTGACAAAAAAAATCTCTAAATGAAAAAAATATTTTGACACATCTAAAATCGAATTTGACAATCGCGTGACGACTCCACGTAGTACTTGTTTGCTCTACCCCGTGAATTTTTTTAGAGCCGGAGGCGCGCAGGGGTTGGCAGCCTCGACTTGTTTTATATGGAATTTTTCACTTTTTGTATGGAAAATATGAAAAATTATTACCAACATGTTGGGATATAGGGGTTTAAGGGTTTCCTAAAGGGGGTCGAAAATTTCATTATTTTTGCGATAGGACACACCATTTTCGAGATATAAGCAAAAGAAAAAAAAATACAATACTGTTTTTGGACTGAGGTCGAAGTGTTGGGGTTTTAGTTCATGCGAACTTACTTTATTCCACACGTTTTTAATCGCGTTTAAAAATAGTCAGATTTAGTTGGATACACCAAATTTTTAGGTGAAAAACGTCAAACTCAGAATAGCAAAATTGCCATTTTCACTAAACTAATAACTCAGTGCAATCTATTTTTGGTCTAGTTTAGAGGCATTTGTGACAAGAGAATCGGCACCAAAATATAACTAGCAGACCCGGTAGGCAGACGTTGTCATGCGACAACAGCGCCTCCCAACAGCGCGTCCAACTATAGCTAAGAACCATCCAAGTGACACAAAAAGAATTGAAAAAAAAAACATCTAAATCAGTCAAGCCATTTAGCATAAGAAGAATTACAAACACACGCACACCGATATTTTATTTATTGCCAGGAATGTTCTTAAAAAACAAACAAAGTATTTAAAATAATATGCGGGTCAAAATATGGTAGTCGGCGTACAATTTCAGATTTGCCTACGATTCCTTCTCTTAGGACTAGGAATCTTAGGCAAAAAATGCGACATACGTGCGCATGTCTGCGCCTTTGTCTAGTCTTTGATCGTCGTTTTAGTGTAGTGCGCCACCGTTGCACGTTTTACGTATTGGAGAGTAGGGCGTTTAGCTCCGCCCACATGCACAAGGTCAGTGAGCCTACTATACACCTTAAGCTACGCTTGCCGGGGTTGGCCAATGGATGGGTGACCATCTTTACATACCGAGACTCCTCCGTGCCTCGGTAAGCACGTTAAGCCGTTGGTCCTGGCTGTCATTCATGGATCTTTGACAGTCGTTACGAGTCGTCAGAAGCCCGAAAGTCTGACACCAGTCTTACCAAGGGGTATCGTATTACCCAGTTACTGGGTTGTGGAGGACAGATAGGCAGTCGCTCCATCTAAAATACTGGTATTCAGCTGCATCCGGTTAGACTGGAAGCCGACCCCAAGATAGTTGGGAGAAGGCAAGGAATCAATCTCAAATTCAATCAATTTTTTTTTTGTATTTGTATTGAAGCATTCCATTTGAGTCGACATCGGATCGAATCTCTGGCTTTTTTTGGAAAACAGTAACTATAACAGAGATTCAATATTGTATTACCTTACGGTCTGGCCACGACTTTGCGCTATCAGCGGCAGCGGTGAGCGTGAGAGGCGCGGCGAGCGGTAAAAACAAATGCACAGAAATGTATGAAGCATGCCACCAACTTTTTAGTTCCCACACCGCGCCGCTCGCCGCACTGCTTGCCGCGTCGCTCGCCAAAAGTCGTGGCCAGCCTCTTATGTTGGTCGATGCGGGTTTAGATTAGATGGCAGATCGATCAACCCGTGCGGCTGTTATTACTTAGTCATGTGGGTTGCGCCAAGGTAGCCAGCGAAATTCAAATTTTCTTACGTTTTTTGCAATTTGCAGCTCAGTGTCAGATTGTAATGATTTACGACCGTAACTTTGGCTTTAATCATTAGAATTAGCAATACAACTTTTTAAGTTAGCAAAAGTGTCATGATTTCATGAAATAGTCATTCAATACAATTACATGAACTTAGAGAGTTGTATTGATGACTTTTATGATTATAATTCTAAATAAATGTTTATTTATAGAATTATAATCATAAAAGTCATCAAATAAACATTTGATACGACCGCGAATCATATTTAGATCAACATAGGTACGACCTGATCATCATCATCATCATCAGCCTATTAATGTTCCCACTGCTGGGACACAGGCCTCCTCTCGGTGAGAGGGAGTGGGCCGTAATCCACCACGCGGGCCCAGTGCGGGTTGGTACGACCTGATACTGACCTGTAAAAGCAAAAAATTTAATTCTGCGGGCTACCGTGGCGCATCCCCCATGACTAAGTTATAACAGCCGCACGGGTTGATCGATCTCTATCTAATTACGCAACACATTTTCGTAAACGATGCCGACTAATCTGTTTCATTTTGACAGTTCGACAATATTCATTGCGTTATTTACGTTGTTGAGCAGATTTTGTATTCAAACTTATGAAGCAATGGATTAGCAATCTGTTTCAAAACGATTCAAATTCTGATTGATCGTGCATTACGTAATTAGGGTACCTACAGCACCCTAATTACGTAATGCACGATCAATTTTAAATTGAAACCAATTGAAAAAGATTGGCAGTCCATTGCTTCATAAGTTCGACAAAAAAAATTGAGCTGATTTCTTTGTCGAACTTATGAAGCAATGGACTGGCAATCTTTTTCAATTGGTTTCAAATTAAAATTGAGTTTGCGTTACGTAATTAGGGTGCAGGTCTACGTTTGCCGCGGTTGGTCCGTGGATGGGCGATCTTTACATACCAAGACCACTCCGTGCCTCGGAAAACACGTTAAGCCGTTGGTCCCGGCTGTCACAAGTAGATCTTTGATAGTCGTAACGGGTAGTTAGAAGCCCCAAAGTCTGACAATCAGTCTTACCAAGGGGTATTGTGTTACTTAGTACCTAGGTTGTGGAGGTCAGATAGGCAGTCGCTTCATGTAAAATACTGGTATTCAGACTGGAAGCCGTCCCCAAATACAGTTGGGAAGAGGCTGGCAGAGATGATGATAATGTCTGTCGGTGATGAGAATGGTGGATGATTGTTAACTTGACATGAATTCTCTTGCCCGTAGATACCAATACCTCTTTATTCGCCGGAGTAGTAGCAAACTTCTAAAAACTTTTTCTTCCATAAATATCTATCAATATTCTCCTGATATAAAACACTAAAAATACATTAAACAGACTGCGAACCCAGGTTGGTCGAGAAAAAACCTTTAAGGTCATCGCTCATTATAGCAGTACGGCTCCGACACGGCAAATACCTTGTCATTCAAGTTAGGATTTTAAGTCAAATCCATTAAAGTCTATTTTACGATGGCTATACAGAATAGTGGACGGCTCGCAGGCAGGCCTCGCTTGAAGCGCGCTGTCGCGTCGACACGCGACAGCGCGCTTCAAAATATGATGCTTGCATAGATACTAGGACCATGGGAGTACCCAGCTTTTGGTCCAGGGGAGGGCAAATCAGAAATCCCCCCCCCCCCCCACATTTTTTACATAGTTTGATATTGCTGCTGCGTTCGTGTATTTTTAACCAACTTCAAACAAGAAGGACGTATCAAGCTTTATTTTTAAGTATGTTTATCGATACTTTTGTCAATTGTGGACCGAATATAATATGCTTTTTTTAAATGATACACGAATTATCAAAATTGCTTCACGATTGACGAAAATATCGTTAACCATAGTAAAAAAAAAACAGTACTCCTTTTTAAAAGTCTGTTAAGCTGTTTTCAGACCAGCGCGATTTGTCGCGCGACGCGACACGAACAATACAAAACTTCACGGTATAACAATAACCGGTGTCGCGTCGCGCGACAAATCGCGCTGGTCTGAAAACAGCTTTATGCATAACTTCTCCGCAGTAACTAGCATAGCAGAATAATTATCTTTTTTTTAAGTAGATAGGAAGGTACATACATCCATTTCCGATGCGTTGTGGAGAAGCACATCGTCGTGAATTAACGCCCTTGCTGTCCTTGCTGTTGAACTTGACTGGCATTGAGTCGGGTTCTCGGTACAATACACAGGTTATGGCAAGATGCCTTGCCTTGAACTTGCTAGCCAATTTTCGAATATATTACTTTAGATACTGGTCGGTATTAAAATGGAAACCGGTCGTATGGCCGTGACTACGGCTTCAGAATAGCGGTCATTGTCACACCAAATAAACTATGTATCTAAAGTATTTCATTTTGCAAAAAAAAGATGACCCTCAATAATAGGGATGATGAATGGGTAAAAAAAAAATAATAATATTTAGTTCATGACAAAAATCATGTACTGAATCCATGGTAACAGGCTTCGCGTCGATGTCCCTGACACCCTGTATATGACTTCATTTTGATCGATACCTACTTTATTTTTAGATTATTAAATAGCGTCAACAGGATAAATATGCAAAAAAGAAATAAAGTCTAAAATATTCTCAATAATTGGCACTATTTTTTCAACTCGGACACCAGTGATTAATGTTTCTAAAATTGTGTTTATTTAATGACCACTCGCGACTCGAACTTACCAAAAAAATACCGTATTTTCCTTACCACATAATATACAATATAACCAGTCTTTACTTTATTATACCTATTTATGTAATACGGAATATTTAGACAAATATGTGATGTCATATTTAACTGTATCGCACATTTAGAGGTCAATCACTTGTTCCAGAGTCTAGATTTTCTGTTTTAGAAGCTATAATATTTGATTATAACGGCAATATTCTTAACTATTGATGTGAACTATTGGTAACACTTTATTTATAAGTATCAGTTACTTTTCTATCATTTTGTGATACACTACAGATTAATATCAGTTGCTTTCGATGCACAAGACCTTTCTGGGTGTTTCTATCAAACTAGTATTCGCTTTTTAGGATTTTCAGAAATCAAAGTCTCTAGCAAACGGCAGGACGTGACCGAACAAAAATATTAAGAACGGTCCTAAAATTAACCCTTGTGGCATGCCCGGCTCACGTATACAGAAGATTTTGCAAGGTTAAAAACTTATCAATATTTCTATTTATGACAATTATGACTTACCACCGAGATATCAATATCAAGCTCATATTACTATTTGCTATTTGAGATATTATATTGGCTTAGATTCTGAGTAACGCTAGCTCAATCGAAAGCTTCAGCCAGATCTCAGACCAATGAAAGCGTGAATTGCTAAATTAATTACTAACATGTGGATTATTGTGGATATGGCACTGACATGTTCATAGATATTATGTAGCGGTACCTAATCTAGTGCAAAGTGTTACTTATGTAGTCTTAAGCATTATTTAAGTATTTACACAAGTTTGTTTATAAAAACTATTAATTTTGGGTTATGGGCCGTGTCGCCTAAAATAAATGGATTATTATTATTAATCTCTATTTATCCTATGTATAGTAATAGGTGTCGGCTGCTATTACAAACTTATGTTTTCATGTAAAACTAAAACATTCGAATTTTATTTTATGATCGTTGTCGCAAGTCGTTATTTTTGTTATCCAATATTATGATGAAAAAACGCAATTTTTCTAACAATTTAGCTTATCGTGCAACTTGCAGCGCCCGTCCTGATATCGTCATATCGTCCACGTTATTTCGTACCTACATACTCGTTATAATGGAACGTATGTTATCAAGTACCTAATTTACACAAAAATATTAATATTGGGTTAAATCGTAACTCCGTTATACGTTAGAATAGAATAGAACATGATTATTTGCCTAGAATGTAGGCTTACAGGTGGGTGTTACAAAATAATGTTTTGGGTTCAGATACGTTCTACGCAAAAATTACGCGCCTCATAGAGCTTACGTTCATGACTCTTGATACCGAACAAACTCTTGTACCTATGGGAATTTGCCCAAACCCAAGAGCCATAATCATAGGTACCTACGAGATCATTTTGATACAACTTGTACGTTAACTTAAACGCACTTAACAAATGTACGTTGTAAGAGTGCCCATTGAGTTTCTTGCCCGTTCTTCTCCATAGGAACTACTACGCTTTGGAATGGGCAGTTGGCTTCATATTTCTGACTGACCGACTCCTAGACAGTTTAAAAGTGCCTGTAAATGGTTTAATTGAAAGAAATGCTTTCCAGTTTATCAATATTGTTTTGTTTTATTAGGACCTTAGGTGGCTTATTAACACCGTAGGCGCAGGCTTGCGGACGGAGAGCAATCAGCTCACCGTCCGATAAGGACCCAGGCCCGGCGCGTTGTGTTGTGTTCCACGCGCGCCTCAAAGAGATGTCAGCACAACTGACGGGGTCTGTTAGGGCCGATGCCTGCCGGGGTTGCGGGAAAGTCTTAAAGGGTTACCGTGGCCCCTGGCAACGTACAGGCAACTGAAGGAACACGGGTGGGTTTTAGTCAGTAAGAGTCTGACACGCCCTCCCACTCCACCCAGAGCGGGAGAAGTTATTTGATGATTTCCCACCAATAACAAAAATATATTAAAAAAGGTGTCTTATTAAACTTTGAATAAAAGAATGCTTTACAAATAAATGTCTTAATTTATTTGAAAAATATTAATGAATAAATGTTTACACCATATTATGGCAAAACCTAAAAATACAGAATTAACCGGAAGTTACGTTGTTAATTATTTCCGGCACTGTGCAACTACGAAGTGAGAACAATTTAGCATACGAAATAGTTCATTAACCACCTAATTAATCTCTTTAATCTCTTCATAGTAGCTTTCTTTGCCGAAGTCCTTGGGTCCATGGTCCTCTGCGACATAGTAAACTCAAGTAAAAGCCTTTTTACCTAAATCTACTGATGCGATGAAAAATAAGTTTTTCTGAAAAGAGAGAAAATAAAGTATCACATAATTGTGCGACGTTGGTAGGTAAAGACAGGGAAATAAATTGTAAAGCAAATCGACTACCAACGAATTTTTCAAACCTATGATGAAATGGATTAGCAATATCCTTCAAAACTCACGGATTGTGATTGAAAGTGTGTTACGCAATTAGGGTGCTGGTCGACGTGGCGACGCTTGGGGCCTCCCCTAAGTCCAGCAATGGACGTCTTTCGGCTGAAAATGATGATGATGATAGCAGAGTGGTGAAAGTAATAAAACTTAACGGTGAAACGAATACATTTTAAAATCGAAAAGTTCTGCACCCTAATTGCGCAACACTCTTTCAATCACAATCTGAATGATTTTGAAGAGTATTGCCACGGTAGACGGTAGGCCAACTTCATAGAAACGGACGAAGCGCGAGCTATACCTACGCGCCTCGATCGAGGTATGCGCGAGGTACGCAGACAGTCGCGTCTGTGCCGCAGTGACGAACGAACGGTGTGTTGTTTTTTTAACAATAACCGCGCGATTTTTACACTAAAAATAAATTCAAGTACATATTTAATATGACGAGTAGGATATATTGTTGCTGTTTTTGGTTGCATGAATTTGGCAAATAATGCATCCAGAGATAACTTTTTTTAGATTACCTGGAAACTTTGAAAGGTATTATTATTAACAAACAACAACAACAAAATTATTTTATAGTCTTATTATAAAATAATTTTACATATTGTGTGTATTTTTAATGGATAAGTATTTCCTTTTATCTCCCGAAAAAAAGATGTCTGGATTAATAAATAAAGTGAATAGAGTAAAGGAAAGTGATAACACGAGTGAAATAGGTAGTTATAGGAGGTTCATGAATTAATACGGTAGGTACGCTTGTTTTAAAACCTCCGGCATTTGTGTTTTGTTTTGTTATTCAATTCACATAGTATTTTATTTATTTGTGTAGATAAAAAAAGTATATTTACAATCACAAAACTAAATGGAAACACAAAGTAGGCAAATGTAATTAAAATACTGGAGGCGGGCAGCCCTATCGCATGTTTACGTACCGCGCGGCTGTAGGCATTTATTTCTAAGATATGGCTTAGTTATTCTACCGTCTACCGTGGTATTGCTAATCCATTGCTTCATATGCTCGAATAAATTGTCTGCTCAACAAAGTAAATAACGCAATGACAGCCCTTTCACACGGCAGGCCAGTTTTTAACAGGATCCTGTTTTCTGCAGGATCCCGTTTGATGGCGAATGTGTTTATATGCTAGCGTTCACACGAGCATCCCGCATGCGGGATCCTGCAAAAAACCGATCCGGTCGAATTGTGCCGTTCGGTTTTGTCACTAGAAACTGGATCCGAAGTCCAGTAAAAAGCGGAATCCCGTTTAATCACACATATATTTCAATAGCAGTGTTCACACGGCTTACTGCGTGCGGTTTTTTGCTGGACACTGTTGCTGCTGGACTTTTTACTGAATCCTGCAAAACTGAAATGCCATGTGAACACAGCGTCCAGTTTAGCAGGATACCGTAAAAAGCCGATCCTGCAAAACTGGACTGCCGTGTGAAAGGGCTGTTCTGTCTGCAATTGCTCCGCTGATTAGTGTAAATTATCTCATTCTCAAATGTAAGTTCTTGGGCACCGTACCTACTCAAACCCTCAATGACCCCTTTGCCCTTTTTCAAAGTTATTAAGAGTGTTTATTCTGAAAGTTGGCAACGTCGCAAATAGATGTCATGTCAAATAAGTATTTCGCTATTTTGAATATTTTGGAAATGTGGCTAAATAGCGAACTAAAATATTAATAATGAATTCTGAATTTGATTTTGTAACCGTTTTAGGTGCAAGAAGGTTTTTGGAAAGTCTCCAAATACTTTTTAAGTAAATCTAAAACTAAATATTCAGTGTTACTATATTAATTATGCATTTCATAATCAATATTCTAGTTCCCTAGTTAGCCACATTTCTTATTTCCATACAGTAATATTGCCAAATTAATCAAAACAGGTAAATATTTGACAGCTATTTGCTACGTTGCGATTAAAGTACGGTGTTACTATTAATAACACCGTACTTAATCGCGAGCGTGACTGCCTCGTTGGTCTAGTGGTTGCAAGCGCTACTGCTGAGCATGAGGTCCTGGGTTCGATTCCCGGGTCGAGCAAAGTGTTATTGGGTTTTTCTATCTGAAATTTCTCAGTAGCAGCCCGGAGTCTGGATTTGTGCCCGGTAGATGGCAATAGGCTCATCCCCTGGCGAAATGTGTGGGTGTACTACAGGTAAATCTCTGCCTACCCCTTCGGGGAAACAAGGCGTGATGTTATGTGCATGTGTATTAAGAGTGTTTATTCTGAAAGTTGGCAACGTCGCAAATAGATGTCAAATATTTTGCTGTTTTGATTAATTTGATAATATTTCTGTATGGAAATAAAAAATGTGGCTAACTAGCGAACTAGAATATTGATTATGAAATGCAATAATTAATATCGTAACACCGAATAGTTAGTTTTAGATGTAAAAAAAGTATTTGGAAACTTTTCAAGTGCCTTTTTTCAGCTAAAACGGGTACAACATCAAATTCAATGTCATAATTGCAATTCATGATTAATTATCTAGTCAATTGGTTAGCCACATTTCTTATTTCCTTATAGTATTATTTCCAAATTAATCGAAACAGGTAAATATTTGACAGCTATTTACGACGTTGCCAACTTTTAGGATGCACCCTCTTAATCGCGAGTCACCGACTCCCAAGAGAGCCACAAACAATAGATAGGTAATTAATTTTGTCTCACTATTCGACGCTTGATAAATTATCTTAGACCGAGTTTACACTAGGCAAAGGGCACCAAACTCGCCAATTTGTTTTATTAGTTGTCCGTTTTTAGAAATAATAATATGGCTGTCGCGGTCCATTTGGTAGACGTTTACTAGCAACCAAGATTAAAAATATCAACGAAAATAAACCTGTACCCTAATTGCGTAATACACGATCAATTAGAAACTGAATCGTTTTGAAACAGATTGCTAATCCATTGCTTCATAAGTTAGAAAAAATCTTCTTTTCAACAACGTAAATAACGCAATGAATGTTGTTGAACTGTCAAAATGAAACAGCCCCCCAATTACGCAATGCACAATCAATTTTAAATTGAAACCAATTGAAAAAGATTGCCAGTCCATTGCTTCATAAGTTCGACAAAAAAAATCTGCTCAATATTTTTTGCATTTGCATTACGTAGTCAACCGGGGTTACTTTGAATCACGGGGTGACTTTGATCGAAACTTCCATTCATATAAAATCGCGAATTGCGTTAAACGAAACGCAATTTGGTAGTTTTTTTTTTCAATGTTAGCAACACTGAAGAACTGTTAAATCCTTTTTTGAGGACGCGCTGGGAATTCATCAACGATTTTTAATTGAAAAAGTTAAATGTATTGTTCTTCTAAGGGTCGCGCCACATCTGCCGAACGTTCCGCGGCGGAAGGTTCGGTTGAATACGCTTCTAATGTTTTTCAAGTTACCTATGACACATCAGCCGAACGTTACGTCCATAGAAATGCAAGCAAACATGACGCGACGGAACGTTACGCCGCGGAACGTTCGGCAGGTGTGGCGCGACCCTAAATAACTGTGCTGCAAAATTTTTATTGGGGCTACTTTGTAATCACGTAATAAAACCGGGGGTATCAAAGTAACCCCCATTCTACGTATAACTTTATCGGCCAGTTTTTATTTTTTTTCTCAATTTCAAGACATATTTTTTCACTTATGATTACAGTAATCGATATCAATAAAAAAACCGATAATTAGACATTTTTTTTATTTTTTTACACCCACAAATTTAAAAGATATGGACTTTGAAAGTTCAAAATTGATCAAAGTAACCCTGGTTGACTGTAATTAGGGTGCAGATTAGTTGTAATCGTTTACGAAAATGTGTTGCGTAATTGACTAATTAGATACTTAGCTGAATAATTTTAAGCAGGTTTTACTTTGAACTATCTGTCTGAAGTCTGGAGTAAAGCTGATGGAAGCTATTGCCATTAAATCTTGGAGATGTTCATCGGTAAGTCGAGATCGAAATTTAAGTACCTACTGAAGGTTATTTACAAAATACGCGGGCGGTCCGCCATTTGGTGACTCCTGCACTATAAGCCTAGCGCCACACCTGCAGAACGTTCCGCGGCGGAACGCTCCGTCGCGTCTCTATGGACGTAACGTTCTGCTGATGGGTCATAGGTAACTTGAAAAACATTAGGAGCGTATTCCACCGAACGTTCCGCCGCGGAACGTTCGGCAGGTGTGGCCCGACCCTAAAGACTCTCCCCCACAGGCGCGTTATTATCGGTCGACAATATCGGACGCATTATGCGATATCTGTTTTCAGTACATTTTGCATTAGGGCGACCACGAAGTTACACATACACACTGCTTCGATAATAACGACGCAATACTTAGAAGTTAGGACGCTTGCGTTCCTCCGTCCTGCGATATTCCGATATTTATTCTTAGAACATTTTGTATTAGGGCGCATACGATCTTACACCCGCGTTAATAACGTTAGTACTATTAGACCCTCGATAATTTGGTTTTTCCGATTGGTATTCTAATTATTAGTGGTTACATGTCTGTACGAGTTACCAGTTTTTTTTTTTTAATGGATATTGATTTATCATCAGACGAAGAATTTTTAACGAGTGTAACTGTGAGGAGAGTCTTAACACGTTCAGTGCTGGGAACCATCCAGGGGGCCGTCTACTAATTTACAAACGTTGTAATGGTGTCCCAGATTTTGTATGGAAAATCTGTCATAAACTCACCATCGTGACACCATTATGACGTTTGTAAATTAGTAGACTTGGCCCCCTGGAGGGTTTACGGAGGGTTTACTTAAGCCGCATATGGGATGACGGGAACCCTCGCGGAGGGCTCATTTTAAATGTAGATTTTTCTTAGCAAATACCACATTATAAATTGTGAAACTAAATTCAGTTGTATATTTTAACATGATTTTAATTCTTATGCCGGTGACACTTCGAGGGTTAACTTTAGTGCAAACGTAATGCCGGTGAACTTGCAATATGTATGGCGGCATGGCGTATGAGCTCTATGAAAATGGGTGGAGTCGAAAGTGTTAAAACATGTAAGTATTCTACTTTGTTGTGTCTTACTGTTTTCGTTACTTTATGATTTACTCCTAAAACAACTTGTAAGAATCTAAACACTAAATGTTCCGTATCAAAAAGTTCTAAAAGCAAATTATCCTAATAGCAAAACAACAGTTTATCAAAATGTCCTATTAGCAAATCATCCCACAAGTTGTTTTTCCATCTATCAAATAGTTACAAACAAAAAAAAAAGGTGAACAAAATAGTTAACAAAACATGCTGAAACACAAACAACATCAATGCCTGCTCTTATTGTATGATATACAGTATGTTAGAGGGCGTTCCCGTTAACCTGCAATAGTATAGCGTCCATACATGCCAGAAAAAATACTAAAATAAAAAAAAAAAATTTTTTTTTTTTTTTTAATTGATGCATAGTTGTAACGCTCTGTACACGGGCACTTGTCTTTCAACGTGGAAAGACAAGTGCGACAAGTGCGCGTGTACAGGGTGTTTGTTTTACGTATGAAATAAATATTTTTTGTGAATATTTTATAATAAAAAAAGTTTTTTTTTTCGATTTTAATATTTTTCATAGCATGTATGGAGTCTATTGCGGGTTAACGGGAACGCCATCTGTTAGTTAACATACTGTATAAACTTACATTATTTTAAACACGACTTGTTTTTGACAAGGCTTTTAAAAGACTTGTTGCTCACAAGTTTCCAACTTGTTTAAGAGTTAATGTATTGTAAACGCGGGTTCACAAATAGGTACTTACCTAAATGTTAACGATTATTTGGCAAATAACTAAAGGTATACGTTCTTACAAACTAAACACCTTAATTTATAAAGATAAATATTCTGGCATAAATTCCGAATCTTCTTCTTCTCTCGGCGTTCGACGAACCGTAGATCAACTCAGTCATTTGTTGCCCTTCGCTAGGCAGCTGGCAATAATACACAGCAAACTGCCATACGATGAGCCGCAACCGACAAGAGTTTTGACGACATCTTCTGGTTTCTTCACAAGTTCATGACGATGTTACAGTTAACAGTGATCGCATCAAACTTAGGGCCTGTTTCACCACCTATGATTAAGTTCCTATTAACTTACTTGGCAGATAATTTCATACCAATTCTGTTCCATTTTTTATTTTGTGGCTATTCGGACATCGTGAAATAGGCCCTTAGATAATAGATTTAGACAATACTAGAGAGATAGGTACACTGTCAAGATATACAGTCAGGCAATTTGTTTGTTGAGCAGTTTGACACACCAATTTGCCGTTAAATTAAGAGCGTTCATTCTAAAATTTGGCGAAGACGCAAATAGCAGTCAAATATTTACCGGTTTTGATTAATGGAAATATGAAATATCGCTAGTGACCTTAAATATTAATAATTAATTGCAAATAAAACACTGAATTTGATGTTGTATGTAAATGTTACAAATACTTTTTTTACATCTAAAACTAAATATTCGATGCTACGATTTACGATATAAATTATTGCATTTTATAATCAATATTCTTAATCACTAGTTAAATTAATAAAAACAGCGAAACTTTTGACAGCTATTGACGATATTGCCCATTTTCATAATGCACGCTGCATTAACTTAACGCGATGTCAATGACTGCCAAAGAATGATGAAGTAGATATTGGTAGTCAATTTACATTACAACCAGGCTCCCTGACATTACATCAAGAGTGAGACACATCCCTACTTAAAAAACTAAACGTTATAATTTTAGAGTTACAAGAAAATACGGCGTGTCCGGGACATCGACGCGAAGCCGGTTACCATGGATTCAGTACATGGTTCTGAATCCCCCTGCGTTGAAATTTTTCGTCGGTTATTTAAAAAAAAACCAGCTGTTCCGTACATTTTGACCGCGTAGGTAGGTATTGCACTTTTCTATGAAACAGCAGATTTTTTTTTAATAACCGACGAAAAATTTCAACGCAGGGGGGTCCAGAACCATGTACTGAATCCATGGTAACCGGCTTCGCGTCGATGTCCCTGCCACCCTGTATAGAGCACGGATACATACTAATTACAAGTACCTAAATTAAGAAACACATCAAAGAAAAATTCAAATCAAAATTCCAGCTAATCAACCGTTCCCATCACGAACTCGACCGTTATTTAAATTTCGAAGCATCCACAATAAATTCGTTTAATCGTGTATTTATGACCAAGCCAATCGTTGCACGATAACATTTAAAACAAAACGTTTCAATGCTTTAAAACTTAATTAACATAATCAATTAGTTATTATTTTTGTTAGTAGTTAATGTTAAAACACAAAACAATTTTAAAAATAAAGTAGAAGAGACAATTTTCAACATTTCATGGACGACTTATATTAAAATGGGTATAAAATGTTCAGATTTACTTACCGTAACATGGAGGGATGCAGACGACACTGCCGACCAATACAATGGATCACTATAACAATTTTTCCCGTCGACCGTTGTTAATAAACGATATTTTATCTATAAGGAAAGCCGCGTATTTAATATAGGGAGCCAATTAACGTATTTCATGACCGCTACAGTAGCAGGACAACTAACTAACACTACAAAAATTGTGGCCGTAGTGATGTGTTCGTGAACGATCCCGGAAAAAAGTCCGTAGTTTTAGATACCTACTCTATGTTGCGGAGGAAGGTTACAGAATTATGACGTTGATGGGATGTTAGTTTCCCAATTAATAAAGGATCCTTGCTATTTAGTACTTTCTATCTGTGGTTGAAATTCGTTGATTTCGTTACTAAAGACTTAAGTATGTTCCATATTCGGTATTCGACAAGTTTCTATACCTGGTCTTTCTTTTTTGTCTTATCTATAGTCATGTTAGTGGTCGTAAATTCAATTATTTAATTATTTGCTATTAAAATTGTGGTTGAACCTGACTGTAGTAAAGAAGGTGCATAACTTTAACCACATCTGACTCATCATTCTCCTGCCCGTATCCCAATTTTATTTGGGGTCGGCGCAACATGTCCCTTTTTTCCATACTTCTCTATTAGTCGACATCTCAGTAGTTACCCCCTTTCTAGCCATATCATCCTTCACACAGTCCATCCATCGTTTCTTTGGTCTTCCGTGGGTCTTCCCCTACTCTTATAGCCATCGACATTCATACTCAAAACTTTCTTCACGACATTTTCCTCATTCCTCCGCATCACATGCCCATACCATGACAACCGATTTCCGCACAACTTTTCGGTCACTGGTGCCACTTTCAGACTTCCTCTTATGTACTCATTTCTTACTCTATCCATTCGTGTAACACCACACATCCCTCTTAGCATTCTCATCTCAGCTACATGCAATTGCCTTTCATTCATCCCTTTGGTAGCCCAACATTCTGATCCATACAAGACAGTAGGTCTAACCATTGTTTTATAAATCTTCCCCTTAAGTTTAAGGGGAATGCGGGAGTCGCAGAATGCTCCCGTGACCTGCTGCCATTTCATCCATCCAGTGTTAATTCTGTGCTTAACCGCCCGATCTATTTCGCCATCGCTGTGCACGAGTGAACCGAGATACCTAGAGAGACCGCCGAAATCGCAGAACATAATAATATGTTCAGTTTTGGTTCTGCTGATTTTCAAGCCAACACTCTCCAGCTTCTGCTGCCATTCCTCCAATCTGCTCTGGATCTCAGGTTCATCCTCACCGACAAGAACAATGTCATCGGCAAACAGCATGCACCAGGGTGCCTCTTCCTGTATGTCCGACGTCAGGGCGTCCATAATAAACAAGAAGAGGTAAGGACTTAAAGCCGACCCTTGGTGCAAGCCTACAGCCACACTGAACTCATCGGTATTGCCAGCAGCTGACCGAACGTACGTACGAGATTGGCTGTACATAGCACGAATTAACTCTACATACTTCCCGGGCAAACCTTTCTCTTTCAAGGCCCACCACAACACATCCTGAGGTACCCTATCATACGCTTTCTCCAGATCAATGAACACCATGTGCAAGTTCTTGTGTGCACGTCTGTACTTCTCACACAATTGGCGGAGTGCAAAGGTTTAACCACCACATCTGAATAATTTAATTTAATGCTTTTGAGGTTGTAGGGTCAGTTACTGAGTCACATTACATTTTAAGTAAGTACCTATTTAAAATCCTAGGCATTCTATCAAACTACAATATCAAACAATACTTCGTTTCTTTGATCGGCAGGAAACATATTAAAAGAATGAATTTAATGGAAGATAGATTTAACAAATTAAGGTCGGTAAGTATATTTGCACTAGCACTTTTTCAGAGACTGTGTGTTGATAACAAGCAGTTAATCAATCTGCTCTATATGAAACTTGAAAGTTCCCGTATTTATTAGTTATTGTACAGTTACATCGGCCTTGTGGCTATGGTATCCAAAAGAATCTCGTACAATCCTACTAGCAAGAACAGCAATCTTGTAAGTGGCATCTTTACTTTCCATGAGTAACTTTACCATGATATCTCTCGATTACTAAAAATCTGTTGCCGCCATTTAATATCAAAGAGATACAAGAGCAGAAAAATCGACTACTTGTAGTAATCCAGAAATAATTGTCTATTTAATTCATGGGTAGGTAAAGTCTCATGGAAAGTAAAGATGCCACAGTTGGCGGTACTAGATGTAAGTTTTCCTAATTAAATGAACAAGTAATGTATAAATAGTATTTATAGACTTATAGTCAGCAAAATTAAAATCCCGCTTTTTCCCCTCACTAATCCAGCAACGAACACACTTCGTTATCGAATACACAGGAAATGTGACAGGAAGACCGCACCGTGGCCGATATAGAACAGCTCCCTAACACATTACAAATAATCGTATTTTACCCTAATCTAATTGGTATAAACTTTGACATAGCAACCGGTAGACGAACGCTTAATTTTTAGGTTCTCCCAAGGTCATGGGTTTTTCCTAAACCCACTGTACCTAGATGCTCGAGAGAAAATGTTACATCAGAAACTTTTGCAACGATATTTTAATCTTATATCTGGTTCATTGGTCTAGTGGTCGCTAGTACGGTCCATGGGTTCGATTCCCAGGTCGGCCAAAGTGTTATTGAGTTTTTCCGCCAGGAATTTCTCATTAGCAGTCCGGAGTCTGGATTTTTGCCCGGTTGATGGAAAAAGCTTGCCCCTTGTTGATCTTATTTTTTTAATATACTATTATTAGGTAGGTACCTAAATAGTCCTAGATATAACTCCCAAAAGACTTTTTATCTATTGCTCATTATAAAGATACAGGTAGGTCTTGCAGGCTGATCCTGCACATAAGTACTTACACCTTTCCAGCTTTATATTTCAACCGTAGTAGGTAGAAGGTACTTTCATTGTACCCACATAGGTACTATTATAAGCGGCTTATTTGTGATTCTCCGGGATTTACTCGCCCGAAACGGGCAAATCGACACTTTTAAATACCTAATATTATTTTTTCTTGTGAGGCGATTCGCACGAAGTTAATTTATTTGTAGGCGAAACGATAACTCCAAAAATTGATTCACCCAGCACCCTCGATCGAATCGTTTAAATTAAAGGGTATAAGTAAAAATTACTTATTATTATTGAACTATGGAAACACTATGGCCCCTGCCTGACCAATATTTTATATAAAAAACACAGTTATAAGGCTGCCTGTCCACTGGAGCGGAGAGGAGAGGAGAGAAGCGGAGATGTGCCATTATTAACCAATCAAATCTAAACTCAGGGGCGGAGTCAAGATTCTATTGGTTAATATTGGCACATCTCCGCTCCTCTTTTCTCCTCTCCGCTCCAGTGGACAGGCAGGGGGTGACTTGCACACTCAATAATGGACCCCGGAAACGGTCGCTAGCACAAAGTGTCGTAGCGACAAGGGGGCAACATTGTCCTGAGGTGCTTATGAGGAGTGGAGCGGTATTCCACGGCTATCAGGACAATCCCGGAAGTACGGTCAAGATCCCTACCAGCATCTTATTGTTAATTTAATACAATTATTATTAATGTACGCCACACGAAAATACCTGTGTATTATCAGATTCCCAAAGACCACACGGCAATATTTATAATGACGAGGCAATGTGATAAATAAGGAAGTTCAAATTATAATTAATTATTTCGCCCTAAGTAGCTTGTCATTATTGATAATGCGCGGGCATTATGAAAAATGCCCATATTTATTACTTGGTCCATAAATACATTTTGACCGCGTTGTATTGCACTTTTCTATGAAACAGCAGATATTTTTTTTAATAACCGACGAAAAATTTCTACGCCCGAGCGTTCAGAATCATGTACTGAATCCATGGTAACAGTTTTCGCGTCGTTGTCTTTGCCACCTTTGTTGTATACGATACAATAGATGTAGAAAGGTTTTGAATCTAAGCATTGAATCATTAACCACACAGTAATTTATCTAATTAAGTTATTGTAAGGATTTTACTGAAACAAAGATTAGGTAGGTAATCCACATAACAATAAAAGCCACGTCATCCCATATTAGTTACCTATTACATAAATAATGACATAATTTGCTATAAATACCAGTTAATTAAATATATTAATAAGTATACCTATCCATATTATTATTAATTGTGTGCTCCACAATAACAAAATGAGTTCGAAGGCCATAATTAAATTTATCATCGTAAGGAAAACCACAATTTGAAACTATTGTACTTACAATGTTTTGGAAAATCCCGTCAAAGGGAAAATGTTGTTACAATAATTTCAAGCTACGTTAACATATTTTAGTTTTATTTAATTAATAGGTACCTAACTTTTCTAGTTAGTCGGCTCAGAAAACGCTTATAAAAGTTGTTGTACACCACACAGACTTTTACAAGCTCCATGCTCCTTTGCAAGGGCGTTGCCAGCCGATGGCCCAGGGGGGGGCAAGTTGATATGAGGATGGGAAAAGTATGATTTGTGGGTAGGTAGGTAGGTACAGTCGCAGTAAATATAATGGTACAGTCAAAGCTTTACACTTGTAGTGCGACTGTTAACTCCACGGCGCACAATGGGGCCAAAATCAACGCTGGTGGACATTTGATTTTTAACTCGGTAGTCCCGATAGGAATTGAGAACAATAATAATTTTCATCTTCAATGTATGGATTGGAAACGGACCTTTCGGTTTTTCCCAAAACTATCCAGAACTTTAGAAGTGAAACCTTAATAGATAGGTATGACTGGGCGCGCCCGTATATTGGTGGTACGCCCAGTCATAATACCTATTAGAGGTATTATGACTGGGCATAGCACCAATATATTGATACAAATACCTACCTATTACGTCCCCGGACTCCGGACTTATCCGGAGTCCGGGGACGTAATAGGTAGGTTCCATGTCTCCTAAACGGGGTCTTAACCCCGTTTAGGAGACATGGAACTTTAAAAAACCAAATAAAAGTCGTCTTAATAAACAAAATTGGCTTTATAGATATTATAGTTTCTTTACATTAAAATGCCTGTATTTTTGACTAAATGGTTTTGAATCTCTAGAGACAGGCAGCTGCCCCCCCTGCCCCCTCTTGGAGACGCCCATGCTCCTTTGTAATAAAATTAACTATGACTTTATCTTGATAGAACTCTGCCTAACCCCTCGAGGAATAAAGGCGTGATGTTATGTTTAACTTTAAAATAATCTTGTAGGAATACCTATATAATAAAGCAGAGTGCACATTGACATTACAGCGTATCGCATTTCGCTAAAAAAAGCGCAGTGCGGCCTGCCTGTAGTGTGCGATGGTTCATAGGTGATAGGTAGTATGAAAAATGAACATCATACAAAATATACGAAAGTGGTGGTACCTATATAGGAGGATTTTGCAATGAGGTGCGTCCCGACCATTATCTACGTCAGCCTAGAGCAGATTTTCTCCTGCAAACATGGTATCGCTCAAGTTAGCTGTCGGGAAAGGTCATCTCTGGCAGACGACATAGAAGAGCTCTGGCCGTCCAGATAAGTCAACTCTGGCAGTCGAGATAGGTCATCAATTACAGCCTACTGGAGCCTGTGTTGATTGTAGATTTTGCCAGGTCCTGACTCTTATGGACAATGGGCAAGTTATTTATTTCGCTGTTTCGGAACTCTATTGAACATACGACTGTATCTTGTACCTGTATAGGACAGATTTTAGGTATAAGTATAGGTAATGAACAAATTCGCGCCTCTTCCTTATACAGGGTGGCAGATACATTGACGCGAAAACTGCTAAAATGGATTCAGTACATGATTCTCTGCGTTGAAATTTTTCGTCGGTTATAAAAAAAATATCTGATGTTTCATAGAAAAGTGCAATACCTACGCGGTCAAAACGTATGGCATAGGGCTCGCACAGCAGATTTTTTTTTACATAACTGACGAAAAATTTCAATGTAGGGGTTACAGAATCACGAACTGAATCCATGAAGTTAACAGTTTTCTCGTCGTTGTCCCTTGGCCCCTGTATACTTTGAGCTACTAATGATGTACCTATAACTCTATAACTAATATTATTTTTCAAATAGTCAGCATTATCGTTTCTTCTAAATTTAAGCTAAATAAGACCGATGCAGCTACTTACAATCAAACTAGGAAACCACTTATCGATAAAGTGCAATGCAACACAATACTTACCTTCTCAAAATCTAGGTCAAGGTCACTTTTCATCCGGAACGTAGTAGGTTTCCATTTACTCCATATTATATCGATCTTACTTCTCAATAACACACCAATTAACACTCAAGCTAAATAAAAATATGTCACGGAATAGTGTTCAGAAGCTTTACCTACTCTTTTGTTTTGTTAAAAAGGTTTTTGTTTATAAAAGGAAGGATGCTGGGGTAGCTGTGGGTCACTGGTGGATGTCAAGTTCTAGGTGAAGGCCAGTTCAGGACCTGCGCAGACGGGAACGGGGAATGTTGCCAATATATGCGGAAAGCGTCTGAATTCTTTCTATAGCAATATGTTGAGGTTCTGAGCTTTTTTATAGCTGAGTAAGAGATTAAAGGTGTTAAGAACTCTTTTACGGTGTGTTTCTATTTGTTAATTTGATTTGCCAGTGAGGGAAAAGAAGCATAATTATTATTTTAGTAATTCTTATATCATTCAGTTTTATTCATTTTGATGTGCGGTGTTACACGAAAGGATAGAGTAAGAAATGAGTACAATAAGAGGAAGTCTGAAAGTGGCACCGGTGACCGAAAAGTTGTGCGGAGATCGGTTGTCAGGGTATGGGCATGTGATGCGGAGGAAAGCGGAAAATGTGAGGAAAGTTTTGAGTATGAATGTCGATGCCTCGATGGCAATAAGAGTAGGGGAAGACCAAAGAAACGATGGATGGACTGTGTGAAAGATGATATGGCTAGAAAGGGGGTGACTACTGAGATGAGGACTAATAGGGAAGTATGGAAGAAAGGAGAATAATTCAGTTTTATTCACATAACAGCTAGAGTTCTATAAAAATAGATGTTCAATTAGTTACTATTCCGTAGCCGTGAATTGTGTTTTAAATATTACTTCGAGCCCATGTTATGCTTTAGCAACTTCTTCATTTGCGTTAATTATAAATTTCATCAATCTTTTGTCAATTTAAAAATTCAATCTGACTGGCTATAGATATGACATAAATAATCCATGAAATCCAGAGCTGTGGCGGCCCAGTATAGGTCGTGGGTTCGAACCCAGTCAGGCGCTTTACTTTGTGTAAATAATTTCATCACCACTGCTCTCAAAACGGTGAAGGAAAAGATCGTGAGGAAACCGGCTGTCATGTCTTAGAACCAAAAATTCGAAGACATGTGACATCTACCAACCCGCACTGGGCCCGCGTGGTAGATTACGGCCTAATCCCTCTCACAGAGAGGAGGCCTGTGTCCCAGCAGTGGGAACATTAATAGGCTGATTTTGTTAATCCATGAAATAATATAGGTACTTACCGATACATTACCCATAACATATTAAACTTCACACCTATATCTCCGAAGGGGTCGACAGACGTGTTGAGTACACCCACATTCCGCGACTTCTATACATATAAGTCCCATGTTGAAGTGGTTATAGGGGGCGACCGTTTCGCCATCAGACACAAATCTAAACTTCGGGCTGCTAACACTTTGCTCCATCTGGGGATCGAACCCATGACCTGACTACGCTCAGAAGGCACGATTACGACCTCTACACCAAAGAGTCGGTCATCATAATCATTTTAAATTATAAATAGACATTATATTATATTATGTCATTTACCGTAATGGAAGGTTCAATATAATAAAACACACTTCGTAAATATATAATGTATAATGCTATAATAATCTAAGTAAAATAACGTAGTAATAAAATCAAATAGTACATAAATGGAGGTCACAAAAACAAAAATAAATCAAATAAAATATTTTACACGGGGCGGATTACACCATACTTAACGATCGCTTAACGTAAGTTTAAGTCGGTGGCTAAGTTTACACTTCCTTTTCACGTAGCAGCAATATTAATAACATTTTTGAGACCCCGAGATAAGACGAATAAGCAAATAAAATATGAACAACCTGCTTGTGAACTTAAAACAATCTTAACAGTAATAAGTTGCAGTGCCTAAGTCGCAGACATCGGATTTATTCGCAATTAATTTGATACATATTTCATTACTTTATAGGTTTAATAGCTCGAAATATTATATGGACGTGAATTTTAATATTTACAAAGCATTGAATATATTAATTAACCAAAATCAATAGCGTTCGTAAGCTAATTAATTTAACCAGATGCCTGCAACAACTACTTACTTAAAGTAAAATGAAATAAATAAACATTTATACTCTGTTCACCATTTTAACTCTCGCATGGTATTAATTAACCAAAATCAATAGCGTTCGTGAGCTAATTAATTTAACCAGATGCCTGCAACAACTACTAACTTAAAGTAAAATGAAATAAATAAACATTTTTACTCTGTTCACCATTTTAACTCTCGCATGGTGCAATCCGCCTATACCAGCGGCGATCAGCTGCCTTTAAACAAAGTAATGGTGCGCGATAATGTCTAACATTTTATTATTAATAATTAATAATAAGACGGTTTGCACACAACGCTAGGCAAGTCTCAAACTCCAGACAACTTAGGACAAACCCTTGGTTTATAAAAGCAAAGTGAAAAAAAATCCAGTCCGATCCGTGAGCGACCCTGTTGGAAATTTGCTCATTTTAATGGAATTGGTGTAATTTTGGTACTAAATGTGTGTGTGAATTTTAAATAGCAATACCTTTTTTATTTTCAATAATAATAAGATTTTTTATTACATTTTGCTAATGTTATTGCAGTACCTATGTGTCCCTTACGGATTGTACAGAGTTTTTTTTTATTGTATATTATCTTTAATAATTTTGATTGGTTTTCTTGACCTTCAGCTGTTATTAAGTAGACACAATAGAATTTTAATTGTTATGCCCACCTGATGTCCACTGTAACGGTCAAGCGGTTAACCAATCATAGCTATAGAGATTTGAGAGCAGTGATTTCATCAAGCGTCTAAAAACCAGGAGTCAGTCTGCGACTACAAACAGAATGCCACAAAACTTACCCATATTTGAATTCAGAATCGCATCTCTCTCTCAACTATTTTTTGGTAGGTACAACAAACTCAATGTGGTCACAATAAAGTTCAAATTTAATTGTTACCAATTTTTTTCGAAGTTTTTGTTAAAACGGGCAATCAACAATCATTTTAGTATAAATGACGCTAAGGTAGATAGTTGAGTAAGTGACGCTGGGATTATGAATTCAAGTATAAATGGACGATTATGGGAGACTTTTCTATTGTTGTGTACGAAAGGCTTAATGTTACATATCGGGTCGCAACACCAACGTATTAACTAAATCCATTAGGCCGTTTATATAGCAAAACAAGTAATATGGCGTGTTGGTAGCCAACTATTAATTCTAGGGAGTGGGTATGCGATGTCCGATACTAAACTATGAAACACGACATTTTAGAACAAAACAAAACTAAACTTTTTGGGAGTTTAGTTCCTAGTTTTTTCTTTTCTCTAGTTTCTAGTTTTTTTTAGGTGCAAGTTTATTTGCGATACAATTATGAGCGCTTAAGCCAAAAGTTGGCAACGTCGCAAATAGCTGTCAAATATTTACCTGTTTTGATTAAGTTGGCATTAAGGAAATATGAAATGTGGCTAAATAGTGAACTAAAATATTGATTTTGAAATGCAATAATTAATATCATTACACCGAATATTTAGTATTAGATGTAAAAAAAAGTATTTGGAAACTTTCCTAATGCCTTTTTTACACCTAAAACGGTTACAACATCAAATTCAGTGTTATAATTGCAATTCATTATTAATATTCTAGTTCGCTAGTCAGCCATATTTCATAATTCCATAGAATAATATTGCCAAATTATTTAAATTAGCAAAATATTTGACATCTATTTCCGACGTTGCCCACTTTCAGAATAAACGCGTCGTAACCACGTCGAACAGGGATTTATTATTAAATATTTAAAAGTGCTTTAAAAAACTCAAGCATTGTAATATCGACAGTAACATATAAAACACAATATCAATTAGGTACCTGGTACATACTTAAGTAAGTGCAGATTTCACCAATGAAATTGAACGCGTTCAGCACATCTTAACGCGCTCAAGAGCTGTCAGTGTACAATATTCCAAACAATTTTGACACTGACAGCTCTTGAACGCGATTTAGAAATGCTGATCACGTTTAATTTCATTGGTGAAGTCAGCCCTTACTTAGTTAGATCAAAAATAAGGTAATAACCTTATAACTTTTTTAAAGCTCTGGCACACATTTAAAAGCCTCATTACACACATTTTCTTTGCCAGATATTCTAAAACCTTCGTGTTTCATACTCTAGTATTAGACGCGAAAAGCAATAGGGAACTTTTACCCTGATCACACACAGTCGGCTCGACATTCTCACTTAGCATGTATGTATCATCGCCTTAAGTTACGAAAGATCCAAAATTGTATACAAGCTTCTGATAATGTCAACATGGTCGATTACATCGTCACGGAAAGAAGTCTATAGGTACTTAGTCTTACTACAAGAGATATTTTATCTAAAAAATTCTCATCATCCTATCCTAGGCTAAAATGGTCGTAGCTTCGCATAATTATGTATTACAAAACAACAAAGGACTTTTTTTTTGTATTTTATCACCTTTTCTACATCACAGCATGTCGATACGAACGTTGTTTGATATTCTAGTTTATTTCGTACTAGCAGGCCACGCAATTGATATATATGCAGCGTTGTCGTGGCGAAGCTTGATCTCAAAATGGGCGGGACACATAGCTTTTTAAACCCTGCGCGGTTTATTGTAATACTATAATCTCCTACAGACGTCGTTCCGCAACTGTGCCAGAAATCAACAGACTACCGCCCAGGTCATCTGTCTGACTTCCCGGCGTTGTGTAAATGATTCGGCGCGTCCGCAAATGCGAATTTCAGCCTATACGCCTCAGCTACCAGCACACTTATATTCGAATCGGTCCAGTTCTGAGTGGGCACATTTTGTAGGAGTATCATGAGCCCTTGGAAGTCTCTTTCTAGCATAAGTCTTTCCCGCCAATGGAGTAAGAAAGCCGCGCAGACGTATAGTTGGAAGGTGGCGAACCCGTCTGATTCGGCGAGGTAAGTGTCCCACAGGCGTATGGTGCAAGGAAGAGGTATTTCTCTAGTGAGAAGGTTGTTCATCCACCTAAATGAGAACTGAAGGTAGTCTACGCCGTGTGTCTGCAGGTGCTCGTGGAGAGGTAAGTCTATGCGACGTATGAGCTCCTTCAATTGATTCACCTGCAAGCAAACAATATTATGTGAAATCGGTTTCATTACCAAAATTTAAATTTCGCGGTTCATTTTCTACAACGTATTTCATTTTGAGGAAATATTCTGCACTGAATTTAAGAACAACGAAAGGCCATTTAAAATATGGAGTCTACCATTCCAGAACAATTTTAAAATTCTAAAGGTACTGTTCCGAGCTCCCTTTAAATGTGCCTTTGTAGCAGTAGCTGGTTTAAACACATGCAATCTCTAGGATTTTCGGTGGACCGTACAAGTCAACGCCTTTGGGACAGTTCGGAGTAAACAAAAGGTACATAATATCCTGTTTATTTCTGAAGTCAACGGCCCTTATGATACCATAACCTATTAAAATACCACTATGCAATTTATTTCATGCCACATTTACCTGTTTTGGCATGTCTATTTTTGGTGCTATCATTTTCCTGAGTTCAGAAGCTTTAATTGTTATTATCGAAACAAATGACGCATAACATTCAGAGAGGGAACAACAAACACAGTTTGTGGTTAGTGATAGTGGCCAATTAGAGCGGTATGTGGTAGGGAAAAGATTATTATTAATGTGTCTGTTTCCTTGTTCGGTAGGCAAACACGTGGTTGCACGATATTCAGTGCACGTGCGCTTGATAAATTGTTCGAGAATGTTCTGGTACGAATTGTTTTCGTAGTACCTAATCCCCTCCTGCCTTGCCAAGTAGCTCTTTCGCAGAGGTACCTTGTTAGATGCATCATGCCTATTCCTGCCGCCAAATAGTGTAACTTTAAAGCCTGCACTACCCTACTCGTGAAATTGATCAAAGTTAAGCGAATACGAGAGTGTAGTATACTTCGGTTCGCTTCGTGCAATCTCCGCTCGCCTCGGGCGACTGCCAATCGTTGTCGGTTTTTACGCTCGAAGCGTCCTGTAGTTCTTCGCACGACTGTGTAGTCACGTACTTCGGACTTCGGTCAACTTCGACGAGTACTTCGTCGAAGCAACTTCGCGAGTAGTGTAGTGGGGGTTTAAAAGGTGGGTTACAAGCATATTAGACTTTCCGAACCAAAAAAACGATGGATGGACTGTGTGAAAGATGATAGGGCTAGAAAGGGGGTGACTAGCGAGATGACGACTAATCTAATAGAGAAGTATGGAAGAAAAAAAAAGACATGTTGCGCTTGCGCCGACCCCAAATAAATTAGGATAGGGGCAGGAGAATGATGATGATTACACTTTCCGACTCGATCTAGGTTTGTTTCTGGTGGCTTTAAAATCTGCCCATTACATTATTGTGCAAAAGGTACATGTTCTAGGCAGTCGCTCCATGTAAAATATTGGTATTCAGCTGCATCTGAGAGCAGTGCTGGCCCCAGTGGTATCCCAGTGGTAACGGCCGCGAGTTACGAGTTGTAGGTCGTAGGTTCGAACCCAGACAGGCGCTTTACCTTGTCTAAATTATTTCTTCACCACTGCTCTCAAAACGGGGTGATAGGAAATATCGTGAAGAAACCGGCATGTTCTACAGCCAAAAAAATCAAAGAAATGTGACATCTCCCATGCCCGCGTGATGGATTACGGCCCACTCCCTCTCACCGAGAGGAGGCCTGTGTCACAAGCACAACAGTGATGTTTGTTACTAGATCACGCAAAGAAGGCTGTACAGATTTGTATGAAATTTGGCACACAGATTGTTGGATTAACACATAGGATACTTTTTTATCCCGGTAGAACGTTCCCGTGGGATAATTTCCGACCTTCAGGCGCGCGAAGACGCGGGAATTACTAGCTTTTGCTAGTAATTATATAAATAATATTTGATACGGCTGCGAATCATATTTAGATCAACGAACAACCTGATACTAACCATCAGTAAACATTTTCGGTATACGATTAAGACTAATCTGTTTCATTTTGACAGTTCATCAACATTCATTTCGTTATTTACGTTGTTGAGCAGATTTTTTTTTCGAAGTTCTGCAGCAATGGATTAGCAATCTTTTTCAAAATTATTCAGATTGTGATTGATCGTGTATTACACAATTAGGATGCTGCAAAATGCATAATGTAGCCTAGAGCAGTGGTGGCCCAGTGGTAACAGCCCCGACTTACGAGTTGTAGGTCGTGGGTTCGAACCCAAGCAGGCGCTTTACTTTGTGTAAATAATTTCATCACCACTGCTCTCAAAACGGTGAAGGAAAACATCGTGAGGAAACCGGCATGTCTTAGAACCAAAAAATGCGAAGACATGTGACATCTACAAACCCGCACTGGGCCCGCGTGGTAGATTACAACCCACTTCACAGAGAGGAGGCTTGTGTCCCAGCAGTGGGAACGTTAATAGGCTGATTATGTATGTATGTTATCTAAAATGCAAAAATATAAAAAATAAAAAATTTCGCGGGCTACCTTGACGCTTTCGCCAATCGGCGCCGCAACGCAGAGGCTTCGGGCATTTCCTAAGAAAATCTTTAGGGTGCCGTCGCTAAATTTTGCGTTGCGGCGCCGCAACGCGGTTATATGTATAGGCCCTTAGCTATACTCATAACAACAGCTAAATGGTTGGTATGCAAACCTATTTATCAGTTACAAAATTAACCGAAGAATAAGTCACGTCTAGGTGACTAAAATAGGTATTCAAATGAGTATTCTTTGTTTTAATAAGATTGGCGTGCGAGCGTATTACCTACATAATAACTATTGTTAGAAATACTATAATATTATATTATTTAAAATAAAACAAGTCTGGTCCATAGGTAGAGATCGCGATTTAGCGATAAAACCGCCCATTGTACTATTTTTCACAACAATGTATAATTATTGTGTCTGTATTTTAATTGTGTTTACAATCATACCTGTTATTTCTGATTATTGTGCGCATTATACAATGTGTTTGGTCTCGGACTGTGCAAACTTTAAGGGAAGGTAGTTTGCTCTATTTTATCAATAAAATTATTCTACATGGGGGGTAATTTAAATTTTATGCAGCGTGCATACTAAAAGTAGTATGCACGCTTCATAAAATGCGATCAAAATACAAAAATGGCTGCCATTCAGGGGGTGTTGGGTTCCGACCCCCCATGTAGAATAATTTTATTGATAAAATAGAGCAAACTACCTTCCCTTGAAGTTTGTACAGTCCGAGACCAAACACATTGTAAAGTTTTATTTTGCGTTGCAGTAGGTACCATCAAAGAAACTCATATCTACGAGGGGCATGCCAAAAGAAATTAGATACTCAAAAATTATAACATTTATTCTTTATTACAAGTATCGATCTTTTCGAAGTATTCACCCTGAGCATGTATACACTTTTCCATACGTCTGAATCAATTGGAAAATACCTCTGACCATGACTCTTCTTTAGACACCTCAGAAATCTCGAAATCATAGGCATCCAGTGGGTATTCTTTGCTTTCAAACCTTTTCCCTTTTAGTTTTTCTTTGATTTTTGGAAACAGGTAAGAATCATAAGGCGCTAGGTCAGGGGAATACGGCGGGTGAGGGAGGATAGACACGTTTTTTGAGTTAAAAAAGTCGAGCGTTCTGGCAGACGTGTGCGGCGCCGCATTGTCGTGGTGCCAGAGAAGGTGCCGGATTCCAGACCGCGGTCGCTTGTCACACCAAGCTGATATTACTGTTGGAGCACAAACTGTCACATAACATTCGGAATTCACCGTTCTTTGATCTTCTGTAGCAATATGACCCGTTTTGCAGAAAAACGAGGCGACCATTTGTTTCTGTGTGCTTCGTGCACGGCGACATTTCGTTGAAGTTGGCTCATCTTCAAAGCACCATACAGTCGACTATCGCTTAGTTTCAGGATCATAGTTATACAGTCATGTTTCGTCATCAGTCAGTATATCATACACGTTTTTTTTCTTCCCGGCGTCGAATTTATCTATCATGAATAGGCACCAATCCACCCGACGGTCTTTCTGCTCATCGGTAAGTTTGTGCGACACCCATCTCGAACAACGCTTACGGAGAGAAAGGTGATCGCGAATTATAGTTTGCATTGCTGCTGATCCAATACCCACCCAGTTCTCGCTCTAGCTCTACATATTATGTAAATCGTCGGTTTTCGCGAATAAGTTTTTCGACTGCACGTACGTTTTCTTGTGTGACCGCGGTTGGCGGTCTTCGCTTGATCTTCGAGACATTCCCGTCCTCTTTTAAATTTAGCAAACCAATTAAAAACTTTTGCTCGTGAATAAGGCGACTCATCAAAAGTAGTAGCCAAAATTTCAAAACATTCTTGAGGCTTTAAACCTTTTTTATAGTCATAACAAATCCCTCGTATCTGCAGTCAGAAATAGTCCTTGCGGTGTTACAAGGACTATTTCTGCTTGCTCCGCTCGGCAGCTATAGAACCGGAGCGGTAACAGATGAAGTCATGGTGTTCACAGGATTTTGTTTTCAAACTGCTTAGATATCTTCGATAGTACATATCTTATATCTTCAGATATCGGTGAAAAGGCGAGTGAGCTGATGATTCATCATCTGCCTCGTCTTTTCCAGAACAGACCCGACCTTTGACCAGTTTTAATTGACCAGCACGCGTAGCATGCATGACCATGATAGAAATTTGTTTTGTCGACGGGAGAATAGACAAAATGACAGATTCACAATCACAATCTGTCATTTTATATATTTTCCCGTCGACAAAATCCGTCTCTATGGTGGTCTCTACACGTGCCGCATGATATGGAGGAAATCGAACACAGAATTTATTAATTAATTATGATGCTTAACCAAAGCAGTTACTTATTACATAATCAGCCTATAATGTTCCCACTGCTGGGACACAGGCCTCCTCTCTGTGAGAGGGAGTGGGCCGTAATCCACCACGCGGGCCCAGTGCGGGTTGGTAGATGTCACATGTCTTCGAATTTTTGGTTCTAGGACATGCCGGTTTCCTCACTGTTTTCCTTCACCGTTGAGAGCAGTGGGGTTGAAATAATTTACACAGAGTAAAGCGCCTGCCTGGATTCGAACCTACGACCTAAAACTCGTAAGTCGCGGCCGTTACCACTGGGCCACCACTGCTCAGTGCACAGTTACTTATTAGCACTTGCATCTTGCATTTTATCTTGCTTCTCCAGCTCAGAGCTACGGCAAACAAATCAACGGGGCAGTCTGGGATTGCCGATTGAAGTGAAAACTAAGTAACGCCATCTAACGAAAATGTTAGTAATTTATGTGGCTTGCTGTCAGTACAAGAACGAAAGCTGTAGCTCCATTAAAACAGAGTGCGCTGTCAACAAAAACATTAACGTTGTGCATTTCTACTCTCCCTCCGTCTTACGAATTTTCGATCAGGTCACGCGTCCCTGACGCGAGTTTAACATTTTTCACCCATCCCAAAAAAATTACACAACGCCGTTAAAGAAGTTTTCACTTCAAAAATGGGAAAAAAACACTGTTATATTACAAATATTCGACTCAATATCAATCTGTACAGCCTTTTCTTAACTATGTTGGGGTTAGTTCCAGTCTAACCAGATGAGACTGAAAACCAGTATTTTACATGGAGCAACTGCGTATCTGACCTCCACAACTCAGTTACTGGATAACACAATACCCCTTGGTAAGACTGGTGAGTAGTGACTAATGTTTATAAAGTTTACGTACCCATTAAAATGAACGACTTTTAGTATGAGTACACCTTTGAATTATTTATCGTTTTATTACAAATAACAATATATAACACTCCTGTATTCCCCAAAGGGTTAGGCAGAGTACCATAGAACACCCACATTTCGCCAGTTATGTTTAAGTCCCATGTAATAGGGTGCGAGACTATTGCCATATTTGCCATCAACCGGGCACAAATCCAGACTCCGGGCTGCTACTGTTCCTGATGGAAAAACCCAATAACACTTTGCCCGACCTGGAAATCGAACCCAAGACCTCATGTTCAGCAGTAGCGCTTGCGACCACTAGACCAACGAGGTAGTCAAAGATTTTTTTCTCTGATTTAAGTATAAATAATCTGATCGTAATGAAAAAGTAGAAAGAGGTGAAAACGTTCACGTTTTTTCTTGATAATACAAGAAATGTAATATTGTGACGGCATTACGTTACGCTCACATGACTGGAGGTCAACCATTAACAATAGAGTCAACCATAAACTTACAGTGCGGAAATCAATTTACTTTACTCGCGTATAATCAGTTATGTTGTGGTACGGTAGTACGGTCATATTACATTTTATTTATTTAATGGCACACTTCGACGAAACGTAATCTTTGTACAGAGTTACTATTATGTACTTGGTTTTCCTTTAATATGATGGGGTCGATTCGAATATTTTTACAATGCGCTTTTTTATTCAGTTTTTTATTTGTTTTCATCATCATCATAATCAGCCTATTAATGTTCCCACTGCTGGGACACAGACCTGTATCGGGAGTGGGCTGTAATCCACCACGCGGGCCCAGTGCGTGTTGGTAGATGTCACATGTCTTCGAATTTTTGGTTCTAAGACATGCCGCCGGTTTCCTCGCGATGTTTTCCTTCACCGTTTTTGAGACCAGTGGTGATGAATGTACTGTAAAGCGTCTGCTTGGGTTCGAACCCACGACCTACAACTCGTAAGTCGGGGCCGTAAATGGGCCACCACTGCTCTCTTCTCTCGCTCTTATTTGTTTTACTTGTAGCTAAATAATAACAGCCGCATTGATCTATCAAAAGTTAAGCTACGCTCGCTGCGGTCGGTTCGTGGATGGGTGATCATCCATTACATACCGAGACTCCTCCATGCCTCGGAAAGCACGTTAAGACGTTGGTCCCAGCTGTCATTCGTAGATCTTTGACAGTCGTCACTTGCAGCCAGACGCTAAAAATTCTGATAACCAGCCTTACCAAGGGGTATAGTGTTAATCAGTAACTGGGTTGTGGAACACTGGCCAACCTGGGAAATCCCTCACGCTCAGCAGTAGTGTGTAGCGGTTACACCGCGACATACGAAATACGCAGTAAAGACATGACGTCACACAATTCCTACATCGCGCAGTTAGAGTTTACCGAGCGAAAAACATAGATAAGACTATCCGAAATCAACATATGGGCAGTTGCCCGCCAGACATAACAACCCGTCTGGTTGGAGGATCCTCCCTTTTCTATGGTGGATGAGTGAACTTTACACCCTGTTCCTAAAAGTGCTTGCGACCACTATGCCAACGAGGCGCTAAATTAATATACTTATCTATAAAACAGACCAAACTGGCCAGAGTTTTAATTGACAAGCATAATATGGAGCAGAACAAACAGACTTTGTGATCATCAATTATGATACTTTACCAAAGCAGTTACTTATTACCACGTGCCTTATAAGTATCTTGCTTTTCCAGCTCTGGCCTATGTCAAGCAAAATGAGTAAACAGTAAAAAAGGCACACTGTAAATAAAAAGGCAGTGTATAGAGTGCCGCTAGAGGCACTCTATACACCGCCTTTATGCCACTCTATCCCTATATGCCACTAACGGCACTTTATTAACACCGCCTCGGCCCGGCTAAAGTGCCGTAAGCATTGCATTTTCATTGTAACTGTCACTAAGTCACAGTCACGTCACTTGGTATATTGTTTGATTGTTGAGGTTAGATCGCTGTAAAACACCACATTCCCAAAATATTTCATTCTGTTGTGCCTAAACGGACCCTGGCACTCGCCGGTCGCTGCCGCGGCACCGCTCGCTACCCCCGCTCGGCTCGTGCGCTGTGTGGTCACAGTTCTAACCTAACCTAACCTACCTTTCAGCCATTTTCATTTGCTAAGCCAAGGGATTATAGAACTTAAGTTTAGCCGGCTATAGATGAAAGAAACTAACCTCAACAATCAAACAACAAGCGACAGAGACAATGCAATGCTTACGGCTCTTTAGCCGGGCCGAGGCAGCGCTACTAGAGTGCCGCAGGAATACTTGGTTGCCCTAATTAACAATAGCAAATCGAATCACTTATGATAGATAAAAAGATAGAATATTCTTTATTATGTACACCTTAAAAAGTACAGAAGTAAATGTAGAATTAAGATAAGACAACTGATTACAATAAACCAAATCGCACATTAGGCGACATGCTACTGCGACAGCTCGACGACAAGACGCTGACCTGTCGCATGCGACTCTGTCACCGGGTATAATATGCGCGCGCTGAAAAGTAGCGAGAGCGTGGACTGCCACACACATAGCCTGTCGTTGAGTGAGACTCTGCAACTCGACTTCAAGTATACGGAGATTTGAACTTTGATTATAATTTTGAACACTGCTTTTCAGTTTTAATAACCCACAAAAAATTGCCTGTCGTTGGGTCTACTCGCCGAGCTGCCGCAGTTGCATGTCGCATGGTGTGCACCGTGTGCACCATGTCTAATAGGCATTCCTAAATCAAAGGCAATTTACCAATCCTTGAGCCAAATACCTAATAGCTTACAAAATGTCAATTTCTACGCAATAATAGTAACAAGTATCGTTTAGTTACAATCAGTGCTTATCAAATGTTTGATTAGCTGCCGCTGACACAGATAGCTCTATTTTTATGATAATTTTAAGTGTTACATTACACTCATACATGTCTATACACCTATCAACGATTTGAAATTGTCTTACTGTAGAATTTCCTGCTTAGCATAGCATAATGGCACTAAGGAATAGTAAGTAACCTAACCTCAAACTCAAACTCAAAGCATTTATTTCAAATAAACCAATTAAAGGTACTTTTGAATTGTCAAGGGGTCGGTCAGTCAGAAAGATGAAGCTAGTTGCCCATTCCAAAGCGTAGTAGGTTCCTATGGAGAAGAAAAGCAAGAAACTCCACGGACACTCTTTTAAATCAGAATATTGTTACAAAATATTGGTTACATCACTCATGTTGAAATTATACATGTGACTTGAGAACAATGTAGAAAGACGTGCAGCGTCCGTAATTAAAATTAAACAAAAACAATTCTAAAATTAAATTAAATAAGCCATGGCAGCTAAGAGATGACCCACTGACGGCGCCCGTTCACGAACATGACGCATGGGTGAGCACCATTTAGCTCAACCATTTTGAAGGGAACTTAAGGTCCAACACAAACCCCACAACATAACATCACGCCTTGTTTCCCTGAAGGGTTGGGCAGAGATGTACTTACCCACCCCTATAGTACACCCTCCTATCGCCAGTTATGTTTAAGTCCCATTTAATAGGAGGCGAGCCTTAGGTACTAATCTAGCCAAAACCATCATTAGTTCCGGGTGTGGCAGGTTAGATTCCCATTTGGTACTAAATATTTGTTTGGCGAGCATATACTTATAATTGGACTGGCGCACTAGGTACACTCAACCGCATGTCCATGGTAACCATTTTATTTTGACAGCGCCTTTGTTCCGTAGCAGTAAGGGTTTTCGTAGTTAAATGATAAATGATATTTATTTCTGTAAGTAGGTTTGTACAAACACCTTTACACGCCAAAAATATTTTTTTTTAACTAGAAGAGGTCAGTGTTTCCTATCTGACTACTCTGAGAAGAAACACCAAAATAAACTTCGAGGTCAATTAGTAAATTACTATTATTACCAACGTGCGGCTGACCGTACCTGTACAAATGATGACACAATGGCAGGGATGTCCGCCATTGCTCCCGCTTGGTGGCGCTAGTGAGTTTGGAGGTCATAATTTGAATTTCTGGCGGTCAATATGTAATTTTTTCGTGTGTTGAGTTTTTTTGCGGGAATTTCGAGGTTTACTGATAAAGAATGACTAATACATTGGAGTGTAAAACACTTGAAGAATGAACTATGCAATAGAAAAGCAAAATTATTTGGAAGAAAGGAAGATTTGATAGATATGTAAATAAACACTGCAAGTTATGTTTATTTTTCCAAAAGAATAGTCTTTAAAATGTATCTAAACCTACATCTTATATGATAAGTATGTGAATAAAGATCTATGTTAAAAGTAACACGTAATGTTTTATTTCAGATTGGCAGCGTATGATAGAAATATTTTGTATTTGTCTCTTTTAATGGCTATTATCCATTTTTTTCGTAACTGTTCATCGCATGGGAACCTGTTTTCTGGGTTTCTTGAGGACCACAAAGGCACAACACAACACTGAGGCATTATATATAATATCTTTGGTGAAAACTTCGTCGCTCCAAAGAAATAACCAATATTTGATAGTTCGCATGACCCCCAAAATAGCCAGCGCCATCTGTTTTGAGCTTTTCAGATTACCTGCCATTACCAGAACGTCGTTAAAAAAAACCAGAAAATCAAAAACAAAAATTAATCTTCCACTTACCTTATATTGAATACCAAGTTGAGCAAATATGTAATTATCCTGGATGCTGTCCAGGAACTTGGAGAGGCACCAGAAGGAGTCAGCCTCAATGATGTCCCTCTGTTCCTCCGTCAGCTTGTCCAGGGGGAAGTTGTCCAACTCTTGGCCCGGAGCCGCCTCCTGCAGGAACACCATGAAGAACGGCGTCACCAAGTCGTTGATGCCTTGCACGTAGCCCGAGGCCGGGTGCCTGATCGCCCAGATGTACAGGATGCGTTCGAACATCACCTGGAAAAAGGATAATAGGTATATTTAGTAAATCAAAAAATAAAAATAGGCCAAGTGTTATAGGGCAACATAAAACAGGCCGGTGTCTTCAAATACTACGACATATTTGTTTATAATGATAATTTTAAAAAAATTGGGTGGCATAAACCCATAGAAACCTTAACCCATATTCTATTTGAAATTAGATTAGACATTTAACTAAACCTTTTTAACAGTCCTTTCAACCGACTTTGACTTCTATTGCGTTGGTTGCATGACAGGTGGCAGCTGCAGTAAACAGTTGGTATGTAACCACTTTATTGCTTTTAATGCCATCCTTATGCCTACGGTATAGAAGTCAGAATCGGTTGAACGGACTGTGAAAAAGGTTTGTTTAAATCTAGAGAGAACACATTTCTTTATATTTTTATATGACTCGCCACATCCACACAAGACATGACCCACTGATTCTGAAAGGGACAGTCAAAACCTTCTAACTATTGCGTTCAGCATGCCGTTGTTGCTACCCCGTAGTAAGCCAGCAGGGAAGCTGCTTTTTTCTCATGATGGCCTGGAAACCATCATTGCATCAGTAAGCGCTTCAGCAAACATCCCCGACGCTACACCGCCACGGCAGACCCAACAACATCCTGAACGCATTATTGTACTGAGTGCATTTATGCTCTTCAAAGGATTATTATCGTTGCTTGAAGCCAGATAACGTATTTTTACTTTAATAGTATTGAATTGGTCCATTATTGCCAGCCAAGGTGGACTGATGACCTCGCCTAGCCTTCTTGTAAAAGCTGCGAATTAGCTGGATGCGGAAAGCACAGAACCAGCCGAAGTGGCAGTGCTTGGGGGAGTCCTATGTCCAGCAGTGGACGACTTTCGGCTGAAATGATGATTATGACAATTGTCAGT
The DNA here is from genome assembly GCA_948150665.1 of Conistra vaccinii. NCBI lineage: Eukaryota > Metazoa > Arthropoda > Insecta > Lepidoptera > Noctuidae > Conistra > Conistra vaccinii. Next base: position 12,241,751 of record OX411336.1, on the reverse strand, counting down.
CCATGCTACTTGTTCCACCCCACCATAGTTTCAGGAGCACGCTTATCATAACCACAATAGAAACGAGGTTTATCGACGGTAGAATAGACAAAATGACAGATAAACAATCACAATCTGTCATTTTGTCTATTCTTCCGTCAACAAAACCCGTAGAAAACCCGTTTCTATGGTTGTCACGCTACGCGTGCTGTAGACATAATTACAGGTGGATACGACTACAAGGTTTTAATAACCCGGAGTTGTAAAGATCCTATATAATCGAAAGCACTGGAATGTAGAATGAATATATAGTTCTTCTAATGTCATGTTTAGTATTTACTCAACTTTGTTAGGGTCGGGTTTCTAAAAAAACAGGCCAAGAGCGACTCGGACTCGCACACGAAGGAACGATACGAATCCGTATTAAGATCGAGCTAAAACGCTGAAAAAAAAACACGTTTCTTGGTACTTATGTGGACTTGTGGATCCCCTTTAATTATTAACTTTAATCAATTTTTATTATTTGTTGTTATAGCGGCAATAGAAATACACAATCTGTGTAAATGTCAACTGTCTGCCTATTACGGTTCCTGAGATACAGCCCGCTGACAGACAGACGGACGGACGGATGGACAGCGAAGGCTTAGTAATACGGTTCCGTCTGGCACTCTTCGGGTACAGAATCCTAAAAACCATAAAACTTCTAAGAAATTCTTAGATTTCTGTATAAAAAGAGGTTCTTGCCCTGCAGTAGGGTAATGACAAGCTGATTGCTGATGTTATACTATGACTAGATAGATTCATAAAAACCCACCTGCACAGTAATCTGTTGAAACAAAGCCACAAGCGGGCTCATTCGCGGTATGTCTATATGGATCTGTCGGTAAGTATCGTCGTCTCGCTCTGCGTCGTAGTATTGTCGTACTAGATGCTTGTAGTCCGCTCTCTTTCGCTCTAGGGTCTCTACGCGTCGCTCTGCGTTGGGGGGCAGGTAGCCGGCCAGGAGACGCCATGTTATAGCTCTAGCCTGGGGATAGAAGTAAATACGTGGTTACATTTAGTTTCTGGTTCCTAGAAAAAATGCTATTTTTCCTGTTGAGTAGTGTTATTGAGTTTTCCTTAAGAATTTTTTTAGTAGGAGGTCGGATGCGCGTTGTTTCAACAAGCAAGCCCCTTGTTATTACATGGGACTTATATACCTACTTGACGCAAAATGGCTGCGCTTCTGCCAACTCCTTTGAGCAATAAGGCTGCCTGTCCACTGGAGCGGAGAGGAGAGGAGAGGAGCGGAGATGTGCCATTATTAACCAATCAAATCTAAACTCAGGGGCGGAGTCAAGATTCTATTGGTTAATATTGACACATTTCCGCTCCTCTTTTCTCCTCTCCGCTCCAGTGGACAGGCAGCCTAAGGCTGCCTGTCCACTGAAGCGGAGAGGAGAGGAGAGGAGCGGAGATGTGCCAAAATTAACCAATAGAATCGCACCTCTGGAGCGGAGTTTTGATTCTATTGGTTAATATTGACACATCTCCGCTCCTCTCCTCTCCTCTCCGCTCCGGTGGACAGGCAGCCTAATACTCCGGCGGAGCATGACAACCATAGAATCGGGTTTTCTCGACGGAAGAATAGACAAAATAAAGTAAAGAAAAAAAGAAAATACATTTAAGTATTTAGAACAGACAAAAAGGCACACAGCACAACATAATTATAACACGAGTAAAAAAAAGAGATAATAAAAAGTGTAAAATAATAATTTAACAGGAATGTGTGCCTCGCGGCTGCGCCAAATAGGCCCAAACAAAAAAAAAATACAGATAAACAATCACAATCTGTCATTTTGTCTATTCTTCCGTCGACAAAACCCGATTCTATTGTGGTCATGGGGGGGGAGCAGTGGTGGCCCAGTGGTATCGGCACTGACTTACGAGTTGTAGGTCGTGGGTTCGAACCCAAGCAGGCGCTTTACTTTGTGTAAATAATTTCATCACCCCTGCTCTCAAAACGGTGAAGGAAAACATCGTGAGGAAACCGGCATGTCTTAGAAATGTTATGGGGAGGGGGTATTACACTGTCATATATAATAATCTATGATCAAAGACATAATGAAATTGTAAAATAGACATATTATGGGTGTATAGGCTTGGGCGGATATTACACTATCATATTATAACATATACCTATCTACGAAGCTTACAAATTACCCACAATTATGTCAATTTTACAATTTCATTATATCTTAGAACATAATTATATCTATGTCCTATGATCATACCTACACATGATAGTGTAATACCCACCTAGTAAGTGTGATGAAGAGAGAAATGTAAAAAAAAACTGGTCTTAACTTAACATCTTGGCATCTCACATAATGACATAATATAATAATGTTTAATAACAAGTCTAATTAGTAATAACAATAAACTGCGTCATGCAAATGTTGTGTTGAATTTAATTAGAAATCAAATAAGTATTGGAGTTGCTTTGTTTGTGTTTCTTATCAAGAAATATTATTAGGTATTTATGCACATAAAATTAATTTAAAACCACATTTGCAAAGCAAAACAACACAGCATCTGTTCAATACATTCTTATTAGATTCTTCATTTTTCCAAAGATGTTTACTTCTCTTTATTAAAAAAATAACGAATTGTTGTCACTTAAAAAAGAAAAAAAAAAAAAAGAGAGGAGCTTGTAGCTAAGTCATAACAAGCCGCACGCATCGATCCATCAGGTTAAGCTACGCTTGCCAGGGTTGGTCAGTGGATGGGTGACCATCTTCACATACCGAGACTCCTCCGTGCCTCGGAAAGCACGTTAAGCCGTTGGTCCCGGCTGTCATTTGTGGATCTTTGACAGTCGTTACAAGTCGTCAGAAGCCCGAAAGTCTGACATCAGTCTTACCAAGGGGTATCGTATTGCCCAGTTGCTGGGTTGTGGAGGTCAGATGGGCAGTCGCTCCATGTAAAATACTGGTATTCAGCTGCAACCGGTAAGACTGGAAGCCGACCCCAAGATAGTTGGGAAAAGGCTAGGAAGATTGATTGTCACTTAAAAAAGACAACTAAAAAAAAACCTCTCAAACGGTTTAATTAAAATAAAATCGAATTGTCTGAATGGACTGGCCTGAAGCATATCTCTCAAGAAATTACTTATAAGTAGGCTACTCTATCTTCATTGAAAAAGCATTTATCCCAAAAACAGCATAGTGCAATTAAGTTATGGGAGACATTTCTTATTTATACCTTTTTAGCTGACTTTTTATTACTTTTATGTTTATAGTAGGGGTTATAATATATATTTCTAATGTGCTAAACCCTTTTATTTGATACACCCTTTTTTTAGTTCATATCTCTATGTCCTCTAGAGGGCGCCATTTCAATGTCAATGTCAATTTAATGTGACCACACATAGCTTATAACCAGCGGACGATCAAGATGCCTCCAACGATACCTCATTTGTCAAACTATGATGAGTAGTAGTAACTGCTCATCTACTCAGTAGTTTAGAAGTTATGAGGGAACAGATGAACATACATACTTGCATACATACATACATACCGGTCAAAATCATAACCCTCCTTTTTGCTTCGCCGTAGTCGGCTAAATAGGTACTAGTCCTATTTAATTTACAAATCATGCAATTTTTCATCATGTCTTGTTATGAGGTTTGCACAAAGTGAAATGTTACCATGAGATTTGGTATCAGATATAGCTTTTTATCTATCTGTCTATTAGTCTGTTCTCTTAGAAGTTGAGAACCACTTATCTATTTGCGAATAAATGCTCTTAGAATGTTTATCCTAAAAGTTGGCAATGTCGCAAATAGCTGTCAAATATTTACCTGTTTTGATTAATTTGCCAATATTACTGTATGGAGATATGAAATGTGGCTAACTAGTGAACTAAAATATTGATTATGAAATGCAATAATTAATATTGTAACACCGAATATTTCAAAACGGTTACAACATCAAATTCAGTGTTATAACTGCAATTCATTATTTTATATTTCCATGGCCAGTTAGCCACATTTCATATTTCCATACAGTAAGGGTCGGGGCACACTTGCCGAACGTTCCGCGGCAGAACGTTCGGTTGATACGCTCCTAATGTTTTTCAAGTTACCTATGACACATCAGCCGAACGTTACGTCGGTTCATGGGCAAGCGTCACAAGACGCGACGGAACGCGACCGAAAGTTCGGCGACGGAAAGTTCCGCGGGCGTAGTGGAACGTTCGGTCGGTGGATCTCGGCCAGTGTTTCCACTATAAAGGAATTTTGACCCATTTTTAGAAAAAAATTGCAAACAATAAATATGGTTTAGGGATATTTTATTTTGACAGGGATTTTGGGAATTTTGGGGAAAAATTAAACTTGAGTTGATAGCCCTTTGTTTATAGTAGCAACCAATATACCTACTACTTAACTCTATGGCTTCACCGATTGACTAAAGGGGATTCCCTCAAAGTCGTAATGAATGTAATTCGTCTAATTTTAGTTTACCATGTCATCGTTAGTTGTACTTTTACCGTGGCTAAAAACGACATCGGAAATTAATGAATATTTTGTAATCTCGTCAATTAATGGAAGTTTTGTAGGTGTTTCGTGCTATAAAATTGAAAAAAATTCTTAAACCATTTTTTTTTGGAATTTGAGGGATAATTCATTAAGAAACTGGGGAAAAATTAAAAACGACACTGATCTCGGCGGCGGCGCGGCGCGGCGTGGCAAGAGAAGAGCGGCAACATCGCGTTCCTGCCTACCTGCCTGCCCGGCGCCGCCGGCCCTCCGCCCTGGCGTGGCCCTGCGCGCTAACGCGATTAAAAAGGAGTGGAATAAAATTAGTTGGCATGAACTAAAATTCACACACTTCAGCTGCAAAAACAGTACTTTTTTATTTTGCTTATATCTCGAAAACGGTGCGTCCTAGCGCAAAAATAATGGAAATTTCGACCCCCTTTGCAACCGGGAAACCTATGTACACATAAGTTATATTTTTTTATATTTTCCGTATAAAAAGTTAAAAATTCCATACAATTGCTTATATCTCGAAAACGGTGCGTCCTAGCACAAAAATAATGGAAATTTCAACCCCCGTTGCGACCCGTAAACCCATGTACCTCTACACATAGGTAATATTTTTTTATATTTTCCGTACAAAAAGTAAAAAATTCCATACAAAACACGTCAAGGCTGCCCCCCAGCGCGCCTCTGGCTCTAGAAAAATTCACGGAGTAGAGCAAACAAGTACCATGGTGTCGCGACGCGATTGTCAAATTCGATTTTAGATGTGTCAATTTTTTATTTTTATTTTGAGATATTTTTCCGCAGAATAGCTTTTAGATTCTCATAGACAAAAGTAAGGAATTTTAGTGATAGTTTAGTTAGTTTAGTTCGGTGTACAAGAGAATCGGCACCACTGACCTGCAAATTGAATTTCGCGGGCTACCTTGGCGCATTCCCGTTGTGTCACTTTAGTCTATTTCAGAATGGGAAATCCTCGTTTGACAGGACTAAACTAAATTTTGGTTATTTTTAGTCTAGTTTAGCGGCATTTTTGACAAGAGAATCGGCACCAAATGTAAACTAAAATTAGACGAATTACATTCATTACGACTTTACGAGTTTTAGGGAATCCCCTTTAATCAATCGGTGGTGCCATACGCTTGAGTAGGTACCTAGTACATTGGGTGCTACCTACTATAAACAAAGGGCTACCAACTCAAGTTCAATTTTTTAAAATAAAATATCCCTAAATCATGCTTATTATTGGCATTTTTCCCTAAAAAAGGGAGAAATCCCAAAAAGTGGAAACACTGTGACGACGACGAAACGTAATTTTCCGTCGCGTAACGCGCCGAACTAAACGCCGCCGACCGTTCGGCGCGTATAGTGTGTCATGCCAACCGAATCTACGACCGATAGTTCCGTCGCCGAACCTTCCGCGACGGAACGTTCGGCAGGTGTGGCGCCACCCTAATATTGCCAAATTAATCAAAACAGCTAAATAAGTGACATCCATTTGCGACGAATCCAGACAGCCACTTTCAGAATAAATGCTCTTTAACATGGTGGTGATAAAACTGTTACTTAAAGTACTTATATTATAACCATGAGAAATAATGAGATTATTAGGTGTGTTTTGCACAGAAGGTTGTGTTAATACCTGTTGAATTAAATGCAGTAATAAGTAATATCTGATGTAAATAAATAAAACAATAATAATGACTGTTTGCTTCATTAAACACAATTGTTGAAAATGAGATAAAATTTTTATAAACAAAAAATATTCCTATGGGAATATAAAAATGTGTAATGTATGAAACAAAGATAAAAAAGTTGAGTTTACATTTTGTTTTCTTGAAATTACGTTGTTGTCTTTATTGTGAATGCTGTGTGTACCTGCAATAGGCATACGTACCAGCACGTTTATTTTATTATTGTTTTCTATTAATTTAACGTATGTAGATAATACTGTTGGTGTACCATATAGATAGTTTGTTGAAGTTTCTAGCCCGTTCTTCTCCATATAGATCAACTAGCTTTAACTATCTGACAGACTCCTTGAAAATTCATAAGTGGATTTCTATGGTTTAATTGAAATAAATGGTTTGAGTTCTAATTAATAAATACCAACTCCCTGTTTTCTTAGATTTGACTAAAACAAAGCTGACATCAAAATGCAGATTATGCAACAATCACCGAACAAAGGGTTGTCTGAGACACTAGCGAGCCATATTACATCAACAGGTCGATAATGAGGCAATTACCAATAACAAATGAGATAATTATTATTCGTTTACTGCTTTAACTGTTAACCTCAGTCAATCAATCTGCCTAGCCTTTTACATGCCATACCAACATTTTACATGGAGCAACTGCCTATCTGACCTCCACAACCCAGTACCGGGTAATACAATACCCCTTAGTAAGACTGGTATCAGACTTTCAGGGTTCTGACGACTCGTAACAACTGTCAAAGATCTATGTATGACAGCTGGGACCAATGGCTTAACATACTTTCCGAGGCACGGAGGAGTCTTGGTATGTAAAGATGGTCACCCATCCACTGACCAACTCCGCAAATGTAGCTTAAACTGATGGATCGACCCGTGCGGCTGTTATTAGTTATTTAGCCACGGTAGGAGCCTACCTGTCTTTGTTACTACAAAGCATATTATGCCTATAAGCCCTAACAAGGTAGGCAAAGATATCCATATTTTACCCTTTATGGTAGGGTATATTCCAATATTTTTATTTAAACTTATTTTGACAAATGTTTACATCATCTTCATACTTATTCTGTAAACATCTATATTTTAGCAGTGTTAGTAACATGGCTGGCTGACTGATTATTATATGATAACATACTAAAGTAATCTTCAGTCTGGCCATTCAAAATTCAGCCAATGCCATGCCTAAAACACTAGTCACAAAAACAACAAAGCATAACCAATCAAAATACTAGCTAGTGACTCATCTGAAACAGACACCAATTAAGACTTACTTTGACTGGGATGCCAGACCAACTGATCTGCTTGAGGTCATCCAGGTCTATCACAGTGCTATCATGCATTTGTTGGAACCTTTCGTGCTTCGATTCACTGCTCTCTTCGCGAGAGGTCAATGCTGACAGCCTCACCGCCCGCGGCCGCCCTGGATAGTGCCGCATAGGCCCCGAGCTCCCAGCACCCACCCTACGGACCTCATTCTTCTTCACCTCCACCGCCTCAGCCTTTGGCTTCACAATCTCACTCTCAACCTTTACGTCATTTTTGTTTACGTTCCTACTACTATTTCTATGCGAATTTATCACGTTCAAAGCAGCAGTTTGCGATATGGCCTTCGATATTTTAGTTTCGGCGATTCCAGATATGATGTCGTCGTCGCCCAGGTCCCAGGCGTCGTTCACAGACGCCTGGAACTGTTGATACGATGACCCAGACATAACCTCGGTCCGTTTGACCGTCTGAAAAGGTCTGCCCGGGATCGCGCGCTGTGGTGTTCTCCAGAAAGTGTCAGACAATAATCCGTTCTTGTCATATTCGGGTTGGTAGCTTTCCATAATAAAATACAGCCGTGAACATTCTAAATAACTTTGTTGGACAACAAAAAATTACAGTGAAAATGTTGTTGATATGACATATCACTAGACTGACCAAAGACAATTTGCATTCCAACCTACATAATTATTCTACTTTTGCTTGTGACGTGCCCGGTACATCTCTCTTTTACCAAACACTTGAAATAGAAAGAGACAAACTATAAAACATTCCGTTTTAATAAACCAAACGTGTGAGTTCAAACGTGTCAGTTTTTAACACTATGAATTTCGGTTGGAATCAAGATGTTTATTTTGTGTTATTATTGATATTTTAGAATCATTGCACCAGATAAATCCCTAGAAAAATCCTATTTTAGTCATTGATCACCCATTCATTTCATCGCATTTTGGTTTTTACTATAATTTCTATGTAATGCAAACCAATGTTGCTAGTACATAATAAAACTAAGGTCATTCTTCACAGGTTAGAGGTCAATGAGATCAGTGAACTATTGAGTGAACTCAACAAAATCACATTATAAACCGACGTTCGCAACTTCGCACGGACGTAATAAAATCGTGGCGATTTTTTTTCGCGTATTCGATTTTCGACGCTCTGCTTAGCGCCGAGAGTTGAATATCCAACAGAGCGCATAAAGCGCGTATCCCAGTGCGTCAAGAAAAAACACTGTTGGATATTCAACTCTCGGCGCTATTTAAAAAAACGTGTGCGTCTCGCTCGGGACGCCCGATAGACAGAACTAAGTGTTTGCGCCGTAACGCGTTACGTAGCGCAGTGGTTTAGGTACCCTCCCGTAAGAAAATATCACTTCAAAAGGATGCTAGGATATCCACTAATCTGGCTTGTTTTATAATCGTATGCCGTCTATCTATGTAGTCCCATACCCAATGAAATCGATACCTTTACCTAGGTACCCGTAACTTACGAATTCATTTCTTTTCGGGGCTATATAGGTACCTACCTACAAGAGCGAAACCTTAACCTTTTGACCGCCACGTCAAAAAAGAAAAAGCGTGCCCTCAGCGCCAAGCAATGAATTCATCCTTTAATACCTACAAAATAGTAGTGAGTTCGAAATTATATCGATTAAGCACTAACTATTTATTTTTTAACCTAGAGTATGTTTTTAATTAAAGGTCTATACCGGAAGAATATAATACAGGAGTTTTATTTCATCCCGCTTTGTCCTTTATGACAGAAATCATAATGATATGTGTCACTGTTTAGGCGTTGAATCCACAATTCAAAACAACAATCGATAAAACCAAGTCAATACCATCACAGCACTATGTTCAATCTTGACGTACTTTCATGTCACCATACGGTGACAGTGGCGTAGCTAGCACGGCTTTTTATATTTTGCTCGCCTCTGCACTAGAGGTGCGCAACCAATATTTATTAATAATATCGAAATAATAATAGGTATTTTGTTTTAAAAGTTTCGTATTTTTCGTTAGTTTCGTTTCGCGTGCGGAGCTTCATTTTTTTTTTGCGTGTGAAAAATGAAACAGCTAGCAAACGCTTAGTTTTCGAGAAAAAAAATCCTAAAGTTTCAAAAGTCAATTAATTTATGTAATAAAATTGACGTTTTACTGCAGATAATGTACGAATTTTACTCCTAGGTCGTTCCGTTTTACGTTCAGACAAAGGTGGTTATTTTTCTTTAAACCACCCAGAAGTAGGAGCCCCGCTTCGCGGGGCTCCGTCGACAATGCTTTACAATTTTTTTTTGACCTTGAAAATATAAGGAAGGTTATAAGGAAATATACCAAGACTTTAGTATTTTTTGGTTTGACCTTGACTTTTGGGGTGTTGAACTTGACCTTGAAGATGTCATTGAGCTCATTATTGCTTGGAACCTAATTTAGACCCGCCACGTAAACTTCCCCACCTTTAATATTCCCACTATCCCACCAATCCCGAAAGAAACTTTTGGCGATTTTTTTCTCAGCACCTATGGTTTTGCTAGATTTGCGGTTTTCATAAATACACTAAAAAGGGTATAATCTACCAAAAAAAAAACCCACTATAAAAAATCGCCGGTCCGTAAAGTACAGTGCTTCCATGTGGATAGAAAACTAAGACCCCCTTCAAGCCCGACCGTATCCATCGGGACACGCGCGTCACGGCGTAGCCCGATGGACACGGTGGGGCTGGAGCGATATTCCGTTTGGTTTGTGGGTTGTTTCTCTCTATGGATTGAGGCATATTATCACCGATTAGAAATAAAATTGTCAAAAAATCATTTTTTCTACGTCCCGACCAGGACGAAGAAGATTGGGATATTATGTCGCAATCAATTTTAGGAAGGCCATGGAAAAAAGGAAATCTCGGAGGAAGTGCAGTAAAGGAAAAATCCAGCCAAACAACAGCGGTGATGACAGGGACATGCGAAAACTGCGAAGCAGCATGTACTCGCGTACATTTTAGAAAAATGAACTATCATTTTTCTAAAATATTGGAGTCAGGCTTAGACGAAGCAAGAAGCTAAGGGCAGTCATGTGAACAAAATAACATTTGACACTCAAACAAAATAATTTAGGACTTTTTTCTATACAGTGGTGCCGATTCTCTTGTCACAAATGCCTCTAAACTAGACTAAAAATCACTAAAATTTAGTTTAGTCCTGTCAAACGAGCATTTCCCATTCTGAAATAGTCTAAAGTGACACAACTTAACTATATTTTAGTTTGACAGCATTAAGATTGCACTGAGTTATTAGTTTAGTGAAAATGGTAATTTTGCTATTCTGAATTTGACGTTTTTCACCTAAAAATTTAGATTATCCAACTAAATCAGTCTATTTTTAAACGCGATTAAAAAGGAGTGGAATAAAATTAGTTGGCATGAACTAAAATTCACACACTTCAGCTGCAAAAACTTTATCTTTTTTTTTTTTTTTGCTTATATCTCGAAAACGGTGCGTCCAAGCGCAAAAATAATGGAAATTTCGACCCCCTCTGCCACCCGCAAGCCCATATGCCCCTACTCACAGGTAATATTTTTTCATAATTTCCATAAAAAAAGTTTAAAATTCCGTACAAAATACGTCAAGGCTGCCCCCCCCGCGCGCCTCTGGCTCTAAAAAAATTCACGGAGCAAACAAGTACCACGTGGGTCGCGACGTGACTGTCAAATTCAATTTAAGATGTGTCAAAATAATTTTTTAATTTAGAGATATTTTTCCGCAGAATAGCTTTTAGATTCTCATAGCCAAAAGTAAGGTATTTTAGTCGTAGTTTAGTTAGTAGTTCGGTGTACAAGAGAATCGGCACCAGTATGTTTATAATAAATAATTGCCATGTATATAATTTCGTTTTATTTCCTAACGTAATAAGCATAAAATTAATAAACTTGCCTCAAAATCTTCGTCTTCCAGAACTTCCGCACTGTCTTCCATGATAAAAGTGTCAGTGTCGACTCCTTGCAGTATATTTAATAAGTCTTCACTACTCATAGTATAGTCGTCCATTATTATTAATAATATTTACTAATAATATACGAACTACTCTATTCAAAAATGTTCCGCGTATGATGTCATGGGACTGTCAAGCATAGACGACTGTGGCGTTCCCGGCACAGACAATACAACAGTGTGATAGAGATGGGCATTACAGTCATTACAATTAATCGATAATCAACTAAAACTCGATTTTTATAAAGCGCATAGTTCAGTATTATAAAATTTTCTTGATTTCTCAAACGTAAAAGTTCAGTATGAAATGTTTTATTTATTTACTAGTGCAGAATTCAGAGTAAATTAAATATAACGTAGGTTGCCGTCGAGGTCGATATTCTTGTTATATTGAGTGCTACCTGCATCACTACGTGTCCTGGTATGGTGACTGTGGCGTCGAGGGCACTATGTTTTTCGAACTTTATGACTGATTTTCTTTTTTGTCTTCTTACGTTACTAAAAATGAAATCTAACGAAAGCAGTTCACTTCAAATAAATTAAGAAGAGTCAAGGTACATAATTAACAAGGGAAATAAACAAAACAATGCTGTTTTATGACATTTATTTACGTATAAAATTCTGTCACGCAGTCGCGACCGTGGCGTACTGGGCACATTTTCGTTTGTCGTCTATACACGACTGTGGCGGTCAAAAGGAGGCTCCGAATATATTGAATACCATCATATTCATCATTTATTTGGGGTCGATCGGCAAAACATGTCGTTTTCTTCCTTAACTACATAGCTACTTCTCTATTATCTCGGTAGTAAGTACCTATAAACCTCCTTTCTAGACATTATTATCAAATAATATGTCGATTATTCAAAAATAGGTGATATATGATTTGTTATTTCTTCTTTGCTTTCTTACTCAGCACAGAACATGTACGAGTATATTCTCAGTACATACTCGAGACATACTCCTATAATAACTTTGTATTGAGTTGTTATTGTAGGTACTCCAAGATATTTCAAACAAAACGTGGAGTATCCCCACCTCAGATCCCCACGAAGCCAACTTTGAGTCAAAGACAATAATTAGAATTTCTGAAAAAAAAAAATGTGTCAAGCAAGCCATTTTAGCCAATACTAACAATAAATAGGATATGCCGGGATTTTTTTGGTTTTGTAATTACTACAAATATTCCTATTTTTTGAGTTCTATGGAACTTCAGTTTATTTTAAATTGCTCGTAGTCTTCATAAAAATAATAAGATTTATTTTACTTTCGCAACTAATTCAATTTTTACGTTCTTTTCTAACAAGTTAACAGCATCGATTTATATCTCTGGTAACCAGTCAATAATTTGTTAGCAAACTGCCGTTTCTAGGAGGCTTATTAGATCGATGAACACATGAAATTCTCAGTGAAATGTAGGTAAACCGTGAATACCGTGATTCAAAATGTCTAACCAACGCCCTGAGCCCGATTCTATGTTTAAGCAAAGAGGAGATGGACCGAGAAATATAAGCCCCATAAGGTCCGAACCCTCGTCGCGAAGAAATTCGTCACCCAAGAAAGTCGATTCAGCTGAAACGATTACCGTCAAAGACTTTTTTGATTTTATGAAAACTGCATATCAAGTTTACGAGCACTTAGAGGGCGACGATGATGAAACCAAGATAGACTGGGAAGAACTGACGAAACTGACGGTTATCAACCACGTCATCGAACAGCAAGAGAGAGATCTCCTTTATCAGACCGCTTTCGCTGAATCTAAGGCGTCAGTTAGCAAGAGCGAGTGTACCGTTGAGCCAAAGAACAACGAAGATCGACTTGAAAAGAGATTTAGTTGTAGTGAACTTGAAGGTAATGTTTTCACTGAGAGTCATGTTAAAACCAACATAATCCAAGTCGAAGTGATCCTTCCTTCAGACCTATGCTCATCGTGATAGTTCCGGAACCACTTGCTGTGTGTACCTATTGTGACGCCCCGTTTATCTGCTCATAAAATCTCTGTAAGGCAAATTGCCTTCTCGAGCGAGACCCGAGTCTTTTTTGGGCCATATTTCCATTCCCTTGTTGACATAACATAATTTGTACAATTTAATAGTGCTGCTATTGCCATCTCGTTTCGGTTAGGATAACTATTTACATCCTACGGTTTACGTTATTCAGGAAAATTTGGACAACGGCGGTCATTACCTCCTGAAGCGAGAGTTGAAATGCTTGGTATTTGGACTGAAGCCAACTTGAATTGTAAACTTAACGATGTAAGTCAGAAAAACTCAAAGAAAATAATTAATTACAACATCTCTGTAGTTTTGTTGTAATTAATTATTTTAGACGTTTACGAAAAGTACTAATAGATGGCGCTAACACAAGTTTCCATATTAGGTAGTAAACGAAGGGATTTTGGATTCTATTCTGCCTTACCTTGTTGGATATAAAAAACCTTCAAAAACAACGAGTGTTTATACTCCAATAATCAAGAAGGCGTCATCAGGAACAACTGTTGAAATAAAGAAACCAGCAAGTTTTGGAGGTAAATAACAATATAGCAACCACGTAAAATAATTACCAATGTCTTTACCTACTTGCAAAATAAAAACCAGCCAATCTTCATTCGTAAATATTTCAAGGTTTTGTGGATGAAAAAGAATCGAGGGATCGCCTGGGGAGGCGCAAATCTTCAGTAACCTTAGCTCAAGAACGCAGTAATACAAAACAAGAGTAAGTTAAATGTGTTTTGTCGTACCGATCTTGTAATCGGGTAAAATAAGTAATGTTGTTAGTAGTTGGGTAGTTGTTATAAAATAAAAACGTGAGTAAAAATGATCAAAATAGAACACTGTGTGTGCTGAACAACAATTTCGCACGTTTAAATAATATCCGATATGGTCTAGTGGCTAGGATACCTGGCTCTCACCCAGGAGGCTCGGGTTCGATTCCCGGTATCGGAAAATTCTTTTTGTATTTTTTCACAGTATTTCTTTTCAGTGGGGATGTAGAAATTCACGTTTGCGATGAAGTGAAAGGCCTAAAGAAAGATTTTAGATGCCCGCAGAAATTGTTGGTATCCAAGATGGGTTACTTCGCCGATGTCACAGCCGGCCAGAGATTGGAAGATATGGATATATCTGTACATTGCGATATACAGGTAATTTACTACGAAATGGTTTTAATATTAGCCATGCCATCCATTCACATTTATTTGGTCCTTTAGTTCGCAAAAAAATGTGTAGCTATTAATAAAAAAAATCCCCGAAAATCCTAATAGGTACATAGTTAGCTAATGACAATGACAGTTACGGATTAATTTAAATTTATTTTAGGTATTAATTAACGAACATTAGTTTGCATCATCATCATTAAGATAATAATATTATTTATTCTTGTTCAGATTTTCGACTGGTTAATGCGATGGGTGAAACGAGATACTATTTTGGTCGCCGACTGGCCTCTCCTCGACCCTCACAATGTGGTACCAATCCTGGTGTCAGCATCATTTCTACAGGTAAAGTCATCATCATGAACTTAATATAGCAAACAAACAATAAAGACATCGGCTCTGAATCAGAGGGCGTTTTAAGAAAATCTTTGGTAATCTTGGCCCTCTGAGTCAGAAGCAGCGCTGCATGGCCCTAGCACTTGATCAGGGTAGAGCGAGATTGCCTTTCGGTGCCTTTCGGTGCCCTTTGATCGACACTTTCACTTCACGTAAATTCTACTTTGGTTTCAAATAAAATAAAAACAACTTTTATGCAAATATCAACACTTATTGAATTTAAAGGGGTTTGAAGATTTTTGTATGGAGGGTGAACATGATGCCGCCATTTTGTTTTTTATTCAGAATCGCGGAAAAAATCGAAAGTTATATATTTAAATAGAGGACACTTATACAAACAAAAAATGTCATATGACATAATATCCTAAAGCGTCAGGTTTCGGAGTTATTCACCGAAATATAAGTCAAAACCTGAACCCTGAAACAAGGATTTTTTTGATATTTTCCCTTCAGGTAAGTATATTGAACTATGAAAACATAATTGCATCATGTATAGGTAATATTTTAGTTAAGAGCGAAAGAGACAAAAATATATGTATACCCTCCGCCGAATGAGGACGTGTGTTATATGGTATATGTATTATATGGTGCATAGCATGGGTGCGACACCAAGAAAATCCTATTCAGCCTCCCGCTGCCTACTTGGATGATATTATTTATACCGAATATGATTAAAAAATCTTATGTTTTATCCACTAGGTGTAGTCAATTAATTCATGTGTAAATAACTTAATCAACATGAAGTAAAGTCTACAACATAAATAAATAAATTCGTTATAAAAATTGTTATTTTTATCTTTGAATATCTCAGAAACGTGACGCTTTATGATGTTATGTTATGTGAAGTTTTATGTTTGTATAAGTGTCCCCTATCCAAATATATGACA
This sequence comes from Conistra vaccinii, assembly GCA_948150665.1. Taxonomy (NCBI): domain Eukaryota; kingdom Metazoa; phylum Arthropoda; class Insecta; order Lepidoptera; family Noctuidae; genus Conistra; species Conistra vaccinii. The sequence goes on along the minus strand of OX411336.1, from coordinate 12,225,853 downwards.
TTTATTGTGCACCTCAATTTTGAAAAAAAATCTAAATGGTGGCTGATTTTAGGGCCAAAATCTTCAAACCCCTTTAAATAAAGTAGATCTAATTAGGTATACTCCTACTTATTAACATTTAAGAAAGATTTTACTGCTTTATTAATAAGTATTTGGTGTTAATTTCAATCAATTACTAAATATAAAAATGCTCCGGCGCGCCTCTCAAAAAAATATTGTGCGCTGGAAAAATTTCGCATTTTTTTTATATTATTTTTCGCATTTGGCTTTTTGGCGCCTCTTACCATCTGGCGCCTAAAGCGACCGCTCCACTCGCTCTTCCCCAGTGCCGCGGCGATGGACAGGCTCAGACCAATTTTATTGGTCTGAGTGGACAGGAGGCAAATTCAAAGGACCAAAATTAAATAAGGTAAACGCGGGTGAAGTCGACAGTGACCCAGAAATCGTCATATTATATAAAAACATCAATATCTTTTTCTACTAAACATTAAACTAGCCGATTTTTATGGCAACATATTTTTAGTAATATATTGCATAATTAAAATAACAACACAGAGTTTTAACTGTAACGGCGTCTGAAATATTAGACTTGAAAAGTTTGTCTCACAATTTATTAATTTTTTTGCAAGTTTAGCTGCTAAATGTGGAACTCGGCAAGTAGTTTTGTGATTTGATTTATGAAGCTTCAGTGGGGTGAACGGTAAGTCTGATTGTTTGATGAATAAGTTAAGTTAATTAACTAACGATTTAACTTAAAATTTGAAACCCTTTTAATGTAAAAGTATTTTTTATCGAGTGTGACATTTATTGGTACCTAAAAATTCCTACTAGACCTAGAACTCGTCATTTTATGTACTATTGTGACGATAATTGGGACGTGCTTGATAGCTGCCTCTAAACTCGTCATGTTGTAGATATTTTTATGTTTTATGCCACAAAATACGAATAATAACTATTATCGGGACCGTTTTATAGTTTCATAGGTGTTAACTCTCTTGTACAAACAATTTTATTATATATGGTTTGGACTACATTTGACGATAAAACTGGGATGTCACTGACTCTTAACCTGCTATCTAAGTACGCAACACATTATCGTAAACGATTCCGACTAATCGGTTTCATTTTGACAGTTCAACAATATTCATTGCGTTATTTACGTTGTTGAGCAGACTTTTTTTTTCGAACTGATGAAGCAATGGATTAGCAATCTGTTTCAGAATGATTAAAATTCTGATTGATCGTGTATTACGTAATTAGGGTACTGTTTTCGCTTCACTCGCTCAACGCCTGAATAAGCGCGCTTTGTTCAGCCGTGGCGTCATTGGGCTCGGTTCCCAGGCTCGGTATAAAACTGTGCTTGCGATTTTGTCATGTGAAAGCGCGCTCGGCTCAATTAACTCAGCCTATCGCAGTCCACTGCTGGACATAGGCCTCTCCCAGGCCGTGCCACAATACCCTGTCCTCCCAGCTAACTTTTTAAGGTCGTCGGCACATCTAGCTGGGGCGCATCTCACACTGCGCTTGCCAATATGTGGTGTCCACTCTAGGACTCGTCTGCTCCACCGGCCATCAGTCCTTCGACAAACATGGCCACTGTAATGCCACTTCAACTTGCTTACGCTGCAGGATATGTCAATAACTCCGGTTTTTTTCCGGAAAACTTCATTTCTGATCTTAGCCTTCAAAAAAATCCGAATCCGACATTGAATTTATGGACTAGCCCGACTATCAATGTCCACGTTTCGGCACCGTATGTCCTAGCGGGTAGGACGCACTGGTTGAAGATCTTAGCCTTCAAATACTGCGGGATTGACGACGAGAACACTTGGAGCAGTTTTCCAAACGCTGTCCAACTTAACCAGTGGACCTTCTGTCGGCTTCTTTCTCAAAGTTGTGTCTACCGAGCTGGATTACTTTGACTTGCACTAGGTAGATGTACTCCTTCACAACTTCGAAGAGAGACCCTTCCTTACAAGATATAACAAATGAATCTATAATTTTATTTGATATAATGATCAGCTAATATAATAAACGATATAATTTTAAAATAACTAATTTTTATAATCATAACATTCATTTAATATAAAATCGTTTGTTATACCACTCAAAAGACATAAAACCTATTTAGACCAATATGTAATTTCTATCATAGTTAGTAACCTGATACCTAGTAACTGATTACCACCTGCCAAGAGGGTCACTCGCTACGCTCGCTCGTCTTTGCGCTTTAATGATCACTGTTCTAACCTTAACCAACCCAAATGATTCACCAACAATAGAGGGGATCTGGCACTCGGCGGCACGCTCCCTACGGTCGCTCGCCTTCGTGCGTTAATGGTCACTGTTCTAACTTAACCTAACCTAATCCAAATGATTCACCAACAATAGAGGGGATCTGGCACTCGGCGGCCGCTGCCGCGGCACGCTCCTTACGGTCGCTCGCCTTCGCGTGATAAATGGTCACTGTTCTAACCTAACCAAACCTAACCTAACCCAAATGATTCACCAACAATAGAGGGGATCTGGCGCTCGACGGCCGCTCCCGCCTTAGCTTCTAACCTAACCTATCCGAGTCGGATTGCTTTGAATCGGGGTGTACTGTTAACCATAATGATGGTATCAATATATATTTTAAACGATAGGCCTAATAACTTTCGATTAAATAAACGTTATATCCAATAACGTTATACGAAATAAGTTTTAGAGTATATAAATGTTATATGTAAAGAAATTATATCAACAGTTGGTATACCTCACGTTTATTATATCTTGTGAACGTTATTGAAATGAAAATATACCAAATAACTTTATATGACATGAGACGCTGGGTGCGTCTCATGTCATATAAAGCATTAGTAGACATTACATGACTTTAGTCTTGTCCAAATTCATGCCGAGGTCAACTCGCCGAGAGACTCCATTTAGGCTGTGCAGCATCTAGTCTAACTGTTCCAGCGTTCCTGACGATGTCATCGGTAAAACGAAGGTGTGAGATGTACTCGCCGTTTACGTTGATACCCTGTCCAGTCCAGTCCAGCGTCTTAAAGACGTCCTCCATCGCATTGGTGAACAATTTGGAGGATATCACATCCCCCTGTTTCAGCCCCCTGTGCAGTTTGATGGGGCTGGCTTCCTTATCTTGGATCTGGACAGTCATCGTTGCAGTGTTAAACAAAGTATACAAACACCTTAAAACTTCGATGTAGCGCCAGTCAATTCGACATCGCTGAAGAGTTGCCAGAACTGCCCCTTTTTTCGATGGAGTCAAAGACTTTCTCGTTGTCCACAAATGCCATACACGAAGAAGCTGACTTGCTGCTGCTTTTTCTGGTGGGTGGAACTCTTCAAGTCTCCTGGCGAGATGGTTCGTGACGACCGTCAAGAACAGCTTGTATACGTGGCTAAGAAGTGAGATGGGTCTATAGTTCTTCAGCAAGGATTTGTCACCTTTTTTGAAGAACAGAACCCCGTATCTCTGCTTCTCGCCTCAGGCGTGGTACCTTCTTGGATGCCGGAGTTAAAAAGACTGGAGCCCCTGGTTTAAGGAGCTCTGTCGTAATTCGCTAAGCCTCACTCGTGTCCAAGTACACCAAGTACAATGATCGAAAACACGTTTTTACGTCAAAATTTATTCTAATAAAAACAGATTTTGTGATTCTGCCTGATCTCTTAATTTTTTTAGCAAAATATATTAGAATTTAATTTATCTTGCTGTTTTTATTGCCTACTTGCTCTGCTAACAGCTAACTACCTTCAGTGATAGGGATGTTGACAAAATTTGTGTTTTGTTCTATAGATAGATTATTAAAATAAAATGAATATGTATTTTTTTTTTACCTTATCTAAAGATTACGGCATTAAATTGAGTGAAAATGTGGCATGATGTCACTCTCCGGTAGATTTTATATTGAGTTGTGACGTAGCGAACCCCTACTTCCTAACTTAAATGCGTTTTAAGTATCTTAATATTTTTTTTATTAATATGATAAAGCAGAAAATACGTGTCTAATATTTTTTTATTATCTGACTGACGGACTATATTGTATTTTTTTTTCCCATTCAACATTCCTATTTCTTGGGATTTGGTCTTCTTTCTAACTTTTGTTTCTTAGACTTGCCACTCGTATCAAAGACAATCACAATTTGTTTTAATGGGTAGTTATCTTGACCTTTATGTTCAAGTCCTGAGAGTTCATATTAGCATCAAAAAATGACGATTACTGGGTCCTTTTGATGAATAATAGTACAAATCTGACGGCTACTGGTACAAATCACCCTTTTTTTACATTTGCCTTAATAAGTATTTATTATCACCCAAAGTTATAAAAATGAACTAGTCAATTAGAATAACAGATAAATTTCCTATTTAATTATGCAAAAATTTTAATTCTAAATGAAATACTTTTCACACAGCAGTTCTTTAAAGTCAGTGAATTTCAAAACCCGACGAGTATTGGTACATTTACCTTAAAGAATGTGTACAGATGGAGCCACTGCTGCACGACTGCCTCATCTACTGCCACGCTCACATAAATGACATCGTGAAGACCTCCACCAACTTGGCGTGTCTCAGCGACGCGTTGCTTACCAGGTGCGCAATACTACATTCATTCATTAGTAACTAATTAGGAGGTAATTAGTAATTACAGTGGTGGACTCATCCTAGGGATATCTAGAATAAAAAAAAATTGGTGGAAGTATTTGGGTATTTGTCACAGAAACACGTGCATCGTGTCTCTCTCTACGGCAGTTATCTTCCATACATAACTGCCGTATAGGCAGACACGACCTGTTACCTGTATCTAGTGTAAACACAGTTCCCTACGAACGATAAACAATATAATTCCTCCATTAGTGATTACTGGAATTAACCCTTTCCTTGTCCCGTGGAGGTACCCGGCGACCGTCTACTCATTGTATCTCAATCTGCGTACCTAAATCACCTATAATTAGGTACAGTGCGTAATTGAGAACGTTATATTTAGTGAACAAAAACAACTGCTGTGCTTTGGTAATCACGTACCTAATTAGTGATTAGGGAATATTAGTGTGATTAGCGTCAATTCGCCATAATATACCTACCTACCTGTAAACGACCCCTACACCGATAGGTACTATAAATACTAAATGCAAGTTCTACTCAAGCATCAGTTGGTCTACCAACCCTGTACTGATAGGACTATCTCCTACTTCTTTTTTTGTGAACAAGATGAAGGATACTAGCGAGATTTGTGTCAGTGCTTTCTTTTACACCCCCTCACTATTCAACGATGACATTGACCAAGAATTGTTTAAAGTCTGTGAACAAATTGAAAATAGTGAAGCGTTTGATTCATCATACAATGATGAGTTATACGAGAACTGTGCGACGATTGAAGCAATAATCAAGTAAGTATGAGTTAAAACACTGAATATTCGTTTTTCTAACTAAACAGACAGCTGTGCTGCTGGGGAGTTAGTTGCGCCACTTCTTCTTCCCACCAGAAGAAGCACTAGGATGTGGTGAAGGGCGGCCATTTTGGGGCCCTGTCTTATGTAATTTTGACGTTCGAAGAGTGCGAATTCTCAGCCTAACTTGAATTTATATAATTGACTTTTGATATTTTTCTAATTTTTAAATGTTACACATTATAGTTACCTTAATGATTATTTTCTTGTTTTTACAGTCAACTGTCACAATTCAGAAGAAGTGTAAAACCAGGCAATAAGAAACGCAGCTGCCTACGCGCCAGCACTGGCGGTAGCTCATACATCGACCTTCCTCACGACATCAAGACAAAAAAAGCTGTTATCAATGTAAAAAATACGGATAAATTATGCTTCAAATGGGCTTTATTATCAGGTTTATATCCTGTAAAGCGAAGTACTGATCGGGTAACATCTTACGCTATTCATAGAAATAAACTAAAATTCGATGGTATTTCTTTTCCGGTTAAAATTACTGATGTCGGAAAAGTAGAGGAATTGAATAATATTAGTATCAATGTTTTTGGATTAGAATTTAATGATGATAAAAAGTGTCACTCCATTGTAGGTCCGTTACATTTGACTAAATGTCATAAGTCTAGACATGTTAATCTATTATTTGTATCCAATGGTGTTAATTATCATTACTGTTTTATTAAAAATTTATCACGATTAGTTAGTTCACAAATATCTAGGCAACGCCATGCGGTTTATATTTGCGATTCCTGTTTACTTCACTTTCCGTCGAGGGAAAGACGTGAAAATCATCAACAGAATAATTGCGCCCAAAAACAAATGTTTTACTTTTGACGAACCTACCTTTTTTGAAAACTTTAGAAAGCTATCGATCGATCAATATCTAATGAAAATAATATATTTATTTACTTTAGGACTAACATAGTATTAAGTACTACTAACACCTATTAATTTTATTAAAAGCAATATTGTGTGCTTAGTGTATATGTTTATATTATTAGAGCTACCTCTGGGCCTGTCTGTACCGATATTATATGTAAAATTAACATTACTTCTGTCTTCTTCATCATTAACACTAATTAGTATCTAGGTATATTATTTTCTGTTATGTTGCCATTTTTTCTGTGTATGGCGTGTATGCCTACTTACTTATTAGATATAATTATAAATTAAATACAACATTATGCCACAAAAATCGTTATTTTCGTTTGAACCCTAATTCTTTCACCTTTACTCGTCGTATTAATTGGACAAGTCATTAGCAGTCCGGTAATGATGGGGTAGTCAATTAGTCAATTCAACCTAACTATATAATATTCAACTAAAGAGTAGGGACTAAGGAGACAACTATTACCGTAACTGAGAACAATAGAGTACCTAATTGGTGTAGGTATATCTCTAATGGATTTCTCCAAGTAGGTATATGTGGCGTCCACGTAAGCGTACGTAGAAAAGGCCCACCGAAATACAATAATTAACACAAAACACAATTTTTACTCTCTCCTGTGGTCAGTTAGTCAGTATCTGCACTTCGCTGGTTATTTTTACTCCCTTCTGTGGCCAGTCAGTCAGTATCAGCACGGCGCGCGCGGCGCCTGCCGACAATAGCAAAGTTTTTGAGATTGGAAGACCTTCTCACATAAGAGCTTCCCCAAGTCTAACACTAAGCAATCCAGCTTCAAAAGCCTATAAGTAGTCAAAATTGGAAATAAATCACATTTTATATACCTAAATAAAAAAATCAATAGAGCACTATTCAACTCAGGTTATCAGCCATGTACACAAACGCTGAGCTGGAAGCCATCAGGGACCGCAAGGATAAGATCCAGTCTCGCCTGTACTGCAAGATGATCCTGTCCCTCGCGGAGACGGTGCCCGAGACCCTCAGGGGACACTACTCCACCCTCGCCACTCTTTTTAAGTGCAACAAGTACGTATTTTTACAACACTTATTGGATTAGTTTTGTATGAATATGATACAATCAGAGCCTATCCAACTAGTGCTGCACCCTAATTACGTGACTCACGATCAATCATAATCCGAATCATTTTGAATGATACTAACTGCTAATCCATTACTTCACATGTTCGAAAAATTTGTCTGCTCAACAACGTAAATATCGCAATTAATGTTGTTGCTCTGTCAAAATGAAACAGATTTTGATTGATCATGTAAGCAATTTAGGGTTGTGATTCACCTGTCACTGTCAATCAGTGTACCTTATGGTAGGTATTGTGTGTGGATCTTGACATGACTAATAACTTCATATTATAATAAGATTTACCATTAGACTATGAAAGAGGACACAAAGACCAGAATTTTTTCTTCATTCTTTACTACTTCATCCTTGTTTTCTTCGTGGAAAAGTAATAACAGCCGCACGGGTCCATCCATCAGGCGAAGCTACGCTTGCCGTGGTTGGTTCGTGGATGGGTGACCATCTTTACATACCGAGACTCCTCCGTGCCTCAGAAAGCACGTCGAGCCATTGATCCTGACTGTCATTCGTGGATCTTTGACAGTCGTTACGGGTCGTCAGAAGCCCGAAAGTCTGATAACCAGTCTTACCCAGGGGTATCGTATTACCCAGTTACTGGATTGTGGAGGTCAGATAGGCAGTCGCTCCATATACGGGGTGGCAGGGACATCGACCCGAAGCCGGTTACTATGGATTTAGTTCATGATTCTGAACCCCCCTGCGTTGAAATTTTTCGTCGGTTATAAAAAAATAATCTGCTGTTCCATACATTTTGACCGCGTAGGTAGGCTATGAAACAGCAGATTTTTTTTTAATAACCGACGAAAAATTTTAACACTGGGGGGTTCAGAATCATGTATCTACTGTCGATGTCCCTGACACCCTGTAAACTGGTATTCAGCTCCATCCAGTTAGACTGGAAGCCGACCTTAACATAGAGGGAAAAGGCTAGGCAGATTGATTGATCTTTGTTTTCTTTGACAATAGATGCAACAAGCTACTAGGACGCCATATCGCCGAGCAGGTGCCGTGTCAGCCCGCTAGTATGCGGATAGATCGACGAGGCAACGTAGTTTCGTCTCATACCAAGTAAGCACATTCACAGTAGGCACTTTAGAGGCATGAGGAACAGGGTGTAAAGTTCTCTCATTCTCTATTGAAAAGGGAGGATCCTTCGACCTGCCCCCCAATTACGCAATGCACGATCAATTTTAAATTGAAACCAATTGAAAAAGATTGCCAGTCCATTGCTTCATAAGTTCGACAAAACAAATCTGCTCAATTTTGTTTGTCGAACTTATGAAGGGTCGGACTGGCAATCTTTTTCAATTGGTTTCAATTTAAAATTGATCGTGCATTACGTAATTAGGGTGCAGACGGGTGTAGTGTCTGGCGGACAACTACCCGTAAGTTGATTTCGGATAGTACATACCTATATGTCGTTCGCGCGGTAAACTCTAACTGCGATATACAGGATTTGTATGACGTCATGTTTTTGCTGCGTAGTTCGTATATGGCGGTGTAACCGCTACTTCACTATAATAGTAAAGTGCCACGCTTACTATGGAGCATCATTTCTGGCCTCGGTTTTGTGACACTGTGATTTAATTTCATTCCCTTTTCATCAACCGATTAGTTGCTGAATTTTTCCCACAAAATTTTTCTTTAATACTGTGGTGCATACTCTAGGGACCAATCGTGGAGTCTGAATGACTACATAACCTGGTTGTACGGGGAGCTGCGCTCATGGCGGCGCGTGTACTGGCGCCTGTGGGCCGATTGCCACTTCCTGCGCTGTCAGCTCTGTGACAGCTACTTCCCTGCTTATCAGGTAATTTTAAAGTACTTTTGTTTTCTTAGAATTGAACACAAAAGCAATTTCCAGTCTTCCACAAGACTAGGATTGTCCCACAGGAAGCTTATTTTTGATCAACATAGGTACCTACCATAAAAAACAATATAAATCTGCACTCTAATTGCGTAACACACGATAAATCTTAATCTGAATCATTTTGAAGGCTATAGCTAATTCACTGCTACATATGTTGGAAAAAATTTAAACCAATTGAAAAAGATTGCCAGTCCATTGCTTCATAAGTTCGACAAAAAAAATCTGCTCAATTTTTTTTGTTGAACTTATGAAGCAATGGACTGGAAATCTTTTTTGGTTTTAATTTAAAATTGATCGTGCATTACGTAATTAGGGTGCAGGTTGTATGTTGATCAAAACATTATTTGCGACCGTAATAAATAATACGAGCTAGTATCCGCAACTCCACGTCAAAGCACGTATTTTGCGTACGGATGAGAAAATCGATTATTCGATCCACCCCAGCTCCTCAAAGAAGGCCAGCAACGCCTTGGTGTCACTGACAATCTCAAGTAGGGTACCTGGGTTACCGAAGGACTTTGTCCTGTACCAATGTGGCGACCACCGGGCAGTTTAACAGCACATGAGCTGCTGTCTCGTCGTCCTCCATGCAGGCCCTGCAAAGCGGACTGTCTGTGACTCCTATGACAAAGAGGTGTTTATTAAATGACCCATGGCCAGTTATAGCTGCAGTAACACACCTGTTGTTTAGTTAGTCGGAGAACCTGTTTCGTGAGGTGGCTATCGATTGAAGGAAGTGCTTCCTTAGCCTGCCTGCATTCACCTTACGACCGTAACAAATTATATTTACAGAATTATAGTCATTAAAATCATCAATAAGTACCTACAGTTCTCTCAAGGGCTTGCCTTTATTTAAACTGCATTACAATATATTCGATGATCGTCCAGATGGAGTGGTGTTCCCACCACGAGCAGCCGGCTCACATGTTCACGCTGGAGGGCCGGCCCTCGCTACCGGCTGGTCGGTACCCCTGCTGCGGAGAGAGGGCCTATCGCTTCGAGACCCTCACCAGAAACACAGTGAGTTGGAACTGCTATAATGTTGTCTTCTCGACCAATAAGTTGGCGAAGGTTTAGAACTGCCTAAATTATTATGTAAGTAAATGGAGGTAAAAATTATCCTGATGGATCCCATAAGGCTGTGGTATACAATGCCGCCCAGGGGCACGTGACTGCCCGTATTTTTCTGAATATAATATTTTTTATTGGTTTGTTATCTTTAATTGGTGCCCCATACAACAAATAACAGTGACAGGAATTGTATCCACATAGACGGTGAAAAAAACCGTATTATTGAAGCTAACTCAAAAACTACCAAAGCAAAGTTAATAAAATTTTCCAATGGGACCACCTCTGAACAAATAAGAAATCATCAAAATAAATTCATAATTTGGGGACAGACGAAGCGAAAAAAGCTGCCAATAGAAGTGAAAACTAAGTACTATGCGTGCCAACTAAGAATGGGATCGCGCTTGTTGCCAACTTCACACGATAGCAGTACTTTCCTGACCGTTCCTGACAGATAAAGTACTGCAAAACTGTCAAAATGGCAACAAAATGGCGTCTTGACAGTCCCATTCTTAGTTGGCTCGCATAGTACTTACCTAACTTTTTGATTCACGCGTTGATGTCTTTCGTTCGAGCGTTAGGTGACAATGACACACCCAAAAAGTGCTCACCCGCCTAAAGAAGTTTTCACTTCAAAAAACTCCTTTTTGAAGTCTGTTTAAAATACCTGAAATGTTAATCGACTTTTGTCCATATAATTTTATGTGCACTGGACGTACATACGTCCATTATGGACAAGACCTTATCAGTTTTTGCTATAGACCTTACTCGAACTTCTTGATACACAACCAGGGTTGTCAGTTCCGTGAGCACGTGCCGGATGAGCGGCTGACGATGGACTCTTCAGTCATGGAGCTGTACAACCAGTTCCGGGACATCATCTCCATGAGACCGCCTCAACTCATGTTCCCGGAGAGACTCACCAGGCTTGTGAGCAGAGGTACGCACGATGTACACTGTAACTTAGTGTTTTGATTTCTCTGGCGTAGTTTTAATAAGTTTTTGTTTTAATTCAATGTGAAGTCAATTTAGATTCGTAGTGATCATAATCAAGTTTATAGGTATAAAGATGATGGAACACTGTCTGCTGTTTTATCTTAACGTTATGACTTTTAGTGTATGGACCTTACAATAACACTGATTGTAAATAGCACCAAAATCTCTCCAACTTTTTACTTAAATAGCACAAAAAACCTTTCTAACTTTGTACTTAAATAGCACCAAAATCTTTCTTAGTATTTTAACGGAGACTGCTGCACTTGGAAGATGCACCTAGGAGTTGAAACTTCCTTGTAAACACGTTGTTATGCCGAAGCAGATCGTGTCCATCAATAAGTCTAAGTATCATTAAACAATGACTAATTTCCTCGCAATTGTACATAAGGCCAGCTTCTAAGTTTCGCCCTAGAACCAGGCGAGGACAGCAACGGTCGGCTGCAGTGCAAGGAGGTGTTCTGGTGGGAGGGCATAATGCTGGTGCCTCCTCGTCCCCCGCTGGGCCTGCTCGGCAAGTTGTACACCAGCAACAACAAGTTCAATCGTGAGACTTGCACTTTTTTAATGAGTAGAAAGCGGGAGGTGGTGCGGTGTCGTGTGGGACTATGTTGTAGAGGGATTTGAGGAACTGTACTGACGGAGCAGTCTTCACATTGTATCATAAAGTATTTTGCGTGGATCAGTCAAAGTGCTAAAATGTGGTTGAACCATTCAAAAGTTAAATAGAATCCGACTTAAAAAGTTTAGCAATACTATTTCATTTTTTATTTTCCTCGTTTCTAAGTTTTTACTCATATTTTAGAGGGGGTGATCATGCTTTTATTTGGTCTTTCACGAGACACGTCACCGCACCACAAGGGAGTAACCGCTGTAAATACGCTGAAACAATTGGCAATACATGTAGCGGCCATGGGGACACGCTTGCAAAATTATAGGGACCACAAATTGGCAACAGAAAATATAGTTCTGAACAGTAACTAATGTAAATACACAAAATTCCGTCATTTCATGTTCTTTGGCTCAAACAAAAGAACAGTATTTCAAGAAGTCTTGCGCTAAGTTCGCCCGCCATCTTTGATTTTACGAAAGCTAAATTATTTCCTCCTCCACTGAAAAGAGCCAAAGAATAAAATACTATGTCTGTGTAGTAGCACCGACATTTTGGTTTTGTCATTTTTGTTTGAAGGTCTGCAAAGATGTGGTCAGCGATTAGACATCGTTTATTACATCGGTAACTTTATATCATAAGTACTAACACAATACTTTAGTTACCTCAGTACAATATTAACCCAGTCATTTTTGCCTCATTTGTCAATGTTACACAGAAAACTTTGTAAAACCTACATTAATCGACACACAAGTTGGGAAACTACGAGAGGGGGGGAATAGTAACAGAAATACAATCAAAAACGACGCATACACAGCCAACGTGAGACCTGGTTCGCCCGCACTGGGCACAAACCATGTGTCTCCGCAGTCACTGGCCGCGAACTGCTCCACCGGCACCGTGGTCGCGGCGGAGAAAGAAGTCAAGCCCCCGAAACCCATCTCCGTGAAAGAGCCCAAGGAAGAGACCCATAAGACCAAGGTAAGCCTCGGAGGACCAAAACCAATACGACTGGGCAGCCACGAGACCTTCCGGTACTGAAGGTTCTGCTACCTACTGTGTGTGGTGGGAATTAGTTAGTAGGTACATAGAGACAAATGTAGTGTGTAGCAGTAGTGCTGTAGTTAGTATAAAAGTGGCATGGTATTTAAATTCGACAGGGTAGATGAAGTGGTATAATTTTGCATGCAACTTTTACCTAGCTTGTTGAATATATTAGAAAAGCAAGAGGTATATAAGATAACTAGTATTCTTTATAGTATTTTTATTATTAGGTACGCCTTTCTCTATACAAAATGATGCTTACTCTACATACTTACTTAAAAATTCTTCTCATACTGACCTATCTACCTATTAGGTACTCTATCACTAGTTACTTTCTTCTATCACACGGAGTACTAATTAGTTAATTATTTATTTTAAATGTTATTCTTTCAAATACTTCTGTAGATTGTATTCTGTAGAAGAGAAGCTATTGCTATTCCTAATTAGAATTATTTGTATTTTTATTTAGATAAAACCACCCAAATGATGTCAGATGTTTTTTTACTTTACACAAATAATGGCATGATTACAACATCCAAAAGAAGAAATAATATTTTTTTTTATGAGAAAAAAAATATTTTTTAGTTTATCTCAAAGCCAGTTTCACTGTTCGCTCTAAGGCCCGTATTACAGAACCTCACTCTAAACTCAAGCATTACTTAAAACTCGTTTAAAACTTCTGATTGGTTGAAACTAGTTTTAAGTAAAGCTTGAGTGTTGAGTGAGGGTCTGTAATACGGACCTAAGCCATCCAAGCTCTAATATTCAGGATAACTCTTCTAGCAAATTTTAAAGCTTAATCAAATAGGGGTGTTTTCTTTACTCTATTAGACGTAAAGGCACAAGGTACCTAAATAACTGGTGGTTATTCGACAATATTGATCATGCGGTAAAACAGGCTCCTAGGCCATAAGCAGTGCGATTCTACGACCCGTCGCCATGGACGATGTTGACGGATTAGTAGGCATCCTAAATCGATACTACAATTGAAATTCAACCACAAAAACAGGAAAGCAAAAGCATGATTTCCAGCATCGCAAGAAATCCTGCAAAGTTTCACAAAAACAGGAGATGCCTACACCGCTCGTAAAATCGCACTGTTTACGGCCTTACCTAAACGTAAATAACAAATTCTGCTGGTATACAAAGAAAGGCGCCCCGGGAGGCGGCGACTCGGCGGGGGAGTCGGACGGAGAGCAGTCGAGCTCGTCCGACGATAGTGAGCAGAGCTCGGCGAGCGCGCCCAGTGATGAGGAGTGCGCGCCCAGGCGTTCGAAGCACCACGCCGTCAGGAAACACACGCATTCAAACACTAATCCCGCCACTAAGTGAGTACCCGCAGATAGCTGACAAGGCTCGGCAATTGTGGTTCGTCAAAATAAAGAACTTCAATTCTGGTCCTTAGGTTCTTATCGGCCCAGCAATCTTTCTTGCTCTATTGAAGGTTGTTTCCGAGAGACAAAATGGGGCAAATGTCCGGGAGGATAGGTCTGTGGGTCAGTTCTAAATCTGAATTTTCACCTCTCGATCCTATAAATTTTCTCACTGGATCCTAGCCTCTCATCACCATCATAATCAGCCTATTAATGTTCCCATGGCTGGGACACATTCCTCTTCAGTGAGACGGAGTAGGCTGTAATCTACCACGCGGGACCAGTGCGGGTTGGTTTCCTCATGATGTTTTCTTTCACCGTTTTGAGAGCAGATGAAATTATTTACACAAAGTAAAGCCCCTGCTTGGGTTCGAACCCACTCCCACGACCTACAACTCGTAAATCGAGGCCGTTAAATACCACTGGGCCACTACTGCTCTCTTCCAAGCCTCTATGACAACGGTATAAAGTAAAGTCTGAAATCTATAATACAAGGACACTGTATTTTGCCGGTTATTGACTAATGATTGAACGCTACAAACCATGCCTGATGCCTCGTGCGTGTTCACAGATCTACAAACAATAAAATTGTTCAACCGTATATTTTTGGAACTTGAGAGTAGTTACTACCAATTCCGCAAACAAAACTGTTTTCTTCTAACCTGTCACATTATTTGTCCGCTAGGAGGACACGCGTGATGGGTCGTCAGTGGATCTCATGCCTGTCAGCACGTAGCAACCAGGACGGACAGCGACGGTTCGAGGAGCGCGCCGGCCGACAGATGCGGTCTGCCCTCGCCAAGACTGCCGTCCTGCATCAGCATACCAAGTCGAAGTTGCCACCAGGTCAGGATACTTTAATTCGTCAGCGGTCATGTTTTTCAACATAGGCACTTGCTCGAAAAGTAGCTTTTATCGCACTGCTTTTAGGTTCAAAATGCAGTGTATTTTAGCACGTGCTTTTTAGGGTTTCGGAGTCAACAAGGAACCCATAGAGTTTCGCCATGTCGGCCTGTCTGTCCGCGGCTTAGCTCAGAGGCTGTTAGTACTAAAAAGCTGTAATTTGGCATGAGTTTATACAGGGTGGAATTTTTGAACCTCGCCTGGAGGGAAAGTACTCTCAATACTGAAGATACCATATTTTACTCAAAGGAAACATTCCTTTATTTTTTAAAGAGACACATCTGCATTCAAAATTTTTCGAAAATTCGCTTGGCACACTCGGGAAAGATAATCCGAAAAGATAACACCCTGTACTTTTATGGCATCAACCGATAGTGTCAATCATAACGATCAAATCTCTCTAACAAACATGATAAAATAAATGAAAGGAAAACCATAAAATCTTAACTTATTTTAATTGAACGAAACTCATAGGCATAGCATCAAAATGTACCTACTATTATATATTTATACCCTGTTAAGAGCAGTGACGGGTCCAATCCAACCTAAACCTCAAAGCCTGTAGACGTTGGTGTCGTCGTCTACAGGCTTTCAGCCTTTGAGGTACAGTCATGTGTATTCCAGTACTGGCAAAGCGCCTGTTGATAATATCTGAGCAATACCTTACAATACAACACGAAGGGAGAGAGAAATTCACAGAGATTCACACTCACATTATAATTAGTATAAATCGTCTATGGAGCACACCAAAGAAAAATTATAGGTATACTCTGTAAAGCGCACCAACTTTTTGGAAGTGGTTCATAACATTAGAATATGAACCCTTTATTTATGTATTTAATGTTCATTATTCGTAAAAGCTAATTTGATTCATACGAATAGAAACTTTTTTTATCTACGTCGTATAAACGCCAAGTTCGATCTGTGAATTTTATTTTTACTGTGCTATAACTTGTCCCTTGCCGTCATGAAGGCACCATTGCTTGTCAAGCCATTTTGAACTCTATTGGTATTGAAACTAAGCTTGACTAGCAATGGTGCCTACGGTCTGTACAGTACACACTGCAGTTTAGGTAAAAATACAGCATTAGAACATTTTATTTCAAGGGTTATTAAAATAATAATAATATTAATTTGATAAATGCATCTTCTTGTTCCTAGGTGGCGTTTACGCCCGCCTGGAGTCAGAATGGCGCGAGCGTCACGGCCAGCGATCACGCAACGCTGTGTCCGCGCGCCAGCGGCCTCACCAGCCCGCCAACAAATACAAGTGAAAAACGAATAAACATTTGATCCGCAAGCATTGTTTTACTTTCCGAATAGGACGAATTTGACGATATAATAATAATTATGTAGAATCATATAAAATTAATCTTTGATTACTGTTTATATGTAGACGAACAATCAATTTCTGTGATCTAAATAAATATAAAAACTCATTTTACTTTCTTTTAATGTGTCAAAGTTGGGCAACCTCGCTGTGGGACATTACAGCTTATTAGTAGTTAGATAGAGCCCTTTCCCACACAAGTCTGTTCATTGCCATTAGCTTCGTACCTTCGTCTTGGTCTGCCGCGATGTCGGATCCAATCAGTGTTTTATTTGCTCCACAGGTCATCTGACATGCTGCGGACATCTCCAGCGCAATGTCACCTAAGATTAGCAGCTTTCCGGGTAACATCAGTGATTTTGATTTAGCGCGCAGTAGTTCCTGAACACGGTCACATATATTCGTACTCCATGCTCGCTGGCAAACTTGTTAATAATGAATTATTTTCTTCTGGCAGCGGGATCATCAGCTGTGTATTCATTTCGGGTGTCCTGAGTCATGTCTGGGCTTTGGAGGGCTTTGTCCCCTTAGTGAATGAAGTATATGTTAATGTGTGTGTGTGAACCACATGAAATTGTTTACAAACGCAACGTAACCTTGTTCCAAATCACTTTGACCCAATGATTTTAATGTTTGGGAAAAATAGCTAATAAATAAAAGTCAAGCGTTAGTCACAGATGTTTATTGTGTCTTACAAACTAGAATTGCATCCTGTGGGGGAACTGGCTGGAGCGGAGCCCGAACGACGACTTGAGGTAGCCTCGCAGCACCTTCTTGTCGGCGCGTTTGCCTATCGCCTTGACCACGGCCTCATCGACTGACTTCTGGTCTGTCTTGCGCTGCTCTGATGGAACGTATTTCTGGAATAGGAGAAATACAATTCAATTTCAATGTTGTTTCGATGTTGGGAGACATTTCTCGGCTTGTCTTGTGTGTTTGTGGATTGTCAATGCAATTTTATGTTGTTATATCAATTTCGTTATATGACTGGGATGGACAAAACAATATGGTTTAGGTTCTCTTTAACCAAAACCTTCAGATAATAATAATTGTCATACTCTGAAATCATAACATTTTGGTTTGCAACACTTAACAGCAATTGCTTTACATTAACATTTGAATTAGAACCTGGTTTTCACTTGCACACACTGAGAATAGTTTCTCAAAATGATGAAGACCCTTGGGCCGAGATAAGTTTGGCAGTGTATAGAGTGCCACCAGTGGCACTCTATCCCTATCGGATAAAGTGCCACTACAGGCACCCTAGTAACACCGCCTCGGCCCGGCTCAAGTGCCGCAAGCATTGGATTGTCATTGTCACTGTCACTAAGTCACGTCATTTGGTATTTTGTTTGATTGTCGAGGTTAAATCGCTGTGAAACACCACATTCCCAAACATTACATTCTCTTGTGCCTAAACGGACCCTGGCACTTCGCCGGCCGCTACCGCAGCACCGCTCGCTACGCTCGCTCGGCTCGTGCGTTGTGTGGTCACAGTTCTAACCTAACCTAAATAACAAGTGACAGTGACAATGCAACGCTCACGGCACCCTAGCCGGGCCGAGGCAGTGACGAGTGCCACAAGAAACTCGCGGCACTCTATACACTTCGTAAAAGTTTTATTTGTTTATGTGCATTTATTTGCTGCGTCTCAGCCCTATTTAAATAAACAATGGTTTTGATTTATCATAACTGCTCATAACAGGCAAATCTCTAATAATATAAACAAAACCACTTTATGTGTGTCTGTCTGTAGTTCTTCTAAACTAAATCTGTAACTGCAAACTAAAACTGCATTTTGATGCAGTTTTCACCATTTTTTTAAGAATTTATTCCAGAAGGTTTTGCATAGCGTGAAGCAGGGGCGGGTCTCTAGAGTTATAATAAAGAAGACTACTAACCTCTTTCTTGGAGGCAAAGATGTCCTCGCCCTGCTTGCGCTTGACGCTGCGCTTGGCGCTCTTCTTGTTCTTCTTGAAGTACTCGTCGTTCAGGTGCTCGGGCAGCTTGAAGTCGCCGAGGTCCAGCTTGGTGGACGTACCGATGACGTAGCGCTGGGGAATGCGCCTCAGGGGGCACGAGTTGAACTGGAAGGAGAAAGGGTTACAACAATTAGTTTTAGGCTCTTTTACGATTATGTTGATGCTGAAGTAAGATTTAGATGGGGGAAATTTTTATATGAGACTAGTACCAGGCCTCCCTCACTAACGTACCTACGGCTCGCGTTTCCGCGGGGCAACAAAAATTCAGTCGGTACTCTCGGGCGTCTGCATAAGATTCGTTTTAGCGCACACGAAACGCCTGTAATACTGTTGTAGATAAATATAGCGTTAGCTATCTATAGAAGTGAAGTATCTTAGCACAAATTACTAAGTTTTTAATAATCAAATAGTATCTGTAGATTTTCGAATATTTCTCAGTGATTACTGATGCTTGAGTGGTCCATGCCACAAAATAAGTTCCTATATTATTTGGAGAAGCTGTTGAACAATGATTTTAGTATTTAGACTAATTTTGTCTGTCTGCATCTTGATTAATTCCCGATTAAATGCTAAGATGCATTTAGGTGACGTCTTGCTCATTCAGAAGACGGCATGGTTGGCGCAGTGGTTAAGCAATTGACTTCTGTCGCAGTTTCGATTACCGCAAGGAACAAAATAAATATTTGTATAAGTAGTTGTTCTGGGTCTGGCTGTTTGTGAATGTGACTTTAAATGTTTCTAAATGTACTCACAATACAGGAGAAATGCCTAGTGTGGGGCAAAGTAAAAAAAAAAATACCTTCAATAACAAAATAAACAACACTTCTAAAATAAGAATTACACTTTCAGAATTTTAAAAGCAAATATGTTTTATAAGTTCCTATTTTATTTATTTCTTCTGCTGGAACACAGCACAACATCTAAGCTCTTCATCACCCTTGGTTGACAAGTAGAGAATGCATAATTATAAGGCTTTAATGCCTTATAATTCCGTCCGTCTTTTTGCCTCATAAGTGTGAAAATTTAAAACAAATAATATCCAACATTGGAAAATGCTCACATTTCACAACAGCCAGTAATATTACTATTTAAATGGATATATGTTGTTCTATCATAAATGCTTACCGAGAAGGGTCCAGTAACGAGCAGGAGTCCGCTAGGCAGTACTCCTACAAGCACGACGCGCTTGCCGGCGTGGCGACCAGCGAGCAAGATGCACACTGTGCCAGGGGTGAGGGTTGGCCTCGTCCTGCGGATGTGCTTGCTGAACGTCTTGTGGTGGGGACGAGTGAGGATCCTGGAGAAGGCAGTTAATTGATTAGCATGAATATAGAATGAATGGGTAGTTTCGCAGAAGAACTTATGTATGAAAAGCCCTTATCATAATCATAGATGGAGAATTCTTTATTATAGATCACCAGAATAAACAAAAACACTAGTTGGTAAACATCCACTGCTTCACATAATACATCTTCATAGGTTGTGTTGTAGTAAAACCATAGAAGTCACAAAGAGTACTAGTTTTCTAAACTTATGGTCAATACTCAATACTTTATTTGCATTCCACAATCTGTACTTGGGTGATAACTTAAAATTATATGTGATCATTATGGAGCCCGTCAGACACAGAGGAAGCTTTAAAAAACTTAGCTTACCAGTCCCTCTTTCTTTTAAATTAAAAATAATATGGCAATGAACCATTCTGAAACAAATGACTCCTTGTTGCAATGGTTATTGATAGTCCAACAAAGATCAATGAGGGGCAGTTATGATGCTGGTCAAGTTTAAAAGTAATGCCAGACAGAGGAAAAGTTTGATGGTCAGACGAGTTGATTAAGACCATAAGTAATAATCACAGTATCATTAATATTTAAGGTTCATTTGGTACTTACTTGTCCTGAGTGGGGTAGAAGGACTTTCTGCGGCGCAGCAGCACAGTACGGGTTCCTCCGTTCTTCTCACCACCAATCTGCTTGACAGCCACGGAGGGCTTCTTGGGCTTTTCTGGCTTGGGGTTCTTTTTGCCCACAAACCTGTACTTAGCCTGGAAATGGAGGAAAGAGGTTTGAGTTCATTTGAAATAGAAAATTATGATTAAAAAGTAAATATTTATTGGGTTTGAAATGAATAACTGTGAATAAGGTAAAATTTGTTTTATACATGCTAACATCTACTGATATGGATCTCTAAGATAAAGATACTACTCTCATTATTGAAGGCGCATTTTACCACACCTTACAACTACTACAAAGAAATAACATTGCACAATACAGAAGTTGGCTTGCCAGTGCCAAGGTAGCCAAAGATTTGTAGCCATTTGACTCCATGATGAACATAGGTCAGAAATGGCCATGCACCAGATTGTAGGACAAAAATTTCACACATGGGCAGTTCGTTGTTACTGTAGGTATGTTATTTACTGTCTGTAAATGCCTATTTGTTATCTACTAATTGCTTAGGCCAATGATATATCAAGGAAACCAGCTCACCTTCTTGTGGAACATCTTTGACTTGGAGAAGCGAACTACTCCATTTCCCAGGTCGTAATTCCTTGGTTTGCCAAGTTTGGCCTTGGATACGCCGCCCGCGGGCGCCGCAGCGGGCTTAGCCGCCGCCTTAGGCTGTGGTGGAGCCATTTAGAATCTGCACAAACAGAAACACAACCTTTAACAACAAACTCACCACCTGACTTCCAACTTTGAGGTTAGAAATGTTTCAGCACTTCTCCATACAAACAAGTGATTTAGACACGCTTCATAAGCATTTACACTGTGGAACTGTTACAATTACACACGAATACCCATCAGTTCACTGTTTTATCACAATCACTTGGCGAACGTCAAAACTTTCGATGCGAATTTCAAAGATGTTGCGTTAGGATAAAACAAAAATATAACACACAATCACTTGTTTGCAGGATACTTTTCTTAATTCTTACATGGAATGGAGAAAATTTGTTAAATATAAATCTATTCCTTTGGATTTATTTTCATCGAAAACAACATCAACTCACATTCCAACCGGGATCAAGAAAAAAAGAAATTGTCATAGAAGAATTTGTCTATGGCAGTTGCAGAGTATACAAAATTACAAACTAAAGATTGACTACCGAACTTTTGGCCTTACACAATTGTCATGTTTATCGACTGTGTTTTTGTTGTTTTAGCTCACTGTAGAAGTAACATTGCTGTTTTGGAAGATGGAAGGAAAGAACCAAACGATTTAATTAAAAATCCCTACAAATAAGCAACAACAGTTGACAAACTCAACAATCGGGTGTCGCTAACTATTGCTGCTATATGGATTCCCGGATTTAGGGGCTTGGAATTATGAAACAATGGTTCTGTTATAATAATGCCTAGTATTTCACACACATTCACAGTATGTACTTACTTACATTTTTGAATTCTCAAGTTGGTGGAATACATGAAAAATTATTGTCTTTGGTTGATAAATAATTAAACGAACGCGATCACACAGAACGCGCCGATAATTGAATGTCAAATTAAGTAAATGTCAAAAAAAATCAGTGTCGAAAAATGGCTTCTTTGAGGAGCCCGTCTTCGCCATCCGACGGTTACAAAAGGTTCAGTGATGATTTCGCAAACACCAGCATCAACAATTACGGCTCGAACGTCACAAGTAAACGAGAAGCTATGATTTTTCTATGCACAGTAGCCACAAGATTATGTGTACGCTTTTGTTTTATTAACAATACATTTTGTAATTCATTTAACATTTTGTTTTAATTTATTTCACCTTGTTTTGAGCAATATCTGTTATATATCCATCCATATGCGGTCCAGCGAAATCGATTAACTGGTATACTGATGCCAAATCTGATATTGACGCATTAGAATGACTCATACAGCTGCCTAAACACTAACCTATGCATAAAATAAACAGTAAGATGCTTTAAGCCTGCCCCAAATACGTAGTTTTCAAAGCTTTTGACTTCTTTTCCTATTCTAATACTTTGCACTTAGTAAGTAAGAAGTAGTTGCTTGTTTTGCATGGCGATAATTTTTCTATCAACATTATTGTATATTATTTTAAAATCTAGATCGTTTTATAGTAAGCTAAACCCGATCGTATTTACGTGATTTTTATTCCAATTATATTACCTAGTAAAAAACCGCGTATCTAATAATTATGTATGGAAGAAAGAAGGTCTTTGCAAATTTAAGTGGCTTAGCCTGTTTGGTGTAGTGGTGTCCCCAGACGAAGTTATCTAGATAATCTATCTAGTTCCATCCAGTTCCAATGCTACTGATTGGTTAAACTGGAGTGATCCCATTTGTACCTCTATCAATACAATAAACATTTGCTTCTATGATAACAAGCTAGTGCTAAAAATCTAATACTGCAGGAATATTATTATGCCAACAAAATTATTTGATTTGTGTGTTTACATCTTACTGGAGCTGTAATTGTTATGTTCTACATGGAATAACTATTCTTATGTTGCAAAGAATTGACTGCTTTTTTTTGGGTAGGCAGACTCGAAATGTGCTAAAAAAATTAGTAAGTGCAGATTAATTTGCACTTTTTTAAATGGGCTTATTTTTGTCTGTTACTTATTTTATAAACTCATCTATAAAAAATCATGGTTTATTTATAATTTAAACCTAAAATTGCACTGTTGTTGTAACTGACACAGTGTGTAGACATCTAATCAACACTATCAAATACATGAGGTTCCACACAATAGATATTTTATCAATGTTATCATTATTGACAGCTTTTTATCAGCCAGTGGTGTTCAACTCTTGGTTGTTTGACAGTGTACTGTGATGTTGACTCAGAAATTAAATTTAAAATAATCTTATGGCCATTTGTGATTATTATGTGATCAGTGTTCTATTAAAAACAGTTATTTTGAACATCAACCAAGCTGGGAGATTTACTGTTTAAGGCCTTATTTTAAATGAAATAGCCTTGATATGTCAAAATGCATTAAAAGTTTCTAACCACTGGCTTCATTATCAAAGTCTGTATTTCATTCCCATGATGATTCAGTTAGAAATCGCGGAAGAAAAATGACTGTTATTTATTAGTCAATTACTGAAATAAATTATAAAATCAATACGTAGCAGTTTAGTGTGATAAAAATGTCGAAAGCAGTGAGAAATGTGGCTGACACAGTGTATTATAGCATCAGATACCAGTGGTACAGATTGAAGTCATGTGAGTTTCATTACTTTCAATAAATAGGTACTATTCACGCACAATGATCCGCCTGAAGGACTAAGTGCGGAAACTAAACCACATAACATAGAACAATTGTAGACTCCCTGAAGAGTAACTAAAAGATTTGGCCTATTTTTGGGCCAAGGTCTAGATAGGAGTAGAACACAATAACCAACTAGAACTAGGTACTATAGGAACTCATAATTTTTTCAAAGAAGAATAAATTATCATACTTTAATACTTTTTTGACGTTCCGAAAGTTACTGCGTCACGGGCACTCACGGGTCGCGCGTTTGATATCGATACGAAGCAAATAATTTGTATAAAGTGCAGAACTAGGTATTTATCTGTCGGCATACCATGTAGATAGGTACGTACTAGAGGACCTAGTATGTACCTATATGGTATGCCAATCATGCTTATTAAAGATACTCCAAAAGAAATAAGAATCATTAGTTAAAGATTTTTGTAGGTATGGCTTTTTGGCGTCCATCCAGTAAGGGGTCGAATACTAGTCGAGAAAGGATATAATATCAGACTGCGATATCTGAACGCGTAGTAACGGCAAAACAAACAATGAATGCCAAAAAAACTAACGACAGAACTTATTTTCTCCAACGCTTGTGGTTTATCCACACACCTCTCTTTCAGTTTAGCTTAAATAATTTGTCCAGGCACTGGTTATTGACCCATCGCCCTTCCGGAGTTCCGGATCAATTCTTTACGCTAAATTCGTTTTTCGGCAACTTCAATATAGCCAGTCCAATGACCCACACACGGCTCGTATAAATATGCCGATTCATTTCAAAAGCGAAAACATCGTAATCCATAAAATTTAACACGGTTTCAGTCTAACAAATCCGTTCTGTCTTTATTAGATTGACGCGTAGTGATTTTCGCTCATAATTTAGCTTTTTGTCAGTTTTTTTGTCTTCCTGTCGACGGTTGTCTGTCTGGCAGATATACTCATAACTATCAGTGATAAGACAACCATTGTATCCTTCCTTAGCAGTACCAAGACTGCTACTGCGACTGCTGGTCTTAGTTTAATTCCCAGGTTGGTCAAAGTACTTATTATTGAGTTTATCATTCAACAATTTTCTCAGTAGCATTCTGTAGGGTAATTGCATAATACACGATCAATCAGAATCTGAATCGTTTTGAAACAGATTGCTAATCCAGTACCTCAAAAGTTCGAAAAAAAAATCTGCTCAACAGCGTAAATAATAACAACGTTGTTGAACTGTCAATATGAAACAGATTAGTCGTAAGTCGTTAACGAAATCGGGAAAAGTAATGGAGTTTATCAATCAGGAATTTCTCAGTAGCCTGGACTCTGGATTTGTGCCAAGCAATAGGATTGCCCTCTTTTACATAAGAATAGGACATAAAATGTATACCTACTAAAAACCTCTCACTTACCCTTATATCTATCACTGCGATGATCTAAATTTAGCGTGAAACTGTGTTAAGTACAGCTCAATCAATATACGTACCTAGGTAGT
Source organism: Conistra vaccinii (assembly GCA_948150665.1). Taxonomy (NCBI): domain Eukaryota; kingdom Metazoa; phylum Arthropoda; class Insecta; order Lepidoptera; family Noctuidae; genus Conistra; species Conistra vaccinii. The sequence continues at coordinate 12,200,540 of OX411336.1, read as the reverse complement.
TGTATTGCGAAATCCATTGTTTGCAATGAACACCCGCATTGAACAAGAAATGCGCCGACAAGGTCGCGCGGACAATCTGTGAAAGCATTTGTGCATAGATACACAATTACTGGTTTGTGGCTTCTTTAAACGATGCCTAATCGATGGCCAATGATTGGCATCAAAGAGTATGGCATATTGACAGGTTTCTAGCTGCCTTGATTAGGCTGCCTGTCCACTGGAGCGGAGAGGAGAGGAGCAGAGATAGTGCCAATATTAACCAATAGAATCTAAACTCCACTTCAGAGATGCGATTCTATTGGTTAATACCTATTGGCACATCTCCGCTTCAGTAGACAGGCAGCCTTAACGTCTGTCTGGGGAGAAACAAATTAGTACGGGCGGTGCCGGTGGTGTTAGTTTGAAAAAGTAATTTTATACCGGCTGAAAAATTATAATTTTAGGTATATAATTATCCCAACCGGACTGGGTATTATAATTTTTACAACAAAAGAAAATATTTTTTTCACCGTTTATAATTCGTGGTACCTACCCCTTTATGAATACCACTTCCTGCAATGTTAAATAACAGTGACAGGAACTTATTAATTAAAACAACATCATTAAAGACTAAAGTACGTATAATATTGAAGCTAGCTCAAAAACTACCTCAGCAAAGTTTAAGATAATTATCTGACCGTCAGCTGCTCCAGTAGTGCGAGAGTCGAAAGTCGAAGTTGTAAAAAAACGTATAAAAGTCATTCGTGCCAAAACCTGCTACACGGTTGCCAACCGCGTCCCGACAGTGGTGACCTTAGTGGCGACCGGCAAAGATGTTGCAACGTTTGGTCGTAAACAATCATCTACACGGTTGTAAACCACCAAAGTTACCTACGTCGGGACGCGGTTGGCGACCGTGTAGCAGGCGCTTTATGGAACGGTTTTTGGGATAATTTGCAACCCAAAAAAAATATGCCAGCTGCATGGAAATATTCCCCCCAAATATTATTATGTCAGTCGCGTAAATGAACATTGACTCGAAACTATGTGTTTTATTCTCGTACATATAGAGGTGATCAAAGGAACCATATGGTTTTGAAGGAAAATAAAACTGCATAGGTATCTGTTTTTTTTTTTAAAGCTTCTGTCTGACTGTCTGGGCCAGGATTCGAACTCGTAGACCACCCATTCTGCCCACTTCCATGCAGCTGACTATTTAACATTTTAATCTAACCCTTGGGTGCGGCGATTGACTCTCATATTCATGGTTATTGAATGAACAACTACTAAAAATTAAATTAATTCGGTATACAATTGGTCGCAAAAATCGAGCGGTTCCTCCCGCTCGATTTTTGCGACCAATTGTATATTTAGGGTTTCTGTTCCATTCAAGACGTCAAATTTTTGGCTCCAAGTTTCTATAGAACAAATAAATAATATTTAGAGCAAATAAATGACTTTGACTTTGACTTTGAAATATTTGCAAGGATTTCAATTACAAACCGAAAACATTATCAGTCTTAATAACTCAAGCGTCGTCGACTAATGAGACAATCAATTCCTTGTGAGACTCCCGAGGGTCTGCGATCTGCGTCGCTCTGTGCACTGAAATTCCCAAAAGGCTCTAAATAAATGCTTAGGTAGGTACATGCCAGATATATTGTCTTTATTACTGATGTGTTCTCCATCATTTTGAGGTTCACCGGATGTTCTATTGGTGCAAACAGAAGCACAGTCACTGCACTCGGAAATGAGAGATTCCCACCTTATCTGCAAAATTAACATAATTATCAAACACGTGAAATGACTCATATTTCCAAATAATATTATTATAATGTTACATTTCTATGTCCTTTGTAAGAGCACTCGCTCTCTTTGCATACGGGGGCTATAAAATATTCAGCAGCATTTTATGACGCAGGGTTTCGTTAACCTGAGTATTTGCAAAGTGGGTCTCTTTTTATACGAATTCTGTTTCTAACTTACTTATGTCGTATCTGATAAAGTAAATATAATACTTTCACTCTTATAATCTACGAAAAGAAGAAGTAGGTACCTACGCAGAGTTTTACCCTAATGCTTTACGTAGGTAGGTACTTACCCAAATTAAATGTGGAATAGTATTCAGCCCATGTCATTACATAATTGACTAAGTATATAGCTGCCCCCCGCGGTTTCACCCGCATAAGGCTGCCTGTCCACTGGAGCGGAGAGGAGAAAAGAGGAGCGGAGATGTGCCAATATTAACCAATAGAATCTTGACTCCGCCCCTGAGTTTAGATCAGTGATCCTGAGTCAAGATTCTATTGGTTAATATTGGCACATCTCCGCTCCTCTTTTCTCCTCTCCGCTCCAGTGGACAGGCAGCCTAAGTCTCGATCCCGTGGGAATATCGGGATAAAAAGAATCCTGTCTTAGCCCAGGTCATGGTCTACCCCTTCCAAATTTCATCCAAATCCATTCAGCCGTTTTAGCGTAAAAGCTCAGCAAACAAATATACAAAAAAAAACAAATCCTTTCTTTTTATAATATAAGTGTAGATAGAGAATTTTCTGTTATTTAACAATGCCTGACCCTGGAGTCGAACTTAAGAACGCCTCACTAACGACTGCTCGACTTATTCCAGGGCCAGTTAATGAGCTCCACTCTTTACCATTACCTCGTCCATCATCATCTGCCTACCTTTTTTCCCAACTATGTTGGGGTCGGCCAGTCTAACTGCTGAATACCAGTATTTTACATGGTTGATCGACTGCTTATCTAACGTCCACAACCCGGTTACTGGGTAATACGATACCCCTTGGCAAGACTGGTTGTTAGAATTTTCGGACTCAATAACTACCGGTAACGACTGTCAAAGATCTACAAATGACAGCCGGCATAACGTTCTTTCCGAGGCACGAAGGGATCTCGAATCGTTAACTAATGGATGGTCACCCATCCACGGACCGACCGCGTCAAGCGTTGTCGACCCGAGCGGCTGTTATAATTTAGTCAGGAGCCAATGAAACACGAAAACAAAAAAATATTATACTTATTTTGAAAAGCGTGAATGATGAAATCACCACCTCCGTTCAATGACCGATGCATGATGTCATCAGCGTACACTCATTCAGCCGGATATTATTGCATTTGTTTATCCCTGACCTTTTACTTCCCATTCGCAGCATTCACCGGAGGTAAAAAAAACTTATGTAAAAGTTTGTGGTGTTGTGACGCAACCACACATGTCAAAACGGTTGAACGGATTTGGATGACATTTGACTGACACAACAACAGATCATACTTTTAACCCAGGCGGGGTTTTGTCGGGGTATAAATCGTTTAGGATGTGAGTGAAACCGCGGACAGCAACTATACTTAATAATAACTCGTACCAATTTCTGTCCAAGGTAAGGAGGCATTTTTTCTTCTTTTTTTTTGCGTGGGAAAGTATCAAATAACTTCTCCCACTCTGGGCGGAGCGGGAAGGCGTGTCAGACTCTTACTGACTAAAACCCACCCGTGTTCTTTCACTTGCCTGTACGTTGCCAGGTAAGGTAAGGTAACCCTTACGGATTTTCCCGCAAAGGCAAGGAGGTCTTAGGACTTTAGGAGGCAATACACATAACAAGGCAAAACAATGAGAATGCCATTAAATTAAATTCTAAATCAAATTACGGTATGACAACATAGTCTACAACTTAATTAAAATTAATTAGCGTACAACAATTCTAATATAGAAGCCAACGAAGGTAATTAGCGTACTGAAAGAATTAGCCGACATTGCTTTGAGTCGGCGCAAGTTCGCGATATTAAATCCGCTCGAGGCTGATGGCTGAATGGCTATGACCTCGGAGTTACCCCACGCCAAACAATGGTTTTAATAGTTTCTGTTCTAAGCCCCGTTTAGATAGAACTAGCTAGTGGATTCGCATGATAGGTACCTAATTTAATTTTTAAGTGATAGTACCTAATTAATTGCCTTTATTTCGCATGAAGGTAATCATATAGGTATGTAGGTAGAAAAACTATCATGTTAGTATGTAAGAATTGTAACAGATGGCGTTCTGTAGTTTCTGCCTACCCACCCCCATGGAAAAAAAGTAGATTGGAGTCGCATTTCCTACGAAATATCGGAAATATAAAGGAAAAGTGTTTTGCGATTTCTGACTTTTCTAGTACTCAAACCTCAGTTGGTCTAGCAGAGTTTTTTGATCCTTATTGGAAACAGGACCGATTGGCATCAAATGAAGTTTTTGTGAAACTGCCTATTTTCTTGATGACTGTATTTTTTTTTTAAATGTCTCAAAATGTTAAGGACAGTCTCCTAAGACCGTTTTCTTGCAGCTACAAACAGTTAAGATACCTGCCCTTACTGCCCCCTCTCAAAAATCCACCTTGTAAATGTAACATTATTTTTAAAACTCAGATAAAACCTAACACATTATTCAAGTACAATAATAAAAAACTGTCGGAATACAATGTATCTACTTGCTTTTAACGAGCCATATTAAAACATGACTGCCCAAAAAAAAGTGTGTAACGTTTTCAGGATTCGTGTTTCTATATTCCGCGACAACTGTTACTTCATACCTATTTGAGGCTGATCATCATCAACCATACTATTATTGTGTTGGTTTATTGTCCCAGCCAGTTTACTAGGCTTTATACGAGATCCCCAGAAAAAAAAACCTTCCCAAAATGTCTGTTGAATTTATTAACACTAATAAGCGATGTTCATCTTCATCACAATCAATATTCCGAACTATCGCTAAAACCAGCATCCTAATTGCGTAACACACTTTCAATCAGAATTGATTTTGAAGGATACTGGCTTAACCATAGCTTCTTAAGTTCGAAAAATTTGTCCTATTAGCAACATATTGTAACGCAATGAATGTTGTTGAACTGTCAAAAATCAAATCATCTATCAAAAAATAAAAGCAATTATTACAACCAATAAACCCCGCAGGATTACTTACCAAAACCCAACTGCACATCGTTGCATTGATTCTGTAGTAGAGTAAAAATAAATTCTTTCTGGTCTGCCATGCTCGTAGCCGTTGACATTGACCTTCACTCAGAATAGACTAAGTAGATGCTAATTGTGCCTGATTAAAATATTTATCCTATCTCGGATTAGTCATAGCGTACTGTATTGATTTCCATTTTCTAAACTTGTTTACTTGTTTTTGTTGACGCATTTCCTGTTCTAGATGTGCAAATAACAGCATGGTTTTAAAATGCATGCGGAAACGTTTTGTGTTGTATAAACACATATAGAAATACCTACATACTTTACGAGTTTTCGTTTTCGCTTTACAAGTGAAAACTCTTCAGCAGGCTGTGACCTTTTGGGGTTATGTATTGGCTACTTGTGGTCCTGTTTCGAAGTCTCAAAATGGGTGTCAGGTACCACTTAGTCGTTTCTATTGCCAGCTGCGAGTGACTTTATGAGTCAATAGCACGATTAAAACTTTCTACACAATACAATACACATTATTTTTCCCCAAGGAGAAAATAAAGGTAGCCTAGATTCGATACAGGGTGCAGGTCGACATAAAAGAGTCTGACGTGGTGACATTTGGAACTAAATAATATTTTACTTAGGTATTGCAGACCTATGATGATGGGACTACTTTCCCGAGAAGTGCTGGTAGGTTTTGAGTCAGCCACCCACAAGCAGCGTTTTTAACAATTTAAAAAAAAACTTGTTTCTCATTCGAAGTGACCTAAGTGCGATAGTGGCGCCCTCATTTTATCCAAACTCTTTTTGCCAAGCTGCACGCCAGTGAAAGTTAGCCCACAGGCTCTCCGGAAACTTTCGGTAACTGTCCGGATAAAACATTGTTGCATGAACTATCAAACTTTTATGGCACATGCCACGAACTCTTTATTTTCGAAAGATGTATCGGAGAATCTCCGTAAACAGTTTTAAACATCTAGGGTATCCTAAGGTCCAATATCCTATTTATAGAATAAAAAATTTTAGTGGTGGGTACAGCACTGGCCTCAGTGGCGGATCCAGGATTGTCGTTTGGGGGGCTTGACCCCACTGAGGGTAGGTTTTGGCAAAAAAACACGAAAACATAAAAAGTATATATAAGTTAAGAATCATTGATGACAATTGTACCTTATGTAGAGTAATGCTTGCTAAAAAGTTTAATTTGAATAATAGCAAGTTTAAAATTCCTCACGGAAGAACTCAGATGCTTTTGGGGGGGGCTTGAGCCCCTTAGCCCCCCTTGAATCCGCACTGATGGCCTAATATGTACGTTACAGGATAAGTTCCTTAGGACATAAGTTGAGAGGAACCCGATTATCTACCTATCAAGCCGTATGTTAAAAGTTTCAGCATTTTGTTAATGCCTTTTTCTCGCTCGATGTCGTTAAAGGAACTCCCCCGGTAATACTCAGAAGTGACTTATTGCTATAGCCTGTCGCCTAATAAATAGTCGTAATGTCTATAAATCCATTGAAAAGAGCGTTAAAGTAAAAGTATTACTCGCCAAATATCAAGTCCATGACCTTGTAACATGAACTCTTTTTGTGTAAGGTTTCACCCAAATAGGTACCGTTTTGTTCAGAAAATTATTTAGTAAAACTTGTCTTTGGTTTTCTAAGAAAGCAGTGAACGGTCACACGATTATGGTTATACAAAAATACAGAGCGTTTTTTGGCATCCTATAAGTCAAATACTGGTGAAAATTACAGATTTTCATGACGTCCATTTAATAATTATAAAGGAACCGATTTCCTAGAAACCCAAGCTATAACTGTGTTACAGTATTTTTATCTCACGCAGTGACGCGCGCTTTACTTGTGGTAACAAAGTGTACAAAAACGTTGCGAATGTGTGTGTGTGCGTGAAGACGAGTAGCGTCAGCACATACCTAACGCACGCATGCACACACACTCCCAACTTCGCCCGTGTTTCGAACGGTACAGATACCGACTGAGAGCCCCTGCTACGCTCACACATTCACAGCCTGTTTGTAGGTACACTCGGTTATCACAAGTAAAGCGCGCGTCGCTTCTTGAGATAAAAATTGGTACAGTTCGGATAAGAAAGACAAATATTGGAACAACATGAGTCATATTGAATTGTGTTGCTATAAGCACTTACTTCGAATGCAGCATCTAAGTAATCGAGAAAGGCAAAATTCCGACGTAGGTAAGATAAAGTAACTTTCGCCGATTTAGATAAAATAACTTCATGTATTCATAAAGTAGATATGTTGCACATTCTAATGCATTAGATAAAGCCTTGACTGGACCGTACCTTGACCTGGTCAGAATGTCAAACATCCGCGCAGCAATTTCCAATTTATAGGCCATTTTGGTCGCGTCGGTCCTCATCTAATCAAGTATTTGCACCTTCCCACAATGGCTTCCCATTGTCTTGTCTCCCTCGCGCGCAGTACATTGTGGCAGGCGTGACGGCGCCGAGTCACGGCCACCACCATTCAATGCTTACGTGAAGCCGCATCGTATGAGGATTATTGTATAGATATTAAAATGTAGGTGTATGAGTAATCTGCATTTAGGTACATAGGTGTGTAAGTAAATACCTACTGGTTGATATTAGAAGACTTACATAGCAGAGCAGTGGTGGACCAGTGGCAACGGCCCCTACTTACGAGTTGTAGGTCCTAGGTTCGAACCCAGATAGGCGCTTTACTTTGTGTAAATTATTTCATCACCACTGCTCTCTAAACGGTGAAGGAAAACATCGCGAGGAAACCGGCATGTCCTAGAACCAAAAATTCGAAGACATGAGACATCTACCAACCAACCCACACTGAGCCCGCGTGGTGGATTACGGCCCACTCCCTCTCACAGAGAGGAGGCTCGTGTCCCAGCAGTGGGAACATTATAGGCTGATTATGATAATACATAGAGGGTGGCGATTTAGTGACCTGCATTTGCCAAGGGCAACGAGGGGGCGACTCTACTTATCATACTATACGTGTATACTTTAAGTACCTAAATAACGCAATGAATGTTCTTGAACTGTCAAAATATACGTTACTGTGCGTTACGCAATTATACCCCGCAGATATGAGGCCTTTTTACTACCTACCTAGGTATTTAAATTCTGTCTCTATAATTTTACACAAGTTTGCATGCAGTTCAGCGTCATCGTAATCTACTTCCGCGCTGGCGTGACTGTCACAGAGATGTCAGACTGTAGCCTGTCTGTCCCCTACCCGTCACCGGCCCACCGCGGGGCTCTGTCGTACTAACCTAATTCTTTCAGTTATCCACGTAAAAGGCTTCGGAATACTTGGTTTTTTTTGCTAAGTGGGTTATTTTCGCTATGAAATAACATAAATGGAAATGTTTTAAGATTAGTTAGTTCCTTGCATACAAATAATATGTCTGTATGCATTCTTGCACTGTTTATTAGCTTTTATTTCAAGAAAAGCCACTGTAAAAAAACTCAACTGTTTTATCTAGTACTTCCAGCCTGAAATAATTCTAATTATCTGATATACTCCCTAATGAACGCTAGCCCTAACGAATAACTGATAGAGAACGCTGAAATAATAAGGAAACACGGACTCCGGTTTGAAAGGGATCCGGTATTCCCTTCGTCTTGGTTTTATAACTTTTAAAGCCCAAAAAGACATGAATATGCTCCGTCAAATTTTGTCACAATGCAAATTTTTTATCAATGTTAATTTTTTCTGTATATTTCAGTATGGAGTGGAAACCGACAATGTGACACTATGACAATGTAACACTATGTTTATTTATTTGAATACTAACTGATCGTGCCCGGCATCGCCCGGGTGAATTTCATGTCTCCATCTCCAGTGGTTTAGGCTGTGTTGTCTTTTTTTTTCATAAATAATACCATAAAAAAATACCATCCGACGATGGATTTACCAGAAAAATTCTTTCATACAAACCTTGGCCTGACAAATGACAAATTACGAACACAACACAAAAAAATCAGCCAAATCGGTGACTAATGACCATACTTGCGGAAATTGATTTTGGTATTAACAGGATTCACGAAAATACCTCCAGCAAATTCTTACACATAGATACATAATCTGTATTTTAATTAATATAGCCTATATAATCAAGTTGCACGTTATTATTTAGTCAGACCACGCGTAGTTTCATCTCCTCGTTATCATCATAATAAATTATCTTGCATCACTAAGATAACACTACAAAGTAGGTTTTATGTAAACTGCACTTCTGAATTGCTGTCGCCATTTTGGATGTACGGATAGAAGAAAAAGGAGAATTAATTTTTGGAATTAAAATAATTAACTATCAGAAACTTTTCCTAGCGTGAGCTCGAGCCTTTAGTTAAGCACTAGCTTTTGCCCGCGTGGAAGGCGGATATTATCCTGTTATAATACTTATAATAATTTAAAACCCGAAAAATATTGAGAGATAAAAATTACTGTGCGATGTTATGAAAGAGTCATGCATTAGCATGCAGTGCTAAAAGTTCATAGCTTTACGATTTCTTCCCAATTGATTTGATTTTGTCACTATTTGCCTACAAAAGTAATTTTGAGAGCCACAAAAAACAAATACAATCGAGTTGAGAACCTTCTCCTTTTTTTAAGTCGATTAGGATTAAGCCTAGATGTTTTGGGGAGCTTTTAACAAATTAATAGGCTACTGCCATTTTGTTTTATGTTTTTGAAAATCGAAACAAGATTCGGTCAATGACCCGTCAATTCAATGTTGAATTGAATATTGCACGCTGTTTTCTAATTTTGTACTCGTCATGTTCATACGTTCGTTAGATGCTTGATTAGAAAACAAAGGCATGCTGATCTGATGATGCCTGATTTCAGTTCCTAACTAATATTATAAATGAGAAACTTTTTTTGTGTGTTTGTTTGTTACGCTTTTACGCAAAAACGGCTGAACGGATATGGATGAAATTTGACACAGGGGTAGACCATGACCTCGAAAAGGACATAGGATACCTTTTATCCCGATATTCCCATACCTGAGACTGTTTTATTATAAATGCGAAAGTGAGTTTGTTTGTTTGTTTATAACGCTTTCCCGCTAAAACGGTTGAACGGATTTGTATGAAATTTGGCACCTGGAGAAGGACAAAGGCTACTTTTCATTCTGGAACGCAGACGAAGTCGCGGGCAACAGATTGCTAGTTTGGTAAAATGTTAAGTCGGGGAATTTCTACATTCCCTGTTATTTAAATATCAAAAACCTTATCTAGTAGGTACACATCAAGCTATACATTTCCAGTTTATGCTGATCTCGCATTGTATAGGATTTCCGTACAATGCGCGGTCAGCTTATACTGGAAATTGTAGCTTGATGTGTAGCCGTGTGTACAGTCGTAAATTCATATTATATTCCTACAGGTTGGATTTTTGGGGAGGGGGAAGTAAGGGTAGCTAGTAGCTACCTTTACCGTTGTAGCTACAGGACAACGGTCTCACGACACTGTGCACATTTTGATCTGCTTTCACAGATTTTGAAAAAAACTTTTTGCGATTTCTGACTTTTCTATTACCTATTCAAATCTCAGTTGGTCCAATAGAGTTTTTTGATCCTTATAAGAAACAGGATCGATTGGCATACAAAAAAGAGGTTTTTGAAAACTGCCCATTTTCTTGCTAACTGTACCTACATTGTTTCAAAATCTGTGAATGCAGATCAAAATGTTTCAAAAGTTAAGGACAGTCTCCTAAGACCGTTTTCCTGTAGCTACAACGGTTAACAAGGTAGCTGTTATTTATATTTCTATGGTAACAACCCTTACTGCCCCATCTCAAAAATCCTATGTGTACCCATGTGTATAAGTACCTATCCACTTAGCAAAATTCAAAAGTGATTTTCTCATGGAATAACGACTACAACTTCGGTTTAAAGAGTTTATTGCTCATAAAAATAAACTTTGATATATAAGACCTATTTCATCCAACATAGAACGAGCAAATCATTTTTAAAAGTTGCTAAGTGTTTAAGTACATATCGTCACCTTAGAGTGAAAAACTCGGTTGGCAACTTTAGGTTTTTTTTTTTTAATTTTTTTTTTTGAAAGAGAACATTGCAACGCACGCCCTAGTTTCACACATAATACGTTTAGTAACCTGTAACTGTGTCCAAATTGCACACTAAAAGACATAATTTGAAGAAGCAGTATTATTAAGGCGCAAAATTTTCTTCCTCCTGTAAAGTTACCTTTTTCGCATATACGAGGTTTTCACTCTAAGGCGACGATATTAGTATTCGTCGCGGCCACTGGTGGTTGACACAAAATACATACTACGAAAGGGTTAAAAAGAAAACCACGTAACGTACGTAACGTATATGAGCACTTTCCGGTCGCCCTAGAATCAGTGCGAAGCCTGATATGGCACCCCGCCCCCTAATGACATCAGTCTGAATCGATAGCGTCACCTTTTTGCGACTGCTCCACTGTCCCGACACATAGTACATTGTACAGATTTGGCATTTATAAATTACCAGCTGCGCCCCGCGGTTTCACCCGCATAAGTCTCGATCTTATGGGAATATCGGGATTAAAGGTATCTCATATCCTTCTCCAGGTCATGGTCTACCCATGTACCAAATTTTATCCAAATCCGTTCAGCCGTTTTAGCGCGAAAGCGTAACAAACAAACAAGTAACCAAACTCACTTTCACATTTATAATATTAGTTAGGACTGGTTCTGCCCGCGACTTCGTTCGCGAGAAGAAGTTTTGCTCGGCTCCTAAGGGTCGTAGCGTAATGCTACATAGCCTATAAACTTCCTCAACAATAGGGCTACCAAATGCAATTTTTTTTTTCAAATCCGACTTGTAGTTCCGGAGATTATCCCCTACATACAAAACTTACAATATCTGTAGGGGATGAATTTTCAAAAATCCCTCCTTAGGTCTCACCTTCGTTTTGTATGGAACTTTTGTACAAAATTTCATGCTTCTAGCGAGGACCCAGCGGTTTAGGTTGTGCGTCGTCTGTCAGAATTTTAAGATCTTTATTAGGTACTTACATTATTTTTTTCTGCGTAGCTAAAAGCAAATCTAACGTAAAATAAATAGTGATAGGTTTATGCTAAAAATTTTCAATATTTGCCACCGACTTCCGAAAACAAAGTTATTTTTTAATAAGTATACTACATAGTCAAAAATTACTTTATTTTCGGAAGTCGGTGGCAAAAAACAAAAATTCTAAACCAAATACACAGACTTCCGAAAATAAAGTTATTTTTGACTTTGTTTGTAGTGTACTTTTTTGGAAGTCGGTTGTTTTTTTTTTTTGTAAAAAGTTTATATTTTTCACTTTTTAGTTGTGGTAACTACTCCACACAAATTCGAATTCATACACACCACAAAAGTTTACCTACCGTAACCTCACCGTTGGTAACCTTACGTTTTATGTTTTATGCGATTAGCAACCTTATATTGTACTGGCTATCAAATGTCAAAACGGGCCTTTTTTTGAAAACTTTACCTGATTCGTAAATAACAGTGACAGGAACTTATCATCATATTATCCACGTATGCTAAGTTGGAAAAATACGTATTATTGAAGCTAACTAACAAAAACAAAGCAAAGTTAATATGGACCACCTCTGAAGTATGACCTACCAAATAAAAACAGAATCATCATAATCAATTTATAATTGACGAAGTAATCGTGTAACAAACATACAAAAAAAAAAACAACATACAGTCGAATTGAGAACCTCCTCCTTTTTTAAGTCGTTTAAAAATAAAGGACTGTAGCCAATTAGCAAGTAGCATCTTCCCTCATGTCTGTTATGTATGTAGTTTATACTTAATGCCACTTCACTACAAAGTATCTAACCGTTATCAATTTCCACTTAGGGACACAACTATAATGTCATCGAATCCCTAGAACGTAGAACTTGAATCTCTCTTGCTTAGAAAAGCGAGCAGGCGAGCTTTAACTTAGAACTAACTTGGTGCAATGGGAGTAACTTAAGCCTATTACCGAGATAATAATGTAGTTTGCAAGTTCGTGAGAAGTAATCAGCACCAGATCACTTTTTGTTTGACGTTTGAGAGATAACTTAACTTATGAGAAACTTTCATGGAGAGACAGAGCGTAATCACAGTGTTTTCCGCGGATGCAAAGTGAAGTAACCGCGACTACGCGGCGTGTTCTTCACCTTTTCATAATTTTATACACTTGCTTGTCGCGCTCTCTCTTATTCAGTCACGTCAATTGGTCAGTTGATCCACCTCAGCTCCTCAAAGAAGGCCAGCAACGCCTTGGTATTATACTGGCAATAGTGGCAATCTCACGTAGGGTACCTGCAGGGTTACCGTAGTATTTTGCCCTGTATGTGGCGACCACCGGGCAGTTTAACAGCACATGAGCTGCTGTCTCGTCGTCCTCCATGCAGGCCCTGCACAGTAGACTGTCTGTAACTCCTATGACAAAGAGGTGTTATGTCATGCAAAAACATTTGGTATAGATACGGGTTCAGTCTCTGAACTGAACCACAGATAATATAATACTACGTACAGATACCCAATCCCATACAAAGAAATGAGACCTCCCTAGTCGGGCTATTGACTGGCTAAATGTACTACAGTTATGACAAATTGAGTAAAACGCCATCTATTGCAAAGAGCCCTAAACAAAAAGGTTTTATCTTTTTTTTGTTGAAAATATGAGATTTATGTTAGGTAATAGTTAAATCAGCGTTAAACAAGGAAGTTTTGATTTTTACTAATCTTTCTTGAGCCAAAATCTTCCGTTTATTGCTTTTTAGTGACTGTTAATTTCATAATTGTTACCTATGCTGCCATCTATGATCTTTTTTCAATACTAATTATAATTTGTTCGAATTGGTACCCCATGACTGAACCAACTCCCTATACATATAAGGAAACCACTTCATGTTAATTAATATTCGATTTAATTCTCTCATTTCTCTCTGATTCTTATCCATTTTACTTTAGTAAGTAATTATAATCATGCTACGCTAAGTTGTTTTGCTATCCGTACCAACACCTACATTTCACTATTATCTTGTGACAGCTTTGCAAACACTACTGCTTCCAATGTGCCCATTAATTCAGTTCATATCTTGCTTGATTTGCGTCCGGTGACTTTTCTTAATGAATTATATTATTACCATACATTAATTTATATTAAATCTAATGATGAAGATTGATAGATTTGTGAGCAGTGTTAGAAGTGTATCTCGGAACGTATATTTGACTGTTAATGATTTTATAGGTAAGTTTTCAATTACGGTACTTATAGTATAATCAGCCTATAATGTTCCCACTGCGGGGACACAGGCCTCCTCTCTGTTAGAGGGAGTGGACCGTAATCCACCACGCGGGCCCAGTGCGGGTTGGTAGATGTCACATGTCTTCGATTTTTTGGTTCTAGGATATGCCGGTTTCCTCACGATGTTTTCCTTCACCGTTTTGAGACCAGGGGTGATGAAATAATTTACACAAAGTAAAGCCCCTGTCTCGGTTTGAACCTACGACGCACAGCTCGTATAAAGTCGCGGCAGACTGCTCCACTATTGCTTACTCTTATACAGCTTGTAACAAAAGCTCTGTTCGAACCGTGAACCTGTGTTGTTAAGAATCATACTGAGTGTCTATTTATGTCATTACTGGAAAAAAAGAAAAAAATAACTCCGGTTTTTTTTTCAATGAGGCGTTGGCGATCATCGTTTAGCATTTCTTCTACAAATCACTCATAACTTAAATTATGAGTTAATTGTATGTAGTTTAGATTTTATGGTTTTCCTTTCATTTAATTTATCATGTTTGTTAGAGAGATTTGATCCTTATGATATTGTCTATCGATTGCTCCCATAAAAATAGAGGGTGTTATTTTTTTCAATTTTTGCCGGTTTTAGTCTCGAGTGTAACAACCGAATTTTCGAAAATCTTTGATTGTAGGATAGGTTTCTTTAAAAAAAAAAAAAAATGTGTCCTTTGAGTAAAATTTGCTATCGCCAGTATTAAGAGTACTTTCCCTCCAGGTGAGGTTAAAAAATTCCACCCTGTATAGTGAAACATTAGCCTTTAGTGACAGACTTTTCGTCAATTACCCGACTCGAGAAACGAAACCGTGAAAGTCTGTCTGTGGACAAAAAATTGCTTTACTAAAAACGGATTCACAGCACTGAGCGCCCTTTATAGGGTCCTCAGGGAACTTCGGGAGAGCTCAAAGGTAAAAGCATGTTATCTTTTTGTAGAGGGATCGTTTTCAACTCCCTCGAGGACCTTTGGAGGTTTTAGTCAGCATTAAAAAATATTAATTTGCCTTGAAAATATAAGAATTTCCCTGTGTAGCTGCAGGCAGATCACCCTTGTGTTTCTTTAATTAACATTTTAATTAAAAAATTAAGCAGATAATTAACGTACCTTTTTTAAAGGGAATTTAAAGGGAGTAATTCCCTTTAAAAAGTTTGAATTTAAAGGGAGGAGTGTGTGGGTATGTAATTGATAAAAATATTCGAGAGGCTATATGAATTAGGTACGTTTATTTATATTTTTTATTTATTGCTGAATGGTCCAGTTCTTGAGCTCGATGCTACGATGCCACGCCTGATGGAAAGCGATGGATAAGATCTATGATGGATCGAGCGTGCCCAGAAAATGCCTGTTCACTCTTACTTTGAAAGCAGACGGGTTATATGTGAAACTTCTGGAAGGGAACACAGACGCTGGCAGAGAGTTACTGTTCGCGACGAGGCGTCACCGTCAATTTTAGCTTGTTTAAAATCATTAATTTTAACTTAGCTTAAAAACTTGTATGTATAGGATAAGTATTTCTTCGCAATATGCGTAATAATAGCATGTAGTATGTAGATTCCTTGTTATACGCAATAATGCGTCATCAAAATATTTTGTTAGAAAGGACCTTTCTATTTATCCGGATGTTGAAATACCAAAAATCTGCACACCTATAAAAGAAAAACTAAAGTTGCAATAACGCAAAACAAAATAATACAAGTTGTGGGCAACGCCTATACTAACTCAAATATGAAAATAGTATAGGTATTAGTAATGCTATCTAGCAGCTAGACACCATCCAAATATCAAAATTTGACTAAAAAAGGTAAACAAAGCCCTTGCACTCTTTGATTAGGTAGGTTAGACAGATATAACGTAAAATCATTTATGGCATCCAGGTCACCTAGACCGAGACCTAGCCCTGGACCTAACTTCTAGAAATCTAGCCCTTCAGGATACCTACTTAATCGAGTTAGAATGCCGCAAAGCGGATTTGTAAAAATAAAGGCTACCCTACCTGTATTCAGAGGCCTATAACTGGCTGAAAAATCTAGATACAATAAATAAAATACTAGATTTCTCTAGAGGAATAGACTAGCCCGAGTGTTCTTTTGGTATGGTGGAAATCGGATCAGAACTTTGTCTGAAAAGTCACTTGCAAATAATTAAATATTTATTTAATCATTTTAATACCGATAATCCTGAAATATCTTTTCAACAGGAATAGTCAGAATCCTGGAAGAACCCTCATTAGAAAGGGGGCAATTTTGTGAATCTCATGATGTATAACATGATGTATATAGCTATTGAAATAAGTGTGTTTAGCTATAAGAAATGTAATTTTATAAGAATTTTGAAAATAATAAAGTTACGAAAACAGGAGGCGATTCATGGGTCTCTATAGGGTAAAGGGCGCTACCAGCTAAGCTAACACGCCATCTCTAGAAATTGTAGTCATCAACATGGAAACTAGTTCCACCTAACAAGTAAAGCAGTAGTCCTGAAGAGTCCTGAAATCGTGTCCTGAATAGTTATGAAGACTTATCAATAAACAGTGTAATCATTCCTGCCGAGCCCGTTTTCCTTCAAAAGGTCGAGTGCATATCCATGTGAGTATTCGAAAATAGCTAGCAAAAACTTCGGTACAGGACGTCAGCGCCGCTTGGACCAGGATAGCCTTACAACCTACCTGAACCCGTATCCAGCGATCACGCCCGTCCGGTATATCTGCTGGTCCTTCGAAAGCCGGATTATTTTCGAAATCCTGGAGAGCTCAATTGAAGACTGAAGGATTACCGAAGAAGGAAGATTCCTGGAATAAGAAAATCGGTTCCTGAAGAATTATTTTTGGAACCTGAAGACTTATAACTGAAGAGTTATTTTTTCCTGAAGGATTATTTTGAAGACTGAAGAGTTATTTTTTCCTGAAGGATTGTTTTGAAGACTGAAGAACTATTTTTGGATCCTGAAAACTTATTTCCTGAAATTTTTTCCTGAAGGATTATTTTCGGTTCCTGAAAACTTTTTTCCTGAAATTTTTTCCTGAAGGATTAATTTCGGATCCTGAAAACTTTTTTCCTGAAGAATTATTTTTGGATCCTGAAGACTTATTTCCTGAAGGATTATTTTTGGACTTTGAAGAATTAACATTTAACATAGAGAAAATAGTTTGACGTTTGAAGATTTGTTTTGAAGATAGAAGAAACAACTTGGAACTTTGAAGATTTGTGTTGAGGATTACAGTATAGTGCGTTTATAGTGAAGTGACGTCCCCGAATCTAAACCAACATGCCGATCACAAGGTCACAAGGCAAAGCGCCTGAAGCATGGACGGTGGAGCTGGACAGAACGCGTACCTCTACAGCTATACGTCATGAGTTACCTCCACGTTCGCCGTCCACTACGGAAGGGACTGAGCAAGTGCCACCACCACCACAAGCCCTAACCGGGGGTGAAGACGTACCTATACCAACACAAACGAAGGAAACAGAACAAATCGAACAACCAATGACTTCCAGGAAGGAAACCAGACTGGAAGGAACTTCAGATAGAACATTAAAACCTTCAAATAAATCAGTGAATCCGAACAAAATAGTGAAGCCATCAGCTGACAAACGGGATGGAACTTATAGAGGAATTATTCCGATGACTACCCGGGGTGACGCCCGTAACGAACGTAGACCGCCGTCGACAATTAAGACGACGCGGTCCCATCTAAAAGTAATGAAAGCTCGTGAAGACCTATTGAAAATTAGGTTAGAACTTGCTGAGATAGCACTTCAGAATGCCGAGGAAGAAAATTCCGACGGATACATGGATGACAGAGATTCCAACGACGAGTACGTGAGATCGTGGCTAGAAGACGCACCAGCGCCTGAGCCATTGAAGGAAGTCCCTTCTGCAGAGGTGGAGAACCATGATTGCGAGATAAGCGATCAAGCACTTTCTGTAGACAACGCCGCTGAGGAGAACGGGAGCAATAGAAGACGGGACGCCGTTGCTGCTCCACGCCCCTCCAAGGATGTTGAACCTATAGTAGACTTCCATCAAAAGCAAGTACCCGTGTTACATCATCCTATAGAAAAAGAAGTGAAAAATGTAGTACCATCGAAGGATTCGGGGGAAGGTCAACTCCGTTCATTTATAACGGACTTGACGTCTGCTATAGCGTCGCTAGCCGACAAGAAAACAGATCAGTGGACAGTAAATAATCCCTCGGCGTCGAAGGTCATCATGACCCTGCCAAATTACAGTGGGGCTCACACGGAATGGTTATCGTTCCGTGCCATCTATGAAACAACTCGTCGATACTTCAACGATGTTGAGAATACAGCTAGGCTGAGAAGGAGCCTGCGCGGACGAGCACTGGAAACAGTGAGTTCAGAACTCATCGGAAATGCCAAACCAGATGACATCATGAGAGAACTCGAGCTGCAGTTCGGCCGTCCAGACTCGATAGCTCAAGCTGAAACGGACAGGCTCCGTGGGCTGCCGCGCTGCAGTGAATCTCCGAAGGATATCTGCACGTTCGCCAGCCGAGTAAGGAGTGGTATAGTCACGCTACGTGCGTTGAAAAAAGAACATTACTTAATCAACGCCGAGTTAATGCGATTGTTGACTGAGAAGTTGCCAAACTCCCTAAGGGTACAGTGGTATAGAACCTATACCGAGAAGTACCAATCGCTGCCAGATTTATCTCTGCTCAGCGACTTCATCACCGAACAAGCCCGTTTCTGCAGTGCTTTCGCTCCGCCCGAAAATATAAATCCCGGCGAAGCGACAGCGACTAGGCGTGTCACTCAAAGGACACACACAGCAACAGACAAGACGGCTTGGAAATGCCGTGTCTGCCAGAAAGAAGGGCACGATGCTTATGACTGCAAGAAGTTCAAAGAAGCATCAACAGATGAAAGATGGGAACTCGCAAGGAAACTGAGACTGTGTTTCCGTTGTTTGCGAGTCCATCGGTCGGATAAACCATGCAAAAAGAAAATGTGTGGGATCAAGGAGTGTATAGGCACTCACCATCAGCTTCTTCATAAAGAAAAGAAGAAGCCTGCTGCAGAAAGTACCGAGAAGCCTGATGCCCCAGTAAAGAAGGAGCCTCAGGAAACGGTAGCCAGCTCGAGATCAACGTCAGACCAGACGTACTTGAAAATAGTACCGGTCCGGGTAATCGGACCGGCGGGAGAAGCAGCAACATTTGCGCTGCTCGACGATGGGTCAACCGTTTCGCTGATAGACGAAGACATCGCAAAGGAAATCGGGGCAGAGGGCCGCATCGACCCTCTGAAGATAGGTGCGATTGGCAACACTACGATTGACACTCCTTGTTCGCGTCGAGTAACAGTCGACCTTGCAAGCCAGCTGAGAAGCAAAGTGCCCTTCAGAGCGCGCACGATACCGAAGCTCAACCTAGCACCGCAGTCAGTCAGCGAAGAAGACATCGCCCAGTGCAAACACCTGAGCGATTTGAAGGAACAGCTGACGTACGACGTTGGCGCACCGAAGATCCTCATTGGCCAAGACAACTGGCATCTGCTGTTGGCCAGTGAGATACGCAGAGGTCCGAGGCACCAGCCTATCGCATCACTTACCGCAATGGGCTGGACCCTGCATGGCGCGCACACCAGAATCTTAGGTCAACAGGTACACTACGTCAACCGACTGACAACGAGTGATGAAGAGCTGAACGAGCGACTTCGTGAGTTCTTCGCCTTAGAATCGCTAACTATCAATCCGAAGCGACCAAGCTCAGATCCCGAGAAGAGAGCGGAAGACATTTTAAATCGTCACACTCAGCAGCTAGAAGATGGACATATAGAAACCGCTATGCTTTGGAATAATGAAAGCATAGAGATGCCCGATAGTTACGGGACAGCGCTCAAGCGGCTAGTCTCAATCGAGAAGAAGCTCGACAGCAACCCTGCTCTTCGAGACAGATATACAGAACAGATGGACTCGCTCATGCAGAAGGGATACGCAGAGAAAGCCCCCACCACGAGCACACCAGGTAGAACATGGTACCTACCACACTTCGACGTATTCAACCCCATGAAGCCAGACAAGCTCCGTATAGTACATGACGCTGCCGCTAAGTCGAGAGGACTGTCGCTCAACGACTTCCTTCTCACAGGACCAGACCTGCTGCAGTCACTGCCCGGCGTCATGATGAGATTTCGCCGACACTGCATAGCCATTTCCGGTGACATAAAGGAGATGTTTATGCAGGTAAAGGTGCGAGCTCAGGACCGAGACGCACTCCGGTACCTATGGAGAGGCAACAAGAGAGAGGGAGCGCCGGAAGAATACCGTATGACGTCCATCATATTCGGTGCGGCAAGTTCGCCGTGCACAGCCATATTCGCAAAGAATTGGAATGCGAAAAGGCACTTCGAGGAGCAACCCGAGGCAGTGAAAGCTATCATCCATAACCATTACATGGACGACTACCTCGATAGCTACAAGACGGTCGAAGACGCAACGCGCATCGCAACAACGGTGAAGGACATACACCTGAAAGCGAAGTTCGAGCTCAGGAAATGGGTATCGAACAGTGCGCAAGTCATACAAAATATAGATCCGTCACAGATCCGAACCGAAGTTATCAGTATCGGAGATGCAGAAAACACCGAAAAGATACTTGGTCTAATATGGAGACCGGGTGAAGACGCGCTGGGCTTCAATCTAACGCTCGCGCGCCTACCGAAAGGTGTTCTAGAGAAGGAAGCGCCCACAAAGAGAGAGGCACTGAAAATTGTGATGTCGCTGTACGACCCGCTCGGACTCGCCTCACCAGTCACAATTAGAGCCAAGCAAATACTGCAAGAGGCATGGAGGCGAGGAGTCGACTGGGATCATCCACTAGATAAGGACCTGGCAACTCAGTGGAGAAGTTGGATACAGCACCTGCAGCAACTCAAGAATATCAGCATACCAAGATGTTACCCTGGATATAGTGATGCTGTGGAGACACAAATCCATGTGTTCACCGACGCAAGCGAGATGGCATACGCAACAGCAGTATATTGGCGGGCCACATCGATGGAAGGCAAGCAGCAAGTCAGCCTCGTCATGGCAAAGGCGAAGGTGGCACCACTGAAGCTGCAATCTATACCACGCCTCGAACTGCAAGCCGCGGTGATGGGAACCCGCGTGGCTGCAGCCGTGATACGTGAGCACGACATCAAACCCGCATCGGTGACATACTGGTCAGACAGTAAGACCGTCTTGACATGGATCAGGAGAGGAGCACGGGTATACAAACCATTTGTTGCTCATCGCATAGCCGCCATAGAGGAAAACAGCAAAGTAGAAGATTGGCGTTGGGTACCCACCAAATTGAATATCGCGGACATCGCTACCCGTGATGTACCGCGTGACTTTGACTCACAGCATGCGTGGTATTCCGGCCCTAGCTTCCTATACGAAGAACCGTCGTCATGGCCTGCAGAAAAACCTCCCATCAAAGAGGAGACAGGGGAAGAAAGGACCCTCGTTGCCGTCGAAGAAGCTAACACGCGAAAGCTAGCAGAAGCCATACCAGATCCGGCCAGATTCTCGAGATGGGAACGGTTACTCCGTGCGACAGCGAGTGTTCTTCGCTTCATTGCTCTCTGCCGAGGAAGAACAGAGAAAACGTTCTACAAAAGAACGAGGAAAAACGCAGAGAAAGATCCAGATTGGCGGAAAAAGAAGACGACCCCAAGTCCTCCGAAACAGACAGCAAAGACGTCTGAAATTCAAATCGTGAAGCAAACCTTAGAAGCAGAGTATCTCCACGAAGCGGAGAAAATACTCATTCAAGTCGTGCAACAGCAGTCTTTCGCTCATGAGATAGCGAAACTGCGAGAAGAGAAAAAGTTGGAGAAAGATAGTCGTTTGCGGCCACTGCAGATCGAAGTAGTGGACAATATCCTACGGCTAAGAAGCCGGATAGCCGCAACAGACGAAATATCAGATGACGTGAGACATCCGCCGATATTACACGGCGACCATCACATCACCCAGTTATATATAGACTGGACACACCGCAGCCTACAACATAGTGGAGTAGAACTCACTATCAACGAGGTGAGACAACACTATTGGGTTGTCAAGATGCGGCCGACCACGAAAATGGTGCTAGCCAGATGCCTACAATGTCGCATTCGCAAGGCACAACCACCCGTGCCTGCGACCGGCGACCATCCGAAGACGCGCCTCGCGCATCACCAGAGGCCGTTTACCTATACGGGGCTTGACTATTTCGGCCCGCTGTCCGTTACTGTCGGACGCCAGCATCAAAAAAGGTACGTAGCACTATTCACTTGTCTAACCACCAGAGCCGTCCACCTTGAGATCGCCGCCAGCCTCAGCGCAGACTCCGCCATACTGGCGCTGCGACGATTCGCTTCTCGCCGAGGTTGCCCGACCGAGCTGCACTCCGACAACGGCACCAACATGCACGGTACCGACAAGGAGCTCCGAGACGCGTTTCAAAAAGAGGCAAGTCGAAGAGGCATCGTGTGGCGCTTTATAACGCCATCGGCGCCATTCATGGGAGGCGCCTGGGAGCGTCTCGTACGCTGCGTGAAGTCCGCATTGTACACTGTGTTACTTGAGAAACACCCACATGAAGAGGTGTTGTCCACACTATTGTGTGAGGCAGAGTACACAGTGAATAGCCGTCCACTGACACACGTTTCAGTGGACAGTGAAGACGACGAGTCGATAACACCGAACCACTTCCTACTTGGTGGGTCGGCCAGACTCCCAACACCCGGGGTATTCACCGATCAAGACATAGACAGCAATAAACTATGGCGGCGCTCACAGATACTAGCCGATATGTTCTGGCGCCGCTGGGTCCGGGAGTACCTGCCGGAGTTACAAAACCGGCGGGAGCCGCATAGCCGCGGACCAGACCTGCAGGTGGGTGACCCTGTTCTCATTGCTGACGGCCAGCTGCCTCGCAACACATGGCCGCGAGGCCGCATAATCGCCGTGTTCCCCGGGGCTGATGGTGAAGTCCGGACTGCTGAGGTGCGCACTGCCGGCGGCACCCTGAAGCGTCCGGTGAAGAAACTCGTCCCCTTACCGAAGTAACGAGGCGTCGAGACGGCGAGCGTCGCGGCGGCGAGCGTCGCGACTACGGTCGTCGCTCACCGGTGTGATGCAGCGCCGTGCCGACGTCGCTACTAGTCGCCACTGCACTGCATGGCGGGAGAGATGTTCGCGACGAGGCGTCACCGTCAATTTTAGCTTGTTTAAAATCATTAATTTTAACTTAGCTTAAAAACTTGTATGTATAGGATAAGTATTTCTTCGCAATATGCGTAATAATAGCATGTAGTATGTAGATTCCTTGTTATACGCAATAATGCGTCATCAAAATATTTTGTTAGAAAGGACCTTTCTATTTATCCGGATGTTGAAATACCAAAAATCTGCACACCTATAAAAGAAAAACTAAAGTTGCAATAACGCAAAACAAAATAATACAAGTTGTGGGCAACGCCTATACTAACTCAAATATGAAAATAGTATAGGTATTAGTAATGCTATCTAGCAGCTAGACACCATCCAAATATCAAAATTTGACTAAAAAAGGTAAACAAAGCCCTTGCACTCCTTGATTAGGTAGGTTAGACAGATATAACGTAAAATCATTTATGGCATCCAGGTCACCTAGACCGAGACCTAGCCCTGGACCTAACTTCTAGAAATCTAGCCCTTCAGGATACCTACTTAATCGAGTTAGAATGCCGCAAAGCGGATTTGTAAAAATAAAGGCTACCCTACCTGTATTCAGAGGCCTATAACTGGCTGAAAAATCTAGATACAATAAATAAAATACTAGATTTCTCTAGAGGAATAGACTAGCCCGAGTGTTCTTTTGGTATGGTGGAAATCGGATCAGAACTTTGTCTGAAAAGTCACTTGCAAATAATTAAATATTTATTTAATCATTTTAATACCGATAATCCTGAAATATCTTTTCAACAGGAATAGTCAGAATCCTGGAAGAACCCTCATTAGAAAGGGGGCAATTTTGTGAATCTCATGATGTATAACATGATGTATATAGCTATTGAAATAAGTGTGTTTAGCTATAAGAAATGTAATTTTATAAGAATTTTGAAAATAATAAAGTTACGAAAACAGGAGGCGATTCATGGGTCTCTATAGGGTAAAGGGCGCTACCAGCTAAGCTAACACGCCATCTCTAGAAATTGTAGTCATCAACATGGAAACTAGTTCCACCTAACAAGTAAAGCAGTAGTCCTGAAGAGTCCTGAAATCGTGTCCTGAATAGTTATGAAGACTTATCAATAAACAGTGTAATCATTCCTGCCGAGCCCGTTTTCCTTCAAAAGGTCGAGTGCATATCCATGTGAGTATTCGAAAATAGCTAGCAAAAACTTCGGTACAGGACGTCAGCGCCGCTTGGACCAGGATAGCCTTACAACCTACCTGAACCCGTATCCAGCGATCACGCCCGTCCGGTATAGTTACGTTATCATATTTTCAATTACTTACCTCTCCTTATACGTGCCTTAGGACTGTCGATGTCGGTTAAGGTGTCTTTGTATCAAAGCTTTATTGTTTCATAGTTCCCTTGCGTCTTGCGATGAATTGTGTCTCCTCTCGTTGTAAATAAACGTTTGGTCCTGTATGTCGTACTCGAGGTCCATAAGGCCTTGGGTACGGATGTGTTCTAAAAAGCGGTCAAGTACGAGTCGGACTCGCACACGAAGAGTTCCGTAACCACCGTAAAATATTTATAAAACACTACTTATTTATAAAAAAAAGTTTAAAAATATTTTTTTGTATGAGGACCCGTTTAAATTGTGTAGGTAATATTAGTCGGTGTTAATTTAAAGTATCTACTTATTATTGTTCAAAAGATACAGCCCTGGGCGATATCCGTGGTTTCGGCCAAAGTAACGGACGAATAAAGATTTATTCCCTTGACGCCATGACGTCGAGTCCCGCCACGTCGAGTCGCCGCCACGTCTACTCTGAAAACTCCCCGCTTTTATTCCCGCCACGTTGAATCGTTGAAAAAGTCTATTTTATTACCGCCACGTCTACTAACTATTTTGATTTGTACAGTCGTAAAAAAATGCTCATAGTTGGTTACTTGGAATAAATAGATAGGATCCTACATAAATACAAGATGTTTTGTTTTATATCCCATATCCATAGACCATATCAAAGAATCATCTGTCATGTTTCTTTTTTTTTACGGAGGGAGAGTAGAATTTGTCAGTAACCTAACAAAAAGTACTAGGCTTGCATGAATTCAAGATAGAATTTCAATCATTAGACGTTGTGCACAATATCTGAGCAGTAACCTTACAAAAAGTACTAGGCTTGCATGAATTCACGATAGTATTTCAATCATTACACGTGTGCATAATTTCTGAGCAGTAACCTAACAAAAAGTACTAGGCATGCATGAATTCATGATAGTATTCAATCATTATGTTAGGCCACTAATAGGATTTGGATGAGGCAGACAGATATTTTATTACCTGGATTATCATAATATTATAGGCTACTGTTTTCACTTCATGCAAGCCTAGTACTTTTTCTTAGGTTAAGTACTATCTTAAATTCATGCAAGCCTAGTACTTTATATGGGAAGTTTCAAATTTATTAACTCAAGGAATAAGATGTTTCATACGAAATCCTTTTCTCCCCCGGTGGAGTTTTCAAAAACCCTTCTTAGTGCTCCCCTAGATTATAAAAGGAAGCTGTGTGCAAAATTTCACGTTCCTAGTCCCAGTAGTTTCGGCTCTGCGTTGATATGTCAGTCAGTCAGTCAGTTTCTCATTTATACATCATATGTATGTAAGTATAGATAGATAACCAACTATGAGTATTTTTTTTACGACTGTACAAAAAAAAATGGTTAGTAGACGTGGCGGTAATAAATTTAACTTTTTCAACGATTCGACGTGGCGGGAATAAAAGCGAGAGTTTTCAGAGTAGACGTGGCGGCGACTCGACGTGGCGGGACTCGACCTCACGGGAATAAATCCGAATAAATACCGTCTGGCTTACGATATGGCCGTAAGAGAAACGAGAAGGGAAGTGCCCGTAACTTTGGGAGAAACTACGGACCTCGCTTAGGGAGTAAACCCTCTGTGACGAAGGACGAACGGACGGACAGCGGAGCCTTAGTAATAGGGCCTTTGGCAACCTTTGGGTACGGAACCTTAGAACACTGGTCCTTTGTGCCGCGGATAGGTCACAGACCCTTTGACCT
Source organism: Conistra vaccinii (assembly GCA_948150665.1). Lineage (NCBI taxonomy): Eukaryota > Metazoa > Arthropoda > Insecta > Lepidoptera > Noctuidae > Conistra > Conistra vaccinii. The sequence goes on along the minus strand of OX411336.1, from coordinate 12,174,070 downwards.
TTAACACCTTGAGGCGAGCATATTGCTGCCCTTTTAAATACGTAATGGCACCTAATAAAAGCTTTTGTGCCAAGGCTCCAAAGCTCAGCTATCTAATTGCGTAACACATTTTCGGTAAATGATTACGACTAATCTGATTCATTTGTCAGTTCAACAACTTCTTCTTTATTTTTTTCTTTTCTTTTTTCGAACTTATGAAGCAATGGATCATTTCAAACCATTTTGAAATAGATTGCTAAATCAAAAAATCAATCTTACTAGCTTTTTCCCAACTATCTTGAGGTCGGCTTCGTCTAACCGGATGCAGCTGAATACCCGTATTTTACATGGAGCGACTGCCTATCTGACCTCCACAACCCAGTAACTACCAGTATTACCAGTAACTGGGTAATACGATACCCCTTGGTAAGACTGGTGTCAGAATTTCGGGCTTCTGACTACTCGTAACGACTGTCAAAGATCCACGAATGACAGCCGAGACCAACGGCTTAACGTGCTTTCCGAGGCACGGAGGAGTCTCGTTATGTAAAGATGGTCACCCATCCACTGACTAACCCCGGCAAGCGTAGCTTAACCTGATGGATCGACCCGTGCGGCTTGTTATTACTTAGCCACGAGCTCCTCAAACAGATTGCTAAATCTGATTTAATTGTGATTACCTACGCAATTAGGGTCATCATCAGCCTATTAAAGTTCCCACTGCTGGGACACAGGCCTCCTCTCTGTGAGAGGGAGTGGGCCGTAATCTACCACGCGGGCCCAGTGCGGGTTGATAGATGTCGCATGTCTTCGAATTTTTGGTTCTTAGACATGCCGGTTTCCTCACGATGTTTTCCTTCACCGTTTTGAGAGCAGTGGTGATGAAATTATTTACACAAAGTAAAGCGCCTGCTTGGGTTCGAACCCACGACCTACAACTCGTAAGTCGGGGCCGTTACCACTGGGCCACCACTGCTCTCAGTCTCTCAGTCTCGCAATTAGGGTGCAGCACCCTAATTGTCATTTATGTAGCTTCAGCACTAAAAAGATCAATCAAAGTGTTTGAAAAAGACTGATCTAGAGAAACTGTTTACCTACAAGAAAATAAAAATAATCCCTAGGAATTTCCGTTTCCTTAAACCTTGTTAACAGACCATAAAGGAAGAATATGTAAAAGCTACGACGCTCTGCCAAGATTCCAATACTTGAAAGAATTCCTCATATCGTGAAACTCGGGGAATTTTATAGCTAAAGCATGAAGAGTATTCCAACTAGTTCGCGAACTTGTTCCTTTATACCAAACAGCGGAATTACGCTCACTCGACATCTTTAAATTCTGAATCGAAGAGAATTTAATTCAATCATGGTTAAATTACATAAAATCAAACACATAATTCCTTTGTTTGTTTTCATATCCTACAATTTACTTAGTCCTTCACCAACCGGGGGTTTTCCTTGGCTGCACTTGCATAGTGCGGACCGGGATAATCGTTGGTTGGAGCCTCATTTAATTAAAAACGTCTAACGGACCTCGCGGGTTGGCTTCGGCCCCTCGTACGCTTTCCAAAAGTCCGGGACCCGATGAGATAAGTGAAAGACAAAAATTATTTAATAATTATTATTTATTTATATTCACCAAAACTTATACAATAGATTACACATACTTATAGACTAGTAAGTAATAGTAAAACCACATTTCGCCAGTTATGTTTCAGACCCATCTCGTAGGGGGCGAGGCTCTACCATCAACCGAGCACAAATCCAGATTCCGGACTGCTCCTGAGAAATTCCAGTAAAAAAAAACCCTATAACACTGTCCCGACCCGGGAATCGAACCCAGTACTTCATGCTCAGCAATAGCGCTTCAAACTAATGAAACTAGATGGGTGCGTCTCATATCATATAAAGTTATTTGGTATAATTTCATTTCAATAACGTTCACAAGATATAATAAACGTGAGGTATACCAACTGTTGATATAATTTCTTTACATATAACATTTACCTAATCTAAAACTTATTTCGTATAACGTTATTAGATATAACGTTTATTTAATCGAAAGTCATTAGGCCTATCGTTTAAAATATATATTATGATACCATCATTATGGTTAACAGTACACCCCGATTCAAAGCAATCCGACTCGGATAGGTTAGGTTAGAAGCTAAGGCGGGAGCGGCCGTCGAGCGCCAGATCCCCTCTATTGTTGGTGAATCATTTGGATTAGGTTAGGTTAGGTTAGAACAGTGACCATTAACGCGCGAAGGCGAGCGAACGTAGGGAGCGTACCGCGGCAACGGCCGCCGAGTGCCAGATCCCCTCTATTGTTGGTGAATCATTTGGATTAGGTTAGGTTAGGTTAGAGCAGTGACCATTAACGCGCGAAGGCGAGCGACCGTAGGGAGCGTGCCGCGGCAGCGGCCGCCGAGTGCCAGATCCCCACTATTGTTGGTGAATAATTTGGATTAGGTTAGGTTAGGTCAGAACAGTGACCATTAACGCGCGAAGGCGAGCGACCGTAGGGAGCGTGCCGCGGCAGCGGCCGCCGAGTGCCAGATCCCCTCTATTGTTGGTGAATCATTTGGATTAGGTTAGGTTAGAACTTAGAACAGTGACCCCCTTTATTGTTGGTGAACCATTTGGGTTAGTTTAGGTTAGAACAGTGACCATTAACGCGTGAAGGCGAGCGAGCGTAGCAAGTGACCATCTTGGTAGGTGGTAATCAATCAGTTAAGTATATCTACTCACGTTACTAACTGTGATAGAAATTATATATTAGACTAAATATGTTTTGTCTTTTGAGTGGTATATCAAACGATTTTATATTAAATGTATGTTATGATTATAAAAATTAGTTATTTTAAAATTATATCAATCGTTTTTTGTATTAACTGATGATTATAACAAATAAAATTATAGATTCAGTTGTTATATCTTGTAAATATTAGTCATATTTTTGTAATTATACCATATATTACTTACCCAAACTAGATAGTGAAATTCGATTTGATTCCGTACGGAATAAACCTGAAGGACTTAATGGCTTCAAACAAGCTTTCAAAGACTTAATGGCTTCAAACAAGCTTTTAAAGACTTTTGAGCTTAAGATGAATGCGTTTCTAGTAGCTCTTAGTTTGGCTTGGATAAACTAAACTCCTCTTACCCCCGAATTAAAAAATGACAGCGAGTAGCTACAGTCTACAGGACACCTGCTAAGGTAGCCCGCAATTTTTTAAAGTTGTATGTTGATCAAAAGACGATTCGCGCCCGAAACAACTATGTATTACAGAATTATGGTCATTGAAATCATGAATACAACTCTCGTAATCAATACAGGGTGTCAGGGACATCGACGCGAAGCCTGTTACCATGATTCAGTACATGATTCTGAATTCTGAACCCTCTCTCGTTCATCAGTTATTTTAAAAAAAGTCTGCTTTTCATAGAAAAGTGATTGATATGGAACAGCTGTTTTTTTTTTCTTGTAAATTGCAAAAAACGTAAGAAAATTTGAATTTCGCTGGCTGCGACTTCAAATTGAGTCGCGTTTGCGAATTCGGCCGTTAATATTGTGTAACTTGTACATTCTTGGATTCATAATTGCCGGAAACATAATAATTATTTATCATTATATTGCTAGTTCAAAATTTCAAATATTTTTATTGCAATACACGGTTGCCGAAATGTGGTGTAATGAACAATGATGAACTGTAAATTGGCTATTGTAATTTTCTGTTGCGTGCGCAATATAGCGCAACCGATGAGCGTGTGGTCTACGGTTCGATGCACGGGTCAGACCACGAGTTTCTGGGGTTTTCCGAATTTTTCGACAGAGCAGCTGGAATCCTTTATTTGTGCCAGATTATAGAAATAGGATCGATTCATATTTTATGGGACTTTAACAGTAGGTACGTTCAGTGCCGGGAGCCCTCCTGGAGGGTTCATTATAAATGTAGGTTTTTCTTAGCAAGTACAGTATTAATATAAACCATGAAAATAGAATCTGACGTATATTTTAAAAATATGTATTAGTATATGCGAATGCGTTTTAAAATCCAAGCATATTTTTTTAATTTTTTTTTTCATCGGTGCAAATGTTCAAAAAAATTTAAAAGGTTGGAAACTACGTATAGCGTCAAGACCCCCTGAAAACATAATTTTAAAGTGTTTTATAACACTGTTTTAATCCTAATGCGGTTGACCGTCCGCGATGGTTAACTTTAGCGCAAACGTAGGTAATGCCGGCAACCCTCCCGGAGGGTTCACTTCCAACATGTATGCCGGCATGGCGTATGAGTTCCATGAAAACCAGACGTTTTGTTGGTGTAACCCTCTTTGGAGAATAGATACTACAGCATTGTGTTATGTTAAGTACGTAACCAGGGGCCCAAGTCTACTAATTTCCAAACGTCACAATGGTCTCTCGATGGTGAGTTTTTGACAGATTTTGTATGGCAAATCTGTCAAAAACTCACCATCGAGAGACCATTGTGACGTTTGGAAATTAGTAGACTTGGCCCCCAGTTGGTAATATCTAAAGGCAAGTGGAAAAATCAAGCAAAATTTGCGTTTTACTATTATAACTATAGGTTATGAGTTCGTCACTAGAAAGCTTTATAAAAAATGCAGAACTGAAATTAAATTTATAACTTTCAGTGTTCTCGCTTCAATTACAGTAACAATAGGTGACTAATAACTGTGTAAATAGAGTCCTAGATAACCCTATCGTATTCATAACTGAGTGGACATGGTCTATTGAACTGATCTACCGAGCGTGATATTTATGACAACTCGATTGTTTGTGTGTAAAAGAAGTGCATGTTAACGTTTGATATTGTTGATTCGATTGTTTACTCAGCAGTTATGTCTTTGTACGCAGAATTTTATTTCTGTTCATTTGACACTATCTCTACATGTTCAAGTGAAATTATATTAAAATTTAAAAAACCCCCGACATAAACTGCATTTCCTCATATCTGTTTCCCTACCTCTTAAGGGGTCATTGTACTCATCATCAAAGGAAACATCATGGAAGTTCCATACATTTATGTTCGCATATCTCGTCAAAATGTAGGGAACAGCTGACTTTTTTTCGCGATTTCATCTTTGGTCCTATGGGACTATAAACTTTAACTTTTACTATGGTAAAAGTTGATAAACAACTTTTACTATAAACAACTTCCTATAAACAACTTTTACTATATAACAACTTTTACTATAAACAACTTTTACTATATAACAACTTTTATTATATAACAACTTTTACTATATAAACAACTTTTACTATGGTAAAAGTTGTTTAATGATGAGTACAATGACCCCTTAAGAGGTTTAGTATAAACAAAAATAACGTTGTATAGACATAAACTTTAACAGTTATTTGACTTCTCTATACCAAATCAGGGGGCCGATTCTACTAACAACATTGTTCTGAAATTGCAATGGAACTTCAGCTTAATCAGGGCTTAGCGTTTTCTTATTCTACTAATCAACCACGATCCCACTGCGGTAGCGATGTAGTTGACGCCAACGATCGACCGAAACATTCTTAAAATCCATTCTGCTAAACCAATCGATCATGAACGTGACGCTGTTCAGCAGTTTAGCAGTTAAAACGTAACAAACAGGCTAACAACAAACACAGTGTCAAAAAGTTCAAATATACATCAGAACACACAGACCACAGTAAGTAATAGTATATGCGTTATTATTATTATTAATTACAGTATGGATTACTAATTAATTGTAAAAAAAATGCTCATGTGAGAATAACGATATCACGATCAAGGAAGCTAGGAGCTAATGTTCTAGCCAGATCATAACTACAATTTTACATTAATTGCAAGAACCTTGATTCTTAGCATTACCTAACAATGAATGGACTCATTCATTGCGGTTTCCTGCTTTAAAATAATATTTTCACTGACATAAGGCCAACGTAACTTGTGTTAAACTTGATAATAGGGCTGTCATACAAAAAAATATATTTTAAGCTAACTATTGTTAAATGATCGATAAATTATATTTAATTCTGTACACTTATGCATTATATATAACATAACATCACGCAAAGTACATATAAGTACCCATATAATTTCTGCAGTAATTTATTGAAGTGAAAACTTCTTTAGCGGCGTTGTGCACTTTTTTTGGGATGGGTAAAAAATGTTAAACTCGCGTCAGGACGTGACCGTAAGATCCGTTGCCTAGCAACCGACAAGGTAAATATCAAAATAAATAGTCTTTGAGATTACGTAAAGATTGCGAGGTAAGAAATTTTATCCATATTGATGGGTAAAAAAAGCAGTCAAAACATACTTCATGAAAAGTGTTTAAATAAATTGTTTATTTTTGTTAGACTATATTTTGAAAATAAATAAATATACTACTACTACTACTACTGAATATTGTATTTAACCACATAAATTATAGTAGGTACTTTTATACTGATAAATATAGCAATTCATGCAAAATTATTCCCTAACCATTCCTAAATATTCAAAAATGCACAACGTTAATGTTCAAGTTTTCACTTCTGTCGGCACTCCCGGAGTGCAACCCGTTGTTTTTTTTTTTAATAGGGGGTGAGCTTATTTGCCATCAACCGGGCACAAATCCATACTCGGGGCTGCTACTGAGAAATCCTTGACGGAAAAACCCAATAACATTTTGCCCGACCTGGGAATTGATCCCAGGACCTCATGCTTAGCAGTAGCGCTTGTAACCACTAGACCAACGAACCAGTCTATTTCTGTAAATTGGTTAAAAAAAAACATTTTAACACGTCTTAAATGAATTATGTTTTAAAATTATATGAGTTCGGTGTTCCCTATCCGACGACTCTGAGAAGAAAGACCGAAACAAACTCAGAGATCACTTTTTTAAAGTCAAGTCTTTTTTAAAGGTTAAAATATATATGTCATTAACCTTGGTCAGGCCATATGACAACCATGCAGATTAGTGCCTGAGATGGATTGTTAAACGATGTACTTTGTGTTGCCAGCATGAGCGTGAATTGAGTCGGGGACTCTGAGTGTATGTCGTGAAAATAATAGCAAGGAGATTTTCAGAAAACTGGTCGCCAAACCTTGAAAAGTATTCATTTATGCACGACGCGACGGTTTTAGGTATGCTTATTTCCCGGCAGGACTGTTTGGGCATTGGTTTTTTTATTTAAGTACATATCTACCTGTTTATTTCAAGCAGGTCCCATTTTGACAGAAGACCACGCCCTTTTCGGTCTTACGCGTGTCAGCTGAAAATAAATAAGTTCTTAATTGAAAAAGTACCTACCTACTAACCTACGTACAGTGTGGCTGGCTTGTTTATATTCTTGTGTTGATCGTAAAACCAGACAATGGGGTTACGACTGTGCTTGTTGACTGTGTGCTAATATTACCTTTGCGCGCGCATTTCGGGCATAGACATCCTAAATATTTAACGTGGCCCACGCTGTGTTGTTTGGTTTTTAAAAGTTTGAAATAATGCTCGAAGGACCAAAATTCTGGGTGTACCAAGGGTTGGCACATGAAAACTACAGAAATTTGACGAGCTTTTATGAGGGAAGTCGCTGAAAATTACGTATCGATGTACCTACAGTCAAGCCTGCTGGGTACCTCACTATCTTGCTGACTTTTCTCCAAAGAGTGCGCCATTCTCATCAAAAAGCTAATGCTGTCATGAGAGTTAAATAACTCAATTCGAAGCTTTTTTAAAAAGACATTTAAACTAAAAGAAGGTGCGTGCGCGAGTTCTTTTAAATGACTCACAAACACCCACATAGAAATAGAGGTATCTTTTAGTTCAAGTCAGTCATGTTGCAATCGCTAATTTTAGAAAAGACATCGGAAAATTTCAATTGGAAAATGTTCAATCAGATTTCAAAAATGATGCTCCCTGGGGCCTAAAGCCATCAGGCTTTATGATCTTGCCATAGTATCATAAAGCCTGTAGGTATAGAAATTGAAATTAAAACAGCGCCATATGTGAGCGATTTTGGTACTAAACAAGTATCGACATCAAATAGGTAAAATGGGAATTCATTAAAAAAAATTTTTTAAAACACTTCTTATCGAACACACCACAACTGTGCTATAACGTTACGCAGATTCTATTAGTTCCGTTAGTTAGTGCTACCATTGTCTCGTGACAGCCCTGTCTCGCAGTCGTACCTAAGTCGGTTAGTAGGTTCAGTAGAGCGATGCATTCCGTTTCCATGCCAGCTGAGTGCCGCGTGTGATATGTACAGCACTCATGGATAAACAAATCGATACAGGTACGATAAATGATTAATTTAGTAATAGGGACAGTTGTAGAATAGTGCGTGAAAGAAAGTTCTTACTGAAGTTAATCCTTTGCTTATTTGTCCGTTTTATTTTGTCAGTGTTGGGACCACAGTTCAAACAAACAAATATTTATTAATATTTTAAAACGGTATAGCGCTATAGTGATCTACTTAAGTAGGTCGTCCATCTAACTATTAATACCTTAGTGCAGCTAAACTTTAATCACCCAGTTTCGAAAGTTTCTCTAAGCCGTTGAGCCGTGTTTGAACGTCTGAATTTTTAATCCGATCGAAACCAGTCCGCCTCCCACCTCTTCCGTTCACACGGAGTCGGAATACAACAATCAGTGAAGTCAGCTCCAAGTTTACTGCGTATTATTTCATTCTCAGTGAGCTACGACCGTGTTACTGCATAAAAACTCCATAAAAAATTCGGAACACTCTCTAGTTCTAACGATTTACGAAGTGTCTCTGTGTGACTCAGCGGTCACCAACCTTAGTGTTGTGACCTAGCAAAAAACCTTTTTACACAAAGCCTGAGTTTGTCTGTCTTTATTCGTGTTGATATTTTGGAATTCGGATCGAAGGACCAGAAACTTTTTTACATCGGATGTTAAATAACGGGATTTAATCATGTGTCGTGCAGATACCCGGACTGGCACAGATGGCGCTGGCGACTCCGGCACCCTGGACATGGGCAGCCGGTCCTCACTGCACACCGGCCTCAACATGTCGGAGGATGAGCATTGGGAGATGAACTACCATGAGGCTGCTATTTACTTAGAGGTCAGTGTACAAATGCACTTAACGAGGCCAAAGTCATTGTGATAATTTTTTTAACTGGACCATACCTGGGAAGTTTCTGGTTACGGAGATATTGAAGGTCAAGTTTAAATTTTTTTTCACGAAGAATAGTTTGAAATGTAAATACTTACGTATAATGCCACAACTCTTGTACCGTTGCATGCCATAAGTAAGTACAATGTTTTACGTGCGTTCCATTGCGCGCTGCCGCAAATAACGATTATCCACACCAAATTCAAAAACAACATATTTTATTTCACATAAGTGATAAGCCTACATAGGCAAATGCCCATGTAGGCTTATGTGATTGTGAACTAAAATATACACTAAATGTTTACTTATCAAACGACACAAAAATCAATTTTACTTAATTTGATGTATAGAATGCGTAGATAACGATTATGTGATGGGACTTATTACACCCTGTTTATTGAAACTGACCACCTGTAATCATGTATTAAGTATTTTAGGTACAGCAGGCATTTATTAATTGAAACCTGAAACGGTAAATACTTTACGGGCCGTTGTTTCTAGTGAATGTACTAATTAAGCCTCGTTTCGTTTCGTAATTTCGCCACTAAAGTGTGCTACTAACAGTGATTATATCATGCCAGGATTTCTGAGAATTTAGAAACTTTTCATGGTTATAATAATAGCGTAAAAATATTTCACAAAAAAAAACCTCCAGATTAATTTCCGTAAAGAAGAAGATTTTTCCGTAATGCAAATAACCTTCTTAAAGTTAAAGTAGATACTAGATTATGCGTTCATCCGAATATTCTACAGAAAGTTAAACCTGCCTGTTATTAGACATTCGAATTTTAGGGACAAACCACTCGAAACTCATAAATTCAACCGACACTGATAAATTGGCAAGCTAATGACGAGCCATTAATTTGGCAGTAGACGAAGTACTTTTAGCCACGCAGTTTGAGTCAGCCATCAATAAAATAACTCTGAATTCAATGGAAACAACACAAAAGACCACCTGCGTAAATAAGGACACGTAAATAATTGTCTTATTATTTCACACTATTGTTTGAAATGGTAATAACCTACTTTTCATGGGCGTGTTTCTGTGGGAGTTGTGTGTTTTGCAAATTGCCGTTGCAGACCATGATTCTGACGTGGATCAGCTGATCAGGTGGTCGGACAAAGTAGTTAGGTAGTGTCTTCCTTATGAACATTCACAGTTCCCTTTCACATGACGCTATACAAAAGACACTAGCTAAATACTTGATCTAAGTGAATATTTACGCGATAGTGCCCCTATTCCATGAGTTTTACTTATAAAAGTCAGGCAACTAAGGTCAGCGAGCCATTGAACATGTTATTACTTATAATAAATATAATAACAATCGCAATCCACTACTGATTATGATAAGCACCACAAGCACCTTGTCCGCTAAAGGTCATCAGCTATATCAATTTTGCAATCCTAAAAGGATATACAAAACGAGATGCAAGACGGTAACATCATGTTCATTTCTTTCTAGGAAGGTTTAAATAATGAGAAGTTCGACTCTCACCCGTCGAGTCCTGAAGAGTTGCCAGCTTACCTGAGAGTCCACAACCCCTGGTACCATGGACTGGACTTGCTGGCTTCCCTAGTGCTCATCCTCTTAGCTTTTACTGAAGATCCCGCTGTGCCTACATTTGAGGTAAACATATTGATTAAGTTTATAGACATCTAATTTAGGAATGTTCGACTAATATTCTGCACGCGTAACATGACCACCGTAGATATGGAAGAAACGAAAAATAAACTGCCGGATTTTAGAAATAAATCTACGGCGCCAGGTCAAACGCGAAGAAAAGAAGTGTCACTAAGTCTATTATAGAAAGAGATATGTCTATTCTTCGTAAAGTAGAGATAGAAGTGGTCATGCTACGATTGGCCTAAGAGCAGTGGTGGCCCAGTGGTAATGACCGCGACTTACGAGTTGTAAGTCATAGGTTAGAAGTCAGGCAGGTGGTTTACTTTGTGTAAATATTTCATCACCACTGCTCTCAAAACGGTGCAGGAAGACTTCGTGAGTAAATGTACTAGAACCATTTGAAGACATGTAACATCTTCCAACCCGCTCCGGGCCCGCGTGGTGGATTACGAATTTACGGCCCACTCCTTCTCACTGAGAAGAGGCCTGTGTCCCAGCAGTGGGAACAATATAGGCTGATTATGCTATGCTATGCTACGATTGCGATACATCGAGCTTCAAAAAGCTTCAAAAGTATGAGTGACGGAGACGACGACGCGACGCAAAATCCAACTTTTTCTTTAAACTCCATGTACTCTGTACTGTTATACCATCAGCCGAAGCACTATACCAAGTTTTTGATCATCCTAATAAATATATGTCCTGTTCTCATTCCAGTTACCAGTATGGGCACACGGCACGGTAGAGTTGCTGGCACTGACAGTGATTGGCGTAGAACTGCACTTGAAGCTGAAGTGGATCGGATGGGGCACCATACTCAAACACAAGAGAACTATGATCAAGGTGCGTGTCTTTATCGACGGCTTATTGGATCATTGAATAGTTGGACAGTTGTTTGATTGTTGTCTCTATCTTGTTTAATTAATTAATTTAATATTAACAAGGCGTGAAGGCGTGTAGGGCGTTTTCGGTGTGGACGCCATTTTACCACAGGATTTTAACTAAAGGTTTCGTCGCTAAATCCATTAGGTTCTTACTTAAGAGGACTACAGGACCTAAACATGCCTAAACGCAAATTTTATAATACCCAAAAGTAAACAAAATCAGAAAAATATATGATATTCTTCAGGATATACGCTAGTCGCTAGGTAGTAAAATAGTGTGTTGAAAACATAATACAACTAATTTGATATGAGAGAAAAAATCACAAACATACCTCTAAAAATTTCTTTTATCGATGATCTCGTTCTACCGAGAGAACTATGAAATGAAAAGTTACCTACTTACGAATTTACGACAACCCCAATAGTAAAATAGTTATAATTTATTTATATTAAGGACAATCAACAAAGAATACACCAAAAATACATGTTGAAATACCCATATTATTTTTAAATTTTGTAGTGTTATACGTGACATAAAAGCTCTATCTTCTATTCAATCTGCCTAGCCTTTTTCCAACTATGTTGGAGATGACTTTTTTTTTTTATCCTCTTTGAGGACGCTCTTGCTCCAGTCTGTGGCTTCCAGTCTGACCGGATGCAGCCAGTATTTTACACGGAGCGACTGCCTATCTGACCTCCACAACCCAGTAAATGGGTAATACGATACCCCTTGGTAAGACTGGCGTCAGACTTTCGGGCTTCTGACGACTCGTAACGACTGTCAAAGATCCACGAATGACAGCCGGGACGCCACGGAGGAGTCTCGGTATGTGAAGATGGTCACCCATCCACTGACTAACCCTGGCAAGCGTAGCATAACCTGATGGATCGACCCGTGCGGCTATTATTACTTAGCCACGAGCTCCTATCTTCTATAATTCAGCTTATTGACTTCTCATTTCCCGTTCTCTTAATTTCAGGGTATCACATTACTGATAATGGTGCTCGAAGCCGTGGTGGTGCTGTGCCGACAGTCGTCCCACTTCCGCGTCACCAGGGCACTGCGACCCATATTCTTGGTGGACACCAGGCATTGTGGAGGGGTCAGGAGGTTCATCAGACAGATTCTGCAGTCGCTTCCACCTATTATTGATATGTTAGGTAAGCTTGCATACAAGGATTGTGAATCTAGAAAAAAAAAATGCAGAGGGTAGTTAAAAGAATTTCCTTTGTCTCTTCTCTATTTTAAATTCGTCAAATCTTTTCTGATAATGTACAGACGCCAGCACATCAACCTACTCCAATCTGTCAAATTTTCCCAATCAACATTGAACCTTATTCTTTAGCGATAAAGTTGAATATCTATTAAAGAAATTTGACACATTGTAGTAACTTGATGTGCTGGTGTCTGTACTATCTCTGATTGCAAATTTTGCTTGGCTCGATACTGTAGCGGTTTCACCGCCACATACGAGCTACGCATCAAAGACATGAAAATCCTGTATCGCGCAGTTAGAGTTTACTAACTACATAGATAAGACTATCCGAAATCAATTTACGGGCAGTTGCCCGCTATACATAACACCCGTCTGGTCGGAGGATCCTCCCTTTTCTTCAGAGGATGAATGAACTTAACACCCTGTTCCTCATACCTCTAAATTGGGATCCTCCAACCAGACGGGTGTTATGTTACAATACCACTATTTCCACTTCACCTCAAATGGGCCAAACTTTCTTTCTATCAGAAGTAAGCTGATTAGAAACATCCTTACTAAAATTGTTCCTTCTCGTTCCAGGATTACTGATGTTCTTCGTGGCAACATACTCACTTCTCGGCTACTACTTGTTCTCGGAACACGTCGACAACGGTCACTTCCAGACTATTAGCGATTCTTTCGTCAGTATGTTCGTCTTGCTAACTACCGCGAAGTAAGTGTATTTTTATTTGAGTACCTACCTATGTACCTTATACTTTTGAAATGCAGGTTGGTATCTAATAATAATATACGATGTCATGTTCAAAGACAATGTGAATTGTTTTATGAATAATTGAACTGTAGGTATTTTCTAATGTTTTTAAAACTGTATTAAATTTTATCCGCTGACGAATCTAATGTGAAATTGATATGATCGGTTCTTGTTCTTTTGGTAAACCAAGCTCAAATCACTTCTTCATCAAAAGCAAACTTTGTCATCGGTTTGATGACACGATTCTAAATATAAATCCTTCTTAAGGTTAATGGTTGATGTAATAAAATTGTAATATTTATTTGCAGTTTCCCTGATGTCATGATGCCATCATACGCCAAATCTAAATGGTACGCCGTGTTCTTCATACTTTACATCATCACAGTTCTCTACGTGCTTATGAATTTGGTAAGTTTACAACTACGATCAAGTAAATCTTACAAAAAAGGGCCTAAGTATGTAAAAAAATAATAATGTCATCCATGCGGCTCGAAGGACCAAATTATTTTTTTGGTTCCAACTTTAAACTCTGGCCGGAATTATAGATATTGAAACGGAATAAGGATATAGTTATCATGCAATCAATTTGATGATACATTACGCACCTTTTCCAGATGTTAGCCGTAGTATACGAGACGTTTACTCGTATTGAGCGTGAAAAGTGTCGCGCACTCCTGCTGCACAGACGTCGCGCCGCACGACACGCTTTTAGGTTGCTCGTGTCAAGGCGGGCGCCACATGCTGTCAGGTTGAGGCACTTTGCTGGGCTGATGAGGCATTATGCACCACATTATAGTGAGTATTAAGTAATAAGAACATCGCAGACCATCAACAAGATTGTTCGAGGTCGTCTTCGTAATTTCTTTATTACCTTGAACGGCTTAAAAAATTCAACCGACTTTGGCATACAATCTAAACTCTTAAATCACTATTTATGTCTGTAATTTTTATGGTGTACATAATAAAGAGTATTCTATCTATCTTATTTTGAATTAAAGGAATAATTTGAAACAAAAATTCAAGGCTTTAAGAGCCTTCTGCATTCGATACCTACTCTAAAATATTAAGGCGGGGACGGACTTGCAACGTTTGTTTGTAAAGTATCATTTGAGGAGAGCTTGGTTACAATACGGTGATACACAAGACGTGGCAAATGCTCGCTTCGAAAGTTTCTCATCTTTCCGTTTCAAAGGGATTCACGAAACAGCCGAGAGTAGAGTGGAGGATCCGGCGCTCGCATCGAGCGGCTCGGCTCGCTGCAATGACTACTGGAACACGTTACAAAAACTCGATACATTACAACCAAACCTTGCAAGTCAGTCTCCGCCCTAAGCTAAAAGCAACGAAAGAAGAGATATAGAAGTGGGTTCAAGTCGTAACATCTGCATTCTTCTTCACCAGGTGGTCTCGACGTGTACCTGATGTTCAAGCAGCTAAACCAGTCGTCCTCAGGCGGACTCTCCCGCAGCGAGTTCGCCAACTTGTACGAAGTGTTTGCGTTACGATGGGCTGGTCAGCAGTCCAGGGCTCCGTGGTACTCGCAGTCACCGCTAGAACCGATTGGAAGGGCTGCTGCAGCGGCTGTTCGGTGGCCTTACTTCGAATATCTTATCTGTAAGTTTATAAGTACTGTTTTGAGACATTTAACCTTTAATTACTTCATTATATTTCGTGTAATGTTTAACTTAATTTCAAATATTGTAATTTAACAATGCATGCCTTATAAGTTATAAGGTAGATTTTTGAGCTACTATAAAATAGTTTTAAGACCCTGTTGTATCACCGAAAATCGGATTAATAAAAACTTTGATTTTTGAAGTGCTGGAACCGCTAAGATTAATCGGACTTCTGCAGACATTAGTTGGAGCTCATAATTGATGGCATGACTGATGAAATGACCGTTTGACTTTGACTATATCATTTTTATGAAACTTGCTCCGTTCATGGAAACACCTAAAAAGATTCATTACAATTCTCCAGCTAACAGCCGATTCTACAAAATAACGTATCATTTCAGATGCTCTGATAATCGGTAATGGAGTGGCAATGGTACTCCGCGTGTGTGAAGCGGCAGGCGACCTGCAGGACAGTGCTCGTCTTCTCTGCGCATCCTGGGACACCTGGCTATTCCTTACATGTAAGTGTAGCGTTCAGTAGCAGTAGTGGACCAGTAGTAATGATCCCGACATATAAGTTGTGGGTTAAAAAACAAAAGGAATCCAAAATTGTAAGAAATCTACCATTCTGCCCTGGTCCCGCGTGATCGCTCCTTCTCAGAGAAAAGCCCGACACCCAACACAGTGCAAATATTAAATGACTAGCTGCGCCTCCGGTTTCACCCGCATAAGTCTCGATCCCGTGGGAACATCGGGATAAAAGGTATCCTATGTCCTTCTCCAGGTCATGGTCTACCCATGTGGCAAATTTTATCCCAATCGGTTCAGTCGTTTTAGCGTGAAAGCGTAAAAAATAAACTTACTTTTGCATTTTTTAAGATCAAAAGGCTTCCACATCTACAATAACCCTTAAAATGATGTTCCTCCTCAGTGTTCCTGATGGAAGCAGCGCTCCGCATGATGGCGTCAGGCCTGCAGGCGTACCTGGAGAGCGGCTGGAACGTGTTCGACCTGAGCGTGACGCTGCTGGCTCTGATGGGCGCCGTGCTGCTCAGCATCGCGCCTAAACTGTTCATCGTTGTTATCTTTAGACCTCTGAGGTATGTGCTGGCTAGCCTCTACTGTTACGTCTAAATGTAATCCTTCAAGTCTTTGGTAGTGTTGGCAGCAAGAAAACTCTAGTTCTTATCTTTTAGCTGAAATAAAAAAATTGTGACTGCGCGGAGTGGGGCGCGACTTCGTGGATGGCACTATCTTTAAAAAGTCTACAATTATTTACAGCTGGTAAATTAACAGAAGCTAAGAAACAGCCATTTAATAAATCCTTTCTAACCATCACATTCGGGGTACAAGGACTATGCAATTCAACACTGTCTAAAAGCTACTTATGATTCTCATACCTATGCAGCCTAAAAATCCTTTAAATCCATACCTTTCTTTATAGATTTTCTTTCTTCAAACTCACCAATTTGCTACTATCTTCTTCTCTTCCAGATTAATGCGCCTTTACAAGTTGAAGAAGCGTTACCGCGACGTGTTCGGCACCCTGGTCCTGCTGTCTCCCCTCATGTCTTCCGCTGGGTGCGTGATGCTGGTCATGTACTACTTCTTCGCCATCATTGGAATGGAGCTATTCGCTGGTTATGATCTTAGGAACTGCTGTGTGTAAGTATACTTTGAACTCTTCGATGTAACTTTAGATCAATTCATAATCTTCAGGCTCCCGACACAGATCACTTCAGGATGGTTTGGGTGCTTCAAAGGAGTGGTTAGTCTCTGGACTACTTTGCAGCGTTCGTGTTACCACAGCATGCCAAAAACTATTCTCAGATTGAATTAAAAAAAAACTTTCTGCATCGTCCATCGTCATTGGCCATAATAACCTAGAAAAAGGCAATATCTTATTATAAGTAAAATACATTTCAGCAAGATTGTATGCTATGTTACGGACTATGGAAGTTACCAACTTTTTTCGCCCATTTACCTTCAAAATATTTGCTCTAAACTGGTGTAGGGATTAATTCTCTTTATGTTTCTAACACTCTTTCTTCTTTCTCTTCTCCAGCAACACGACCGTAGAAGACTTCTACAAGTACTCCCTGAACAGCTCCACGGCCCTTGGCTACTACTACCTGAACAACTTCGAGAACATAGTGACCAGCGGCGTCACACTCTTCGAGCTGACCGTCGTCAACAACTGGTTCATTCTCATGAACGCGTATGCCACCGTCGCGGGGCAGTTCAGCAGGATTTATTTTATGGTGAGATATATATACAGTATGTTAACTAACAGAGGGCGTTCCCGTTAACCCGCAATAGTATAGCATCTGTACATGCTAGAACAAATATTAAAAGTGAAAAAAAAAAAGTTTTTTTAATTTTTTTTAAATAATTTATTTTTCATCCCACCATCTCGGAAAGAGTATTTTTAATCTTCAATATCTGAGTGGAAAAGCCGTTTTTATTCGCTAGAGGATAAAGTAAATTGAATTTAGAACATCGTGTGCACTAAGTTTGTGAATTAAAAAAAACATTAAACCTATTTACTGCTACCTCTATGGTGCCGAATATATCATACAACTTTTTTTTAATTTTTTTAAAAACTCAGACTCGGAACCTTCTTGGTGTTCTTTTTTCAATTTGCTTTGTACGCGGTTCTTTACGCGGCATTTTTTCACGTCATTGTTAAACCTTTTATTAAAAACAAGAAACTTGAAAACAAGTGAAAAAACTAAAATGAGTGATTCTAGCGACGAGGAAGTTTGCTTGACGCCAACAGAATTGACTGAAACTGTTAATAATGCGCAAATGAGCTTTCTCCCTCAACAATCACGCGAGAAGTATTTAAAACAGTACGATATGTTCAACACGTGGCGACTAGCAAAAGGAGCCAAAACTTTCTCAGAAAACGTTTTGCTGGCATATTTTATAGAATTATCCGAGAACAAGAAAGCAAGCACTCTATGGAGTACGTATTCGATGTTAAAAGCAACAATAAAGATGAAAAAAGACAAACATATCGATACCTATCCTAAATTAGTGGCATTTTTAAAAAGAGCCTCATCTGGTCATCAACCAAAAAAATCGAAGGTTTTCACAGTATCTGATATTGAAAAGTTTCTTAACGAAGCACCCGATTCCGTATATTTGGCGGCAAAAGTAAGTCAGTTGCACATTCAGTATCTACTTAAGTATATTAATCTCAATTAAATAGTATACTTAGTAGATGTTGATAGGCATAATTATGCGTTCATATCAATTTTATTCATTTATCTACTACAATACTCTTTACGTTACAGGTTGTTCTTATTATTGGAATAAACGGAGCATGTCGAACTAATGAACTAACACAACTTAATGTCAAAAACATTGAGAAACATTCAGATGACTTACTATTAATTAATTTACCTAATACAAAGACAAAAAGAGACCGCAACTTCGTCATTCGCAAGGAATACGTAACGATTGTTGAGAAATATCAAGCCTTACGCCCGCCTAACACTCCAATCAATCGATTTTTTCTACAGTATCGCAATGGAAAGTGTGTTAGACAGCCTATGGGTACTAATAAAATTGGCAGTATCCCACGAGAAATAGCAACATTTCTTGAACTTCCAGAACCCCTGTTGTACACGGGTCATTGTTTCCGACGAACTTCAGCCACACTTTTGGCTGATTCCGGAGCTGATCTCCTGTCCCTTAAGCGCCACGGAGGCTGGAAGTCCAATGCAGTTGTAGAGGGATACATAGAGGATTCCATCCAAAATAAGTCTAAAATATGTGAAGGCATCGTAGGAGCCATTACACTGAAAGAGCCTCAATCGGATCCTTGGACTGGCCCTTCTACATCAAAAATAAGCCGTTATGAAACACCTAACCATCTCCCTCTCTCTCCAACATTCACGCCAAGGGAATCCGATGAATCGGTACAACTATTAAGTATGACAGATAGTTTACCGAAAAACAGTACACAAGTGACTAACACCAATATTACAGTACCAAACAAAAATATTACACTCAATTTAAATAACTGTAGCAACGTTACTTTAAAATTTTCTTAATTATACCTTAGTATTATTTTGTTATAATTTAAAGATTATTCTGTAATACTTACCTGTTATAATGTAGTAATTAATACCTAAACTGAAATAAAAGTGTACCTATCTTGTGATTGTAAACGTTTTTTTTTTTGCATTTAGTCATTTCCTCGCTGAGGTGGAATGAAAAGTTACGTGTTGCACTCGAGTGCAAAGATTTTTCACCTCGTGCTCTTTTGATTCCCTCGCTAACGCTCAGGCTTCTAATTTTGAATCACTCGCTGCGCTCGTGATTCAATTTTAGAATCCTTCGCTTGCTCGGTCATCAAAATTGAACACGCGGTTAAAAAGCAACTTTGCACTCTTGTATAACAAATAACTATTTTATTTTTATATTGATATGTAAATGTAACACTGTGTACACGCTCACTTGTCTTTCAACTTGGAAAGACAAGTGCGACAAGTACGCGTGTACAGAGTGTTTGTTTTACGTATGAAATTAATATTTTTGGTGAATATTTTATGATAAAAAAATAAAAAAATAAATTTTTTATTCGATTTTAATATTTTTTCTAGCATGTATGGACGCTATACTATTGCGGGTTAACGGGAACGCCCTCTGTTAGTTAACATACTGTATATGTATAGAATATTTATCTAGGTAGGCAATGAAGTTGGAACATAACTATGTTCCAAACAAGTAACTACTTGTTTCCATGGTGTTGTGTGTGATCCGGAATTCCAGACACTTAAAAAAGGTGTTGGGTTAACGGAGACGAAAACGAAGCCAAGACATAGTGAAAAGGTTCTGCGAACGCTCTGTTACAAGTTACTGTTTGTACGGTATAGTAATTACCCACCTCAGCAAGCATCAAAAAATTTGCAGGTCGATGGATTAGGTTAAGTTACGCTTGCCGGGGTGGGTCCGAGGATTGGTGACCAACTTTAAATACCGAGACTCCTCCGTGCCTCGGCAAGCATGTCAAGCCGTTGGTCCCGAGTGTCATTCGTAAAGTCAGAAGCCCGAAAGTCTGACAACCAGTCTTACCAAGGGGTATCGTATTATCCAGTTGCTGGGTTTTGGTGGTCAGATAGGGAGTCGCTCTATGTAAAATACTGGTATTCAGCTGCATCCGGTTAGACTGGAAGCCGACCCCAACATAGTTGGGAAAAGGCCTAGTCAGGTAGATATGACATGGCATTGTATCTGATTCTCCTTCACATATTTTAATACAATCCTGTAGGTCCAAAAACACCTTAAAGTAGTGTTTATATAATGGTTTGTTTTCCAGGTATTTTATCTATTCACGATGGTGGTGCTGACCATCGTGGTAGCGAGCGTGCTGGAAGCCTTCAGATTCAGGATACAATACAAACGCAGCACCACCAAAAGAGACGGTAAGAATATTACTGTAACAAAAGAATCTCAATCTAATCTTTAGAAAGCCGTATTCATAAAGATGCTGCTGAAAATGGCTCTTGTCTCTAAACCAGATTTCAGACTGTTCATTTTTATCATTTTTCAATCGGCTTTTTTCACTCTGTCCACTCTGCCGCGCTCTAGTTAGGATCAAACCGACGAATGTTGGCGTGGCAGTACTGCGCGGCACATCCGAGACACGCCGCGCACTTCAGTTGGCAATATCAATCGCAGAAATACGTCCAGACACAATTAGTGACAAATTTTTCCTAAAAATGTTCGCGCGCGGCAGTCGTCCACACACAGCGCGGCAGCCGCGCACGATTGGCGCTCAATGTTTGGACACACCTTAATTGAAAAGTCTAAACACAAAATGAATCAAAAGTCAAAAATGATAAGAGTTTTATAATAAAATGTAGCCTTAGAATTAATTCAAATATTTGAAAATGAACAGAGGAGAAGCTTCTACATGAAGAAGTGCACACAAGTTGGGAAGAAGCACAAAGGTTGGGCGCCAATGGGGACCTGGCTGATGAGCTGAGGCCAAATCTACCACCAGGGGTAAGACAAACTGGTTTATTATGTTTGATTTTATATTCAGCTACAGATAAGCAAAGACTTGCAATTCTTCTCATCCATTGCCGATCTGTGAAGACAACAAGACCAAGGCCCACCGTCTCATTCGTCAACACAGGAAGCCATCTTCCACGGTTCAGCTCTCATGCATATTCGGCAGAACTTAAATGTAAAGTAATTTGGCCCAATGTGTAAAATATAAAATATTATTCAAACTTTGCAGGTGGAGGTAACATTCATCGGTTCTCGTCCGCGTACGAAGGAAGTACTACAGAGGAGAATGTACCAGACTGACATTCAGAAGTGGCTCGCAGAGGAAGATGATAATGAAGGTCAGTATACCAACTACTGCTGTGCGAAATTACTTTATCAGGATCAGGAGGCTTTTTAGATATGTAAAACACCCATCATTCGATATAACAAGTAGAAACCGTAAAAATGATTTTTGAAGCTGTTTCACTTGATGTCGACCGTAAGCTGTTTCTTAGAGGATCCCTTTTATGTTTCCAGGTGTACCACCATCAACGACAATAACATCAAGCGAGGACCCCCTCGCCCCGCCTCTCATTCATCAGCCCGATAGCGAGAACAACCACCAGGTGAGAACAGGCTACCAATTGTAGAACATAATACAATTAGCTCTGTACCACAGGCTAATGTTCATCTGGGACGCACTCAAGAGCTTATGATGGGCCTTCTGAGGATGGGCTCTGAGCTGGCTTCACGCTTGACCAAGGGTACAGGACGCTGAACAAACATAACTGTCGCGATACGGGAAAAAAACTTTTTTTTATGGATTTGACAGATTGGATTTGACGTTTAATGCAGTGATTTGTTTGTGAATGTATCCGAACGAACTATTCCATAGTTTTATTCTAATCGAACAAGAAAAGGTATTTTGTGAAGCTTAATCAAGTAAATGGAATACCAAAGAAATTCCATTTTTAATGTTAAATAATCAAGGATTATGTGATGATTTGTATTTATGTGTACTCCAAATTGTTATTTAAGATTTTTCTCGTAGGAATTCTATGTAAAATGCGTACCTAATTGTTGTAGTTAGAAGCATCCCTACCCGCCAGCTATTAATAATACTCTGCCAGTTAGGACATTATTACCGAGTAGTATACTAAATTAATAATTAATATATTCTGAGAGTTAGTTTAACATCTGTGATAGAATTTTATTAAATTTATTATGAGGGTGTAATTCGACTGTGTACAGGCAGATAAATGTGTGAATAGGCAGACTAGACTTTCTCATTTAGTCTAGAAATATTTCTGGTAGCTATTAATATGAAAATGACCTGGCTTTGTGACAATATCGATTAACAATCAAGTTGATTTTATAGAAATGGCAGCTATTCACCTCTCACTCTCACATAAAGTGTATGAGTGAAAGGCTACTAACAGTAGAGCCATAGACTATAGCGAATAATGAATACAGATAGGATTTGACTAATGATGAACGTGTTTATTTTTGGGTTGTGTTATTTTTGGTTGTATTTGTTTACCATAACAACTAAGCATAATTTTGCGAAAGTACACTTTATGTAATTTAATTGTTTTACAACTTTTATTAACCCAATATCTACCCATGTTGATTATTAAGTTAATTAATAAAATAATAATCGTCATGTTACAATGACTGTATTATAATAAATTTTGTAATCGACAATTTAATGATATTATGAATGAATCGCCTTCGTAGGTTAGGTAGAAATGTATTAAAAATGGTCAACTCCTGAAAAATATACAGTAAAGGCATAAAATTACGAAAAGTCTACCAATAATGAAATGTGATGATGTTTTTTTTAATTATGTTTTGTGATTATTATCGTTTGAACGCTAGTATTAAAGTTGGCAATGTAAAAATAATGAGGTTTAAAGAGATCAAATGATTTATACAATAGTTTAGGTACAGTTTTTTTCTGTTCTGTGGGTACAGTATTATAAGTACCTAGGTTTTTATAGATGAATAGGTATTGCCAAAGAGGTTTGAAGCCATTTTGTTTCATTTGCCATTATATAATGATCAAACAAGTAAGAACAGAGTAACTGATTATTACATTATGAAACAGTCGTGGCATTAAATAAATTTCCGTAAGATATCTTCCCTAAAACTGTAACTAATATACACTGTTTCATAACTATAACAGACGCCACGGGCGGTAGCAAAGGCGGACTAACCTTTTACCTTCGAATTTCCATAGATATCCTTATTTCGGAATTAAAAAGTAATTTCGGAATAAATAATTCATAATTCGAAAATGATTAAGAGTAGTGCCGCTTGCGCTTTAGGCCCCATTTATTAAACCTTGAAAAGTTGTAAATAAAATAGAGAAATAGTCATTTAGTGTGATAACTAAAAATATGGACCATAAATCGAATTATTTATACGCTTTACCTAATTAATTTTATTTACATTTTGACCAAATATCTAATTGTGATTTTTCCTTTATTTTGGCTGCTCAGTATTAACTTATATTTACTTTTTTCTTCTGTTTTTGATGTGTACAATATTTTACTTTTATTCTTATTTGTAATAAATTAAGCGAAATTATATTTAAAATCGAAATATTATTTTTAAGTATTAATCAATTGAATGTTAAATATTGATTGCGCAAACCTATTATTATAAAAAAAAATTATAGTAAAACAATAGATAAACCGAATTTCCGATTAATTATATGGATAATAAATGTCTACCGATAAAAAAATTACTTTGATTCTATAATAATATTAATACGAGTTTAAAAAAATAATCGAATACGTACGTTAAAAATCATGATATTATACAATTAGGGTGAAGGCACATGTTATAGGAGGTTTATATACTTACCACTTATTATTCTGGCTCACCCTTGTCCATTGACAGCAAGTCGTCATAGGTCAAAGAACACATACAAAGTATTCTACGTTGATCAGCCCACTCCTTTTGACATCCAAATGTGTCTTCAGCCTAATACCGCAAGATAAGAAATCTCTGTAAATATTGAAATAATGTTACATAAGTGTAATAGAAACCTATTGCCCCCTCATCCAAAACTAGAACATTCGAAGATAATTCTGTTTTGAGGCCTGTTTCACCATCTTCAGAAATGGCATTGGCAGTTAACTCCAGAACACATCCACATTTCGCCCGTTACCTTAAAAATGATAAATAATTTCATTTCTGTAAGCAGATTTGTATCATATTTTAAAAACTACATGAGGTCGCTCGGCGTTTCGTATCAGACTCCTCTGAGAACACTTTTTAAAAGAGTAACGATGTTGTTTCTTGCCGGCTCTTCTCCATAGGAAACAACTTTTTGGAACCGTACACCTAGCTTTTGATGTGCCCATGTAGGTTTATATGAAATAAAATCTTTTGATTTTTTTTTTTAAAGGTCGAAACATACTCGAAGATCAGTCTCTTTTAAAGTCCAGACATACTCTTGGTCAGATCATGTGATGACCATGTATATTGGTGATTGGTATCCTTAATGGTCTTTTGAGGAAAGAACCACGCACACATAAGATAAGTTCAAAACTGTTCCATATTTGAATTTATCTGGTACATACCTACTGCCATTAGGCAGTAGGTATTATGCCTATCCAAAGGTGGTGGAACAGACCCTTAATGTAAATTCAATTCAATTCAAAATATTCCAAAATAATTTGAATCTTCTGAATACTCATGTATTCGCTCATAAATTGTTTCATTTAGACACTAGAGTGACGCGAAGGAGATATGATATTATATAAATGGTGCTTTCGCTTGGATGTTCAATTTCGGAGTTAGCTAGACAATTAATAGTTTAACGTTAGATTAAGCGTTAAAGTCTGCTACTTCGCTTATTATTTGGTAAAAGCTTTGGCGAATATTCATGGCATTACGTAATCAACCAATTTTCCTAAAGCTGGAACTCAGCACTTCTCTCTGTGAGCCTAGGTACGCTAAGGCGGTTTTATAGCTACGATTTTTAATCGCGCACTGAATTTTCAACTCCGGTGCATTAACAATCCAAGATAGCATCCCAGCGCGTCAAAAAAAATACACTGGTGGATTTTCAACTTTCAACGCTAAGCAGTGCGTTGAAAATTCAATTTGCGGTAAAAATCGCCCGTGGGAACGGAGGCTGCGAGGGAACGGGCCAGTTGATTTAAAAAATGTACCATACGCATATTTATCGCGATAATATTCGCCAAGGCTTGTAATCCGAACTTCGTTTGTGAAAAACTGGACTTGTTTTGTATTTTCTGAATATTTACAATATATTGTATAAAAAAACACAGAGGGAGCTACTATCGCATGTCCTGTCTTCATTACATAATAATCGTGATCTGATGTTTTCTTGATGCTCGTTGATTGTCCAAGTCCATGTAAAATAGAGTTGTACGTAGAAAAAGTTGCAGTACCTTTAGTTTTTATTATCTAGCAACACAAGTAGATGGCCAGTCGACTATTTTATTAAGTTTTCGTTACATGCTGTGTTAGAATGTAGGAGATGCAGGGTTTATATGTCAAACGTATTTCTCGCTTTATGTTCGAATATTACTTTATCGTTTCATAATATTTCTGATCATTCATTCCATTCTATTCCGCCGAGGCAGTTTATTTTTATGAAGGTTTACATTTATTTCAAAATAATAGTCACAAGAATTAAGACCAAAACCCCTTTCAAAAAGCTCCTTTGTCTTCCATTTATTAAAAAATGTTCTTCTCCTTCTCTTCTGGTTAGTGAACAACTTGGTTTCAGAGTTTTAAAGCCGCTCATGGGCCTCTTGGGCCCATGGGACTTGGCTTCGCATGCTGTCGAGAAATATCTATCATGCATGCCAAAAAAAATCACCCTACAGATTTTTTTTTGTCGTAAACTAAGTATGTTGCTTTGAGATTTAGAACTGTGATCGAACTATAAAATATTAGTTTGGAATTGAGGCGCCTCCACCATTGTAAAATAATTTAATTTAGAGTGAAGTCTTATTTATATGGCGACAAGGTTCAATTTCGTCTAGCAGTATTAATCGATGAGTTTGCAACACCGGCTTTAGTAATGTTTTAGAACTCACTTTGTTGACATGCAACTGTAGTTGTAAAGATGTGTTAATTTATTATGAATAAATGCACTTTTAAGTACATGCCTTGCCTTTTATTTAACGCTCATGCTGGATGCATCTGTACGAGGTGATTTTGTTTATTTTTTTACCCTGGACTACTGCGGTAGGGAAAAGTCTGTTATAAGATCTGAGGTGAAGTTGATACAGTTATAAATAAAAGATTGTATAATATTCAAACATTTTATTCTGTTTCCAAAATTACTAAACTTTTTATTTACTCAACTTTTCTAAAATACATTTTTCATTATTTTATTCAGCACCAATTAACACTAAATTATTGAGCGCGACAATATAAACACATACCTACTTAATATAATTAAATAATAACTATTATGAAACGCTAATACCCAAGATTGAAATCTTTCGATATTTTAGGAATGTCCTATTGTGAGACAAATATTTATCTCAAGTGTTGCCAAGTAATTTTCCAAGAAACGAATTAATCAATATAAACACAAAGTCTTACGTGGGTAGAATGAGACTTTTTACCAGATAGCAACACTGGCCCCGTACCTAAGAGGTTTTATTACATAAGTCAATGAAAACAATCAGATATATTAGTTTTATCACAATTACACTGGAATAATAAGGAAAAAGCAGTCTCATGGAAGACAAGCGTATGATATACAGATTTTAATTAAGTCCCGATTGACACACATGCATACACTGAGATATTTTTTATATAAACATGATAATCTATGCTATATTAAACTTGAATACTCTTTTAGTGCGTGTGTATTATTTTATAAGTAGATCAGACTGTTTTCTGGCGTTCAGTAAATTATAATTTGGCCGCATTAGCACTTGCAGTGAATAAAATAATTTTAGACATTTTTGAAGAAAACATAATTAAATAACAACAGAAAAAAATATTTCATGCAATACTGGGACTGTGAAAAAATATGCGAAACTTTTAAGTTTTTTCTATTATTCTAATGTCATTTATAAATAACGACAGATATGATATTAAATTATTATTCGATTTTTATTTACAAATAATCCATCTTCATTTAATTTTAATGTTATATAATAATAAGGACACCATTTATATGACAATATATTCAGAAATGACCACTCACATGTAAAACGATTTAATTTGTGGATTCAGAAAGCCATTTTTACCCATCAGAAATTCAACAAATATATTTTGAATTATGGAGTTATATGAAAAAAAAAAGGATTTTGAAAACAAAAGATATTATAAATTATTAAAACAACACGTCAAATAATAATTTTATCAAATGGCAATTTGAGTCCACAAACATTAAACACCCGTAATAATAAATTATGCGAAGAAAAAAGGTGGGTACTATAGAGAATTAAACTATAATTATCATTCTATAATAAATATAATATAATAATATCATTTATAATCATAATTAATAATAATTGGAACCGAAGTATTTCGACGTAAAGTCAAAATTGCCACGAATTAGAAAATGCGTTGGATTCATTACATTTACTCCCGGACTCCTAAATCGACCCACCGTGCATATTTACACGTATATATCAGGAGCTCATGGCTAAGTAATAACAGCCACATGGGTCGAACAAACAGGTTAAGCTACGCTTGCCGGAGTTTGTCCGTGGATGGGTACCCATCTTTACATACCGACTCCTCCGTACTTGGAAAGGAATTCAGAACATCTAAAAAGAGTCATATTTATACAAAAATAATTGCAGGGTTGGTCGATTGAACTGTCCGGAAGTGTATATTTTATGGAAGTACCTTGTGTGAATCAAACCTTATCTCAGATATTTTTTAAATAAATAATGTTGGTATCTTTAGATGTTTTTACTTTTCTCTCATTAACTTTTTGTTATTGAAAATAATAATTAACCTTTTTAAAATTTATTTTAATGGATACAAAGGAGTTCATTCTAAGTAAAAAACCTTTACTGGACAAAATCCACGTACCTACCAAAGTAATTATTTATAATGCCGATTTAATAAAAATAAATTACAATCAAACTGTAAAAATATTTCGATGATAATTCAAGTCTTGGCAGTGAGTGACAATTTTGACGTATTTAAAAAATAATTACGTATTGTACTGTGTACCTAAATATTACATAAATACAACCTGTCGATAGATATAACAGAACAATATTTTAGAGTCAATAAGACATGTTAATTCTCTTGAAACTTGTAATAAGTTCAAATGCAAGATGTTAAGGGCTTATGCATACATTTTTTTGGAGCCAAACAGTTGCGCTACAGTTGTCTATATGTGCAAAAAAATATTCACCCTACTCTCATACGCCCCCAAATAAATGATAACAGATGAGAAGAGGTAGATAGTTCATATGCAACTGGCACGTTAAAACTCAGCTAGTTAACACATATGAAATCGGTTAAATCTGATCCAGGCTGTCCCTTTCTGCCCTCCCCCAGCGACGCCCTATGTTAGTACCCCACAGGGGATGCCCTTCCCATGTAGTCGCTTAGTTTATAAGTAATATGCCCTGGCTGGAGGCCTTAATTTATTGAGGCACCCACAGGAAAGTCTGGTTAAGCAGCCTGCGAGATGCCATTCCCCAAAAACAAAACACAAATGAACTCAGTGTCGCGCCGGCATAACGAGAGCGACATTACGTTTGTCTCTTTTTCGCTCCTGATAATTACGACATGCCGTCCTACTCCCACGTGTCATCTATAATGTGACAATGCAATATTACGTTATTTAATTTGCCGTTTTTGAAGATCGTGTTGCGCAACTGTAGCAACACAAAAAAATAGTGTGCACAAGCCCTAAAATAAGTTTTGGAGGTAGAAAATATCATGCATGATAGTTTACACACACCTTTTAATGACCACATTAGTCAAATTGTGTACTTTCCATCATAAACTGGAAAGACACAAATCGTACACACATCCAGTTTTTCAATTCACGCTCATTTGAGTTCGTAAACTCGCAGTGTTGAATTAAATATTAATTCTATAAAGGCTATAAATAGAATAGCCGATTTCATTGATTCAAAGCGTTAGTTTTTTCTTTTCCCTTGAATCTACAAAAGAGATTACTTCATGAGGAATACAACAGTCACTCAATCATTGCACATTGGAACACTATAACCCTCTTCCCGACCTTCTCCTGCCAATAATACTGTAGTTGTAGTGACTACAAACATTCTAAACGTACCCAGGTACATGACGAAAACCGAACACCTTCCCTTCCCTATGGACAGTCCATCAGTTGCTATAACAAGCAATAACTTGATTATACAACTTAACACTAAAAACTAGTAATCGCTGCCATTAGCAAACCAAGTGTCGCACGAGAATCGTTGAAAAAACGCGCGACTCTGGCGCAACTATCGTGCGACACTTGTTTGTTTTTTAAATAATATAGCATAAAAAGTGTGATTATGCGATGCGCGGGCGCTTGCCGGGCGCGCGATGTCACATCTCTATGGAGACGCCGGAGCCGCCGAGGCGCGTCTCTTTCACTCGGAAGCCATTTTCCAAGAGTTCACCACAGAGGGAGTCTACTATGGTGCGAGGCGTCGTCGGCGGGATTAATACCATTGCGTATCTGTAACAAAAATGGTATAGTTTAAAACATCTATACTTTTTATGAAACAGTTGACAGACAAAGTAACAAACCCTAAACCTTTGAAGATTAATTGCCCTACCAACCAGTTGCAGACACGAACTTTAACTTTTAAAGCAGCCATTAAAAACTAATCTTCCATTAACTTGTTTTAACTTGTTGTAGAAAGCAACATTAGACTCGATTTTAATGGTTCTTTGATGAAATGAATGAAATCATTAGCGTTAATGCTAACGCAGATCGACCACCATAAATTAGGTTTTGCAAATAATTTAGGAAATTTGGATAAACGTAAACCTTCTAGAAAACTGCGTTCATCATATTTAAATCTTGAACGAATCGAAACAGTAAGTACTTTGTGAATCTTTATTGTTTTCGTTTAAATATTTGAAATCCAAGATGAAATAATGCTCAATAATTAACATAAAAGTCTGAGCGAATCATAAAACTCATAATATTTACAAAATAAATACTTTTCAATCAAGTATGGATTTTTACGTCCGTGTTTAACTTGTTTACATAAAGCATTCGAGTTTTGTTTGCAACTGGTTGAGTGACTTTCACGAGTTCATTCAACTTGAATTGACGCATTTATGACGGATTATTCGATGTCTAGCCAATGATGGTCATATGGTCAAGTCCAGAAAGAGTTACCTCCCAACAATACGCGCCATGTCTATGTGTACAGCCTACTTTATCAAGGGCTTGGCCCAACTTCCAGACCATATTATCTTAAGCTTTCAGGCTCTTGGTTTTCATTTTCAAGCAAGCAGCCCGCCTGATGGTTAGTGGTGTCTGCCACCTATACGAATATTGGTAACCCAGCTGGGATACCAATTATATACAAAAGTGAAATGCCTCTATAATAACACCGATACCAAAACCTTCAGATCATTATGCTGCTTGGCTGCGAAATTGGTATAGGTAGTGGCAGTAACTCCCCAGACGAGCTCCTGACAAAGAACTCTACTATTGAGTAGGTACTACATTGGTTATGGATAGCAACTATGGTCCGTAGATTGCCTTTTTCCCAACGTGGAAAAAAGGTAGTCTAGTATGCCTACCAAGGCAGACACTATACAGGGTGTATCAAAAAGGTGGGTCAAATTTAAGGGTGGTACAGACCATTAAACTGAACAAGATTCTCTATTGGACGCACATCGTAATCGCGCAAATAATATACAATCAGCTGTCCCCTACATTTGGGTCGAGTAGGTATTTAAGTTTAGTATGGGGCAGTTGTTCTATTTGATGGTCTGTTCCACTCTCTAAAATTTGACCACACTTTTCTGATGCACCCTGTATAAATTACTCCAAGTACTACGAATCTGATCGACCTGTCGACTAACAAGAGAGAGTAACAATGGATATTATTTATTGTATCTCAATAGAGGCCTGATAAGCTAATATTACAAGTTGTTGTATATCTTACCCGCCCCCGCCGGCGCCGGTGAGCTTGCAGGCGAGGCTCCGGGCGCGCGCGGCGGCTCGGATCACCTCCAGCGCCGGGTGCGACACCCCCAGAGCTGACAGCAGGCAGTGGTTCATCTCCCATAGTTCCTAAAACAATGAGAAGCAAGGTTATAACGATGGAACGTGAGTGCTTGATCTAAGAGACGTCTGTAGATAACTAGTCTACGAAATCAATCTGGCTAAGGCAATTTGAGTGTATGCTTGATTGATGTCATTGTCATAGATCTATTGCTTTATTTACAGTGTACGAGGAGGAAAGGAATTGCTACTCTAGCCATGGGCGTAGCGAGGTAAGGGCAGGGAGGGGCAGCTGCCCCACCTTAGAAGAGCGGTCGTTCGCTGGTAAACTGTAATTCTGACGAGCTTCATAGCTTGCGACGCTTCGTATAAGACCTAAGAAACTATCAGGCGTGAAGGCTGGCTTGTGAAATCCAATAATAAAAAAAAAATCGCTGGATTGTATATAAGGTATATAATCCTGGCTACGCCCTTGACTCTAGCTGTTGATTATGATTAAATAGTAATAATAATTTTAATGTTTACTAATGTGATAAAAAACATAAAGCCAATAGTTTGTTTTTTTCAAAGGATTTGTTGAATTTCCGATTGATGCCGTTAAACAGTCAAAATTCCAACTTTCTAATAGACGACAAGAATAAGAATGATCAGTGTGTCAGTTTTACACATTTTTAAGATAAACGCCGATAAAATTGATGGATGACTGTCATGTTTATTTAAAATTCGAGTAGGCATAGAAACTAACGAGAAATCCTTACAAGCGATGCGGAAAATAACAACACATTTGTCATGATCCTAAAACAACAACACAGCTATTTTAGTTCCTATAGTCACTATGCGCTTACGCACGCAATGTTACAAAATTAAATATAAAATGTAGGCACTAAAAATTTCGCATCGTAATAGAAAAATCATGTAATAATTTAATGACGTGGGTGATCATGATCATCGCAATGCATTTATTTATATGCGTCGACAAAACAATTTTTTTGTACTGTATTTCACAACAAAGATTTGCGAGCGCGACTGACGTCATTTAGTTTAGGTTGTAAAAATAGGTATAACAATTTTTATCATTCATCTTGTTATCGACCCATAAATGTCAGCTGTTCCTGTTTGGGAAATTTCCCATACATTGGTTTAGCAAGATTGTGTCGGATATTGCTGTGATTCATACCATACCAAGCAGAAGGTATTGTTTAAAATGAGGCTCGTTTAATAAATATACCGACTTGAAGAAGTGCTATTGAGTTTAATGCCATTTTTATTTTGTCCATTGGAAGCTATTGAATCAAGGGGGAAATTTCTTTGTGAAGTTAAACGAGTATTTAAAAGTAAATGCTATGTAACGGTAAAGAAGATAATGTTAGGTATTAAAAAAGGTACTTACTGCTAAATGCTGGTATTCTGCTTCAGAATCAATTTCACACTTGCCACTGGAGAGTTTTTCCAAAACCTTCAAAGGAAGAAAGATAAAATATTAAAATAAGATTAAGAATTAAATGTATCATTATGGAATAGAATCAAAACTTTGAAGGAAAACATCGTGAGGAAAAGGACACGCCGGTTTCCGGTAGATGTCACATGTCTTCGAATATTCGGTTCTAGAATCAAAAATTCAAAGATATGTGACATCTACCAACCCGCACTGGGCCCCCGTGGTAGATTAGAGCCCACCTCTCTCACAGAGAGGAGGCCTGTGTCCCAGCAGTGGTAACATTATAGGCTGATATCAAGTATTATATCTGTGTTCTATCGCAGAAATAATACAAGTAGCATAAATAAGTTTCTATGCATTCAGTAGAACCTTATTCACCTTAGAACCTAAGAAGCCGGTCCTAGGATTAAAATAGCCCAGAGTGTGTCAATGTTTACGGTACTACGCAAGTTGTATCTGACTGAGGGGAACGGGTTGTCTGCGAGGCAAGCAACCTGTCAATGCAATACTTAGGTATTCATATATCGGAGAATTACGCTCCGTCATTTTGACTAATAGAAATAGACGTTTGGACACTTGTTTACTATATTAAACCTGCGATTTATATTCAAGGTAGACTATCTCCTACATATTTTATCGACTTTGGTTTTTAAGTGTCGAATGGCAGGATAAAGGACAGACCACACAATATCAACTCGGAAAGGGACCGTCACCGTATCAATTCGAGCCATTCAGTTTTCTTTGTAAGAAGCTCCCTACTGCAACGCACACTAATCGGAATCGCAACGTAATCGCCTCGCCTCGGGACAAGCTCACGAACCACGATGCCTGTAGCACACTACTGCCGAGCGCGCTTACGGCGCGTGGGCGGCGTCGCCTAGCCGTAGCCGTTGGCCACGCACGGCACCGCGGTTCGTGAGCTTGTGCCGAGGCGTGGCGATTACGTTACGATTCTGAATAGTGTGCGTATATTTTTTTATTATCTGACTGACAGACTAAATAGTTTTGTTTTTCCCCACTCAACATCACTATTGAATATACACAAAAAAAAAAACAAAAATGTCTATCGCTTAGCAAAAACAACTAAAACCAAATACAAAACCTTAATGAAACCAACCTGCGTGGCTGTATGAGCAACATGATCACAAGCATCCATTATATGGTCCACTGCGGCCGTGTTCCTCTGCCTCAAGGCGGCGACCTTCACCACCAGGGCTCTGGTCTCCCTGGAGACGCGAGAGTCCACCAGCAGGACTCGCAGGTCCATTTTTATGTCTAAGTGACGAGGCTTGCTGCCCTTCTTGAAGGAAACCAGAGAGCCGAAGGTGCAGGTGGCGTTGTCTATGCCTGTGGAGAGAAAAAAGGTTGATTGAGTCTAAGATGTCATTGAATAATTTGCGCTACTAGCTAGTAATTTAAACCCTTGACAGGATGCCATTATGGACACGCCAAGCCAAGAGTTTTGTGTTTATAGATCACCTATTTGCATTTTTTTATTAATTATTACGTCCATAGCCATGTGGGAAACCCACACAATTTCTGGAGCTCAAAGTTGACTGTTGACTCTAGTTTCACTTCAAATATCACGAAAAAAACAAAGAAGTCAGAGAGTGGGAAATTCACGAAACATCTGGTTTTTTTGTGTTCATGTTCAATTAGTACATATGGTAGTGTACTGGGTAAACAAATCTGAAGATCACTACGTCATATTGCTTTGAACGTGTTAAAATGTTGGCCCGAAACGAATACTTTAAACATAATTTATACGAATGGAAAACCCGAGGGGCTGTTTATTCCTATGTAGTTCTGTGAAAACTTTTTGCATATTTGAACGAACAACACGGTCGGTCACCTACGATAAGGTATCCTGCATTCCAGTGGCGAAGGGTGCCGTAATAGAAAAGGTAAGCCGGAGCCAAAACAAAAGGAAAAAAAAAAAATAAAAAAAAAAAATAAAAAAAAAATTAAAAAAAAAAAAACCAGGGGCTGCAGCCGTGCGTGAAGTCCAGTTACTTACAATTTGTGGCTAGCTTTCTGGCTCTTCAGTCTTGTACAGGCAGATGTTACTATTTACTATATGATAAGATGATACTATTTACGTGTCCAAAAAACGTTTTCATTTCCTGAATATTTTCAAGGGAACGGCTCAGTACTAAATTTAATATATGAGCGTAACATGGGACAAACATTGCCATATGGACATGCATCACGAATTTTCGCTTGTACTCCACCGTGGCTCGCCAGACATAACTGCCGCGCCGTCGTAAGATTGACCAACTAACTTATTTCTACAACGATACTGGTCAAGTATTTCTAACAACTGTTTGGATAAAACTTCAGCAGTTCGACTTTCGCTAACATCGTAAAAACCCAGGAATCGTTCTTCAATTCCAGTTTCTGATAAATATCGAAAAATTACAGTTAATTGCTCCCTATGACTGACATCTGGAGTTTCGTCAATCATTACAGACAGAAATTGAGCTTTATCTATCTCTAATCTAATGTGGTCTCGTAAAACGGATGCAATACAATGTATTAAATCATTTTGAATATCACTAGAGAGACCAGAAAACACGGGGTTCTGAACTGAAGATCATAGTTCTAAATGCGAGTTCATTACGGATCATATTTCCTCAGATATAAAGTTTTGATATAGTTACCGCGGTTATTGGAATTCAGACCTTCATCGTGGCCGCGAAAAGCTACTTCTTGTGTATCTAACAAAATAATGGTGTCAATAAACCGTTTCTTAAATTCCTATTTCGATTTACTTTTCTAATAGGAGCTTCATACGAATTAGCGAAAAATAATCAAGTTGTTCTGTGATTCGTTTAACGACATCTGTCGGCGAGTAGAAATACTATTTTGAGATTTGTGAAGCTAGTTTGGCGTTTCAACACAAGATGACAGCACATCTGATTTTACTCTAAGAGTGAAATCAAATGTAATTATAATGCAAAAAGTATTTTTAATTATGGAATTTGTTTCATAATGTAGGTATTAATAAAGAATTCAGTATTAATTATGTGTTTCTTATTTTCAAACCTTGAAAAGCATGTTTCCTCACAAAGTAAATAATTCGTCAAGCAACAATCAAAACTATTTGCCGCCATCCTAATCCTACTGATAGTACTAATCATTTTTCAAATCTACTCTAATGATGTAAGTTCAACTTATTAAACTTTCTACTTACCCCAAATACCTAATTACAACGTAGTTCAATCAACGTACGTTTCTTTCACTGAACTCATAACACAAACACTATCTTAATCACTTTTCTATACCTGAAAACAAATATTACTCGTACTAGTAATGATAAACTAATGAATACAATGAATACAAAATGCAAATTAACTACTGTAAACAAATTATATGGATGCGATTACGACAAAAACCAACACATTGTCAATCGAATGATGAAATAATGTTTTGATGTCCGAACACCGAGCCGAACGCATTACGATACTCAACGACAACAACCGAATATCAAATGCGAGAACGAGTGAGTAATAGCAATACATAGTTCTTTCTCGTTCACACGAGCGCGTTTTCGCCTACTGTCCCTATAGTAACTCGTTGCAAACCGGCTTACTCGGCTGCTAAGAAAGGGCGGTGTCACGTGACCGAGTGACGTCAAGACGGACTATATTTTCTATAGAAATTAAATTCACGATAACCCGTACGCGCCTACGAGTTATTTTAGAGCGAAATGTTTTGTTGTTGGGATATAAAGACAAAAATTTTTATGTAGGCGTTTTGTAATGTTTTAATTGTATTCAAATACTTATAGTGTGATTATTCAATGACGATAGAGTGGTTGTGTTCCGAATTACCGAAGGGAAGCCGATAGGAATCGGCTTGTACGGAGTCTACGCCCCTGCTGCATTCTCAAATTCGTTTCCAAAAATATAAACAAATAATTATGTGATTTTGGAAAAAAAAAAATTAACACCCAGTAGGTACTGTTTAGTAAGCGCTGCAACTTCAACAATGATTATGACTTTGGAAATAATACTAGTCACTATAAATTAAACTTAATGTACACTAACATAAAGTTGATATTTGTTGTGAAAATAACATCAATTGGAAGCAAGGATTTAAATTATGGATTAAACAGGGATATTGGTTATATGATATACGAGAGGTCATTTGCAACCAAATGATCATGACCCCAATGCCAATGTCAACCATTTTCGAGTAATTTGCCAAATTGTATTTTAAAATGAATGAAATAAAAATATAAATGTCAAATGACACGAAAGTTTTGACATTTGCCTACGAGTCAAAGGAAAGGTCATTTACAACCAAATGACCCCTAATTTGGTTGTAAATGACCTTTCCTTTCCTCTTAATGGATTGCCGACATATATTCAATAACTCTATATATACCTCATAATCAAGTCGTTGTATTTAATTACCTATGACGACTGTACACACCCACTACTCAAGTATTATGTCAAGCAATTTAAAAAAATGTTAATTAACATATTCAAATTAAAAGATGCATTATGTATTCAATACAGGGTTGTAAAATATTTTATAAACCAATATATGCACATAATGACGTAGCCACGAGATATTTGTATAAATATTGAAATGTTGTAATTACACAACTTAAATTATAATTTAAAGGGATCCGGTGTCATAATGTTGTTGGTTTTGTTTTAATTATTTAACGTATTTGAAGTAAATATTTATAATGTGTAATTTCAATATATTCAATGTTAGAAGGTTGCCATGCCGCTGAGCTTTACATATGAATAATGTATAAAGACGTAAATGAATTTCACACCATAAAATTCATTCATCTACACTAATTTACAAGCCCAAACGTCCAAGTATTCGGAATCCGAACAAATGTTTCCTAAATATGAGTTTGGCGAAATCCTTGTTTTGGCTACTGAATCACATTCGAAGATCACGCCTGTAATCTTCAAAGGTTGGGCATAGTACGTACACCCACATTTCGCCAGTAATGTTTAAAGGCCTGTTTCATCACCTACGATTAAGTTCCTATTAACTTACTTGGCAGATAATTTCATACAAATTCTGTTCCATTTTTGAATTTATTCGGTAAGTAGTACGCTGTTCGGACATCGAGAAATAGGCCCTAAGTCCCATGCAATAGGGGGTGAGCCTATTGCCATCAACCGGGACAGATACACACTCCAGGCTGCTACTGAGAAATCCCTAATGGAAAAACCCAATAACACTTTGCCCGACCTGGGAATCGAACCCAGGGCCTCATGCTCAGCCGTAGCGCTTGCGACCACTAGACCAACGAATCCATTAATCTACTTTATAGGTCGTTTAAGACCTAAACACGCAACTAACGTTAGCAAATAATAGAGATAATGAGATAACAAGTCAAGGGCTACCTTGAGGATGGACCGCTTAGCAATGTTTATCTTGGTTCATTAAACAATGTGGAGATCGGCGCCTTTAAAACAATGGATCAATATTTGTAGAAGGCCCAAGGGACATAGGAACAGTTGTTCAATGAAAGATTTCTTCGTAATAGAAGTAGACGTCGATGGCTATACTGTGCGAAAGATGATATGGCTAAAAAGGGGGTGACTACCGAGATGACGACTAATAGAGAAGTATGGAAGAAAGGGACATGTTGCGCCGACCGCAAATAAACTGGGTATTAGACGTAATTTAACGCACGAAATAAAAGGACCACTTTAGTTGCCAATGTTGCCATTGGTTCGCTGGGATATCAATAGCGTACTATTTGGTCCTTCGAGCCGGATTCAGAATTTGAAAAAGGCTCAGAAATTCCCACGGAATCACTTTTATCTATTCAACTATAGTAGTATTACTAGTACAATTAAGAGTAGTGTGTAGTATCCTACTAATATTATAAATATGAAAGTTTGTATGTTTATTAAATAATCACCCAAAAATGGCTGACAGATTTGGATGAAATTTGGCATAATGATAGTTTGTAATCTGGATTAAGATATAGGATACTTTTTATCTCTGTAGTACGTTCCCGTGGGATAATTTCCGACCTCCACGCGGGCGGATTTTTTTTTTAATGAAACCTATTTTTTTTATAAGGTGAAAATTTCCTTCATTATAACTTTTTTAGATTCAACTGTCTAGCGAGTCTAGTCTAGCCCTCGTGCGAGTTTCATTTTCATGTTTGGGATTCAACAGTCTACTCTAACAATCGTGAGTGCGTTCACCAACCACATATTGGTCAGTGGTCCCAAAGTGTGTCAAGGTCTGTGTCGCTTTCTATCGACCCCGTCTGAGGGATATAATGATGTCCAAGCCACGAACTTGTCCTACTTCACTAAATAGATCTAGTTGATCCGTGGATGGTAAACACGAGATTTTCATTGGGATTGAGGGCAAAGACACCGGTATATAAACGGAAATATTTGTAGAGGAAAGTTTTGATAGTGAGACACGAAAACTCATCATCTCGTCATATGATTGACTGTAAATATCAGTCAATGA
This sequence comes from Conistra vaccinii, assembly GCA_948150665.1. Lineage (NCBI taxonomy): Eukaryota > Metazoa > Arthropoda > Insecta > Lepidoptera > Noctuidae > Conistra > Conistra vaccinii. Next base: position 12,134,788 of record OX411336.1, on the reverse strand, counting down.
AAATTTAATGTTTAAAAATCGTTAGAGGAAAATATTGAACTGATCTGAGGAGAATTGTCGTCAACATGCAATCAACGCCTCATCCTAATGTCTGAATAAATGCCAATTATAACAAATAAGAACTGATAAAAGTTTACAATGTTTAAGAGAACAGATAAAGAAAGAAAATTAATCATTCATAATTCGGTGGACTTGGCATTTATCGTCTCAAGGAGTTCAAATAACTTTACATCTTTTTTGAGGTCAATGCAGACGCCTAATCTCTGTTATATGGCCAAGGTACATCTCAAGCGGTCAAGGTTTTCGTACTTCAAAGATTGAAATTACTAGCTTTTAGGTCTTACATAAGATGTTTAAAATTAACTTTAGAAGATTTAAGAGGTGCTTTACACCATCGAAGTGAATAACTTTTACTAAAGGACCAACTTCAAAATCGCGCAAAAAAATCTTCTGTTCTATACAGTTTAGAACAGTATGTATTAAACTCTATGGAACAGCAGATTTTTTGTTCGTTTCTATATTTGGACCCATAGTAAAAGTTATACAGTTCGATGGTCTAAAGCACCTCTTAAAGTTTCTAAAGTGATGTTTTTTACACCTTAAATGTATAATATTTCGGCAATACATCGATAATTTTAGTTTGGACTTAGGAATTCATATCCTTGGGAATTTGAGACGTTGCTACCTTGCTACATAGACGCCATACATCTTCGGCAAAGTCGAAGTCAGTGATTTTATAGCAGTGAAAACTAAGATCTGCAAGAAAGTAAATGGTCCTTTAGTCCGCAGAGAAATGAGCCTGCGCCTTCGATAATCCAAATGTTAAACGAAATTTTAACACATTGAGAGTAGAACCTTGATTGGGTTAATGACTAAGGAAATAAAAAACAATTAGTCCGTCCGTTAATAAAAAAAAAAAAAAAATTTACAAGTATTTTTCGCTTTATCATACTTATTAATAAAAAATGGTTTAGATAAAACGCATTAAAGTGGAGGAGCGGGGGTTCGCTACGTTACAAGTCAGTATAAAATCTACCGGGGAGTGAAGTTATGCCACATTTAAACACATTAGAAAAAAAAAGAAAATATACATCTATAATATTTTTTAATAATCCAACCGACGAACAAAAAAAAAATTTGCCAACATGTTATTGCCAACATTTAGATGACTAGGTAATTTAGTATTCCACAACCTATCTGACAAAAAATGGTCAGAAGTAATTTAAAATATAAGCTCGTGTTTCGAACACTATTTCAGCAAGTTTTAATTCGTTCAATGATTACTAATTGCCATAGGACACAGATTAGTTTCTGAGGTCATAGGTTCAATGATCGATAATTTTTTTTATTAAAAATATTTAGGTAGAAAGACGATAAGTTTTTTTCAAAATTAAACAAAACCTTATCAACGGGACAAAAACGACCTCTTAAACTTTTCGAGCCACCTAATATTTCTTCATTTTAATACCTAAAGGAAATCGAGTAATAAATTATATGTATCAGCTCTTACAAAGTATTCGAGGTTCTCGATAGCTCCTCTGACGTCATTAACAACTTTCTGTATTCTGTAGAATATACTAATATCGACGCAGACAGTGAAACCAAAACACCAGAGATGAAAGATTTACCAATGATTTCGAGGTTTTATTTACCAGATAGACTAAACGATCAACACATTTGGATTTAGACAGCTTAATATAGGTTTTACAACAGAAATACTATAGTATATGCAAATACAAACATGGAAGCTTTTAAATTGGCAGTTCTATATAGAATTGAGGTCGCCTAAGGTTAATGCTGGTAAAAATTGTATATTCTCTGATAATTTGCGAGCTTATTGAGCAGTTTTGTTACAAATAGTTTATGATTTATGAGTTTAGGTAAACTACTGAAAACTATTGAGTACCTTAATAATGCCTGAAATAAACGATAAAAAATAAATAATAAAATTATGGATAACTCACCTGAAGGAGACCCGTGCATTATCCTCTCGCAGTTAAACGCCCATTCTGATATTATCTCTCTCTCAGTCATACTAAAATCTTCACTGGTCTGATCGTAGAACGCGTCAAATGACGTCGTACTCTTCAATTTGAGGAGCTGGATCAGGGCACCCGCTAAACACACAGCAAAGGACGCCGAACTGCCAGTTCCTGCCCCAATAGTTAGTTCAGATCCTAATGAGATCTCCAACGATCTGACAGGAAGATTGGTACTTCCAAATATTCCGGAATAGACGTATAGGAAACTGCGTAAGGAATTCTTTTGGTTACTTTGTAATGTGTCGAAGTTTGGCTTGATAAGATGCAAGAACTCGTCAACCCTTCGCAAATGGTTGTCGTGGTCTAGTTTATCAGGTAATCTCCAAGAGAATTTTCCTGTGATGCCTGGTGCCAGCTTCGGATGGAAGAGGCTTTTGACTGTAGGTTCCAGCGGTAGGGTTTCTTCTAAACCGACACATGGTAGGTGGATCCGTATCGTAGGCTCCACGTGATAATTTACTTCCTGTAAAAGAGGAAAATTTTGGTTTAATTTTACAAAGCTTTGACGATAATATTTAAGTTGGGTTTAAAATATCAGTTGGTGGCTTTGTGACTTTCAATTACATTATTATCTAATTCCTACTGTCATAGGAAATACTTTTATGTAACGTCACGTTTCTTATAAAGAGTGTAAAATATTGCAGTACAAAGAGATTCTTCCTCGTAAAAAAATAATTTCCATGAAGTCTATTCAAGTCTTAATGGGACATTATTTCTCCAATATTTTACATATTCATAACTCATAATTCTTGTGGTTATTTGCTAACGAACATCCTCATATTTTAATATTAATAGGGACATTTAGTAAAAATGACCATCAATTTATTTGACTAAGCGCCTTATAATTATACAAAATCAATTGTTTACGTTAAATAAATAGCTTCTGAAGTTATTAAATATACTACCTATCTATTAATTTAAATTAATGTTCGTGTATGAAGCCATGAACTTAACATAAGTTAGGTTTAAAATGAGGCAAATAGGTATCTACTAGTATAACATAACATATCATCACGCCTATATTTCCCGTAGGGTTAGCCAGAGGTGCACCCTTCACGCTTAATGTGGGTATTTTACCCACATTTCGCCAATTATGTTGAAGTCCCATGTAACAGGGGGCGAGTCTATTGCCATCAACTGAGCCTAAATATAGACAGCGCCCTGCTACTGCTACTAATCTACTAGTAAATGTTTCATTTTTGGGACTGCACAAAACCCGATATTGAACAGTAGGTTCCTACTTTGTCTAGTCAAATATTTCTAGATTTTTTATAAATTCGGAGTTACAATGATTTTCGAAAATATTTCATCTATAGATATAGAAACAACAAAACTATGTATTCTTTAACTTGATTTTGAGTTATTGTTTCTATCAGTAAATAGTTATTTAAGACCGTTTATTCTGAAAGTGGGAAACTTCACAAATAGATTTCAAATATTTCGCTGTGTTGATTAATTTGGCAATATTACTGTACGGAAATATCAAATGTGGCTAACTAGCGAACTAGAATATTAATAATGAATTGCAATTATAGCACTGAATTTGATGTTGTAACCGTTTTAGAGTGTAAAAAAGGCTTTTGTAAAGTTCCAAATACTTTTTTTACATTTAAAACTAAATATTCGGTGTTACGATATTAATTATTGCATTTCATATTCAATATTTAAGTTCACTAGTTAGCCACATTTCATATTTCCATACAGCAATATTGCCAAATTAATCAAAACAGGTTAATATTTGACAGCTTTTAGGATAAGCGTTCCAATTCTGTTTTTTTTTATCTACCTGACCTATCAATAAAAATCTCTGCATTTCTAAATAACTATCAGTCACTAACTCACCTAGGTATTGCCAAATTCAGCTTTCTAAGTAACGATGTGGGCTATGCACCTAACAGCTATATGAGCCAATACATTGGTAATATTTAGACGCCATATAGGTACACTTTACACACGACCAGTAATCGTATTGCTACACAGAAGCTAGCAAGTTTTCGGAAATGCTTCAAACTTCCTTAAATCTTCACAGGTAAATACACTCCTTTGCAAAAAAAAAACGGGCGGTTTTGATTTTTCTACATTATTGGTAATCATTTATTTTCTCGATATTTTTAGTAGAATAATTTAAGTTTGTCGCATACTTAATCAGGCAGGATTTTGTGACTTAAAACAGATATCTTTTTTGTCGATTGTAATGGCAGAAATAGCAATAAGAGCTAGTAAAATTATAGCGCTGCTGGAAGAGAGGTGTAACCAAAAAAATATATTCTCATTCATAATAAAAAAATACTGTTCATTTATGCTAATGACAGTAATGACATACTTACTAAAAATATTAATATTTTTAGTAATTAATTATTATTAATTATCCTTATATTAATTATCCTTATAAAACCCAATGACTGCCCGTTTTTTTTGCAATGGTGTCTATTTTTTTTACTCTGACTAGAACTTCTAAATATACAGTTATGTTATCTATAAGATGAAATCTTCCCAAAATATATAAAAATACTGGCGTACCAGAAAAGCATAGACTTTTCTAAGTACACAGGATGTAAAAAACCCACAGCAAAGCCAAAATTTACGCATGCTGTATATAAAACTAAGTAACAAAGATCTAAAATAATATACCAATAGTAAAACAAAATAAGCCAAAAATTCAGCACAAAATAAAAGAAACCTAAAATCAAATAAAAATAATTAAAATGATTACCTTAATAACAATCGAGCTCCTGAGTCCCAGACTGACAGCCACTGCAGTCTTCCCGTATACAACGGAATGCTCCCCATGCAGGATCACTTTACCAGGAGCAGACACACTTACTGTGTACATATTATCTATTCCGTTCAACATTTTTAATAACAGTCTTTTTACACGCAAGGAACCAATAAAAACAACAAGTATTTTGTTCTACTTCATTATTATTTCCAAATTACATTTCAAGACTTTTGTGCGTTCCACTGTTCTACCGTCAGCGTCTTTTGCGTGAATGCGTGTATGCTCTTCAGTTCTTCTTGAAGCACTGCGTTCACCAATCTGTGAAGCGAATTATTATACTATAATAAGTATAATAGATCGATTGTTATTCTAATGGGGACGTTTGTACGTGTTAGTTGGAGATACCAATCTTGGTGAATACAAAACGGCTTTGTCATCTTATCGTTCGGGACTTCGGGTGTTAGATTTTTATGAATGTATTTTCCGCATCTTATTGACTTTTCAACCGTTTGTATTTTTATGTGCAATACCAGTCAGTCAGTACAGTTGCAAGCGTCAGTCAGAGGTTACGTCTTACGTATTGTTAGTTCTAACTTATTTGAATGTTAAAAAGATGTGCTCTGATTTTTTATGACAAGTTCTTTGTCTAAAAGTGTACAGTGTCTGATGACGTTTAAGATAGGACTCCGTATTTGTATTCTCTTTGAATTTATATTCAGCAAGATTATCTTTGAATTTTTGCGCTGTTTTTCCGCAAGAGGTTTAGAGTAGTCTTAAAAGTAAGTGGTTATGATGCTGATTTACATAAAAAACAGGAAAAAGTTTAGTTTAATTATTTCATCGGGTTAAATTATCCAATATCATTATGGAAATGCTGAAGGCAAAAAACCTGAGCTAGTCAGTCTGGCTGGACATACCTATTTGAATGCAATTTTATGATTTTATCAATTCTTCGACATTTTTTTAAAGCCCTTCTTGTCTTCGAGAATATGCCTTTTCTCAACCGATCTAGTATGCAAAATAATGTTTTTTTTACATTTCGCTTGACGCTGAGACTGGCGTAGTCAGCATTCTTTTAAAACTCAATGCATTAAGCTGTACTATAACTACGATTGCGTATAAACCGTTGCTATCAGAGATGCATACATATATTGTATCTATTTTGTCAACTCTTGGCATTCAGCCACGGTTTTTATTGCAATTTTTGCACGCACGTAGTTCGCACAATGACCTTCTCATGGTCTCATTACGACTCAATATCGGTAACAATGCAACTATTATGCGATATTGTTTGATTGTATATGACTTGGGACACGTAGTCGGGTTATAAAGTGGTCCTGTTGGGAATACCAGCATGTTATAATCGAATTTATTGTACCAAGAAAGTGAAGCTAAAATATACGATACATATCTAAATCTGTCTTGTGCATCCCACGCCCATTGACGATATCGTTAACTGGCGATAAACAAATTGCAACCTTCAACCTTTCCTTAGTTCTGTGCAGTCAGATTTACGAGCAACGTGCACAAGAGCTTTCGCGAGTGTCACAAAAGGTGAATAGGTTAGGAAAGATATCAAAAGGATGGAGCAGTATCCTATGTGCGAAGAAACATAATGCAGATTAATCTAGCATACCTATTGTTAAGCTTTTATGACTTGACCTGGGGAAATACATTTTCAATTAATGTTTTTAATGGCTTCGATGGCGGATGCCATCCTGCCAAGACAGCCAACGTAGTTTAATTACACACTGTTTGCTAATTTTGGACCAGATACGTACATGGATCAAAATTCCCGATGCAAATACTGTTTATAGCTTCGGCGTTTCGTTCAAAAGGGAACAAATGAATCACTGAATGATTTGATCCCGGTGTTCGTGTTACAATCAGTGCACCGCCCGCCATTGAGTTCTAATTTGCGTTCATGGTCTGTGCACTTCAAAGTTATTGTTTTATTAATGCTTTGCTGATATTTTATAGGGTCAATTATCACCTACACGTGACTTTCGCTTATATTTGTTATCTGTGTTTTATTGGTGGGTGTAAATGTGCCCTAGACAAGCCTTAGATGCGCATTATTACGTACCCAGAAATTATTAATTCAAATGTTTTGTTATCTGGACGTGAAAAACAATATTTCAAGGAAAACGTGCACAGCAAAATCTATTGTTTAAACGTAATGATCGATCACATTGTTTTCGACTATAAATCGAGAAACACGTGCTTAGAGCACACCACTATACTAGACACTTGCAACTGGAACTTGTGACAGACCGGGTAAATCCTATTTCGAAGTTCTAAAGAGCAGTCTTACACTCGTATACTAGGAATTTTGATCAAAAAATCTTCGATTGCAATATTTGCAATCTATCATAGAAACAATAGACCAAAGATCTTAAAGACACAACGTGTGGGTTTTGGCAGTTCTCTGTTTTTGGGGGAAACGATTTGGATACAGGAAAACCTAAGGTTAAAATATTCTTATAGTTTGTAGAAATAACATTTGGGACTCACCTATGCCTGGCAAGCAGCGGTTTCCCCTGGAACTTATCAGACACGATAAGCACAGAAAACTTCGCGCCACAGCCGTCGCTATCATCCGTCACCTCCTGTTGGCAAAGAGACAGACCGTCAGCATTATGTCACACACAATACGTTGCGTCATGGGCCGTTAAGACTAAACACGATTATTTCATAAGATACCGACAGAATAATGAGTTAATTAGTCATCTTGTATTTAGAAGTAGATAAAGAATGACCGTCGTTTCATGAAACGAGTCGTCCACGGGGTTTTTACATAAAGCTCTTAATCCACTCGTATTTTTGCCTTCAAGCGGAATTCCTGAGTTCTGCCTTGGCGGACACAAGTGCTTCTAAAATTATGGGCACCTAACTATATCAGCCATTTCAACCTTGTTTCAGACTACCGTATCGCCAAACAGGAGATGCATTAGTTACCCATAAGGGGGCGCTAGCAGTCTCTATCAGGTGTCAAACTGTCAAGAGAATGTCACAAATGCATCAAAATTTAACCAAAACAGACTCATTTTACAACACACGTTGGATAATATGACTGGCGCCTACTTTGTTTATGAGATAGGAGTAAGGTAATACTATCTTACATGAATAGTCTGCTTTCATAATAATGTCCAAGAAAAGCGTTTAAGCGGTCAGTATTCAGTATTCACAGTCATGTAAATTGAGCTGTTTTCTATGATTTCTATGAGGATACTAAATAAAACCGCACCTACATACTATTTGTTTGGCGTAACTTCCTACGCAACTCGTAATGGGGGGAACGAGTTAGGTTGCGCGGGAAAACGGGCTAGACCCGTCGCCATACTTGTGAAATATTTACCTACGTCAGTTATAGAATTATTCAACAGAAATGGCAGACAGACATATACCGCATGTGAGAATTCCTTGTATCGTGAATGCATTAGCGGAAATGGAAAAGACATGCAATTGGCGTAATAATTTTTTGGGATAACAATCTCTCTAACTCAAAAACCGCGATCGTGTGTAGGCGTAAAAGGTATGATGAGGTCGTAGACCTCTTTAAAAAAATATGCTGATAATAGCGTAACTAATGAGGATGACGCCACTCAATTCTAAGACATAACAAAAGATTTTTTTACACCAACAAAACAACAACAACATGCCCGCTACAGAGGACAAGCAACATTATCCGAAGATTTATACTTTAATAACTGACCTCCGTTACTCTACACTGGTCAGATACTAGACTATAGCTGTTAGATATTTCTAGAGCATAGTATACATTACGTGAGACCCTGACATTGATTGGTGTCGAGACAAGAGAAATTGAGGTGAATTGACCACAATTGCCCCGGAAGAGTGCTTCCTCAAGGATATACTAGTAATTGGAGCAAATTGTTAATTTAATAAATCAAAGGTCTATGTTAATTGGCAGCTTTTAATTAAAAATCATACAAGAAACGTGACTGCATGGAAATGCAAGAATATTATTTGCATTAACAGTTCAGCTATCTAATTTCGTAAACATTTTCGGGACAAATCTGTTTCATTTAGACAGTTCAACAACATTGATTGCGTTATTTACGTTGTTGAGCAGATTTTTTTTTCGAACTTAAGCAGCAGTGGATTAGCAATCTCTTTCAAAATGATTCAGATTGTGATTGATTGTGTATTACGCAATTAAGGTGCAGGGTGGCAACTAAGGATTGAACCATTGAAAAAAGTTAGGTTAGGTTTAAATTTTGGATGTGCTCATGTTCAAGTGAAAAGAGATGATTGGCCGGAAGAACAACTCAATCTTCAATATTGTTTGTTAGAAACCGTATCAAACTAAAAAGAAAAGCGCCAGTCCCTATCTATTAAACATCCATAAATAAAAGAATGATGTAAACATCCTCTTCAAAGAAGCCCATAAATCATTATAACGAATCCATTAGAAGATTACCCATCTGAATCTAACACGTAGGTACAGATTAATTACCTATAATTATTACAATATTTTACAGTTACGTAGATTGATGATCATCCAAAAGCGGTTCAGTTCAAACCACACATCTACTGGCTTCGGTACCATCTACCAAACTTTGTTTACTTGTAGTGGCATGGTCGGAAATATTCTCACCATTTGTCTTTCTTTATCCGGTCGTTACTAACTCCACTGTTAATATGAGACGATCCGTGTTTCCCAGCCAGATGCAGATAATCTGGACACTGAGAAGCTTAATCTTTAGGATTCCGAGTGTTATTTATATTCAATGAAGCATCAATATTGGGAGGACACAGAACTTGATCAGTATTAGGTTCCTCCTTTTAGGCACCGTTGTTACCTTTAACTTTCAAGGCATCTCCATTATTGTCATAAACGGGGATTGTTTAACCATCCCTAACTTTATCTTGACTGACAGTGTTCAAGAAATTAAGCAATCATACGATGTTTTTGAAAATGATACCCTCATATAGGGTGAAATGACAAAACTTTTTTTAGTAGGTACTTGGCTAGGTCATGACAGTTTGGAACGTGGCGAGCATGCTTGTAGGCTATTTATTTATCACTTTGTTTTACACTAATTCCGATTACTATCCTCATGTGCTACTGAAGAAAAAACAGATAGTGTCTACCTTCCCACGCTGAAACCGTCAACTGAGATAAATGGATATAGTGTAAAGTAGCTCTTTAACGAATCACTGTTTTATGAACTGCATCCACAATTCGACATACATTACGTAGAATTTAGGTAATGATCTGCTGGGAATAAAAAGAAGTTGCAGTTTATGGTTTAGGATTAATTTTATTCAATCGTGCACCATAAATAATTGTTGCATTATCATTATCATGAAAGGTTGCCAGGTCATCATATTAATCTTTTCCTTTTGCAATAACACAATATCCCTATCCCATTTCTTTGAGAAACACGGTGTTAATGAGTCGATCTACATATTATAAGAAAAAAACTAACTATACAAATTCATATTATAATAATTTTCCAACTCGTATTTCATAGCGTACAAGGTGACATTTTACGTTTGACAAATCCAAATTAAATCAAAATCTAACCTTCATTTCGCGACATTGGTCTCTCATAACGACCGGCAGAGCGATCGAAGTTATTTCATATTGACCACACCATTGTAAGGTTAATCGTTCTTTCGATTTAACCTTGAATAATATTTAGGTGAACAAAGATTACAATAGCATAATTTATATTACGATACATTTGAATTAAGCGGATGCGCTCTTGACCGAAATGATCAAACATAATCACGCAATTTTTTATATGGAAGCAGAGAATTAGCAAAATATTTACTGAAGTCTATAAAATTGAATAATTCAAAACCTTCATGGATTTAAACGACTGTACAAAACATGGGAAACAAAATTTAAGAAAAATAAACAATCTACGTGCAGCCTCCAGAATACGTAACACGTAAGTAAGGAGTCGTCCTTCCGCCTCTCACAAAAACATGACGCATTTAACAAAAAATCATTTTCAGATATACTATCTCTTTTATTATTTAATTACTTGAATAATAAAACTACTGCTGTAGAACTGACAAAATTATTATCTCATTGTTTCATAATAAATGGTTATCAAGTTTGTGATTCGGCAGCATTTCAGTTCACATAACAGTAGTGACGATATCTGATACCTGGGTGCCTTCTAGGTTAGCACTTTGCCTAGCCCAGCAAGGAATATGTACAGCCATGCGAGCTCTTACGTTGCATGAAAATATTGCAGTTTGATCAAATGGAACGGAACAAATCGATATGTAAATAAAAAAGAAGTTTGTCAAGTCTATCCTGCCCATTAAAAAACAAGCTCTTTTAAATTCACTATCATTAAAAATAACCGCATAAATGACATTAGGTAGCCACAAGCAAATTAAGAAGAATCAAATTAAAAAAAAAAAAAAAAATTGCCAAAACAATTAGCCTAAGTAATGTTACATTCAAACTTAATATGACCCCATTAGGAAGGTCGTGTACAACCTCATTCAACTAATATGGTGAATCTACTGTTCAAACCAGACATTAGTATAATTAGGAGCATTAATCAAAATAATACACTTGCATCACGCATTACCGGTATTTTAATCAAACTAACAAGATTTACAAGTTGTTTATGATTAAAAAATACCAGAAAAGTTATCGTAGAACAAAACAAAGGAGTTTGGATACAGGTAAAGATACTCTTTGAAGATACGGTTTATTTTTTTTAATTGCTGAAGCTGATGTCTTTTACAGGTTTATCAGACAAGGGACTGCAGATCATCAATGTGATGAATGAAGTGCATTGGAACCAGTTAAGACTCCAGTATTCAAATATTTTAAGTTATCTGGTTCATCAAAAATAAAACTATGACCATAAAATCGAAGACCTAAAGGTTACGCTAAGGTCGGATCTCAGTTTATCGTTATGCTTAAAGTTGCACGTGAATTAAATAATAATCCTTTAGCTTTTTATTTTATAACTGCAAATGGCAAAGATTATTTTTTGGATGAAGAATAAGATTAAACACATATCTCTCATCAACACAACATACAGATCTGTTGTGTTGATGAGAGATATGTGTTTCTTGCGAGGCAATATTAGACTAGTCTCAAAAAGTCCAAGTAAGTCAATAAACTGGGAACAGCAATTTGTATCTATGTATTAAATGTTTGTCAAGTGAGCAGGTTATAGTGAGTGACCTGTTTCGACTCCCTGTTGACTTTTACAATCCACGCAATCATCGTAGCAATGCGGATGCATTGGTATATATGTTTAAAATAGCGTGATTTGATAGGGCTTTTTGCCGGGGACTAAGGCTGCCTGTCCACTGGAGCGGAGAGGAGAAAAGAGGAGCGGAGATGTGCCAATATTAACCAATAGAATCTTGACTCCGCTCCTGAGTTTAGATCAGTGATCCTGAGTCAAGATTCTATTGGTTAATATTGGCACATCTCCGCTCCCCTTTTCTCCTCTCCGCTCCAGTGGACAGGCAGCCTAAGAAACCGTCTAATTTATTTCTTCAATTCAATTCTAATAAAGAACTATAAGACAGGAGTATGAATGCTGGTTCTCAAAAAAAAAATATCTAGAAAACGCTAAATTCGTTTTTTTGTCAGCATTGACATAAAATTCTCCCGGTAAAAACTTAAAAACAATGTCCCACAAGAAATTCGTCCCGGAATCGTGCGGCCCAGTTGAGGTAAAATCCATGTAATTTGTCCATAAGCCAGGACAGACGAAACGTGAAGCTCACGCCGTTATTTTAAACTCACGGTTCTCGTAAATCATTTTACAGACCATTACAGCGTGCATTATAAAAGGATGCTGAAGAAAAAACAAGAAATGCGGGAAGCTTCAGGCAATAAGCAGACTGTTTATTTTGATTTTGGAGGTGGTGAAATAGAGAACACACTGTGTTTTCTTATACATTATAAATCTTGTCATTTGCCTGATCTTAATGCTAAGTGCAAAGTTTATCTAGAAGACTACTGAACAGTATGAAATGTGATCAGACGCAGTGCTCCAGAAAGCTGACAAGAACTGATTGAGACGATACATCGTGTGCATTTGCAGTAGCAATTCTGTCATGATACAACCGACACGGAAGAGGAGCATGACTAACATGTAACCTATATGGCTTCGAATGTCGACCTAATAAACTTTCGAAGCGTCTGCCTGTAAACGTGAAGATGATACACGCGAGAAACAATTTCATTTGCGTCTACGAAAGAGGATAAAGTTTTATCAACTTTCTCTTTGGCCAAGTATAACTGGAAACTATGCTTGCTTTGATTATAACCACTACAAAGTGTTGTTTGTATGAAGAAAAATGTTTACAGTTCATAGTATTGTATACATTGAGTTTAATACTCGCTTCAATGCTCATTCAGCGCAAAGACAATCCATATTGTTATAATTTCAAGTTACTATAAACGCATTGTCGGCAATGCTACCAAATTAATATGTGGATGACTCGATCAGTTAATGTTTCAACCGAAAACGCTCCTTGAAAACCTTCAACAATAATAATAAATATTATAAGTCTTAGCAAGACAAACGGATGTTTTCTTTTAGAAAATAAACTTTCGAAGTAAACATAGATCTAAAGTATTAGTAGTTTGTACGGCAGACATCGATCGTGTACACGCAGTGAAAGCCGGACTTTAGAAATCACCAAACTCCAGTTTTTAGAATAATTATTATTTATTTATAATTTCTCTGTCAAAAGCAAATTTTGGAACTTTTACTTTTATTTAAGCTTTCCGGTTTGGCAGACTGCGATAGGTATCTTTACTCTGCTTTATTTTAACGTAAGAACGTTTAGGTATCGATACTCCTGATTACTGAAATATTGAAAAATTGCATTTTCTTAGTTATGCGTAGTTGTAAGAAGTTTCAGTCTCCAGCGCAATTAATTAAGCGACCATAGGTCATCAATAACACTTCATTGCTCAATAGCTGACTAAATAAACCGTTAATAATATTTAAATTACCAATAATTTAAATATTGAACACAACCTTACTAAAGTTATTGATCATAAACCTTGACAGCGAACAAGCGATAAATAATTAGAAAAAAAAAACGTAAGCGTAGATTACACTAGAGGCCAACGACACGTATAACAATCTTAAAATACACGTACCTAATTCTTATCACTTCAAAAAAAGAACTTCACTCATAAATCACGGATCACTTTGTCTATAGTACGAGTTTTTTTTTTAAGAACGCGTTCGGATAATATGATGTGCAGCGGCGTGCACCGACCGCGGCCCGCTAAATCCACCGACTGACTTCCCGCGCTACTCGCGGATGCGGCTGAATGACCGGCTCGGCGATTGTGGGCGTCTTGTTGGCTCGTAAATCATCAGCTTCGGTGAAGACGAGCCGTCTAGTTTTCGAGTAGGTCTCACTTGGGTTATTACGTGGCATTGGATGACTGGACTGACCCCAAATATAACGATCTTGTCATGTTTCTTACTCTATAAGTCTATATATTTGCACTTGTACAACGCGCCTCAGTTGAAGAGAACTGTTGAAAAAAAAATCCTATAAACGTATTCATTCTACAGACATGTACATTACTCCTGTTTCTGCATCACCTTGACATTTCTGCCAGCAAAAATAGGAAAACAAGGACGTGCCGTTCTCAATTTATTACTTTCGGCGCTCAAGGGCCAAACTGTGCAAATATATCTTGCGTCACAAAAACTTGTTACAAAAAGTGTGGATTTCTGAGTATAGTACAATAACCAAAATCAACATTAGTAGCACGCACGCAACGCATTGACAGGAAAGTGTGCTCTATTACTTTCGGCGCTCAAGGGCCAAACTGTGCAAATACCTAACAGAGGGCGTTCCCGTTAACCCGCAATAGTATAGCGTCCATACATGCTAGAAAAAATATTATAATTGAAAAAAAAAGTTTTTTTTAATTTTTTTTTATCTAAAATTTTCTCTTTTTTTTGTAAATGTAACATTCTGCACACGCGCATTTGTCTTTCAACGTTGAAAGACAAGTGCGACCAGTGCGCGTGTACAGAGTGTTTGCGTAGGTATGAAATTAATATTTTTTGTGAATATTTTATGATAAAAAGTTTTCTTTTTTCGATTTTAATATTTTTTCTAGCATGTATGGACGCTATACTATTGCGGGTTAACGAGAACGCCCTCTGTTAGTTAACATACCGTATATCTTGCGTCACAAAAACTTGTTACAAAAAGTGTGGATTTCTGAGTATAGTACAATAACCAAAATCAACATTAGTAGCACGCACGCAACGCATTGACAGGAAAGTGTGCTCGCACGCACGGAAAATAATCAAACATCCTCATTTGTGGGCTGCAGGAAAACCGATTAGATTACTTCGTATTAGGATTTGATTTCTTTAGTAACGCAAACAACCCGAAATTGGAGACTACCGACGTTTTATAACAAGATACATGAGAACTTTGACTGAAATATTTGCGTATATCCTGTTCAGTAACAAAGCTATGGCTCTTTTTAGGGTTCCGTAGCCAAATGGCAAAAAACGGAACCCTTATAGTGTCGTCATGTCTGTCTGTCTGTCCGTCCGTATGTCCCAGCCACTTATTTCCGAAACTATAAGAGCTATACTGTTGAAACTTGGTAAGTAGATGTATTCTGTGAACCGCATTAAGATTTTTACACAAAAATAGAAAAAAAAAAACAATAAATTTTGGGGGTTCCCCATACTTCGAACTGAAACTCAATTTTTTTTTTTCATCAAACCCGTACGTGTGGGATATCTAATTATCTATAGATAGGTTCAAAAATAATATTGAGGTTTCTAATATCATTTTTCTCTAAACTGAATAGTTTGCGCGAGAGGCACTTCCAAAGTGGTAAAACTTTTTTCCGAAACTATAAGAACTTACTGTTGAAACTTGTTTCATTATTTGATGTCACCAATGTATTTTGCAACCATATAGTTTTAAGAAGTGTGGATTTATTGCCCGTTCTTTTTCATAAGAACTTACTACTCTGGAATGGGCAACTAACTTCATCTTTCTGACTGACCGACGCGACTTGACAATTCGAAAGTCCCTGTAAAATGTAAACGGTTTTATGACTTTGCCTTATGTCATCTCTTTTATATGCTCCGTCCAATATCGATTTGCCCAGACACGATTCTGCTAAATAACGATTTCGTTGATGATGTTTACGCTGATGTAGAAACCAATCTAACGATCTCCAGAACGACTGACGTCCCTAAAACAAATTGCAGGGTATCGACATAAATCAGCTTCCAAATACTGTTTCTGACACCCACCGCGAAGGTGTGCCACGATTATTTCAGGATTACTGGGAACTTAACCTTACTATTAGATACTCAAGGACGTAAATTGGATGAAGCGGATGCGATTCGGATAGTGGCATCTCCCGTTCTAGACCAAATTGTAGGTGACGTTAACAAAACCAATTATGTTTCAGCTTCTTGCACCACCACATTTCGCAATCTATTACCTGATGGTCATTAAACCACATACCATAAAACCAATTCATTTGTAAAACAAACACATTAATTTGGAAATTGTCGCGCGGTTTCATAATACGTTATAATTTGCTGGGACCTTGCCGCAATACCGGTGTTGATATTGCGCAACGCAAAGACGCGTATTTTAGCATACACTTGATGTTGACTCTAATACTTAGCTCTTTTGTTTGCTTTAGGACGCCAGATAAACGTGACATTGGCATCTGTCCCGATCCATCATTCTTTTACATGTTTATTTTCTATGATGTTTCGTAGAAAGCCATGTGCTGTTTGAGAATACACAATATGTAGTCCTGACTCATAGCGAGTCAAAGTGTCATCGTGATTTTCAGCTACCCTAATTAGCATATTAGTCATTTACAACTGCAGATAAGATATTGCGTTTGCATTATCTGTATCGGCTTTAGCGATTAAAATAAGCTTAGAAACTCATATTGCGAGTATAGCTGAAATTACAAAGGCACTTATGATAGGCACTCCTGCTTAATGTCTTGACCTAGATACTAGTTAATTATATAGATCGGTTTCAAGTTTTTGTAGTAAATATTTGTTATGAACTAACTAACAGAGCCTGTTAAACAGTTGCGTAAAGCTTTAGCATTATTACAATTCGGAAAAACTGGCATGAGGACGGCATTTTACTTTATTAAAGACTGATTGGCATTGTTTGTACTTTATTTATCGCCATATTGTAATTGAGTACATATATCGGTCTGTCCTAACTCCTGCTGTTTTCATGCAGACCGAAACTCTCAACATGTTTGGCTCGCAGCCACAAATACCTTCATCACATGATGAACTTTTACTATACCCAGGTTGCTAACAGGTTGTTCAAGAGACAAAGCTGCAGTAATAATTTTCCCTCTACAATTCGTATTTCTCAACACGGATTCAAGTGTCAAGAATCCCAAAATTTCTTCCGAAGCCCTTTGCACAATATAAAAAGAAATTTTCTCATAGGTGTTACATAAAACGATAATTTTTACGCGCCTCGGCACTGCGCTGTTCAAGGCCTACTGACGTCGTACGATAAGAAGCGGTTACGTTATGCCAAGTTCTTATGACCGATACCAGACGCCAATCAAGAATTCGACCAAATAGATAACGAGTATATGAATGGATTATCCACTTTCTCGATGCCATGCTGATGCAAGACAATATTACTAATAATGCAAAGTAAGACTGAAGCCGTGGCAAGACAGTGCTTCCTTACCCATATCGGCCAAATAGATAACGAGTATATGAATGGTTTATCCACTCTCTCGATGCCATGCTGATGCAAGACAATATTAGTATTACTAATAAATAATGTAAAGTAAGACTGAAGTCGTGGCAAGACAGTGCTTTCTTACCCATACCATTTGTTCCACCTACTGAGAATCACCTGGACACGAGTTGTCTTGGTTAACCTGGAAGTCTTTAAACATTCTCCGGACCCAGGTTGGTCAATGCAAGGAAAACCTAATCAGATGGAAATTCATAGACGACTCAGTCATGAAGTGTAAATGCGGTGCTGTTCCACCAATGATGAGACACTTAATATCGTGCCCTGCGTGTCCTGTCGTCTGCAGATTGCAGGAACTGATGGACGTTAGTGATGGCGCCAAACACGTAGTTGAATTCTGGGTCCAGTCTATTTAGAATGCCATCGACACGCTAAGAAGAAGATTAAGTAAGGTAATCCTTTTCAATTAAAAGTTCATATGAAAATTATTGAACAAGATTCAATAATTTTCATATGAACTTTTAATTGAAAAAAAGTTCATATGAAAATGATTGAATCTTGGGGTTCCCCAAAGAGCATTTTCGGACCGAGTATGCTTAACTAGCAAAAATGCCAGAAACGTTATGAATAGTTTAGCTAAACACTAATAGTATGACCAAAGAGCGGAATATGAAACAAAGACAACAAAAGGGCACGAATGATGATTCAAGCTCGCATCCAGTTGGAATGAGATGTGATAGTACGTGAATTTATGTAAATAATTCGAGACCTTGGGTTCTACGATAACAGTTCTTTTAAGTGCATACCGTGGTGGGATTGCATTGTTTATTGTACTTTATATTGCGCGATTATTTCATAATTAATCCTGCCCGTTATGCTCCCACCGCATCGCAAAACGATTAAAACAGTCAATGGCAAGATATTACCTAGTTATGGATAATTCAAATAATTTTATAGTTTCGTTGTTATAAGTTTAACATAACGAAGGGCAAGTCATAGGTAGAGCTGTATAATCTAGTATGGAAAATTTTACCAGCTATGTTGAAGTAATGGGGCGAGCCTATGGCGATTAATCGGGCACATATCGCGACACCAGGCTGCTAATAAGAAATTCCTAACCGGAAAGCCCTGATGTATAAGGGTCGCGCCACACCTGCCGAACGTTCCGCGGCGGAACGTTTCGTCGCGACATGTTTGCTTGCATTTCTATGGACGTAACGTTCGGCTGATGTGTCATAGGTAACTTGAAAAACATTAGGAGCGTATTCAACCGAACCTTCCGCCGCGGAACGTTCGGCAGATGTGGCGCGAGCCTTATGTTTTTCAAGTTACCTATGACACAGCAGCCGAACGTTACGTCGATAGAAATGCAAGCAAACATGACGCGACGGAACGTTGCGCCGCGGAACGTTCGGCAGGTGTGGCGCGACCCTTATGTATATCCGAGTACAGTATATTATAAATTGATACGAGTGTTGCAATTTCAACCGATCGATGATCAATTTCATATCTAATTTTTTCCTGTGATCGATCATAATTCATAATAGTTTACCTCAAAATAATAATTATATTTTATTCTTTAGATACAAAAAACAGTCAACTAACTGACTAATTTATAAATATATTTAGCAAAGTTTCTAGAACTTTCTTCATTGTCTGAAAGCAATACTATTGTAATAGAAAAATGTCGGCTCTAATCTAAAGACTTAAGTTTCTATCGAATATTTGGCAATCTATGACCTTGACGAAATGATTACACGTTACCTTGTTTTTACAATATCTATTAGCTAATTTATGATTGTAGGGCTGGACTTTGTAACGTTCAGAGAATTATCAAAACATGTGAAAGTGAGGAGGTATGTCGCTCTCCTTTTTCCGCAGTGAAAGGAGATTTGGGGCAATTTCTTAATGCGTAATTACTTTGTCTACGTTGCGTAGCAGTAGCTGAGACTGAGATGACAAAAACATTTAGCTTTCTATTTATATCTTCAGACCTATCGTTGTTAGTATCGAACGTTTGTTAGTATAAGATCCAACCGACTGACCAGTAAACACAAATCAATCAATCTGCCTAGCCTTTTCCCAACTATGTTGGGGTCGGCTTCCAGTCTAACCGGATGCAGCTGGATACCAGTATTTTACAAGGAGCGACTGCCTATCTAACCTCCACAACCTGACTGACCAGTAAAAACGATCAAAGTTATAATAAAGTTTTCAATTTGCAGTACCTATCTTTGACTGTTGAACCTATGAAGTTAAGATTTGACGTTGATAAAAGTGGTAACTGGTCATCAGCCTGGTTTTCCCGTTCATTAACATTAAGTACGTTTGTTAGATCAATTAACAGATCTGGAAAAATGTGGAAACTTGCGAAAGGCATTTAATATTTGTATGTGATGTCGCCTACTTAGCAGCTGGCGTGATTTAAATGGACACTTATTATTATTCATTGAGTAAATCTTCTTATACTAACTCGTATTAATTTCATAAATCGTAATTATACTAGATAAGAATAATTAAATTCTTCCCATGAGTTACTGTTCTCATGAAAGTCCTTAATTTTAACTTGATTCGATTCACGATATTTCGAAAGTGGACTCTCTTGTTGTTTACACAATTCAATTCCAAGAGCGTTTATAATATTAATTGCCTCAGAAAAATAACAAAATAATAATTATTAAATACACGCTTAATGCATATTCTGATTTCGGTGTTAAAATGTTGTATTGTTTGCTAGTACTTCAGCCAATGTTTGTGTTGGTGCAAATGCAGTGACTCAACAAGAAATGACATATGAAAGTAAGGTCAATTGTCGAGTTTAACAAAGGATAAGAAAGCTCCCAACAGATAGAGCAAAAATAAAATACAAAGGAACCAATATTGAAATCACAAAGCTACTAATTCAATCAGGCTACATCGTATTCATTTTCCAATTACAATTCAAGGCAGTACAAAGGCTGACAACACTGAACTAGCTAAATTAGACACTTAATATGCGCACTTTATATGAGTTCTAATTTGAAAGACGACTGCAAATAGTATTTACAATGTTGAATGTAAATGACATATATAGGTTAGGTTCACATCAAGACGAATCGGATAGGCTTTGATCCTATTAGCAAATCTGATGGGCGCGGGAAACGCGACAAGAAAGTTAGTACGGAAGACAAAATCGTAAATTAGTAAGGCCTTGGAGATATCGTTGACGACCTAGATAATGGTTGGCCCAATGAGAGATATCAAAGCCAATGAACTTGGCGATAACTTTGGCACAGTTCAATGAAAGAATCGGCAAATATTGAAAGCGAAAGTTTTTACTTTCTTACGTTTTACAAACAGACAGTCATCGATATGGAGATGAGTGTTTTGCGCAATCGGTTTCATCGATTACCTCTTTCTATTTTGTTTGACTTCCAATCATGGATACGAATTTTTAACAAATCCTTGTTTTGGAAATAATTAATGTTTAGTAAAGTTTTATGTAAATTACCTACTTCTTGCACAATATATACGTGCATTTTGAATGACGTTAGGTATAGCACCTACGTCAGCATCTCTTCTTATATTAATTAACACATACGTCATTGTCATTGACTTTAATCGACACCATTTTCATTTTCCTCAATAACCACAAGATCAATTATTTGATTACCATATTATTTGCAGGTCGCTTTATGAAGAAATTTTATGGTTGAACTTTCTTCAAGTAATTTAATTGCACGGTTGCAAAAACCTACATTATAGTTTTGAGGTCAAAGCCAAAGACGCTCTCCTTCTATAATTAAACATTTTTATATGTACTTTTATTATATAAAAAATTACTTTGTGCAGTTTGCAAAAAGCGAAGTTTCATCAAGAACGAGTGGGAATTACAACCGAGTGTTATTTTTTACTGCGATGAGTGCAAAACGCATTAAATCTGTCTGATGATGCAACTGCAATTATGACTAAATCTTGACATTACACGTCAAAAACTTCAAAAAAATTTAAGCCATTATGAAAATATTAATAATACTTATCTAAATCGTCAGGTAGCCGCAAACTGTTTCGTAATTGGTTGCAAGACCTCCATTGTCTCTGGACAAATGTAATGGCCGTCGATGTGTGCACATTACTGTGCGTTTGCACTGGCGAAACATCACGACAAAACATGTTGAAATCTCTAGTTACTGTCAAACATTGTATGGAAAATTGACAGAAAATAGAGATCCCAACATGTTTTGTTGGGAATGTTTCGCCAGTGCAAACGCACAGTTAGGATAACCGTAAGCGTGGTAAGCATGTAGCACATGTGCAATTCTGTTGAAGGTTAGCTTAAGTAGAGCAACATTTATTATTGTATTTGTTTTTATCGCTGCAGTTTTCTTTGCGGATTCAGCAGAGTTTAATGTAGTATCTAGGCGATATATACCGGTGTCGCTTGATGGAGCGTACGGCAACAAAGTCTACATTTATGATGGATAGCCTGTACTGTACCGTAACCCGGTTCTTACGACTACAGTATTTTATGTGATAATCAGCTGAGGAAAAAGACTAGCACTAAAGAAAAAGCTAAAGTGAATTGTTTGTAATACGCTAGTCGTCGAACTGAGAGTGAAAGATGTGCAGACCATCGATACTGTTTATTTTGAAATGAAATGTTTTGTAGGAGAGCCAGAACTCACATATTATTTACATACCTACTTTTTATAAACAATTTACAAAAGAGTAAATCACGTTTTCTGATTCTACCAAAGACACGTGAATTGCTAGATAACAATAAACAAATTAATTAACTTGTGGGGTTTGTGGCTAAGTAATAACAGCCGCAGTTGGTCCGTGAATGTGTGAATCTTTACATACCAAGATCTCTCCGTGCCTCGGAAAGAACGTTGCTCTATTTGTTCCTGCCACAGATATAGATAGACATAGATAACGCAAGAGCAACTACTTCGCGTGCCCAGCTTACGTACAATAATCGTAAGCTGCCACTTTCGCGCTCTCCCCCCCGACCCTTGCTCGATAACGATGCGCCAGCCCGCGTTTTTGCTGAGCCTGTAGCTTTAAATTCCCCTGATAATAATAATGATCCATCCTTGATCCAGCCTGTCCCTCTTGCTGTCCTCCCGTCAGCGAACGCCCTAAGCCGAGGTTCGTACCCCACAGGGGGTGCCCTTAGCGAGCGTTCGCCTAGTTTTAATTAGCTTAGTTTATATGCCCCTGGCTGGAGGCTTTGAGTTTCTTTTAGGAGCTTAAGGCAGCCACAGGAAAGTCCGGTTAAGCAGTGAATACCTCAGTGGTAACCTGCGAGATGCCCTAGTCAAAAAAAAAAAAAAAAAAACTTCTGCGCTCAGTCTGCATCGTTGTGCCACGCTAGACGGACGTCAGTAAAATAATTTAAAATGGTTAATTGCTCAGTTATACATTGTAAAAACTTTACAAATGTGAGGAGAAAAAATAAAGGAAACGATTCCTTCCATCGATAAGTCATTTTGTGATTAATATTATGCGTATTTAATATTAAAATCAATTATTTTAAATCTAATACTCTCTGTAATACCAAATTTGAGAAAAACATAGGTCATCAAACGTAAACTGAATATTCGTATTACATTGCGGCTTTTACTTGAAGCGGTTGATGCGACGTTTTGTTTTAACAAGTGATGAATATCGAAGCAAGTGATACTATCGTATATCGCATCGGTTTCGTAGTACCGACAGTAGTAGTTCTTTTATCATTTTTCTGACAATTTTAGCGATTAGTGCTGTTCATCGTATGCAACACAAATTGATTCTCAAGAATCGATTTCGGAAACAGAGGAATGATTTTGTATTTTATAGGTAGTAATTATGTAGACAATTTTAATAAATTATCGTAACGTTTAGTGATTTTTTTAGTTTCCCACATGAACCCAATTTAAAAGAAAAATGGATTGAGGCGACGGGAAATAAAGATTGGTTCCCAACAAAGCATAGCATTATAATATTTGTTAAATACATTTTGAGGAAGCATGCTTTGTTGAAGGGAAAAAGTAACGAATATTAACAAAAGCAGCATATCCGATCCGACTATTGATGTACTGAAGATCACAACTTTCTTTATCTTTTTGCTGTTGTAGCTCAAGTAATTTTGCATCCATTTTAATTTTATTATATCGTATTTTACTGGGTTTTCGTTTACCTTCTAAAATTTCTTCTCTGGTTTTTTTTTTGTTTCTGAACGATAATCTACAACAATTACAAGGAATAAGTAGGGAAATACTTACAATTTAAAGAAATTATAAATCCCTTACTGCCTACTAAGCAGATCAGAAATTTTTATTTTCCTCTGTTTATCTCATTCCTCTGTCTATCTCATTCCTCTGTCTATCTCATTCCTCTGTCTATCTCATTCCTCTGTCTATCTCATTACTATGTACCATACTATGTCACAAAATCGATTAATTAATCTATTTAAGCGATTCTCAATAATTCTTTACTGTACCACAGATTAATACAGATGGGACACTCCGCAGTTTAGGTATGAAGCTACAAGTACCCGGCGGGCTCGTCTCACTGTGCCTATTAGTAGGGCTGCCGCGCGCCGTTTGTCGCAAGATATTAAAACTAATAATACTCAAATGAAGGCAGCAGTTTTTTGCATCCCATTTGGCTGCTTATACTATAATAATAAGGATCCGAACCTCAGGTTTTTCTCACTTCCAAAGGACACGAAAACGTAAAGAAATGCACGTCTACCTTTAAGTTATTAGTAATGACCTATGAATAGCAATTAATGTAAACGTTTGGTAGGTAGTATAGGTACCAAACGTTTACATTAATTGTTATTCTTATATAGGGCACACGTATTTACGTAGTTCTTAAGTATTCATTATTATTATTATACTTAGGATAGTTAGGTACTTACAAGTTATGTTTACAAGGTCAGGTTCAGGCTTCGATAAGTATAGGTAGGAAAGTACATAATTAAATAATATTTTTGTTTGGTGGTATCCGTGGTAGGTAGACCACGGACTTAGTGTAACCATAACTAAATATTATGTACTTAGTAAATTTTGTATTATGTAGACAACAGGGTATCTGTACATACTTTTTTATTTGACCAGTTACGTAGGTACTTACCAGTGGCGCGGCGTGGGAAATCGAAGGGGGTAAGCCGAAAGCCAGAGCAAAAAAAAAAAAAAAAAAAAAAAATACTACCAGGCCCGAACTCATACCCAAACAATCCATATACTAGGTACTACAATCTGAGAAAAGTAAACACGGGAAACAATACATTTTACTTGCTTTACTAGCTTTTGCCCGCACGTGACGAAACTGAACGGACTGTCAAAGATCCACGAATGACAGCCGGGACCAACGGCTTAACGTGCTTTCCGAGGCACGGAGGAGTCTCGGTATGTAAAAATGGTCACCCATCCACTGACCAACCCCGTCAATCGTACCTTAACCTGATGAATCGACCCGTGCGGCTTGTTATTACTTAGCCACGAGCTCCGATATAACTGCCAGTCAATCATTGATATTTATCGTAAAGGGAAACATCAAAATATTTGAAAAAACCATCACGTCGTTTGTAATTTATAGTCATAATTATCTGGGTTCTTATTTTCAAAAGTTAACCTTGAAAAGCATGTTTCCTCACAAAGTTAATAATCCGTCAAACAACAATCTATCCTAATCCTACTGATCGTTTTAATTACTTTCAAATCTACTTTATACAAGTAATTTCAACATAATAAATTATATTCTTACCCCACTTATCTAATTACAGCGTACTTTATTTTCACTAAACTCAAAACACTTAAACACTGTCTTAATCACTGTTCTATACCTACAACAAATATCAGTAATGAGAAACATATGAATTCACTGAAAAATTAGTTATCAAAATGCAAATAATTGTTTTTAAAATACGATTACGTCAAAAAACAAACAACCACATGTTATATCAATTCAATGTCAATATTATTATGTCCGAACTCCGCGCCGAACGCATTACGAAATTCAACGGAAACAACCGAATAACTGCGTGTGCGTGAACGAGGTGGCAATAGCTGCTTCTCGTTCCCGCGCGTTTTCTACTTCTCTGTCCATAGCGTAACTCGGCGCATACCGCATTACCAGTATACTATCTACTTACCCCAAATACCTAATTAAAACGTAGGTACTTCTCTTTCACGAAACTCAAAACACAAACACTATCTTAATCACTGTTCTACACAAAAAACTAATGTACTAGTAATGATAAACTAATGAATACAAAATGCAAATTAACTACTTATTGTAAACAAATTATAATATATGGTTCTAATGCGATTACGACAAAAATCGACCACACATCTCACATTGTCAATGGAAATTGGAATGATTGATGAATGCACAGACTACAATTTATAGATGAATGTTTTGATTTCCGGTCCGACCGAATGAGCGAAGTTCAAGCCGAATACATTACGAAACTCTACGACAAGAACCGAGTATCAAATGCGAGTGCGAGCAATAGCAATAGCTCTTTCTCATTTCGCCTACTTTACCTACTATAACTCGTTGCAAGCCGGCTTCCTATCTTGGTATAAAACGCACGGAGTCACGTGACCGAGTGACGTCAGACGGATTTTATTTTCTATAGAAATTGAACTCACAATAAGCCGAATGCGCCTACGAGTTATTTTAGAGCGAAATGTTTTGTTGTTGGGATATAAAGACAAAATATTTAATGTAGGCGTTTTGTAATGTTTTAATTGTATTCAAATACTTATAGTGTGATTATTCAATGATGATAGAGTGGTTGTGTCCGAAGGGAAGCCGATGGGAATCGAGTTCTTTGGAGTATTCGCCACTGGTACTTACATATTAATAAATAATGGAGACTAAACAAATTAAAGTACCGACGTACTTTAATTTGTTTAGTCTCAATTTACCGCAGGCGGCAGCAGCAGGTGACGCGACGCTGCCGCGACACTCTGGTGTCTATAGTATTTTTAAGAAATCCAATCGCATTTTTATGAAGTCGCCTGCGGTCGGTTACGGATTGCGGGATTGGTGGTACATTTAAAAATATAATAGACCAAGAGCTGATACCTACTTAATTATCTAATTATTCTCTAAAAGATGACAACCCTGACGTGGTCAGAAGGTATAAAAGTTACGCGATAGAAAGAGAGGCAACTTGTAGGTGAATATAACTGTAGGTAATTTGCGTTGTGCGACCTGAATCGCACTTTATTGTGTCGTAGCAAGAATCGCTTTTTATTTAAATGATTTTGCGGAGAGTCCCATCTGTAATAATCTGTGACTGTACACGATTACTCAATAAATAGAGAAATGGTATAATAAAAAGGCGATCTTTATTCAAAATTGAGATGAAAAAGGGTAGAATCTCGTTGCTTTTGTAAACATTAGAACTAAATTGAATATAAGGTATTTCAATCGAATATTCACGTATTTATAATGGTAAACTTACTTGAAATTTTGGAAAAGGTATCCAAAAACGACGTGTGAACGTCGACGGAACGCGCACGAGCACACAACCTCAGATTGCGAAGACTTTTAGTTAGCGTACTGCTGGCTGGGTGAGCGAGCAGTATCGATTCAAAGATAATAAAATCGATTCAAAGACGCTGCCGCGTGCGGCGGATTTTATTTTCCCATCACTAAATAATGCTTGTGACGTCATAGTAGGTAGTCAAAAAATGGCACGCTTGGTTTTCATACAGATCGTGATACTTGCGTTATCTATGTCTATCTATATCTGTGGTTCCTGCTGTCATTCGTCAGAAGCCCGAAAGTCTGACAACCAGTCATACCAAAGGGGATTGTATTACCTAGTTACTGGGTTGTGGATGTCAGATAGACAGTCCATCCATTTAAAATACTGGTATTCAGCTGCATCCGGTTAAACTAGAACATAGACCTACCAACCCCAAGATAGTTGGGCTAGGCAAATAATTAAATAAAATAACTTACAACAAAATATCAATAATTATACAATTAATGTCTATATTATTCAGGAGTATAAAATTTCATAGAACCTTTACATGACAAATTGTTACGATTAATCATAGTTACGACATGAAAATACTGAAAAATAGGATTTTGCAAGTTTTTACAAAGCCCAGACACAAGGTTTTTCAAAAGAAATATAAGAAAAATGACGATTTTAATGATGCATGTGCATGCAGGTAGGTATTTCGAAATTTTAGAATTTTCATTTAATTTCATCACAAAGGGAATGACCGATGACCTGACCACCTTGCAAGAGACCAGTTCCTTTTAAGCTGGTGACCTTCGCGGGTACTGAATCTACTTAACTCTTAAGAATGATGTCGAAAGAAAACCTTTACAGTTTTTTCGGATTGGCAATACTTGCGGGATTAAAACGACATTTCACAAACAGGTAAATAATTATGCCTACTTTTCGCACCTTGATTTAACTACCTTAAGAGCGTTTATCCTAAAATTGATGAATTTGGCAATATTACTGTATCGAAATAAAAAATGTAGCTAACTAGCGAACTAGAATATTAATAATGAATTGCAATTATAACATTGAATTTGATGTTGATTGAATTTGACGTTTTAGGTGTAAAAAAGGCATTTGGAAAGTTTCTAAATACTTTTTTTACATCTAAAACCAAATATTCAGTGTGACGATATTAATTATTGCGTTTCAACTGACAGATTCTTCGTGTCGGCTTCAGTCTAACTGGATGCAGTTGAATACCAGTATTTTATATGGAGCGACTGCCTGTCTAACCTCCACAACCCAGTTACTATGTAAACGATAAAATATATCAAGAATGTACCAGATACGAACATTTGAAAAACGTGAAACACATCAGTAAACGATAAACCAATCTACCAACAACAAACGCATACAAACCGTCTTAGGGCGAATTTCACCAGCACTAAACGCGATCACTGAAAAACTGTCAGTGTCATCATTGTGACAGCTCTTGAACGCTGTTTAGATTTCCTAATCGCGTTCAGTTTTATTTGTGAAATGCACCTTTTAGTGCTCAAATCACCGTAAGTAAGCCAATAAGGAAAGTCAATATTCATAATTATGAGAATGAATAATTAGCACCATTACAATTTTCAGGAGCG
Organism: Conistra vaccinii; assembly: GCA_948150665.1. Classification (NCBI taxonomy): domain Eukaryota; kingdom Metazoa; phylum Arthropoda; class Insecta; order Lepidoptera; family Noctuidae; genus Conistra; species Conistra vaccinii. The sequence goes on along the minus strand of OX411336.1, from coordinate 12,106,207 downwards.
TAGTCATCGGAACATTGAAATTAGCAGAGATTTCTTGGAAGCTATTAACTCACTATCTTATGTCATCTTAGTAATCAGAACTACTTGGTTTGCCCCATCTGCATACATGATACACAGCATAGATTAAGTCAGCGAATTGTGAGAAATGGACTGCTGCCAAGCAAAGAATCGTCAAACTCCCGAATTTGTGAGGTGACAATTAAAAAGGATTCCTTTAAAAACATTAAAGACTGTGTAGCCCACAGACTTTGGTGGACAGAGATATAGGTAACCTAAAATACAAACAACAAATATCTCTGTTTGCTTTGCCCTCTATGTAAGGATTTTCCTCGTCTGCATCGATACGCCTCGTGCATAAAGGTACTGATATGAATTATTAAGACCAGTTGGTGACGTCAACTTTGAGTTCGCATTTGATTATAATGGGTGTCATTGTCAAAGATATAATAAGAAAGACAGAAAAATGTGTTTATTGACATTACAGCAGAAAAATACACCTTAAAACTATAAAGACAGAAAACAATGATTATAATGCCAAAGGGTCCTCAGCTCAGCATAATGTCAAATGACAAAACAAAGTGAACCACCTGACGCTGATTTTCAGCTGCAAGTTGCAGCTGTACAACTGTGTACGCTAGAATAATAAACACATAGGGAAGTGTGTGTCCGTTTTAATAAATAAATTGAAAGAATAAATTAAAGGTAATATAAGATAGGATTATATAAAAAAAGGTCATAATAAATGAAATAAAATGTTGTAACATACCTACATGTGTGTGTTGTGATTAATGAGAAACTAAAATAATACCCAATAACTGTGTATTACCTACATTAAAATAATAAATCTAGCATCTATAAATAGAAAGTACCTTGAAGGCAAAATCGTGTGACTTCGGTGTTCGTCGTACTGACTATTTGCAATGATGGGGTTTCGTAACACATTTTCGCTGTCTTCTTCTTAGCGTGTCGATGGCATTCTAAATGGACTTGGCCCAGAATTCGGCTACGTGTTAAGCGCTATCACTAGCGTCCATCAGTTCCTGTAACGTGCAGCTGACAGGACACGCAGCATGACATTAAATTTCCTATCGTTTGTGGAACAGCACCACATTTACACTCCAAACCGGAGTGGTCTATGAATGTCCACCTGAACAGATTTTCCTTGCTTCGGCCAACCTGGGTTCGGAGTCTGTTTAACTTCCAGGCTACCCAAGGCAACTCATGTCCAGGCTGGTGGAACGAATGGTTTGGTTATAGAAGCACTGTCTCGCCACAGCTTCAGTCTCTCTTTTGGTAGTTTGCCCACTGAGTGGGACGACACACTTTAAAAACTGTTCCGGCTTTTCAACCTTTGTGGCACAAGGATGTTGTCGTGCAAAGGGGCGTATCGGAGATTATTTTGGATCTTTCGATGGAGCTTGCCACCGCTCTGCGAACGACTGGTAGCGCTATTCGCTCGTGGATACAGCATTTGAACCAGAGTCGGTATTCGGAAACCATTGATGATCCGGCCACGTTTCATTCAAAGCCGTATCCACTAACTTTGCATGGGCAGAACGACGAGCACGAGAATTCACCCGTAGTAAAAGATATGATTTTCGCAGTAATGAAAATCAAATCAGTTGGTGCATCAAAGAAAGAAGAAATGGATAGATTATGTAACACATCTGCACACAGAGGGAGTGAATGCTGACAAGACGATGACGATGACGTGACGTGGAGAGATGCTGCTGCGCGATGGCTGACAGGGGGAAGACAGAAAGAAAGGAAGAAACAGCTTTTAGCACTGATCGACCCTAACCAAGGAACATGGGACAGGGCAGAAATAGATACCGAATCTACTTACAAACAAAGAGGACCTATCTTCGATTCTAAAGCATTTACCTTAACCTAAACTGAAGCCAATCGATATTATTTTAGCCCGCAACAAGACTCGTACGAGCCTAGAATTGCTTGTCACCAATATAGCATTACGTCAGCGTCTTACTTCGCTAACATTTTCAGCGTTTATTTGTAACATAAACTGCGTTACATATCATTCAAAGTTTCTAACATTCATTACGCGTTGCGGTCAACTCGGTGGAATCGATTCGAGGACTGAAATAAAATTAAATAATTGTGGTTTAGGTATTTTTTATGAATATTAAAAGGAATGATTCATTAACCACCTCATAAATATCGGTTTGTCGGTTTATTATTAATGTCTTAATGTTGCATGTTGTTCGATGTTTACTTGAAAACAACTGGTTTCAGAATTCTGAGTTATTGGACGAAAATACGGTGGACATATGTTTTACATCGGATTGTTTGTTTTTATTGCAACAGCTGTACCTATTGCTTGGTCGTCATACTACTTGATACCTATGAACATTTTGATGGTTAGATCATAATCCATTGAGATGTATTTAGATATGACGTTCTTTTTGCCAAGACCATCAATTTCGAAATCAAAGTATGTATTAACATTGAGCATGACTATCTTGATTAATCTTGAATATTGCAATATTGATCAAACCAATTTTCATGACTCATGTAATTGAAATATCGATGAATTACCTACGTGTACGAGAAGAAATTGTGCACAGTCATTGTACAGACGCCAGCACATCAAGTTACAATCTGTCAAATTTCTTTAATAGATTTTCAAGTTTATTATCGCTAAACAATAAGGTTCAATGTTGATTGGGAAAATTTGACAGATTGGTTTAGATTGATGTGCTGGCGTCTGTACAATAACCTCTCAAGAAACCATGTACGAACATTGAAACAAAATTGTATTACATCTTCAAGGTCAAAAGATGGTCAAGTATTCACAAAAGGAATCTAGGGAAAGGGAATGTCATGTTTGATAAGGTTAAATGTTCTGTTGAAAAATGATAGTGGAACAAAACTGGCAGAACTTGTTATGGGTGCCCGGGTAACTACAATAATCATAAAATTGCATTACGACCAGCAGGTTCTGCCACTTCACGTCAGTTTGCCTTTCAAGTTGGTAAAATACTATGGCTGTGACCAGGGCCGATCAAAATTTGACGATCTCTTAACGAAATGCTTTTCTAACCACATATTGGCACAGATACCTTCAAGAAAGCCAATTACTTTATTAATATCGCCGATAAAATACAGAACCAAATTGGATCAATCAAATTTTATTGTAGCTCCGTATTAATACAAACACCAATTTAAGTGACGCAGGCGCCACTTATAGAGAAGTAAAAGAGCAATAAGAATAATGAAACGGGACCAATAACAGGCAACAATAAAATTGCTTTCAAAAGATTTCAAGTATCGAAACTTAAAAATCGTTTTAAACATAAATGGATCACTCGCATTGACTCGATTGATGTATCAGCATCGGCCATCTCTTTCTTACGACAGAGTAACAAAAAGGAGTACGGAGGGGTTATTTATAAATCAACTCACGTACACTCAAATTAGTTCCATTGTTCTGGTGGCCGATTTGTCTATCGTGAGTCAAACATTCCTGGGACTCCCAGAAATGATTCCCATTGTATCATGACCATCATACGATATTGTTTCTTAGTAAGACTGGGTGACGCAAGTTTGGCAGTATTAACTCCTACTATGGCATAACGGTACGCTTCAATGAATCCATCTGGGGAATTTTGGACAGCAGTGACAAAGTTCGCCTTATGATGTAACTACTAACTATTAGCTGTAAGAAACTGTAACAAAAAAATACAGTGACACATCTGATCACGAGATGTTAATCACGTAAAGCTGTTCTTTTCGTTGGACTTTTGGACAAAATAGTCATACAATTCTCAGTACCAGAGGTACCTCAGCGCTTAGTGTTCCCGCATTCATGAACCCGGTTATTTTAGTATCAGGAGTTCAATACATATTACTAGCTGACCCCTGCCCATTTCGTTGGGCGGTAAACATTAATAATATATAGCCTATGACACTCACAAATAACGTGGCTTTCTATTGGTAAAAGAATTTTCAAAATCAGTTCAGTAGATCTAGAGATTACCCCCTGCAACCTCACAGACTTTACCTCTTTATAATACACACATCAAAAGTGTCTAGGGATCAAGCATTTTTATGCGGATTTCTTGAGATTGAGATGTGGCTTTGTAATAAATTTATGATTTTATAAATTTATATGGATCCTTTTTGGTGCATTTCATAATTTGAATCAGGAACTGTGAATCAAATTCGAGTAAAAGATGAAAATCAGCTGTCAATATTTTCCCTATAAAAACATACAACGCATTGAAGACATTATTAGTGCTACTGTTTCCCTACTACTGATTAAAACCAACGTTATTATGGAGCAGCGACGTCATTTAAGCAGGGAAGAAATAATCAGAGCCGTGGGAATGATAGAAGCTGGTTCCCGGCAACGTACTGTGGCTTTAGCTCTGAATACAAGTCAGAGTGTTATCAGTCGACTTTGGACACGTTACCGAAGCACTGGTACCGTGGCTGAGCGCCATGGAGGACGGTATCGCTGCACCACACGGAGACAAGACCGATACATTCAAATCTTAGCTCGAAGAGCTCCAACAATAACCGCCATGATGTTAGCCGTGAGGCTTCATCACTCTTCAGGGAACTTAATTAGCGACCAAACAGTCAGAAACCGCTTGCATGAAGTGAACCTTCATTCCCGAAGACCGCTACGGGTACCACCTATAGCAATGCACAATCGTAGGATTCGATATCAATGGGCTCTTGAACACAGAAATTGGGCAGAAGAACAATGCCGTTTCGTGTGCTTTTCTGATGAGTCTCGTTTTGGTATGAGACCGGATACAAGACGTATACGACACTGGAGAACCCCTGGACGCCAACAGCGATTAAAATCCTGCCAGGAAGTCCATCCTTATAGTGGTGGAACCATCATGGTATGGGCGGGTATTTGGATCGGCGGAAGAACTGAGTTGATTTGGATCAGAGGCAACCTCAACGCTCAAATTTATGCTGAGACGATTGTATCAGACGTCATCGTTCCTCTACAAGTGCAAATCGGTCCCTTATTTCAGTTAATGCATGATAATGCACGACCGCACACCGCAAGAGTTGTAAGACAGACTCTCGCCGCAGCTAACATCAATGTCCTGCCCTGGCCTGCTCAGTCGCCAGACTTGAACCCGATTGAGCATGCATGGGATATGCTACAGAGAAGAGCTCTGCCGAATATGGAGGGTATCCAGTCGCAAGAAGACCTTTTTTTGTTGTTGCAACGAACATGGGCGGCCATTCCACAGCGTGATTTGGATGAACTCATTTTGAGTATGCCAAACCGATGTTCTTGTGTTGTTAGTGTTCGCGGTAGAAACACGGATTATTAATTGTTTAAGTTACCCAATAAAATTTTAAAGAAAACTGTTATTTCAGTCTTTTTTTCGAACTTTAATGTTAGTGGTTCAAATGTCAAAAATCCCTTTATTAGGAAAATGGCAAATTTCTTTATTAATGCAAAGGTGACTTGGTTTATCGTTACTGTGACAAACGAAAACACTTTATTTGATGAATCCTTAAAGAAAATTTTAATTAATATCAATCAGGAGAAAAGTTATTGCAAAAATATATGTTGATCCCTAGACACTTTTGATGTGTGTATTAGTATAGATATAGATATATCTTAGTAGCAGAAAGTAGTTCAAAAGTGCGAAAATATTGTTCTACACTTTATGTATTGGTATTATATTGATTTCCTTCCGGAGTTGTGGAATGCCTGGCACTCTATGTATAATCTACAATGCGCCAGTAATTCAGGGTGTGTACACGCTATAGGTACATCGATAACGTATGTAATATATGTTTCCTTTCTGTTTTCCTCCACGTTTGATTTGAATCTAGCCATAAATTTCGATTATGCATCTACAAGTTTGTACTATGACGTGTACGTCCGATTCTCATTACCAATGCCCTACATCACCGCTTCAGATAGTGAGGGCGAGTTTGTTTATCTGTTTAATATGCAGAAATAGTTCAAAGCAACTGAGATTAGCATTCATGATAACAGTACTAAGTGACACTTTAATTAAGTGTATGACTGCTGCAGCAGAATTTATATCCTAGTTGTCATTATTCTTGCTGTTTTACTTCACAGTTTGTACCGCCTTTCCAGTGCAAAAGCTCTGTTCAAATTCTGGCAATCGCAGTCCACTTCTAGACACCTGATATAGGCCTCTCCCATACTGGGAGCGCCACTTTGTTAATCTTATCTGAAGCACCATTGAAATAGAATCAACGATTTTAGAGATAAAACTGCACTGATAGATCGATTTCAACGATTTTGCAAATGAACCGGATAACAACAGTGACACAGCATCCAAGCAGATAGATGTACAGCCAAGATAGTCAAAGATACACGGCTACAGAAAAAGAATGACGTGATTGTTAACAACGCAGATAATTACTAACAGCAATGATCAGTAGGTGCACTGACCGACAGTTAACAGTTAATTTCTCTACCTAATTATGAAGAAGCGAAGGCTGAACCTAACCACAGCGTCAGTCCTAATATCTCCAATTTACTCGTAATGGCTGCCCCTCCTCATTAGCCTAGCTAACGCGGCGCGACGCAAGCGCATCGTTATGATGGCTAGTCTCACACGCACACCCGTGTAATGATGCGAATTTGCTTCAGTGGTGTGCCTTGAATATGATATAAATTTAATGACATTAATTTTTAGTTCACTTGGAATGAAATTGGCTGGTATTGAGATTGGTTTTTTAGATTTTCACGAAAATTTCAGGTGATCCGAGCCATTTTTCTTTTTGCATAATTTCAGAATTTCTTTGGGATTTATTTGATTAAATATTTTGTGCTCAACTTTAACTAAAGCAACTAACAGATCATAGACGATAGGAATCATGACATTATAGTGAGATTATTTTTGCATTGAATATTTTGTGCACCGCTCCTTTAATTGAATGTTTCAGATAGAAAACTGTCTGAAATATTCGCATTCGACTTACATGGGCGTCTAAAAAATCACCCATGTAATTCGAATGCGCCATTGAACCAAACGCAACCCCGTCTTTCAGATAACATCGGACTCCTCCCGTAGATTTTTTTTCTTATCTAACGATTGACAAATGAGCAAGTAAATTGATTCACATCACTGTTCGGGCACGTGCATGCCCAGTGAAATCATGCGTCAAATTATGCAACGCACAGTGAAAACAGCACGCAGGCCGCATACCGAGCGTTTGTGGGTTAGATTTGTGACAGTATTCCCTGTGGCATACTGGCTCAAAGTCGCCCAGGCCAAACATGAATTTAATTATGTCTAAATAATTAAGTAACCCCGAAGTTCGCTAAACCGGTGAAGTCGGTAGGAAGTATCTTTGATTGAGTTACGATGTTCATTGTAATCTGGGTCACATTGTTTTAACTTTCTTTTACGTGTAGAAATGGAAAATCTGGTGACCTGTATTTAATTTTACTTTCATATAAAACACGATTGGATAAGCAATTTCTGTCCTAAGGGACAATTCTTGTAATTTTTCAAACGTTCGCATTTTAGTCTCACTCGCAATCTGTCAATAATTTGTCTAATACTACATTTTTGACAAGTTTTTAAAATTGATTGTCTTTGATGATGAGCTTGCGACTAGTAGTTTTTTACCGTTTTTTATTATGAAAATTTCCGTTCAGTCATATTCTGTCCCAACAAATTCTGCTGCAAATTGGCAGAACAGTTAAAACTGTACCTATTGCACCGTCCAGCAATTCCTAACTTTATTCTTATATCACCCAAGATTTTACATTTGGGCAGAGGTGTACCAGTTGCAGGTACACCCACATTTCGCCAGTTATGTTTTTAATCCCATGTAATAGGGGGCGAACCTATTGCCATCAACCGGGCACAAATCCAGATTCCGAGCTGCTACTGAGAAATTCCAGATAGAAAAACCCAATAACACTTTGCCCGACCCGGGGATCGAACCCAGGACCTCGTCCTCAGCAGTAGCGCTTGCTACCACTAGACCAACGAGGCAGTCCAAGATTTTACTGTCCCAAAGTCCAAATATTGGGAATAGTCTACGATAAAAAGTCGGTCATTCGCTCCACTTTTTAGATCACATTACGGTTCTTAAAATAGAAGTCTTTGTTAACAGTCTCGTGACTTTGTTTAACAATAAACTATTATATGCATGTACCTACTACAACATGTATCACGAGGTGATCCTAACATTCTCATTTACTCTTATACATTCCACACTTTCATTCAAACTTTTATTTTTATTTACATAATGAATGTATTGTATGAACTTGGCCTCATTTTCGGTCATTTTTTTTTTGTTCATAATTCTAATAGATGTGAGTTCAACAAACTTTCTCGGCTCGCTTATTAAACTGAGTAATGTAATAGCACGTTTTAGAAATACATAGATAATGAATTAAAAAATAAATATTAGGCCTACGGCTAATGCGAACTGCGTGAATCATAGAGCCATAGAGCCAGATTGATTAGAACCTATTCATTGAGTAAACTAATTAATTTATAGCAGCCTTATCGTCTTTTCGTAGTCGAAGGTTTAACTTAGACTTAATAAATACTAACTGCCAGTTGCAGAAACGAACTTTTAACTTTTAAAGCTGTCATTAAATACTAATCTCCAGTGGCGTATTTACCCTAGGGCCAAAAGGGCCATGGCCCGGGGCGGTAGGCTGCGAGGGGCGGAGCAGTCTAAGCTGTCCGAGTCAGGGTGCCCCAAGTCCCAAGCTCGCTTTGCTCGCTCTTGCATCCAAAGTTTTCCTAGTAACAGTAGTAACATTGTCTTTTATCCACACACAAAATGTTTTATTGCGCTAACACTCAACCAAAACACCAAATGACAATGCAATGCTTTTTTTTTTGGGTGGGAAATTGTGGAATAACTTCTGCTCTGGGCGGCGCGGGAGGGCGTGTCAGACTCTTACTGATTACAACCCACCCGTGTTCCTTCAGTTGCCTGTGTGTTGCCAGGGTCCACGGTATCCCTTTCGGAATTTCCCGCAACCCTGGCCAGCATCGGCCGTAGCGGACCCCGTCAGTTGTGCTGACATTTCTGTAAGGCGCGCGTGGAACAAAACGCGCCGTCTCGCCGGGCCTGTTCCTTATCGGCAGCGAACATTGCTCACTGTCCGCAAGCCCGCGCCTACGGGGGCCGGAAATCGGCTATGAATTCCCGACGCCCAGGGCGTCTCCAGCGGCTACTAGGGGCATGAGGGCGCCGCGCAATTTGCCTCTCTCTTGACTTCCATATCCTCTCGCTCCGTACCATGGCTTGATGACCAACGTGTCGTCAGCGTAGCAAACCATGCTAACGCCGTTAGCAGTTGGCGCAGTCGGCGCGCAGCACTCAGTCGCATCCGACATCTCACAGATGCGGCCCCAGGACCGATCCCTGTGGGACATCGCAAGACATCTCTCACCGGTTCCATTCTCCCTCGTGACTGGGGTAGACGACGGCCCTGTCCGTCAAGTAGGCCTCACACGACCTCATACGACAGAGGTAGGTCGGCATCTGGTGATACCGGAGTGCCTTCCTGATGCAACTCCAGGGCAGCCGGGCAGGGTAGGGTATTGAAGGTATTGGCGATGTCTAGAGACACTACCAAGACGACCCCACCTCGGGCCACAGCATTCCCTGTCTGCCACGGCATCCACCGTAGACCTCCCCCTGCGGAAACCAAACTGGCTCTCCGCCAAATCCGGCCCCTCCCGCACTAGCCGCCCGACGAGATGGTCTGCAATGACTCTTTCAAAGAGCTTGCCCACCTCGTACAATGCAAAGTTACGGCACTATAAACGAGTCTAGGTAGCGCGTTTTATATTATAATATTAAAACTCTTTGCTCTTTTTCGTTAATTTATGGGGCGGCAAACCTTACAGGCCCAGGGCGCTGAATCTTAAAATACGCCACTGCTAATCTCCATTAACTTATTGTTAACTTGTTGTTGCAAAATTAGACTAGATTTGAATGGTTCTTTGATTAAATTAATTAAATTATTAGCGTTAATGATCCACTGCGTAATGGAGCATTAATATTTTGTCTTTGTTCAACTAGGGGTAAATCGATAGACGTTCTGATTAAATTATTGATTCTCACTCTTTTAGTATGCAGTTGTGTTCACCTACAACCGTAACTGTAGGCATTCAGAAATCAGATTCTTTGATTTTGAATGAAAGGTATTTTAATGCGCGCCATACACCTACGTTTTATAATAATTACGTGACAGACAAGACAAGGAAATGCCGGTTAAATATAATAACATTAACATTTTATCAATTTCTTGAGCACTTTTACCCGTTTTTGCAGGAAGCAAAAACGAGTCAGCGCATTCCATGCAGTATTCAAATTAATTGCAGACATTAAAATCGTTTTTCCTAAAAGTTGGCAACGCAAATAGATGTCAAATATTTCACTGTTTTGATTAATTTGTCAATATTAATATATGGAAATAAGAAATGTTGCTAATCAGCGAACTAGAATAATAATAATGAATTGCAATTATAAAATTTTTGATGTTGTAACCGTTTTAGGTGTAAAAAAGGCATTTTGGAAAGTTTCCAAATACTTTTTTTACATTTTAAAACTAAACATTCGGTGTTACGATATTAATTATTGCATTTCATAGTCAATATTTTAGTTCACAACTTAGCCAGATTTCAATTTTCCATACCTACATTAATATTGCCAAATTAATTGAAACAGCTAAATATTTGACAGGTATTTGCGACGTTGTCAACTTTTACGGTACACACAACACACTTTTAGACATTTCACCCAGCTTTGTAGATATTACAAATATTACAATATCAGTCGATTTCTTACTATTATTATGATTTTCTTACTACTATTATAATGATAACCTTAACCTTCGTGGTGATAAGTTCTGCGTAATGTCTCGACCTTAGTGATATTGCCTATTAATTACGAATACACGGCAGTGAATTTGTACCCGGGTTATTAAAGCTGAACGACTTGCCATTAATAATAGTGTAAAAGTCTATACACTAGTACCATCGTACTAGTGGTGTCGGCGAATTGTTCGTCGGTGAAAGGTTCTATCGATGGAAGTCTCAAAAGTGAATCGTTCTGTCGGCGAATCGTTCGTCGTTGAAACGTTCAATCGGCGTAACACTGAAAAATGAATCGTTCTGTTGGCGAATCGTTCGTCGTTGAAAAGTTCTATCGGCTAAACACTGAAAAGTGAACCGATCTGTCGGCGAACCGTTAAGCGGAGAAACGAATGTCGGAGAACTGTTTTCATCCTTTACTTTTTACCAGACTGCGGCAAAGCCAAAATCTATGTATGTTTTTCATGTTTTGTTTTTAGACTAATAGGCTCTTTCCCAGATCTCTTTATACTCAACTTATGATACATTTCTTGTGAGGGTCCTATCTCAAACTTCAGAGATCACGTGGTCTGAAATCTACATAAATGATAAGATTGAAACCTTTCAACTTTTCGCCCTCATGAAGATGACAAGCAGCAGAATCGCTGGTAAGAGCGAAGCTGATTTTACAGTATTAATTATTCGCATACCCCGCTGGGTAAAGGCAGGAAAAAACCAAACAAATTACGCTTAATTTCGTTCGTTTTTACCTGCCTTTTAGCACTTGCTAAAAGGCAGGTAAAAACGAACGAAATTATAATCGTAATAAATCGTAAGTAAATAAATTAACGAAGGTAAAATCGCGTATCTATATGGATACAGAGACCAACCATCATCAGACATTAAATTAAAATAACAGATTGCAAATTCCATCGACAGAAATGTACCTAAAGCCCTTCACGTGGAGGAAATCAAATCGAGTAGGATAGTAACTGTAATCAAGGTGCTAATTGATATTACGTAGAGTCGTAGAGATATAAATGACTAAAATATATATGATGCGCTTCCTGAGAACTTTAGGGCAACGTGACTATCCGTTTAAGGAACCGGCTGTCATTTCGTCAGACGTCGATGGCTATCAATGTAGTCATAAAGTTAAGATATGAAACAGGAACAAGCAGAAGGCTGACTAGGAGTTTTGATCAGGAGTTCAGGACCCTATGATAACAAGTCAGTAGGCACCGTTAGTCAATTAGCAGGCGCGAATGCTGAGCCTGAACATGAGATCTTGGACTTGATTCTCAGGTCGAGCCAAGTTGTCTCCACCTTGTAGATTTCTTTAGTATTAGCCCAGTGTTTGAATTTTTCCCAGAGAATGGTAAAATTATCGCCTTCTAATACCTATAATAGTATGTACTTTAAAAATAACCGGCGGGTGTATTACATAAATCACCGCCGACTTACCTTTCGGGGACTTCTACTAATACGGGGTTTTGTCTACGGAAGAATAGACAAAATGACAGATTTTTGACATAATGTCTATTCTTCCGTAGACAAAAGCTGTGTCTATTGTAGTCATGCTACGCGTGCAGGAGTGGTATTATATTAATTTGTGGTAATAACAGTGCTGGTCAAATGGAAATCTCCTAATTATTTCGTTGTACTGGGTAAGGTATTGATTTAGATACGGTCGTTGTTTCGGCGTATATGAGCCGACTTTTTATCTAGACCTTCTACCTATGTTGTGGTGAATTCGTACAGCAATATTATCTAATACTGCTGTAGTACTATGACGTCATGGCACGTTGTAGGTCAGCAGTGATTGGAAAGCCACACACCTTGGCCAATGGTTCCAATTAGTAGTTGCCTACTAAACTAAAGTTATCTAACGGCCCTTTTACATTATGTGCTGACCTTATGTGACTTATCTATGTTTGTCAAGTGGTATTGCAGGTTTACTCTTAAATATAATGTTTTATTAATTAATAAAGGTAGGGTAAAGGAAAACCATATTTGTGCAATCTACTAATTTGTTAAAATTTTTATTGGAATGTAATTTAAAATAAATGTACTACTTTCAGTATTGGGTACTATACTAAATCAAATCTTTGTTTACTTAACACAAAACAGAATTTTATTATAAGTTTCTATTAAAAATACAAGCAATAATTAAAATAGTAAGGAACACTAAAAAGTGTATGAAAAAGTACATAATATAAAACCTCTAAATATATTGTAGTAAGTTTAAAATGTTGTTAAGATTTAAAACCCTTAACTAAGGCAGTTTAATTGTTAAGCTATTTCTACTTTCTTTTTTGTTTAACAACAGTAATACAAGGCAAGCACACTGGAAGAGAAAACTGTTGGTAGTAGAAATAGCAGAAAAAGAAGAGGAAATGTCCACAGGAATATGCTGCTATTAGTAGCGGGAACAGATCAGGTAACTGTGGAGGTGGCTTCACAAACACAGTGCCCACAGTCAACAGGATCATACCAACCACAGATATCACAAAAATAAGACTCACAAAGGTCAAAAATGGAGAGGAATCTTTCTTATTTGGCTGCAGAATCTTAGCCACACGGTTGGCATTGAAAATTGAGAAATAACCAGAGTTTGGTTGTGACAACTTTAAGCAAATGCTGTAGAATGACGTGTAGATCAGAGTGGTGGCAATGAAAGGTATAAGAAGACCATCTTTCATCAACAATGGAAGCATACTAAAGGTGGACACCAGCAAGAACCAGAAACACATGAAAGGATCTTCAGGGAAATGTAGAGCAACTGGTATAGCCACTAGCAAAATAGTCTTCTCATGGACTTGGAATGAGAACAAGAAGAAGGCCAGAGACACATTAATCAAGCACAGAACAAACTTTTTAATGTTTATTCTGAAGAAAATATCTGCACATGCTGGCCCTGCAGCCATTGCAGTGATCAACAGACATGTTTTTGCCATCTCTTGGTTAGTGTAAATCGTCTTGAGTTTGATGAAAACATTGACCATACACCACACGTTTGAAACCTTATCTTCGAAAATTCCTCTATTCAATGGAAACATTCTGTGCACAACTTGGAATACATTATCCCATCCTTTTAAGAATGGATACCAAATAATAACAAAGCAAGCAATAACGGCAATAGCAAGCTTGTTGAAACAGCGGATAAAGTGCGAGAACTTGCCTCTCCCCAGTGGCATACCTATGAAACATTTTCTAAACAAATAAAAGAAAAATGGCAAAGCATGATACAGTTCCATTTGTTTATAATTTAGAGCACAAACAAAAAAGATTGTAGCTAAAGTATCATTCCTAATGGCTATTATAAAGAAACTAGCCCATAAAAAGAAACCAAGAGACACACAATTGTATTGAAAGTGACCGTAGTCTATCAACATAATGCCGGGGTACAATAAAAATAGAGTAGTTGAAATGTCCGTTCTTTTGAGAACACACTTAGGTTCTTTTGGTTCTTTACCCAGCACTCTTTCAGCATCTATACATATGCACAACACTGCAGTCACATACAAGTAAATGTCACTCAGAAAAACAGTCCACCTCATGAATGTCTTATGGGCGTCGCTTTCGTAACCTCTGGACGCAAAGAGACGCACCGACTCTGGCTCGAGCCAGTCTGCAACCAGCCCCATGAGTAAGCTGTGGTATGCAGAGAGCGGTGGATAGTCCAAACCCCAGTACTGAAGATCATTTTGCGTCGTATTATGATACCATTTATTGACAGGCGTGTGCACTGTTATTTCTTGCCAATGTCTTTGCGCTTCATAATCGCCGTACATTGGTGGTTTTTTATATCCGGAATACGGATAAGCAGCCACGCACCATCTCACAAGCAAAGAAAATAATAAACCAGGAAGTAACGCTTGTTTTGTCACGGTGAATTTATCCGGATCTGCCCTTCTCGTCATTTTGCCCGGTTAGGAGGTTATTAATTCGATACGGACACTTGTTTTCATACAAAAATTAAATGAAAACTACAACGCGGCACAGGTTGTTCGATAAAATTTTGACAGATTACTTACGACGTGAACGGCGTCCAAATCCTTGGTCAGCTTCTCCTTCAAATATCCCTCTGTATACACCATATTTTTTGATAAAAATCCATTTAACGTGAAACAAATACCATGCACGGTTCACGAAAATTATTTAACACTTCTATGGAATTTACGACAGATAGAAACAGGTTTGATTCACACAAGTAATGAATTTTTTCGAAAGTGACAAAACGAGAAAGCGCCTCACGAAAGTGAAATTGCGGTCGCCGAACTGACGAATTTCACATCGGGCGAGTTCCCAGGCGTGTAAACCTACAAAATTAGATCATCTCCATTCGCTGGTCAAAGTTCATGAAACTTGAGGATAATAGAATTTAGTAGCTTAGCCGTGACCTTGACCACCACTACAAACATTCGAATATTATTCGGATTATTTGTAAGTAATCACGATTTTTTTTTACCGATTATCTGTAGACTCTCGACAAGATTAAAATAATAATCGATCAAACTATGGTACAAGAAACTTTGAGTGTTTTATTTGCTATGCAGTAATTAATTTTATTATTCTTCGCACAATAAATAAAAAGAAAAACTTAATTTACTCCAAAGTGAGAATGTAGGCTTGTTATGTCCTGTGTACGAGAATGTCTTCCACGAAAAACAAAATGGTTATGCTAAAGCGCTCCATTCATGTCAAGATTTTCTCAGTAGGTTGCGGAAAGAAAATGTTTGGTGAATAGGTTGCATTATATTTCATTATCTATAGTTTAACCATAGACCAATAAATGGCGGTTCATTCAATCTTTTCTGATTCGTGATGTATTTTTTCATGTTTTCTTTTATTCGTTCTCAATAAGTAGGACAATAATTCCGCTATGAAAATGGAGGGAGAAAGTTCTCCTTTGAAAAGAAATTTGACCGAGTGGAGATTTAGTCAATATCCAAAATATATTTTGTTACCGATTGATGAAAATCATGACCAAATTAGATCCAATATAAAGAACGTAGTTTTTTCCGAGGTGGGTATATTATTTAGCATAGCGTAAAGGTTCAGTTTTATGCTTAAATTGCTTCGATAGAACCTGATAGACTGACAGAAATATTTTTGACTACCTAATATTTTTAAATTTTAAACATCAGAATGTCACGCACGTCTTTCAGTAATACAATAAAAAAAACTATGATCACCAGGTAACTCCTCGGCCTCTAGAACGGAACATAAGGCTGGTATGCACGTCACAAGATGCCTTGACCAATATCTTGGACATGGATCCAGACATGGTGAACCGCGAGGAATTCGCAGAATTCATTGCAGGACGGAAACTGCCATACGGAGCTTTGCCTGTTGCACATAGGTAAATTAAATATACTTACAACTTCTGAATACCCTTCACTATCTCTCCATACTAATTTCGATATTATTCCAGATATGGTGGACATCAGTATGGACTGTGGGTAGGACAACTTGGTGATGGCAGAGCTCATATTCTTGGAGAATACGTTAACAGGTAAGATTCGTCAGGCTGCACGCACGCACTAAGTATAAGACTTCACTGCGTATCTTTTGCTTCTAATCATTCACGGTTATGATGTCCGTACACTGGAGGTGTACGGACGTGAACTCTGTAAGGCTACATCTGTCATAAGAATTAAGAACATAGCCTCTACGAATGTCACCTTCCCTACCCAAACACACACATTATTATCAATATTAGAAGAAACAAGACAATTACTGGCCAATAAATATTATACAGGTCAATATGTTATTTTAGACGCGGTGAAAGATGGCAGATCCAGCTGAAGGGTTCTGGACAAACGCCGTATGCGCGCGTCCACGATGGCCGCACTGTATTGCGGTCGGCTATCAGAGAGATGATAGCAAGTGAAGCCTGTTACTTCCTAGGCATACCTACCACGAGAACTGTGGGACTAGTAGGTAAGTTGAACCTTGAACGCCTCAAACAATCTTCAAAATGCTGTTGTTCTTCAAAGGCCTGTCTTCATCTTTTTTTGTCACTTTAGAATATTCCATTGTTTCATTGTTGTCTAGGCTTTAAAATTATTGTAATGTATCCGGTTTATATTGACAAGGACGCGGTTAGACATAACCATCATTGTCAAACTCACTATGTCCAATATCCAAAAGGAACTCGGTGATTTCCGGCGACGAATAAAAAAATCCATAACACATCCCTACAATTACAGTGAGCGACGAAGCTATCATCAGGGACGTATACTACAACGGATGTCCTCGTCGTGAACGGGCGGCGGTCATACTCCGCTTGTCTCCGAATTGGTTCCGCTTCGGATCCTTAGAGATCCTTTCTAGGACTGGAGAGATAGCTGTATTGAGGCAGCTCTCCGATTTTATCATAAAGGTCGGTCAAGTAAACCCACGCTACCGTCTCATCTCTAGTACTAAGAAGCACATTTTCAGCTTCATGTTATGATTTCTAGGAGTATTTTCCTGACATCCAACTGACTGATGAGAATCGTTTCATTAGAATGTTCTCGGAAATTGCACATAAGACATTGGATCTCGTTGCTAAGTGGCAAGGTAAGCTACGATTATTTGTTTTACATCACTTTGGACTCTTCTGCTGGTCTCTTACTAAACTTATGCACTTCAGCAAGGCACCAAATTATTTACTAGTTAAATATTCATAGCGAGGCCTTAAAATGCAGGTCTTGGTTTCACCCATGGTCTCCTGAACACGGACAATATGAGTCTTCTGGGCCTAACTGTGGACTTCGGACCTTTCGGTTTCGTGGACTCTTACGACGGTGGTTTTGTTCCCAACTGCTCAGACGGAGAGGGGAGATATGCACTAGCCAAGCAACCTGATGTGAGATGCTTATTTAATTCCTAAAAGTAGAAGTAATTTATTATCTAGCTTAGCGAGAATGTATCTCATTGAAATAACGGCATTTTAGGTGGTGGTGTGGAACATAAGCCAGCTCGCAAATGCTCTGAAGCCTCTTCTATCTTCCTCGCAACAGGTCCACATGTCGCATATCCTGAAAACCTTGGATACTTACTGCAAAAACAAGATATTGTTAGTAATAACTATTCATAATTTTTATGAACTACGATCTTATTAATCCCTCCCTCACCTATAATAACTTACATAAAATCCTTCAGGGAAACATTCCTCATGAAGATAGGCTTGAAAGAAGAACGCTGGGGCGACGAGCAGCTGGTTGAAAAGCTATTGGACATGATGCAGCAGACAGGAGCTGACTTCACTGCTACATTTAGACAACTTGGTGAAGTAAGTGATATAGCCAATTGTTGCGGACGGCTACTATACCCAGTGAAGGCATCTCAGTCGCCCTGGGACGTCTCCCACAATAGATTGATGCGTGTCTGTTTTTTCTACCTCTGCTGGTTACACGCACCACCACGTACCCCTGAATACGTACCTCGAAGATTGTACCACAAACCAGTACCTGGTATACCTTGGAGCAAATAAAACTCTGATATCTATCTGAACTTATTCGGAGACTTCGGCTTGCATTCTTGATAGTGTTCTTCTGAAGGCTGGACTGCGACTAAAAAACCTTGCGAAATAGTCCTCCTTTTATACTTTTTTTGTTAACGATTTGCAGGTGCAGGCCGAATTCTCGGAATTTTGTAAGTACTTTATTTAAAAAAAATCAGTACAAAAAAAAATTATGCTTAACATTACACCCATAAATAAACTATTCTAATAGATAAAACCTTACACTAGCTATTTACTTAGGTAATTGAAACTATAAAACATCAAAATTATTTATTATCTTAAGTATATAACACCTTATAAAGCAAAACATTACACCTTAATACTAAGCAAAATTTCCTTATATAAAAACGACTATATCTTTTTATTGCGTGAACCGATTCTTATAAACTAAACATACAAAATGGTTTTAAGTCTATACCTTTCATTTGAGATCAAAAACAACGTTATATCTACATAAACAAAAAAGTAAGTTTTCAAGTTACGTAATTATGTATGAGAATTTTCGTCTAACAAAATTCCTTTGCAATTTTACTGTTGATGCTTCTAATGAGAATTACACATAATTCTAGCATGAATCTAACTGGAATCGACTTGGAACATTACATAATAACAAATTCCTATTAGAATCTAGTTAGATACCGTAAAATGCTGTAACTTTGCCTGGATTTTGACATTTTTTGTTCGTATCTCTGAACCTATTTATTATTATGGCTTTTAAGGAATTTCAGATGGAAAACAGACCTTATGCCTAGCATAGTAGAACTCAAATCTATTTAAATCATGCCGTTTTACCGAATTACAAACGCTCAAAGTCGTAGGCAAAGTTGTAGGTAAAAGACACAAGTTTGCCTAGAAGGATATCTCAATAAATATATTGTTGATCTTTCCAGTATTTTAATTCCGTGCGCATGACACACCATGGTTGTCCCCGACAGTTACATTAGTGCCATGAAGGTAGTATTTTTTTTTTCATAATTACTAGGCAATGTTGTAGCAGGTACCACAAACTTTTCATACAAAAATGTCGTTGCCTGTAGGGTTGTCCCAAAAAAACAAACGTGTTTAAAAAAATCAAATTTATTAACTTTTTTCAATTGGTACTTCAGTACTTATGAGTAAAAATCACAAATGCAATGTTTTATAAAATGGCTTTACCTAAAAATATTAGAGTTAAGTATATCTACATAATTAACAAGATTTTTGGTTTTTAATTTTATTATAAGATAAATAAGTAATGCAAAGTATTTTAAAATAAAATACTATCTTTTAATAAAATTAAAAACCAAAAATCTTGTAAATTATGTAGATAACAGTACTTATAATAATGAATAAATATAAAGATATAATAATAATGAATAATAATAAAGATTTTATTAAGTATTATTATTTATTTATTAAATAAAATAAAATGTATTCAAGTATAAAGTAAGATTATGATTTTAATTAATTAATTTTATTTTTTTAATTGTGAAACTGCCATGTTATTTTGGAGTTTCTTTTGTATAATAATTTTGTCTACTCTTCTCGTCAAAATCAAGAACGACTAAATGGCAGAAAAATCGCAGATTATCTCGTATTGAATTGTCAAAAATCGAGATAACTAAGGTGCCATGTTAGGGTTTGTCGATAAAACATCAAGTTTGACAGAACGAGTCGACTATTTTGTATGGCAGCGCTGTCAGAAAACATAAAAGTGCAGCAATAGACGACAAATTACTCGCGCGAGAGAGAAAAATTGTCGCGTGTGTCATGTTAGGCCTACCAGGCACGTGCACGCGCTTCCATTGGTTGATCTAGGCAAGTTATCATGCCTAGATCAACCAATAGCGATTTCAATGCCTGCCGGCCGGCGACGACACTTGAGCGTACTCGGTCGTAGCCGAACGGATCACGCACGGGTGGAGCCGAGCGGCGCATGCATTGATTCGACCAGGTTCCAAACTGGATAAATTGCATGCAAATATAACATTAGCATAATAAAAATATATCATTAATAAAATTCGACTAGTGACAACCCTAGACCCAGGCAAAGTTGTGTCACTCAAGTTTCCAAAACAGTGCACAACATTGCCTTCTAAGTTATTTTAATGAAATCGTGTCCTCTTCATAAAAATATCAAGCCATACGGAAAATAGATAGTATTTTCTTACCCTGGAATGTTATACTTGCACGAAAACACCATTTCTGTAGTTAAAACTGCAAAAGTTATAGGACACTAAAAATACTCACCCACTCGCACCGGTGTTTGTCGCACAACTGACGGAGTAACAATAAAGTTACCATTATAAAAAATGAAAAATATGTTGCCCTAATAATGTAAAATCAATACCAAATGGTAAAAAATACAAAAAAACTAAGCAAACGCGAAATATCGTAATCGAAACGTAATAGGCTAAGTTGGGGCTAGTTGGCAAAGTTACAGCGTTTTACGGTATTGAATATTTACTTAGATTTTGCAACTTTAATGTGAAAAATTTACTGATTTTCCGTGTCGGCCTAGCCGCTAGTTGCGCCCTGGTGCCCCAGATAGGGTCTCAAAAGACAATCTTATAGCACATTCTAACTGAATTATATATGAAATGCTAAACCTTATTACATAGTTTTTTATGTTATTGCGCTAATATTCGTGTAGGATCACCTGTTATTAGCGCCTTGGTGTGTCGATCGAGTCTCGTCGCCGACACCAATAGTCAAGTACATGGTGAAAAATGTTTTTCGTAACCCACTCATTTTCTGATTAATTTCATAGTGAGGTCTAAGAAAATAAAAATTATCCGACTTTTTATGATACTTACAGCTGGAACCTTGTGAGATGGTTAGCGAGATCAAACTGGAGGAAAAGTGGTCATTGAAGCGTCTGTCATCTCACGCGTCATGGGGCTGCTGGCTGGATCAGTACCGTGAGAGACTCGACAAGGAAGCCGGTGAGGAATCATGTGTAAATATTTTTACTTGGGTCCCCTTTGAAATTAATATAAATAGCGTAAATTTTTATTGTAGCTTTATCAACCCGCCCCTGGATAGCACGAGTGAAATCTACTAATGCGGCGACATGTTGCTACAGCGTCGTAAATTCTGTGCAATATCTATGAAGTATTAATGTTCCCATCAAAATTCCGGAATAAATTCTATGGTGGTGAAAACCGCACCAAAATCCATTGTGAACTTTAGAAGATTCCGATACTTGTTCAGAGTTTGTTGTTGGTTGGTTTCAGTTCAGAAATAGAATTTGATATTTTCAAAATTTTAAGGATCATCCATGTCTTTTGGCGTAGGTGTTCTTCCCGTGAACAGTCGTGATTGTGGCGTAGCTGCAGTGGATGCGAGCTCTTCGGGCTTGTTCGAGGATGAGCGGCGCCGACGCATGTTGAGCGCCAACCCCGTCTACGTGCCTAGGAACTGGCTGCTGCATGAGGCCATTGTTGATGCTGAGCAGGATGATTATCAGAAGGTTTTTAGATTAAAATTTTTAGGTTCTTGTTTTCAGGGTTTGATTCATAGAAACGTCTGAAAAACTACGCGATTCTGGGCTCATAAACCAACCGCTTTCTGTGACTGGCGACTGGTCTAGTCACACACAATTTTGAACCATATCTGTTACTACTATTGTGGCGATGAACATATCGCTCACCTAAAATTTCGATGTAACATCCCTACGGCAGAGAGCACATCACTACGTTTTAGACACAAGAAACTGACGTTTACTTTTTCCCGGGTGTTAGCATATTATTACCCTATAATATAATTGTAGTCTGTGCATATTATTAAATAACCAGTGTTCTAGTGAATGGTTTTATTTCAATTATTGTTCGGGAGAATATAGATCCCGCATTGGTGACCCCGACTACAAAATCACGCTAGCTACACCTGTACCTGTAATCAGTAGCCAGTGCCAGACAAACAAGTGCCAACGCCCCGGCGACGGAGTGCCCACTCCCTGCATCTGTCGTCGTGTTTCAAACGAGAGCAGAAACCATAATCTTGACATTGATTACGACGCTGCCGACCAAACACAAACTAACACAATCCCAACGCTGCGCCGGTCGGCCTACGGTACGTCTACGCTACGGGAACTTCATCGTGTTTCTGCAGGCGTACAGACTACAACTTGCAGTTGGTCCTTACGACTGCAATCGCCGGAACAACCGCCCAGAGTGCATGATTGCATGTTGTGTGTGCTTTGAGTGCAAAGTGTAAAGTGTAATCTGAACCAATAATAAGCAGCACTGGACATTCCTCCGCCTCACGCAAGTTTTTAGTTCTTTTTCTTTTCTAACTTTACTGCTAACTAATAACTCAAACAATTTGTTTACACACTTTCCTAGTGCTCAGGTACTTACTAACAGTCTACCTGCCTGCTTACATTTAATACCTACTTAGGCACATACTAATAACAACATTAGGCTACGCCAATCCCATTTTGTTGAACTGCATTGGACTTACTCAACGATCTGAGTGAATGATCAAAAGTTCTTATTGTTATTTACCTATAGAAACTAGTTTTGTTAGTGCCTTTCTTTTCTTTGTATTAAATAAAAAGTGCAATCACATACCTAATAACATAATTATCTAAATTGTTGAAATAAGTGTCTGCGACTAACCCGCATCTTTAAAAAAAAAACTTAATATTTAATATTACTCAGCTGATTGATCGAATTTATGGTGTTGTAAAATTCGTGTATATTGTTTGAATGCTTACATACCGCTAACACTAGTTACTTTTAGGTTTGGTACTGTAGCCACCAAAAAAAATACTAAATTGTTTGTCTGTTCTGCGGTGCTCGGGTGTGTGGTATATTGCTTCTTGCTGTGCATAGGTTTTGCATCATGGTGAATGAACAGCTTCAGGCACAACTTGAGCAAGCGATGGCAGAAAATGCAGCATTACAAAAGCGACTAGGTCAGAATGAAGTGGAGGCAAAAGTTTGTAGGGTAGCAGTGAAATTACCTACATTTTGGGCTGACAAGCCGGCAATTTGGTTTGCACAAGTGGAAGCACAATTCCAAATTGCTAATATTGTTGGTGATACCACAAAATACAATTATGTAGTAGGACATCTAGATCAGAGGCTGGCAGGCGAGGTTGAGGATATAATAACAAACCCACCAATAGAGCGGAAATACGAGAAGTTGAAAGAAATCCTCATACAACGACTGTCAATATCGCAGGAGAAACAAGTAAGACAGCTGCTAGGTGACGAAGAACTTGGTGACCGGAAACCGTCCCAATTCCTTCGTCACCTGCGCTCTCTGGCTGGAACGGTTCTTTCATCAGATGACAATATCATACGCCAACTTTGGTTGCGTCGTCTGCCACAACAAGCTCAAGCAATACTAGCGGCACAGGCTGACCTCAATTTGGATAAAGTGTCGGAGTTAGCTGACAAAATCGTAGAGTTAGCCCCATCACCTGCTATTTGTTCCACATCGGCAAGTTCAACCTTAACTTTAGCTACATTAGCTCAACAATTAGAAGTGGTGAGTAACCAAGTAGCTGCACTCTCGAGGCAGCAACACCGTCCTATACGTGACCGGTCCGCATCTTCCGGCAGGTCAGCATCTTCCAGTAGGTCAGCAAACAATTTCAAGAGATGTTGGTACCACAGGAGATGGGGTGTTAAAGCAACCAGATGTACTAGGCCATGTGACTGGGAGTCGGAAAACGAAGCCAGCGGTCAGTAGCGGCGGCAACTGATTGCGATAACATCAGCCGCCGCCTTTTTGTCACGGACCACGTGACCAGCCGCCGGTTCCTAATTGACACTGGGTCAGACCTATGTTGTTTTCCGCATCGATGGTTACCGTCACGCAGGCAGCCTACTGATTATGAACTAAGTGCCGCTAATGGAAGCAATATACAAACCTTTGGTACAGTAAACCTTAAATTAAATTTTGGTTTGCGCCGAGATTTCACTTGGCAGTTCGTGATAGCCGACGTCAGCACAGCCATTATTGGTTCTGATTTTTTGGCATTTTATCACCTTTTACCCGACTGCCGAAATAAGAAATTGGTCGACGGTACTACTGGACTAGCAGCTGTTGCTTCCACCGCTAGTATTGACCAGCCCAGCGTACGAGCAGTAGCGTCTGGTAAGTCAATATTTACTCAACTCCTGGCGGAGTTTCCAGATATCACTCGACCTCCCGGTTTTCCTAGAGTCATCAAGCATGACACAGTGCACTACATCAAGACCACAGACGGACCCCCTGTCTCCTGTCGACCTCGACGTTTGGCGCCGCAGAAACTAGTCGCGGCTAAAAAAGAATTCGAGGAAATGGTAAGATGCGGGACGGCCCGGCCGTCAAAAAGTGCCTGGTCTTCACCTTTACATATGACCGTTAAAAAAGACACCACCTGGCGCCCTTGCGGTGACTACCGCGGCCTGAACGCCAGGACCGTACCAGATCGATACCCGGTTCGGCACATTAATGATTTCGCCCATAACCTCGCTGGTGCCAAGGTATTTAGCACACTCGATCTCGTTAAAGCTTACCACCAAATTCCGATTTTTGAGGAGGATATTGCAAAAACTGCCATCGTGACCCCGTTTGGCCTCTTCGAATTCCCGTTTATGACCTTTGGCTTAAGGAACGCTGGCCAAACATTCCAGCGTTTCATCGATGAGGTCACACGGGGTCTCGAATTTTGTTTTCCTTACGTAGACGATATTCTCATATTTTCCAAAGACGAGTCTACCCACCTTCAGCACCTGCGCGTCCTCTTCAAACGGCTGCAAGACTACGGAGTAGTAGTAAACCCTTCTAAGTGTGTCCTAGGTGTCAGCGAAGTCGTATTTTTAGGTTACCACGTTTGCGGTGATGGTACGCGCCCACCTCAGGATCGAATTCAAACGTTGCTGGATTTTCCACCACCTGAGACAGTACAAGGTATGCGCCGGTTTCTGGGTATGCTGAACTACTATCGTCGATTCGTGCCTCGTGCAGCGAAATTCCAGGCCCCATTGATTGACGCATTGGTTTCAACTAATAGTAAAGGTGCAAAGCCATTTCCATGGTCACCCGAACTCTTGCAACAATTTGAAGCTTGCAAAAAGAGCCTCTCCAACGCAACGCTGCTGCAACACCCAATCAGCAGCGCTAGGTTGGGTTTATTTGCTGACGCATCTAGCGTTCACATTGGGTCCTGCCTTCAGCAAAATCTAAACGGCCAGTGGTATCCACTTTCCTTTTTCAGCAAAAAGTTGACTCCGCAGCAGGCACAGTGGCCAGCTTATTACCGTGAATTATTAGCGATCTATGAGAGTGTCCAACATTTTCGGTATATTTTAGAAGTCCAGCATGCAACAATTTTCACAGACCATAAGCCCCTTCTGTACGCCTTTTTACAGCGACGTGAGAAACTTCCACCTCCACAACTTAACCAGCTATCATTCATTAGCCAATTCACGACTGACATCCAGTACATTAAGGGAGAAGACAATATCGTGGCCGACGCTATGTCACGCATTGACATAGACGCCATCACTCTGAATCAAGATTATGAAGCGTTGGCTAGGTCACAGGAATCAGACCAAGAACTTTCTAATTTATTGCAAGGTGGTTCCAGTCTAACACTAACCAAAATCAGTACATCAGGGACCAACACTCCGGTTTACTGTGACATCTCTACTGGTAAGCCTCGTCTCTATCTGACCCCTTCCTTCCGCCGCGCTGCTTTCAATAAGTTACACAATTTAAGCCATCCCGGTGCTCAAGCTACGACACGTTTGGTGGCAGAGCGTTTTGTCTGGCCTTCGGTTAGAAAAGATTGCCGAGCCTGGTCCCGATCTTGTGAAGCATGTCAGCGCAGCAAGATTTCAAGACACAATTCTTCCCCTGTCGGTAATTTTGACACACCATCCGGTCGTTTCATGCACGTCCACATTGATATCGTTGGTCCATTGCCCGTCTGTGATGAATACCGTTATTGTTTGACCGCTATAGACAGAGTGTCCAGATGGCCCGAGGTTTGGCCCATGCGATCCATTACCGCGGAGGAGGTAGCAGAGACTTTTACCAAAGAATGGGTATCTCGCTTTGGCGTCCCGGCGGTTATTACTACAGATCAGGGTTCTCAATTTGAGTCTGGTTTGTTTCAACGATTACTGCAGCAATTCGGTACCAAGCGCATTAGAACCACCTCTTATCACCCCTGCGCAAACGGGATGATTGAGCGTGTACATCGGCAACTTAAAGCGGCTTTAATGTGCCATAATGACTCGTGGGCGAGGTCCCTTCCGATGGTTCTGCTTGGAATGCGTTCGGCGTATAAAGAAGATCTCGAAGCCACGGTAGCAGAATTACTTTACGGAGAGCCTCTCAGGCTCCCTGGAGAATTTTTGGTCCCACCTTTAACATCAGGAATATTAGAAAACCCAGTTGATTTCGTCGTACAGCTGCGACACAAAATGTCATTGGTACGACCGCTACCAGCTAGTCGACATAGTGAACCAGCTTCATTTATATTCAAGAATTTGTCGACTGCTACTCATGTATACCTTAGAGACGATACCATCCGAAAAGCGTTGCAGCCACCCTATACGGGTCCCTATAAAGTCCTGGAGCGTTCTGGTGATAATAAAACATTCACCCTAATGGTAAAGGGCAACAAGACCGTCGTAAGCGTCGACAGACTCAAACCGGCTTTCATTGATCATTCCGATCTCCAAACGACCCAAACTACGCAATTTCCCACCCCGGCTGATCCTCCTCCACGGCAAGCCGTGAGGAATAAGTCGCCCGAGCCCTCAATCCTGCAACAGTCAATACCGGTTCATTTGTCAGTAAAGCAGCCCTATACCACACGCTCGGGTAGGCGCGTTAGATTTAAGAATTATGATTAAGTTCCTCTTTAATTGTTTATTGATGTGCTATTATAACTGTGTACGATGTTAGTTATTTTAGCCCGGTTTTGTTCTCTCCGTAGGGGGGTGGTGTGGCGATGAACATATCGCTCACCTAAAATTTCGATGTAACATCCCTACGGCAGAGAGCACATCACTACGTTTTAGACACAAGAAACTGACGTTTACTTTTTCCCGGGTGTTAGCATATTATTACCCTATAATATAATTGTAGTCTGTGCATATTATTAAATAACCAGTGTTCTAGTGAATGGTTTTATTTCAATTATTGTTCGGGAGAATATAGATCCCGCACTATTAACGAATTATTGTGAATTCAGGTACATTTTCTGCTGGACGTGCTTAAGAAACCGTTTGAAGTTCAGGCCGAGGCTGAAAAGCGCGGGTTTTCTGCACAGCCGCCTCAGTGGGCGTACGCTCTCAAGATTAGCTGCTCTAGTTAAATGTTCTTGTCTTAAATAAATATTTATTGGTTTTTCATTTTTGTAGTCTGCTTATTTTATTTCCACTTTATACTTACCTACCTATATTAGAGTAGTGGTGTGGTGGCTCAGTGATGGTAACGGCCGCGAGTTACGAGTCATAAGTTCGAACCCTGACAAGCGCTTTATGTAAATTATTTCATCACCACTGATCTCAAAACGGTGAAGGAAAACATCGTCAGGAAATCGGCATGTCCCAGAACCAAAAAATTCGGAGACATGTGACATCTAGGTACCAACCCTTTTTGGGTCCGCGTGATGGATTACGGCCCACTCCCTCTCACCGAGAGGAGCCCTGTGTCCCAGTCCCAATCCCAACAGTAGGGAAATTGTAGGCTGATTATGCTATAGTATAGTGGGTTGAGAATTTGGGATAGAGAGTAAAGAGCGGTTTACCCGACAAATGACATCACTGAAACATCAAACGTCTTATGAAAGTATTGTAAGTTGGTGTCTTCCTAGAGACTGTTTTTATAAGCCATAGATAAGCCGCTGCCTGAAGATTTAAATCTTTGCCGCCACCGCTGTTCTAGGAAACCGTAGCTTACGGCACATCATGAATTTCTAGAACTGTCTATGTTAGCAAGGTAAGCGCTACTTTTTCGAATAAACCCGAAGATCTGAAGAACCCTGATAAACCTGAAGAAGATTCTCTTGTAACAGAACAACAAACATTCGCCCAACGAATATCTAGAGTCAAACGACAATATGCATTGCCTATCCACAGTGCATACCTACCTACCTGACTATACCTGCCTGATACCGTCGATCATTATTCGTTGATACGAGAGAGGGTGGCTTGCGGACGTTGCTGCGGTGGCAAGTATTATATTAAACAAGCGCTTTTAACTAGTAATGTACAGACGCCAGCACATCAACCTACTCCAAAATTTCCCAATCAACATTGAACCTTATTTTTTAGCGATAAAGTTGAAAATCTATTAAATAAATTTGACAGATTGTAGTAACTTGATGTGCTGGCGTCTGTACATTACATAACTGAACTGTTACATATCTGTCTGAACTATTCATTATAACGAACGCTAAAAACGCTGTTATGTAGATCAAAACAAAGACACAAATAAAGCATGCAAAAAAATGCACTAAGGGTAATTTACACGAAAAGACTTTATCACCTTGAGGAGGTATTTAATTGACTCGTGTAAAGAGTAGGTACGCACGAAATGTCAAAGTCAAATGTCAATTCGCTTGTCATGATGACTGGCAAATGACAGATAAAAATCTTTATTTTTCATTGGGCATTTCATTTGGCATTGGGAAAATCAACTTTATTTTCTAAGTTGTAAAGCTAAATATAACGTACAACATTTTTGGCACAACAGTGCGTGGACAACACATGTTTACAATAATATAGAGATTATTAATATTTCGTAATAATTACACAAAACAGGATTTGGTGAAGGTACTTTTATTAAATTTGCTCGATGAAGCGAGCTTTCTGTGTCTTAGCAGCTCTTATGAACGAACAGAAGCCTAGTTTAGTTGGAAAAATGAAACCAGTGACTAACTTTAAAGACTGGAAGTTCAGGGACACCCCGAACTATGCCGCGCTACCCATTGATGAGAATCCGGAGTATAATGTGCCGACGGCTGTAAAGGATGCTGTATTTTCTAAGGTAGGAATCTGCCTGTATGGTTTTGTACCTACAGTAGGTATATCTTTTATTGAAGTATGGTCTTGTCAGAGGGTCTCTCTTGTCTTGAGGAGCTCGTGGCTAAGTAATAACAAGCCGCACGGGTCGATCCATCAGGTTAAGCTACGCTTGCCGGGGTTGGTCAGTGGATGGGTGACCATCTTTACATACCGAGACTCCTCCGTGCCTCGGAAAGCACGTTAAGCCGTTGGTCCCGGCTGTCATTTGTGGATCTTTGACAGTCGTTACGAGTCGTCAGAAGCCCGAAAGTCTGACACCAGTCTTACCAAGGGGTACTGTATTACCCAGTTACTGGGTTGTGGAGGTCAGATAGGCAGTTGCTCCATGTAAAATACTGGTATTCAGCTGTATCCGGTTAGACTGGAAGCCGACCCCAAGATAGTTGGGAAAAAGGCTAGGAAGATTGATTGATTGTCTTGTCAGAGGGTCATTCATGGAGGTGTTTGGGTCGAAAATGACACTATTCAGAGTGTTCAAACTATTTATTTGTATAGGTACCAACTGAGCCTCTAGCTGGTAAGCTACACCTAGTATGTGCTTCTGATGATGCTCTCAAAGATTTGCTGGACTTGGACCCTGCTGTGGTGGAGACTGAGGAGTTTATCAACTTTGTTGCTGGAAGGTACCTGCCTGATGGAGGCCTGACTGTTTCACACAGGTATCACTACCTATTATATAGTTTATGTTTATGATAATCCAAATTAATTTATGAGTTTGTGTATCCAATCTTCTACCACGCACAATGATCCACCTGAAGGACTATATGCGGAAACCAAACCCCATAACATAGACCCAATCTTCTGACTACATAAATACAACAGTTTAAAAAAGTAGGATTTGGTAAACTGTTCTTCCGTAACATTATCCTATTTATCAAAAAATGTATCCTATATCTATAATATATTTCTTTCTGTTAATAGAACCATCAGTTCTCTTCTCTTGTTTGCCCCCTTAAACCCCCTTCTAAGATTGTTATGAATATGGTGATAAAAACAATTTTCCAAGAATAAGATACTTGTTTAAAGTATCTAATTCCAAAATTACTAAAATACACAATCACACACTAACCCACACCCTCACACACAAACACACATTAGTGTTACTGTATTGGTTCTCTGTAGTCTGAAATAAATGTTTGACTAACCAAATATTATAAGTAATAGAAATAATTCTGGCAATTTATTACATAATAAAAACCAAAGGAAAGCAAAGTACTCAACATTATTTTATCAAAATATTGCAAGAGTGTAACTTAGGAGTATTTTGCCTATTCTTCTAGATCATGAAGATCATGAAGATCATGAAGAATTAATTCTATTTTCTTGTTAATTTAGATGTCAAAATGCCTTTTTATGGCCAACTTGAAATAAATGATTTGACTTGGAATACTTAATGCAAATTTTCAGATATGGTGGTTACCAATTTGGACATTGGGCTGATCAACTGGGCGATGGAAGAGCTCATACCCTTGGAGAATATGTTAACAGGTGTTTAATTTGCATATTTACTAAACAGCTAGAAAGAGTATGAATTTATAACAAAAGCAATGTTTCTTTCCCTATTCTTCACTGCAATTGTTTTATAGAGACCTTATTTGCATTAAACCAAAAAGCTAAAACTAGCCAATTTATATTTTCTCTACAGCAAAGGTGAATCCTGGCAGCCACAATTAAAAGGCTCAGGTGAAACTCCGTACTCTCGGTTCGGCGACGGTCGCGCGGTGCTGCGGTCTTCAATCAGAGAGATGATCGCGTCTGAAGCGTGCTACTACCTCGGGATGCCCACTACTAGGGCTGCAGCTTTGGTGGGTAAGGAGGCTTGATGTTGAGTTTTTTTTACCCGACTTCGGCGAAGCAAAAAGGAGGGTTATGATTTTGACCGGTATGTATGTATGTAAGTATGTATGTATGTATGTACATATGTATGTATGTATGTATGTATGTATGTATGTAAGTATGTAAGTATATATGTATGTATGTATGTATGTTCATCTGTAACCTCATAATTTCTAAACCACTGATCATAATTTGACAAATGAGGTATCGTTGGAAGTGTCCTGATTGTCCGTTGGTTATAGGCTATGTGACGTTACATTTAATTCAATATGGCGCCCTCTAGAGGACATAAAGTGACGAAAGAAAAAAAAAATTATTTTTAAGCATACCATGTTTGGTATCAAATGAAAGGGCTTGACGAGCACATTACAAATATGTATTTATATTATATTTTCAAAGTAAATAAATATGTTTAAATAGTTAAAAACATGCAAAAGTGGGACTGTGCTGCGTACGGCGCGGCTGTAAAATTAATACCTATTATATAATTAAACCTATACAAAAAAAAAAATAAAGCGGTTCTGCAAATACTCTAGGAAATTATATCCCCAAAACAAATTAAATAAAAAGCAAGTTTAAAAACTAAAACCCGACTACTGAAAAATCACGCTCTAAAATGTATGAAGCAAGAAAATATTTCGGACAGAAATCAAGACATAGGTACAAAAATGGTCAAAGTAAAGCCGTAGTCGCATGCCTGTCGGCTACAAAATTATAATGACATGCGACTACGGCTTTACTTTGACCATTTTTGTACCTATGTCTTGATTTCTGTCCGAAATATTTTCTTGTTTCATACATTTTAGAGCGTGATTTTTCAGTAGTCGGGTTTTAGTTTTTAAACTTGCTTTTTTTACATTCATTTTTAATTTGTATCTATATTTTTGTTTGTTATCCTATAGCTGCGCAAGGGCCTCCCCTATTTCCTTCCATAGCTCTCTATGTAGGGCCCTTTTTTTCAAGTTCCGTTACCAGTGAATATATTATGACTATGTTAGTTATGGCATTAGAGCGGATTACTTAAGTATACCTAATATTTTCTTAAGGTATCTCTGAAACTGCTACAAAAAGCAATCACAGAGTGTTGTAGCAATATTAGTCCAGCTGAGTAACGTGGATGCAGCAGATTACTCTGTAAAAGAAAGATTGACAGCTTATGGCTAAAAAAAGTGGTGATACATAGGTAGGTAGAGATCGTCTCTAATAAAAAATTGCATTCCCTTCCACTACTTGTTGCATACACATTTCAAATGTTGGTGGGTATAGAATTTTTGTGGAGGGGTGTGCAATTTTAAGTTAGACCATCTCTCAACACCCTGAGCAGTCTGCCCTTGCACTACCTTGCTGAGCAATATTTTTCTTTTTTCTCAGTAAGCGACGACCATAAAGTATGGCGAGACAAAACCTACAGCGGTCGAGCGAAACAAGAACGTGCCGCCGTAGTGATGCGCCTAGCCAACGCGTGGTACCGAATCGGATCCCTAGAGATACTGGTGAAACGACGGGAGCCGCACACTTTGAAGACGCTAATCGACTTTATTATAAAGGTAAGTTATTAGTTATAGTGATGCGCCTAGCCAACGCGTGGTACCGAATCAAATCCCTGGATATACTGGTGAAACGACGGGAGCCCCACACTTTGAAGACGCTAATCGACTTTATTATAAAGGTAAGTTATTAGTTATAGTGATGCGCCTAGCTAACGCGTGGTATCGAATCGGATCGCTAGAGCCACTGGCGGATCCAGGATTGTCGTTTGGGGGGGCTTGACCTCGCTGAGGATTGGTTTTGGCAAAGTAAACACCAAAAAACCTGAAAACATAATACTTATGATGACAAATTGCACCTAAGGTAGAGTAATGCTTGCTAAAAAGTTTAATTAGAATAATATCAAGTTCACCTTAAAATTTCTCACGGAAGAACTCAGA
The DNA here is from genome assembly GCA_948150665.1 of Conistra vaccinii. NCBI lineage: Eukaryota > Metazoa > Arthropoda > Insecta > Lepidoptera > Noctuidae > Conistra > Conistra vaccinii. The sequence continues at coordinate 12,073,098 of OX411336.1, read as the reverse complement.
TGCTTTTGGGGGGGGGGGCTTGAGCCGTCCAGACTACGTTCAAACTGACAGAGTTTTAGTTTTGAAAGTTTTGTAATATTAGTATAGATGAATTGTTCTTCAAATTATATCGTTATTTTCATTTACAGCACCATTTCCCTGAAATTGAGAAGTCTGGTGAAGACAAATACGTCAAGTGGTTTTCAGAAGTGGCACATAGGAATCTTGATATGGTGGCGACCTGGCAGGGTAAGTAAAAACGTGATATTTTTTTTTTATAAGTAAGTTAACAAAAAAAAAAAAAATCAAATGTAAATCAGCTGAGCCAAAAAAAATCGGTGGCAAAAAAACGAATACAACCTTAGTTTTTGTTTATACTAAACCTCTTAAGGGGCATTGTACTCAACATTATGAACATTTTTAACTTTGGGACCAACGCCAAAATCGCGAAAAAAAAATCTGCCTTTCTCTACATTTTGACGAGATACGCGAACATAAATGTAGGGAACAGCAGTTTTTTTTGTGAGTGCAATGACCCCTTAAGAGGTTTAGTAATAACAAAAACTAAGGTTGTATACATATAATTTTCGATAAAAAATTATTTTACCTATAAATTTTCGTTTTTAGGTGTCGGCTTCACTCACGGTGTTTTAAACACGGACAATGTGAGCCTGTTAGGCCTGACCATAGACTATGGTCCGTATGGGTTCATAGACCATTACTACCACCATTATGTGCCCAACACTTCAGATGATATGGGGCGATACGCGTTTAACAGGCAACCCGAAGTAAGTCCATAGTATAGTACGTATAGCGATAGTTTTACTGTAAAAAAACACATCTCATCACATACAAGCATAACATAAGCCCGATTTCACAAAAAAAAAAAAAAAAGTTTCGCATGTGCGATTTTTTCCCACGGTGATTTTTTTTCGTGCAATTGATTTTCAACGCTCTGCTTAGCGCCGAGACTTGAAAATCTAACAGTCTGTTTTTTCAACGCGCTGGGACGAGAGTGCGTCCCAGCGCGTTGGATTCCCAGCGCTCGGTTCAACACTGAGAGTTGAAAATCCAATGCGCGATACAATCCCGCCGCGAGCGTGGGCTAACATCACGCCTGTATTCCCCAAAAGGTGAGGCAGAGGTGTACATATAGTACATCCACATTTTGCTAGTTATGTTTAAGTTCCATCCATGTATTATGGGCGAGCCTATTGCCACCAACCGCAACCGAGCACAAATCCAGACTCCGGGCTGCTACTGAGAAATTCTGCCCGACCTGGGAATCGAACCCAAGATCTCGTGCTCCGCAGTAGCGCGTGTAACCACTAGGCCAACAAAGCAGTTATATACAACATATTGCAAGTTATAAATTACAAATTAAAAGTAAAAACCCTAATGGGCAAGTCGACTTGCTTAGACGACGTACGAGTATATTTAGTAACCTAATTTGTTCTATAGTCGTAAAGAACCCTGTAAAAAATCGACTCGTGTTTTACCTCTCAACGAGGTATCCTCAGAATGACGATTAAATTGTTGCGAACCCACGACGTGTTGCCACGCCAAGCGCCGAACGCGAGTGTCTCTGCGTTCGTTGTCTATTGTATTTTATGATGGATTTCCGCAAAGTCACGCCTGATCCAATTAACTATGCCACATTTATGATAATATTTCCTGTATCGTAGGTGCAACAGACACACATTTAGCATCCAAAACCCACCGTCAACGGTCTTCTAGAAAACCGTAGCTTCAGCGGCATGTGAATATGTAACGATCGTACTTTATATTGAAAATGGACTTATTGCAGATTCTTATATGGAACTTAGACAAGTTCGCTCAAGCTCTGGAACCAATTCTATCGGAGCAGCAGAAGCAAGAGATCAAAGACATTCAAGCTACCCTCGAAGAATACGTTAAAACTAAAGTATTGTAAGTTTATCTTTTCGCGAAATGACCTTTATTAGAATGAGCGTAGGGTATATTTTGTATTGCCCAGCCACTTGAAGTGCCTGCATTAAGTATGTCGAATCCTTCATATATATCATTTTAAATGTTATGTTTCAGAAAAACATATCTTCTAAAGCTTGGACTCATAGAAATCAAAGATGGCGACGAGAAATTGGTGGAAGAACTGCTTGAAATGATGCAGTTGAAAATGGCAGACTTTACAGCTACTTTCAGGCAACTTGCTGAGGTACCTACCTACCTACTTAGTAACAATACTACATAACATCACGCCTTGTTTCCCCGAAGGGTTTGGCAGAGGTGTACCCATAGTACACTCATATATCGCCACTTCGCCAGGTGTTATAATAGGTACTTTGCTTGCTTAATAGCATTATTTTAGCCTTTCGTGTATAAGTACTTAAGTGGAGAGTTTGACAGTCTATCGGCTAGTTTATCATCGTAAAGCCGCGTATTTATTGAATACAAAGTTGATAAGCAGTTTCACAGAGTTGCACAGACTTTAATAGGTGCATTTGATTTAAGATCCTTGAATGCCAAGTTTTTTGCCGTGTCGGAGCTTATATGATGAGCGATTTCCTTTAGATTTCCATACAATTCCAAATTGCCCATCGTCCTCTCAGCGCCTTAAGGTCATTTTAAAATCTGTTTTAATTTCAGGTTAAGCCAAATGAGTTGACAGATAAGACAGTACTAGAGAAGAAGTGGTCTCTGAATAAGTTAAGCGAGTCGCCCAATTGGGAGAAGTGGGCGCTTGAATACAATACTAGACTGAAGAAAGAGAATGGTAAGCACCTATGTCTCTTTATGTATATTAACCGATAATAGTGATTAAGGGCGGATCCAGGATTAATTTCTGGGAGTGGCACATGGGCCAGACAGTTCCATGCGTTTATTCTGAAAGTGTCGTTTATCTGAATAATCAGCCTATTAATGTTCCCACTGCTGGGACACGGGCCTCCTCTCTATGAGAGGGAGTGGGCTGTAATCTACCACGTGGGCCCAGTGCGGGTTGGTAGATGTCACATGTCTTCGAATTTTTTGTTTTAAGACATGCCGGTTCTCGGCCTCAAGATGTTTTCCTTCACCGTTTTGAGAGCAGTGGTGATGAAATTAATTCACAAAGTAAAGCGCCTGCTTGGGTTCGAACCCACGACCTACTACTCGTAAGTCGGGGCCGTTACCATTGGGCAACCACTGCTCTCACGTCGGAAATTGATGTCAAATATTTTGCTGTTTTGATTAATTTAACTAACTACCAACTAACTGTATACTAACTGTAACTGATAACTGTATGGAAATAAGAAATGTGGCTAACTATCGAACTAGAATTTATATTGATTATAAAACGCAATAATTAATATCGTAACACCGAATATTTAGTTTTAGATGTAAAAAAAAGTTTTTGGAAACCTTCCAAACGCATTTTTTACACCTAAGACGGGTACAACATCAAATTCAATGTTGTAATTGCAATTCATTATTAATGTTCTAGTTCGCTAGTTAGCCACATTTTTTATTTCCATACAGTAATATTGCCAAATTAATCAAAACAGGTAATTTTTTTACAGCTATTTGCGACGTTGCCAACTTTTGGGATAAACGATAACGGAAATGTCTCCCAAATCTTGTATTGCATTATGCTGTTTTTGGAATTAATTCTTTTTCAATTAAGATATGGTAACTCAATTCACTTCAATAATGAACTCTGAGGAACCTAAGCTAAGGTAGCCCTTAGGTTCCTCACCTAAGGTTCCTCAACGTTCATTATTAAAGTGATTTCTTGATAGATATGCATTCAGGCCAGTCCATTCAGACGATTCGATTTTATTTTACTTTAAACGTTTGGGGGCGGGGGAGGGCACGTGCCCCTGTGCCTTTCCCTGGATCCGCCCTTGTTAATGATAGGTATTGACTCAATGGGAGGTTGCTTGCTTTTGTAGTACCTACCTATATTGAAAGTCCGCCAAAACACCAAGGCAAACATTACATTATTAAAATGTCTTTGTCAAAGAATAACTTTACTTTGCGAGTTTCTTGCCTGTTCTTCTTCATAGAGAACTACGTTTTGGAATGGGCCACTAGCTTCATCTTTCTGACTGACCGACTCTTTGACAACTCAAAATTGCTTGTAAATGGTTTCATTGAAATAAATGATTTTAGTTTGAAACACAAAATCAGCCGGAAGACGTTTTCTGAATTAACAGTTAGTAGTTGCTGATGTATTGTAAGTCCAATTAAAGTAAATTATAATTTTGTCATAATTACAGTGCCTGAAGAAGAGAGAATCGAGCGAATGGTCAAAGTCAATCCAGTTTATGTGCCGAGAAATTGGATCCTAGAGGAAGCTATTAAAGATGCTGAGAACAATGACTTTGAAAAGGTATTAAGTGCGTTAAATTAATTTCTACAGCGTCTCCTGCTAACTTACAAAAAATAAACTTATTTCCTAAATGTTGAAAGAAACTGCGACACATTGGATTACCTGGACTCGAAAAAACCCTAATCTAGCTAACTTTTAAGCAGGGACCGAAAACCTGTTACTTCTATCATTCTATGACTAAGGTTACCGCTATCTGGGTAACCAAGACGAAGAAACATGCGCCCTCTTTTAGGTTACCGTTTTAATACCGGTTACACACACACTAGCGATGCGCGCCCTTTGACTAATGCCGACGGGACGTGTAATATTGAGGTAATTTTTGTTTCGGTCAATCTTCCTAGCCTTTTTCCCAACTATCTTGGGGTCGGCCTCCAGTCTAACCGGATGCAGCTGAATACCAGTATTTTACATGGAGCGACTGCCTATCTGACCTCCACAACCCAGTAACTGGGTAATACGGTACCCCTTGGTTAAACTGGTGTCAGACTTTCGGGCTTCTGACGACTCGTAACGACTGTCAAAGATCCACAAATGACAGCCGGGACCAACGGCTTAACGTGCTTTCCGAGGCACGGAGGAGTCTCGGTATGTAAAGATGGTCACCCATCCACTGCCAACCCTGGCAAGCGTAGCTTAACCTGATGGATCGACCCGTGCGGCTTGTTATTACTTAGCCACGAGCTCCTCTTATTACTTAGCCACGAGCTCCTCAATAATTTTTGTTTCGGTAACCTGTATTAATACTGGTTGTATTCAATTTAAGGTACTTTAGCTTTAAAAATACCTGTTGTAACCGAAAAAATACCCGTATTGATCATACCGGTTTCGGTCCCTGCTTTTAAGAGCAGTCCATTTAACTGTTGCTTTCCTAATAAATGTCCATTCATTTCAGGTACGATTTTTGCTGAAACTCTTCAAAAATCCGTTTGAAGTGAACGAGGAAGCCGAAAAGCGAGGATATTCAGCGCAACCACCGAGCTGGGCTTATGGACTTAAGCTTAGCTGTTCCAGTTAAATATAAAATACTACTAAAGTACATGCTAGTGTCGTGCCGTGTCGTAAAATGATGCTACGCAAATTAGGCATAGATCAAAAACAATAATATCAAAACTTTGCTTATATATAGATAAGATTTTCTCTAATGGCTGGTCCACTCCAAATGCACCTATAGCGTGAAGTTATTTTAGCACATAAGGGCGCGTCCATTAATTACGTGAGGCGATTATGGCGATTTTTCAACTCCCCCTCATCCCTTGGTGATATTTGGCTCGAACGCCCTCTAACGCCACGTGAGATTTTTGAAAATGCGTATTTTTTACGTTAATCTGTTGTTGATTTTGTTGGATTTATTTAAATAAACATAATTTGCTTAATAATTTTTATAATAAGTACTTATTTCTTATAATAATTACCCGTTTTCTCGCAATTTAACACTGTATCTTGCGGAAAAAAATAATTTGGTTATATTTGCCGAACCCCCTGGTGAGATTCGGCTCGACCCAATGGCTGTTTAATTGTTTTTTTTATGTAAGGGTTTGGACCGGTTAATGGACCACTAACCTATATAACCACTCCTTTAGGGCAATGGTTACAATGTGAAGTAAGCAATATCTTGAAAAGATATTAGAATAAGACGGTACTATAAAAAAGTAAGGATCCCAGTTAATTATTTAGTATGTATCTAATTTATTATTTTTGTAACAATTTATTTGGTAATATAATCTGTTATGTTATATATTCTGCTTTTAATTTACCCCAATCCATAACCATGGACTTATCTAAAAAAACATTTTAAACTTGTTGGTAAGACTGGTTCAAATTATAGAGGAGTTAAAACAAAACATACAAAAAAATACTGTAATTAAAGATTCTTTCCATAATGTTGGCATTTAAACTTAAAGAAAAACATATTTACAATCAACATAATTTCCTCTCTGGTATAAAAATGACCAGCATTAATAATATTCACTTGTAATCTTCATCTCCACTATCATCAGGTTCAGAGTAATCTTCATCAATTTCTACCTTCCTTCTTTTAGGTTCTGGAACATTCTCTTTCTCTTCTATAGCCTTCTGGGCTTCTGTTTGGGCAGATCTATGGTGGAAAACAAAAGAAATTGTCTTTGCTAAGTCCCAGCATTGTTTTAGGACTAAATCGGCTAAGTTTTTCTTGTCTGCACAATGGTACCAGTTGGACAAATCGGAGGTGCAGTCAGAATTTTCTGGGGGAATTGTAACTTGAATGTTGTTGACACATCTTTTGCATTTGAATTTGCTGTGCGTGTCTGATAATGTGTTTTCTTCTAACCTAAATAGATCTTTCAAGTCCTCAGAAGTAAAGTGTCTGAGAGATTCCTCATTTTGATCAACAACTGTGTCACTTAATGCCTTTTTGTGTGCTTGTCTTTGGAATATCTTTTCCTCAATAGTTCCTGTTGCTAGTAGCCGATATATGTAGCAAGGTTTCTTCTGTCCATCACGCCACACTCTTGCCATGGCTTGGTCATCATTGGCAGGGTTCCAGTCAGGGTCAAACATGATTAGTCGGTTTGCTCCAATAAGATTGAGGCCACAACCACCAGCTTTGGAACTCAGCATGAATATCCATTCTTTATTCTCCTTGTTGTTGAAACTCTCGACTACCTTAGCTCGTTTCTTGATTGTCATGGAACCATCAAGTCTCACATATAAATAAGATCTCTTTCTACATAGTTTCTCAAATAAATCTAAAGTTTGTGTATAATTAGATACCAGTACAATTTTGTCATCGGTATTGGTTTTCAAGTTAGCCAGGATACAATCTAAGATCATGAGTTTTCCTGACAATTCTGGCTTCACATCTTTGACGTCATAATTGCTTGGTAACAGGCTTAGAGCCTTTTCAAAACCTTCAGATCTTTCCACTATCTTGTCATAAACTAAATCAGGATGGTTACAGAGTTTCTTAAGAGTGGTGATGCTAGAAAGAGCACTGAGGGTGTTCTTGTCTCCATTGCCATTGAACTTATTGCGGATAGCATCGGAATTGATGAAGTTTTTGTACAGTTGTGTCTGAAGGGGAGTCATCTTCACACATATGACTTGTTCAAACTTAACAGGCAGGTATTTAGTGAGTAGACTGCTTGTTCTGCGGATCATGCATTTGTTGACAATAGAGGTTAAAATTGCTAGACATTCCTGTGCCTTTTCTCTTTCTGAAGCTGTTGCTAAAGCATCTTGCCCTCTTAGAATTGCATTTTCATATTTCTTCTTGAATTCATGTGCTGTGCCAAGGATACCTTCATTGACAAAATGTACTAAACTGAAGTATTCAGTCAAATCATTCTGGATTGGCGTTCCTGATATCAAAATTCTTCTTTTAGCCTTCAAACCCATTAAAGCTTGGTATGTTTGGTTCTCAGAGTTCTTCAGTCTATGGCCTTCATCACATAGGACTAATCCCACTTCAGATGAATGGAGAATATTGGTGTAAATTCTAAATGTTTCATATGAGATGATAAGAACTGGGGTGGCTACTCGAGTTGTGGTAAATGTGTTCATATATTGCTGTAGTTTTAAAGTAATGTCAGCTTTTGACCCTCCATCCATGGCCAGAGCATTGATTCTTTGCCCTAGCCATTTATGTATCTCATTGTACCAATTCTTGACCAAACTACTTGGGCAGACAATGATAGCCTTACAAATTGTAGGTTTACAGTCAGGTCCTTGCCTCAGAAGTGTCCATAACAGAGTAATACATTGTAAAGTCTTTCCTAACCCCATTTCATCGGCCATAATGCAGCCATAGGCGTTCTCTATTTGTTGTCCAGTGACGCAGTCATACATAAACTTCACTCCTTCTCTCTGATGAGGTCGTAGGATATTCCCCAGCACTGGATCCACGACCACAGCCACTCTGATGTCATTAGGACTCATTTTCATCTTTTCATGTTCAGGGATGTAAGGCGGGCGATACAATACCAAAGCATTCGGTTCATCTGGATCGTGTAAGGCTCGTCTAACCTGTGTCCTCTTTAGACCCAAGCTTTTACCACAAAATGAGGATACATAGTTCGGTATAGGAACCTTGAAAGGCTTGTTCAGTATCTGCTTGATTAAATTCTCGTGTTCAGAAGCAGTTAATGCTTGAGAAGCAGATTTCTGAGTCAATGGTATCTTCGTACACTCCCGCCGTTTATTTCGTTTGGATTCTAGCAGTGGGCTTTTGAAGACATTGTCGTTAGAGCCGACCTGGCTCGGCGCTAGGCTGCGCCGCATTTTCAATATTTTTACACCATTCAAAACACGGAAATTAAACAAAACAAGACGCACACCTGTTATTACTTGTTTGGAAAATTAAAAATAAAATATTGAAAATTCGGGGTTTTTGACATTGACGTTTAACTGTAGTGTTGCAATATAAAATAGTTGTACGCAGTACGCACAATGACCTATAAAAGTACGCATCATTCGTTTTGGCTTTTGGAGTAGGCGGCCCTAAAGACGGGTCCACTGCGCCATGTTCTCGTGTTTTACTTAAAACCAATCGGCAACCAACTCAAATCGGTTCAAGTGGGTTCAAGTTTGATGTTTTTAGAACAGTTTGCCGTCTGTGGTACGGTCAGCAACGTAAGTCGATGAACACCTCTTATTTCCCTATGCAAAGATAAAAATAGATGTAAGATTAAAAATAAGACAGGCAAAGCTCTCGTAAAAACAGAATAGTTTTGGGAGCTAGACAATTAGTAAGCAACTATGCTGTGTGTGGGACACTCTGAAAGGTTTTAGAAAAAAAAAACCGAATGAAGTTATTATAATAGCTCTACTCACAGAGGATGTAACTTTGCTCTACTGTTTTTTGAAATACTCTCCATCCCTATACAGTTTAATTAAAAGCAACGTCGCATTCGATGGAACCACTGAGTTATCTGACTAAACGTTCATGCCTCTTCACGGTGTTTTTTGTCTTCGGTCAAATTTAAGGGCTGTTGGGCTTCCTGACGCTTAAAATGCTCATGTAAGATTTATTGCACCATACGAATGCTAGCTTGCCCGAATCTGTCGGTAGGCCACTCTCTTATCAGTCTCTATCGTGCGCTGCACAGTACGTAAAGATATTATCGTCAGTTGTCACCGTTGCAGGACGACCCTCATGCAGGTCATCAGGAAGATTCCTACGACCACGCACAAACTCATTGGACCAGTTGTAAACAGTGAAGTCAACATCATCAATTTGGCCGTGTATTGTGGTTAGAATCGGTTTTAGTCTAACCAAATTCGGGCTGAATATTTTATTTTACATGGAGCGGCTGCCATCTGACCTACACAAGGAAATACCAATATTTCCGGCATTTTTGGCAGCGAAAAGAGTATGCGTAAAACTTGGCACCTTTTAAATCGGGTTAGGAGGTGCCAGAAAACCAGCATTACTACAGAATTCAGTTTATCAGCCGTACGAAGAGTAGAAATCGGTGAAATAAAACAAAACAAAGGTTACAAAAATACTTAGTATTAAAATGAAAACATTTAACAAAAACTTTCTCTTACTTTTTAAGTTATAATCGGTACCTATCGATGTGTCACATCAATACTGTACTATAGTTTGACAAAAAACGCTATACCGCGCCTTAGGCACGTGCGCGGCGAAACGGGGGGGCAGTGCAGGTCGCTCATTCGTAAACACTCACGGTCCCCCCCCGCCTTGCCGTACATTCCTGAGGCGCGGTACAGTAATTTCGGTCAAACTTTAGCATGATTCATCACAGACAATTTATTAACTTAAAGCATATTGTAGCTGATTTTAAGTCCGAGAAATAGTATGGGGACATGCGATTATAGCTTTCGAAAATGTATGATTTTAATAACCTCTTTGCATCAGAAATGATGATCATAATTAGTTATAAAGTTTATAAAACTTAAGACACACAAAACGCATTTGAGCGAATACATGAATACATTTTAATTTTAAACACAACATTATTAACTTATGAAGTAATCCTTCATCAAAATTATAAAATTAGAATCACTCAATAGTTCATTAGAAAAAAAAAAGGAAGTTCTCATTTTCGGACAAGCAAGTAGTTATTAAATTATGTCTAACAGTGGAATAAGATAGCCTAAAAGGCTTGATTTATTATTTAAAAATATGTTTGTGCGATAACTGGTTTATATTTTGAATATTCAATGTAATTACAAGGCATAACTTTTTATTGCATTTTTGTTGACATAAATGTTCCATTACACAGAATTATAATAGAGGAAGTTTTTTGGACAGATCCTTATTTTTTTGAAGCCCATTGACATAACTTGACAACATGTACTATGACGTCACAATCGCGGTGTTAGAATGGCACATCGAGTATTACAAAGTAGTCCGATGCAAACTTTATGGCGCCTCGGAGGCGAGTCATACCCAGCGCATTAAAAATATCACGTGTCAGCGGGGGAAAGGGGTGCGGTACTGCGCAGCGATAAACGCAATTCAGAGGCGCCATAAAGTTTGACGCTTATTATACACAGATATGAGTGACAGAGACGGCGCTCTACAAAGCAAACTTTTGAGATGAAAATTTCTGCAGGCGCAATTCTCGCTTTTCCGAATAGTGAACGAAACTGAACTGTCACGGATCGGTGACGCTGAATCGCGTATACACGGCTCCAGTTGGTCGGTGACGCAGGATCGGGTACACTCGGCACGTCGGTCGGTGACGCTGAATCGGCTATACTCGGCTCGTCGGTCGGTGAAGCTGGATCGCTTATCACTTCTAGCACGTGGTCTCATAACCACAAATAATCTCTTGTATAGTTTTCAAAAGTTTTTTTCAAATACTCGAGGTGCCATACAGAAGTCAATGGAACTAGAGTCTTTCGCATCTTCCTTCAATGATTTCTCGGCAATGGCGATCAGATAAGTAACATTGTAGAATTACTTCTTGTTATTACGTATAACTTTAATGTTAGTGCCTTCGAAGACACAGTCAGTCCGTGATGGGTACACGTTCTTGAGATTACCTTCAGGATCGACTACTTTCACCTGGGGGAAAATATAAGTTGTGTTAAAAGTGGAATATCCCTCGTGTTACTAAAAGCATTGATTTGTTTCCGCTTATCTAGAGGGCCTTGGAAATGATAATATCATCCAGATATCGTATGTCAATACCATGTTAAACTTAATGTAACATTACGCTTATATTTCCGCACGGGATGGGCAGACTTAGTACACTGACAGTTAGTCAGTAATATTGTATAATGTCAGTAAACTTTTACATAAAATATTATCAGCATTTCGTATAATAGTTCAGAGATCGAGTTATTTTAATTTAACATCACTTCCAATAAAAAAAATATTATGATAAAAATGACTTTCATTACTGACTGTACTATGTCATCATTTCAGTCAAGAGACGCCCATTGCTGGACATAGGTTTGCAATACCATAGCATCGCCACATCAGCCGTACTATGTAATTGCAAAGAATATCACAGAAGGCGCACTCCGCGTTTTATAGGTAGGAAACTACAAGTACGCGGCGGGCTCGTCTTGTCGGGCCAATTCAGCGTAACGTAGTCAGAAGATAATTATAAGAGTTACGCGATAGAAAGAGAGGCAACTTCTAGGTGAATATAACTGTAGGTAGGTTAGCACTGTGCGACCTGAATTGCACTTTATTGTGTCGTCCTAAAAGTCGCTTTTTATTTAAACGATTTTGTGGAGTGAACCATCCATTTTAATCTGTGGTAATTGCTACAAATTTACATCATTTTCTTACCTGCTGCACAGTGAGGCTGTGGTAGGCAGCGTCTGGGTCCTGGGGTCCTATTCCTAGCAGCAGGCACTCTTGCAGCAGCTTGTTCATCACAGTCTTGCAGGCGCCGAGCGACGTGTGTGACGTCACTTCTACGAACATTGCCTTAGTTTCTTGAGACATCTGAGGACAATTGTGTTGTTAGTCATGGACATTTTGTTGTGGAAGTCCTACAAAAGTTACAGTTATTCGGTGTCTCTTCATTATGAAATACTAGCGGTCCACGATTTTGCCTGCGATCCAGTACCCTAATTACGTAATACACGATCAAACAGAATCGTTTTGAAAAAGATTGCTAATCCATTGCATATTAAGTTTGAAAAATAATCTGCTCAACAACGTAAATAAATAACGCAATGAATATTGTTGAACTGTCAAAATTAAACAGATTAGTCAGAAATCGGAATCGTTTACGAAAATGTGATGCATAATTAGATAGCTGGATGAGCCATGTCCTTCTCATGGATGTGCCAAATTTCGTCCAAATCCGTTCAGTCGTTTTCGGTTGAAAGCGTAACAAACAAATAATATACAAACACAGTCATTTGCGCATTTATAATATTAGTTACGATTTCAAAAAATAAGGATTTTTAATGTTATCTTTTTCTGGTTCTGTCTTGGTCTGGTTTTTAATGTTCCTCTTTCTCTTCGCTTTGTTACGCCGCGTCCTGAGCAAAAGCCGAGCGTCGCACGAGTAAGCGATCGATGCAATCGTTAATATGTATTATGTATGACCTACAAACGCGAGCTGATTGATCGCGCCAGTATTGTAACTTATTTATACTGGCGAAGCGAAGCGAAGAGAAAGACGAGACCAAAACCAGAAAAAGATAAAATTTAAAATCCTTATCCTTTAAGTATTTCATAATAAAGAGACACCCAATAACTTTAACTTTTGTAAGACTTTTGATATAAAATAATTTCAGTGAAGTTTGATTTGAAAATAATCAAGTCAAATTACTGTTCACTTAATTATTACTAACTTATTAATTATATATTATAATCCTATTCATCAACATAGTGTAAATACCTTAGTATCCTCTGAGTTAGTAATAGGGGGAAAACTGATGACCTTCCCGCTGGCGTCTTGCAGACAAGGGTACACTGGCTTGCCTTCCAATAAGTATAAGTACCTATAACAACACAATAAATTATGTTAAAACAATTTTAATTATTCACACACAGGTACAGATGAATCCGGATAGTTCACACTGCATTTTAGGTATGAAGTTACAAGTACGAAGCCGGCCCATCTTGTCAATTCAGTGAGTGTAACGTAGTTAGAAGATATAAGAGTTAAGCTTTGTGCAGACCAGCACGGCACGTCACGCGACGCGACACCGGTTATTGTTATACCGTGAAATTTTGTATTGCTCGTGTCGCGTCGCGCGACAAGTCCTGCTGGTCTGCCTTTATGCGATAGAAAAAGGCAACTTCTAGGTGAATATAACTGTAGGTAATTAGCGCTGTGCTACCTGATTTGAACTTTATTGTGTCGTAGCAAGAGTCGCTTTTTGAAGTGAAAACTTCTTTAGCGGCTTTGTGCACTTTTTTTGGGATGGGTAAAAAATGTTAAACTCGCGTCAGAACGTGCCGTAAGATCCGTTGCCTAGAAACCGACAAAGTAAACATCAAAATAAATATTCTTTGACATTACGTAAAGATTGCGATTGCGATTGATGGGTAAAAGAACGCAGTCAAAACATACTTCATGAAAAGTGTTTAAATAAATTGTTTATTTTTGTTAGACTATATTTTGAAAATAAATACTACTACTAATGAATAATGTATTTAACCACATAAATTATAGTACTTTTATACCGATAAATAAAGCAATTCGTGCGAAATTATTCCCTAACCATTCTAAAATATTCAAAAATGCACAACGTTAATGTTCAAGTTTTCACTTCTGCCGGCACTCCCGGAGTGCAACCTGTTGTTTTTTTTATTTCAATGGTTTTGCGGAGTGAACTATCTGTATTAATCTGTGCCACAGGTTAGATATGGAGTTAAATTGGGTGCAACTAGAACTTATTGCTGTTTAATTATACACCTCAAGGAAATAAAACATTTGAAACAATAATCATAAATCATCAACTCTTCAAAAAGTAAAAACATGATTTTGTTTTATGGCTTGTTGAACTTTGCATGTTACAAGATTTTTCTGGCTAACAACAACTTTTGTCATACAAAAATTCAGATTTCAGTCTTTTTTGTCTGTCTGTCTTCTACGCAAGCATAATCATGACAAAGTTTTTGGGTACATAAAAATTATTATGCACATACTTGTGTATCCCAGAGTAGACATTCCTCTTTTTCTCCTTGCGCAGAGCCTCAGCCTCTGCCGTAAGCTGCTGGAACAGTTGTTCGCCGGAGTAGGGTCGCAGCCTCGACAGCGGGATCAGTTTCAGGGCTGCTGGGGCCTTTGCTGTGTATACTAAGTCACCTGGGAATATTAAGAATGTGTTGAGTTGGATAATGGCTTAGAATGATGCTATATTAGTGCTAGAAGAGTTCTTACAGATATATGTTGGCTGAATTGAACAAAGTATTTCTGTGAGTGCTTTATATCTTATCATAAATAAATAATTGAGGTAAGCTACAACTTGAAGTTTTTAGGTTCACTCTTAAATATTTTGAAAAGAGAAAAGCTTCACAAAAACAGCAGAGGTATAATCAATCAGGTATAGTACAATCACGTGTTTCGCCAGTATTGTTTAAGGCTTGTCAGTGACACCAAGGCGTTGCTGGCCTTCTTTGAGGACCAGGAGTGGATCGAATAATCATTTTCCCACCCGTACGCAAAATACGCGCTTTGTCGTGGAGTTGCGGATACCAGCCCGTTTTACCTATTCAGGCTCATGTAACGCAAGCCTATTGCCAGCAATCGGGCACAAATCCAGACTCCGGCTGCTACTGAGAAATTCCAGATGGATAATCCAATAACAGTTTGCCTGATCGGGGGATCAAAACTAGGACCTCATGCTCGGCAGCAGCACTTGTGACCACGAGACCAAGCAGTCAAAAACATTACCCTCCTTCTGGTAAAAAGCTTTGCAATCTTGCCCCAAATATGCTACTGAAAACACAAGCCAATATTTCGTATAATAGGCGTGCCTTAAATTTGAAGCTGGAGACAGAAAACCAACCTGGTGCAATCTTGTTCAAGTCATGAGTAGCGATTGTAGCAATATTTCTCTTATCACAGACAGTGTCATGCAACTTCGTCTGCAGCTGTATGAACTTCTTGAAAGACGTCTCGTTGAAGGACAGGTCATTTACAATACAACACAGGATATATGGGCGGACCACTGCTACTTGGGATTCAATAATCTTAACTCGTTGAGTATCATCTTCTACGTGTAATATATTCAAAGAATGACAGAGATCGCACTCCGTTTCTTCAGGTGTGGGTTCTTCCTTCTTGCCCTTTTTTCCTTTACCCTTGCCTGCAGGCTGGGTTTGGTCAACTTTGGGGCAGTGGTCGCGGATGTAGTCCAATATTTGCTTGGTACGACACTGATCAACGAGCTTCATGAATCTCTTGTCGGTGAATTTGTTGCCTTTAAGGTTGATTTCTGAAAGAGAGTCACAAAGTGAGTCATTCTGATGTTTGCTTTCTTGTACAATAATGTTAGGCAATATGAATTTATTGAACCTCAGGTTTGCAATCTGTGGTGCAATCAATAGTTCAAAATAGGTTTTAATATTTTTTATAACAGTAGGTAACATCAACATCTTTATGGAAAAATAAAATTATGTACCTACACTACAGTATAATAAATTTATTACCTTTCAACTTAGGCATGCTGGCTACTTCCCCAGGAACAGTCTTAAGTTGATTGTCTCCAATGTCAAAGTTCTTCAATGATGGCAAGCTACGGACAATGTGGCTTGGCAACACCTCAATAGCATTCCCTTTAATCTTCAGATCAGTCACATGGAGCAGGACAGCGTTCTCCAAGTCCAAGAAACTCGTCAATTTGTTATTTGACACATCAACAGTAAGTAAACTGGGAAAATCTGTGAATTTCGGCATTTCTTCTATTTCATTAGAACTTAAATTGATACTAGTCAACTCTTTCATGTCGTTCAGACTCTCCGGAATACTCTTCAGTTGATTTCTCGACAAATCAAGCACTTTCAATTTCTTCAAAGAGGTTATGTTTTTATTGAAATCTGTTATTTTGTTACCGAACAACAGCAAGGATTGCAAGTTTACCAGACGACTTATATCGTCCGGTATAGCTGATAGACATGTGTCACTGATATTTAGAAGGTTAATATTTGTTAATTGAAATATACCTTTGTCTAAACCATTTTCCGAAATACGTTTCGAAATAGCCGCACCCGCCAATTTGATTTCATGGCGATTTTCCGACTTTGCAGTCGTTACTTCAGGCCATGCACTCATTTTTGTAACAAAATTATAATTTGGAGTAGCGTCTACGCAGCTAAATAGGTATCAAATAAGATTTTAATTAGAAAAAACGCGCGCCACGACGGTTGCAAACAGAAAACATGAGAGAAAATCAAATGAAATGAAATACTGACTGACTTTTGTTTGACACTGACAGTCAATTGTGACAGTGACAAAAGTAGGGCTGTGCTGCCAACATATATTTTGAAATCCCCTAAATCTATAAACTTTATTTATTTAAACTTTAAGCACAGAAATGTACAGAGGCGGACTTAATGCCATAGGCATTTTCTACCAGTCAACCTTTGGGTGATGCAGAGACAAACTGTGGTAGGTGCAATTGCGAAAAATTGAGGAATAAAAATAATATTATAAAATTTTATTCAAATACTAAGATTCACATATACCTATTACAAATTATAAATATAATAAATAAGCTTAATCATATTTAAGCAAATAATCACAAATAATAATATATATAATTAATTGAATATACTAAATCAAATAACTTTCGTAATAGTAAAAAAACGCTGCTTGTGGGTGTGACTCGAAACAGTGGCGGATCCAGGATTGTCGTTTGGAGGGGGAGGTTTGACCCCGCTGAGGGTAGGTAGGTTTTAGCAAAGTAAACACAAAAAAAACCACACAACGTTATATTTTATTTTACCGGTTAAACCTTCAGCTATCATTAACGAGACACAATAGAATTTTAATTGTTATGCCCACCTGATGTCCACTGTAACGGTCAAGCGGATCGCATAACGAGCCTCCTCGGATACGATAATTAGAAAGGAGATGTTTCAAAATGTATGGAGCCTGGGCCAGGTCCTTGTACACTATACAAAAAAATAGGGAAATTCATTTAAAACAGTTCTTAATTGTCCAATTACTTTAAAATGGCTTGGTTTGCTGGTAAACACAAGAAATTACACTTGAAATTGCAACACAACAAAAACCCGTCATGGCGGTAAGCTGTCATTTTGATTGACATTTGTCACGTTTGACATGTTTATTTCACACTGTTGTGACAGCTGACAGTTCTGTTTCTATGATCTGCTGTCATTTTGATTGACGTTTGTCACGTTTGACATGTTTATTTCACACTGTTGTGACAGCTGACAGTTCTGTTTCTATGATCTATGGTTTACTGTCAATGTTTTTAAGCATAGAGTAACTAAATCCGTGAGACGCCATGTTGAAAGTCGATAAAAATTGATAATAAATATCAATTTACTACCACAACAGTAAACATTTAATTGAATTATCTGTATTTTTCCTGAATTCTACGGATTTTTCTCTTTTTTTTGAGATACTGTACATAGACCTGGCCCAATTTGAAACATCTCCTTTAGAATAATATCAGGTTCAGTTTAAGATTTCTCTAGCCCCCCCCCCCCCGGATTCGCTACTGACTAAAAATCTATTAGCAGTTCGCAAAGTAGTTCAGTCGGCAAAGTAAGTAGTGCCGTTATCATAGGTCTGCATTACAATTACAAGTAAAATATTTAATTCCAAATGTCACCACGTCAGACTCTATTGTGTCGACCTGTAAGTGGGTCGGCACGAAACCAGCGACAAGGAGTGATGGCCGAGCGGGGGGCGGCGGGCGCGGCGGCGACGGCGGCAGTACAAAATTGTGTTTCGCGCTCGCGCACTTATACGCTAAATCTAATGGGTTCATTAAGTAAAATCTATTATCCCGACAAACAGGGTTTATTTTGCTAGTTGGCAACCCAGTTTGTAATGTGTCATTTAATTTAACATTTTAAATTCGTTGGCGATGGTGAGACACTGACAAACAACCTATTAATTAGCGTTCTGCCTAATGTCCTATGAGGAATCCTTAGACCATGAGGAATCACCTACCTACCTACAACGTGAAATTTTTACATGAAACTAGAGAAGCATTGTTATTAAGCATATTATGTGATTGTTTGTGCCACGAGTGGCGATACATAAAATCAACATAGGGTAGTGGCACCAAAAGATGAACGACCCCCAATAGATGAACGACTGACCGAAAAATTAAAAAATATAAAAAACCCCGCTAGATACATGTTTGCAATATTTTTTTCAAGTTAGGGTAACATATTTTCTTCCCGATATCATAACAACTTTGACAGTGACCACTTAGACGCGCTCGCAATCTGCCATTGTGTGAGGAGCGCTTCCCACCAAAAATCAGTTTTATATGGAAACCTACTTAAGGAAAGTGCCCTCCTAACTTAAGGATTTTGTCAGCTTAAAGAAAGAATTAATGATAGATTTCAATGGATTTGGTTAGAATAAAATCTTGTTATATCTGGCTTTGATTATATTGATAGTTTTAAACATTATATACCGTATTTTTAGAGAAATTTAGTGTTCAAGTAATGGATTCAATTTTGTTTGCTTGATCCAATAGATGAACGGCGTTCAGGTAATGGAGTAAAGGCATATTTTTACAGCTATCATTACTTATAAACTCACGCTTATAGACCAAAACAAATCAACTCTAATGAATTTTAATAAATGTATGTACTTAGTTACCAAAAGTTGAACACATTATTTTAGTGTTTTTTATTGTTTTTAAGGCTTTATTTTAGTATGAAATCTTGTACTGTTCATCTTTAGGATTCATGCCCAAAATTTGAACTAAGGAATCTGTTCATAATTTATTCGTTCAAATTTTGGGTTTCGTGCCATAAGCTGAACGCTGAAGTGATTTTATTCGTTCATTTTGTGGTTCTTTACCTAATCCAAAAATGAACGAATTGAATTGTTGTTAATCGTCTTCAGATGATGCACTCAAATACTTTCAGCTAAATAGACGGACCTTATTCCTTAACACAGTCCGTATTGTGGCGAAGGTCACTTTTCAAGACCTGCAGCGAGTGGCAAAGACCTGTCTATTGGGCAGAGCCAGTTTGCGAAACAGAAGACCGAAGATGGCAGAATCGTATCCGTCAACTACTGAGAGAGATCGAGAGGTTCTATACACGTCAACCAGTTACCCTGTCGCGAATTTGGCAAACCACCCAAGAGCTAGATTTACTCGACAGTATACCGAAGACATCCCGGACGTCAGCTAGTACGAGATTAGGATGTCTCTGAAGCAGCTTAAGAACAACAAGGCGCCAGCCTTGCAAGGCGAAAGCCGATGGAAAACCCATTCTTAAGGCCCTCCAGAAGTTGTTGACTACAAGCTGCTTTCAAGAGTCATCACGAATCGTCTCGCGCGCTGGTTTGACGACTTCCAGCCTCCCGGATTCCACAAAAGCTTTAGCACCGTAGACCGAAGAGTATAAACTGCCTCTCTGCTTAGCGTTTGTGAACTACGAGAGAGCCTTTGATTCGATCGAGACTATTCGAGACTTGGGCTGTACTGCAGTCTCTCCAACGGTGCCAGATTGACAATCGGTACATCAAGGTGCTAACCGTTTTTGAAACG
The DNA here is from genome assembly GCA_948150665.1 of Conistra vaccinii. NCBI lineage: Eukaryota > Metazoa > Arthropoda > Insecta > Lepidoptera > Noctuidae > Conistra > Conistra vaccinii. The sequence goes on along the minus strand of OX411336.1, from coordinate 12,053,138 downwards.
TCAAAAACATCAGCACTCTCGCTGCAGAAGAATAAGTTTCGAGGTCTGTTCCCAGGACCAGACCTCGAAAACTGTGTGACTGAGTGGTGAGACAGGGAGACGTTATCTCTCCGAAACTGTTCACCACTGCCCTGGAGGATGTCTTCCAGGTTCTGAACTGGAAAAGGGTTGGCATCAAGTACAATGGCGAATACATCAATCACATTTGGTTTGCCTACGATTAGTCATAACTAAGACCATGAAGGACCTCAGTACAATTCTCGATGTCTTCAGTAATTCAGTAGAGCTTCCGAAAGAGAGTCTTAAAATGAACATGGACAAAAGGAAGGTCATATCGAAAGCCCATTGTAACACCCACCCTCATAAAAATCGGAGATTCTACACTCTCACAAGTTGTGGATGATTATGTTTACCTAGGGCAAACTGTTCAGTTAGGTAGGTTCAACTTCGAGAAAGAGGTCAATCGTCGAATCCGACTCGGCTGGGCGGCGTTCGGGAATCTGCGCCTCATATCATATACTACAATGTCTCAAGACGAAAGTTTTTGACCAGTGCGTGTTGCCAGTGATGACCTATTATGGCACTGAAACGTAGTCGCTCTCAATGGGTTATGAGACCCATTGAGAGCGACTACGTTTCAGCAGGCTGAAAGTCACCAAAAGGGCAATGGAGAGAGACCTCTCACGTCGATCACGTAAATAAACTCCAAACATAGACATGTTTGGAGTTTATTTACGTGATCGAATCAAAAATGAAAAGATCCGTAGGAGAACCAAGGTAACCGACATAGCCCGAAGAATTGCCAAACTTAAGCAGCAGTGGGCAAGGCACATTGCTCGCTGAATAGATGGACAATGGGGCCGAATGGTTCTGGATTTACGACTGCGTACTGGAAGACATAGCGTTGGGAGCCCGCCCTCACAAAGTGGACCGATATCGGTAATATTAAAATGCTAGTTCAAGTAATGGGTCCATAATGTTCATAATTAGGGCTCAGTGTTCAACTATTGGGGTAAATCCCCTTTTTTTTCACAAAAAGCAACTTATAAAAATAAATTGTAGATCTAGACGGTTCTTTTTTTAAACAGTCACATCCTGAGGATTATGGCCTAATGTAAAAAAATAAAAAATGCATGAATGTCATAAAATAACTGAGTTACAGCTATTTAAAGTTGTCAAAAAAGCTTAATCGTTCATTTATTGGTGCCACTACCCTAGTTAGTTATGTTTATGAAAGAGTATTGATAGGATTGGTAATAGATACTGGATGGTCTCTTGCGAAATGCTTTTGTCCCGAACTCATCGTCCCGACCTTCCGGTGCATTAAAAAGACTTTATTTAGGTTACCTACTTAAAAATCTGAGTTAAAAAAGGTGTCTCCGAAAGCAGTAAACATGAAAACATCTAAGTAGTAATCTACCCTTTTTTTAATTAAAAGGGTAGATTACTACTTAGATGTTACTACTTAGATCCTATCGAAACCCCGAATGGTATTATTTTGAAGCCCTTTTTTTTTAAATTGGCTTTTTTAATAAAAATAAATGTACCTACTCTACTTAATATAAACATTTTTTTTACTGTGTTTTAGACATTTCAGTAACGCATCTTTAGATAGAGATCATTTTAATTAATAATTGAGGACGCTAACCCGGGAATTACTGAAGCGTATCTACGAAAAATCATTTACAATGCTAAAAATCAATTTTCTTTTCTTATCTTTAGCGACCAATAAAACTTACCTAAAGCTTTCTTTCTTCTTTCTTTTTTCTAAAGCACACTGTAGGAGCTAAGTTCGTTTATCTTCGCTCATGTAGCTACCAGTAGCGGATCCAGGGGGTGTTCCCCTCCCCCAAATCCATCTGGCTAGGGTGTTCCCCCCCAAAACCATCTGGGTTCTTCCGTGACAAATCAAAGTGTTGCAATTATCTTATCCGAGGAGGCTTGTTATGCGTTAAGCAAAACATAAAGTTGTGTGGTTTTTTTGTGTTCAGATACTTTGCTAAAACCTACCTACCCTCAGCGGGGTCAAGCCCCCCCCCAAACGACAATCCTGGATCCGCCATTGGTAGTTACCACATCTTTTCCTACTTCGGTTCACAGTAAAGTTACATGCTCTGTGGTTCGCCTATCATCCAGGGGAGGGGGGGCAAGTTGATATATGGAGGATAGAAAAAGTATGATTTGAAGGTACAGTCAAGAGACAAGAGCACATGAAGCTTTACCATTGTAGTGCGACTCTTACCTCTACGGCGACATTGGGGCCAAAATCGACGCTAGTGGAAATTTGTTTTTTAACTCGGTGGTTTTTTCCCAAAACTATTCAGAACTTTAGTAGAAGTGAAACCTAAATACTTAGGTATTATGACTGGGCGTACAGCCCGGACGAGTTTGAGAATTGGCTTTATAGATATATGTTTTTGAATCTCTAGGGGGGGGGGGGGGGGCAGCGGCCCCCCCTGCCCCCTCTTGGCGACGCCCATGAACACGGGATAGTTACATGAGCGAAGATATACGAACTTAGCTTCGTTCCTAGTGTGGCTTGATTCTCTAAGCAAATGTTTCGCAACAATGACCATACGAAATTCACAGATTACATTGGATCACACTACAGACGCAGATAATAATGCAGCGAATATTGTATCTAACCACGATAAAAAACGCTATCAAACATAGGTAGATTAGTTCTTAATTATTATTGATTGGTTAATTAATTTGTAGTCATGTGGGGTGCGGTCGTGATTTTAGCAATAGCAGCTGGGATTTCGGTAATTATTACTTTTTATAAAAATATTCGGCGTAAATGTTTAATTTAAATTCGTCAAGACCCAAGATCCTAGGTAGAAGTTGCCCATTTATATCGTCACAAGCAGTACCCTAATTACGTAATACACGATCAAACAGAATCGTTTTGAAACAGATTGCTAATCCATTGCTTCATAAGTTCGAAAAAAAAATCTGCTCAACAACGTAAATAACGCAATGAATGTTGTTGAACTGTCAAAATGAAACAGATTAGTCTAAATCGTTTACGAAAATGTGTTGCGTAATTAGATAGCTGGCCTACATAAGCTTCGGTAATCAAGCAGATTGTACTTACCTATAATATTATAAATCTGTGCATTCCAGGCATCTGCCGATGTTCTACAGGCGTCTCCGGAAGTATCACAACATGGTAAAGTACAGCACCTTCACATACATAACGTCACTTACGTCACGCGTTTTTCGTAGCTGCTACGCCTTTAAAAAAATTTTAAAGGCCACATCTTGACCTCTTCCACGATATCAATAATATTAGCTAATTTTTGAAGGTGACTTATTCACTTTAATCAGCCTACTATCAAATATCGAGGATACATATCCTCATTATCATCTCTGCTGTGTATACGTGTAGTTTATACCTCACTTTTTTTTGCTTGTGTCAATTCCCCACGCTTCTGCCTGTGCCAACCTCATGAAGGTTTTACCCCCCGATGACAACCGAATAGGGATGATGACAAAATTTTTCTTTTGTTCGTCAGGTTTATTAAAAAAAAATTGGACACGTATTTTTCTTTTTTTACGTAATAAAAGATTACGGCAATACATTGAGTTAAAACGTAGCACGACGTCACTGACCGGTAGATTTTATACTGACTTGTGACGTAGCGAGCCCCCACTCCCCAACTATAATGCGTTATAACTAAACCATTTTTATTTATTATTATGATAAAGCAGAAAATACTTATCTAATATTTTCCGCAGTCAACAACCCTATTTCGCCTACCCATCTTGCCGACAATAGGATGAACATAGTCAAGCACTCGGAGAGGAGAGGTCTCTCTATAAATTAGATATCTAATACTCGTGTACTGTGGAACTCAGTCAGGCTGATGGTGATACGAGACCATTTATTGCATTCGTAGACTCGCGTATAGTATCAGGATGGGAGGCGCGAGAAGGTCAGTTCCCGTACATGCTGTGGCTGCGCACGGTGAGGTGGACCGGCGACGTCACAGCCTGTGGAGGATCCATCATCCATCGCAGCTGGGGACTTACCTCCGCAAGATGTACTGCTCAGTAAGTAGTTCCACGATAAGTGGTAGTAGGTAGGTACGATAATGGTTAAGGGCCAGCACCCTAATTGCGCAACACACAATCTGTTTCATTTTGACAGTTCAACAACATTCATTGCGTTATTTACGTTGTTGAGCAGACAAATTAGAATATTACATTGGATTCAAAATGATTCATTTATTATGATTGATAGTTACGCAATTATGGTGCAGATTGGTAGTTATTTCGTAGATTTTGAATGTAATTTGGAAATATGTGGACGTAGACCGCTTATCCATCTCTTCTTGGTCATTTTACTTAGTCCGGGTGTATGAAAAATACTGAAAATACTCGTCTTTTGAGAACAGATAATTTCTGGGGTCCTTCAGCGTAAGGTACTTTATATTTATTTTCACAGGCGCATCGAGATCATAATCCAAGCCGGCAGCGTGAACCGCAACACTCCTCTAGTGACCGTGCAGGCCCGCGAGTCCTTCAGGCCACCTGGCTACGAAGACGCCATGCAGCCCCTCACCCAGCCTAACGATATCAGTCTCATGAGGTTCAGCCAGGACCTCACTTTTAACAGTAAGACATATTTGAATAACAGTTTAGAGGTATGAGGAACGGCGTGTAAAGTTTACTTATCCTCTATAGAAAAGGGAGGATCCTCCGACCAGACGGGTGTCGTGTCTGGCGGGAAACTGCCCTAGGATTGATGTTGAATAGTCTTATATTTATCTCGTTCGCACGGTAAACTCTAATTGCGCGATCCAGGATTTTTGTGACGTGTGAGTGGCGATGTAGATACCACAAGAGTTATGTGTATGAGAATTTAAAGGTAGGTAACCAATATTCACCCGTCCTTGTCCACCACACTGAAATTACAGCGATATAATATGTACCTATCACGTATACAAGGAGATTGTCGATCGTAACTTTTTGATATAAGAATAAAGACGGAATTGCTACAGAAAAAATCTCATTCAAATTTTTATTATGAAACTCATGAGAAAATTTGCTGCGGTACGATCGTCCAGGGCGCCAAGTCTACTAATTTAAAAACGTCACAATGGTCTCTCGATGGTGAGTTTTTGACAGATTTGCCATACAAAATCTGTCAAAAACTCACCATCGAGAGACCATTGTGACGTTTGTAAATTAGTAAACTTGGCCCCCTGATCATTCAAGTTTTCTGTTTAATGACAAAGTATTTACTGATGACAAAAAAAATATTGTAATAATGCATGCTAACTACAATTTTCAGACAACATCCAACCGATTAGGATTCAGAGCTCGGCTGACCGGGACCGAGACTACACCAGCGTGGTCATGACCACCAGCGGCTGGGGCACCACCTGGACCTGCACCGAACTTGACTGTAAGTTGTGGGGCTGTTTGATTTGGAACTGACCCTATGGTATTTACTCAAAGACTGAGCGCCGACAGTGGTACGGCGGTCAGCAACAAAAATCAATAAACACATTTTTTCAATCTTAATTATTGAGCATTGCTACTTATAACGTTTGCTCATTGTGAGAGGTAGTGGCATTATAAGAATTTTTATAGCCTGCGCAGACGACAGATTTTTGTCCGCGGACTTTTTTGTCCGCTAAAATAGATCGCTTACAACTGTATCGAGTAACGCAAACGAGGGATTAAAAGTACCGCGTACAAAAGATACATCTGTAAGCGATCTATTTTAGCGCGGATTTTTGTCCGCGGACATAAATCCTTAGTCTGCGCAGGCTATAACTCTTAGCTATTTAATTATTTATTATGAAAAATACAGACAGACAGAAAACTCTGCTGAAAAAAATTGATCAATTGATCAATTTTTTTCAGCAGAGTTTTCTGTCAATTTTTTTGATTTGTAAACGTGACAGTGTTGAATGAACAATGATCTTCTGTTGCTGACCGTACCAACCTAAGTGTGTCGATCAATAGCTTTGAATTTTCGTTTTTACACTCAAAATCGTAAAGCCACAATATTGGACTCAATATAATGTAAGCTCAACTGTACAAAAGCTCAACCACTCATTCGTTTTCTCAAACTTTCCTCTCCAAACCTTCTTCATTTTCTTAAGCTCAAGCTCAAATCTCTCGTTTAACATTTCAGGCCCAACTCCCGTGATCCTGAACTGGGTACACCTGACAGGGATATCGAACTTCATGTGCCTTCTGCTCTTCAACTCCAACTACCTCGTCAGAGCGACCACCATCTGCGCCGGACCTTACAACGTCACCAGTCAGTCTATATGCGCGGTAATAAGAACAAAAACTAAGAATTGACGATCTTAACCTAACACATACCTTCACGGTTTTATTTCTCAAAGGGCCCCAAGAAAGGGCAGAAGTGTATGATTGTTCACACATCAAAAAAAGTTTGCGATCAGTTTGAAAAATTGAAATCTTTTTTGTTACGGTAGACTATATCATAATTTCTCCTTCTTTTTAGATTCTTACAGGTAATGTTTAATTTCTCTAAATTAAAGACTGAAGCCAAGTCAGAGTCCCATGGGCGGCTTTAAAACTCTGACACCAGGTTAGTCACTAACCACACGAAAAGGAGAAGAAGATTGTATAGTACACTCACATTAGACCAGATGTTTCAGTCCCATGGTCATCCTTTCTGAAATTAGTTTATACCGAAGAATTGTTTCTTCGACAGACATACCTATTTGATAGGACAGTCTGAAAATATTCATTTCTTCATTTTTGTTGCTTGCTCTCGCAACTTTATGGTTAAAGAAAAACTGTTTTCAGTGATGTGAACTAACTGCCTTTTCATAATTACCAAGGATTTCTAAGGAGGAGCAGTGGGGGCCCAGTGGTAACCGGACTTACAAGTTGCAAGTCGGGGGTTCGAACTAAGATAAGGCGTTTTACTTTGTGTAATTAAATCATTTCATCACCACAACCACTGCTCTCAAAACGGTGAAGGAGGAAACCGGCAAGTCCTAGAACCAAAAATCCGAAGGTATGTGACATCCACCAACCCGCACTGGGCCCGCGTGGTAGATTACAGCTCTCTCGATGAGAGGAGGCTTGTATCCCCGGCAGTGGGAACATTATAGGCTGATTATGTGATGGAGTTATAAGTACCTAATAATGTTTTTTTTTTTTGGGTGCAGGGTGACAGCGGCGTGCCACTGACTGCAGTCGAAGCTGACGGCGTGGCGACTCAAATCGGAATCGGTTCATTTGCGTCAGCTTGGGGGTGCCACGTTGGTATGCCTGGAGGTGAGTCTGCCATGTAACGAATCTTCGTGTTAAGAACCGACAAGTCGCGGGCTCGAACTCACTGGTGGGCGCGGCCAAAAAGCACGCTATCTCATCTGGCATCTGTGCGACAGAGATAGTATCAGTGATGAGCAGTTAGACGCTAGTCTAGCCGCACGTCTAGTTAGCGCGCACACAAACACCGTTCCGAACTGAAACGATGTTATACGAAGCACACAATAGTGCACCGCCCCGCCGCCACAGAGTACTTTATAAGATACCGCCGCCGCCGCTGTGTCGCTCGCCGCCGCGCCGACGAGAATTATAGATATTATGTACCTATGTGTACCTAATTGTTATAGTTGACTACGGTCTATAAATTGTTTACAAAATTACTACTATCTTCTTATTTCTAGGTAAGTAGGTACCTACTTACTTAGTTACCTATTCATGGACGTACGCATAAGGTAGGTAGGTACCTACTTACCTACATTTTAGTGTTCACGACTGTTTGTGATATTTTTGCTTGTATACCTAACCTTCATACAAGCAAAATTATCACAAACAGTCGAGGTAATTATTACATTAGGTACCTACTAAGCAGAATGCAAATGTGACGAAACTGTTTTGTTTTTGATAAGTTTAAAAAAAAAAACAAAGATAAAATAGGATTCAAAAAAACGACAGATAGATTATAGACTAACCAGGTGCGAACTTAGACCCTCTGATTTCGCAAGTGCCACATTACACCGCTCGACCACGGAAGCTATGAGGACAATGATTAAAACAGCAAACCTATTCGCAATTTTTTTGCGCGTATCAGATTTTCGACGCTCTGCTTAGCGCCGAGAGTTGAATATCCAACAGAGCGCATTCAGCGCGTATCCCAGTGCGTCAAGAAAATACACTGTTGGATATTCAACTCTCGACGCTAAGCAGAGTGTCGAAAATCCAATCGCGAACGTCGCGTCGGCTTACGAAGACGCTATCACGCAGCTCGAACGAAAGCGCGAGGCGAAGATGCGACGCGACGCGGCGTAGGTATTTTGCTAAGTACCTCATAATCAGCTGCTGCCAATTTGTTGATTTAGTAATCTATAGATAGGTACTATACTAGGTTTATCTAAAAATACTAATATTATAAAGCTGTACAGTTTATTAGTTTGATGTTTGAATGCGCTAATCTCACAAACTAGGTAGGTACCTACCAGTTTAATAATTTTTTTGTAGCCTTTGGTTATGTTTTAGGCTATAAAACATCACACTGCTGCTCATGGGAGCCGAGCAGTAGGATAGGTTCCTACGGGAACGCGGGTAAAAGCGTGGGGAACAGTTGGTATAAGTATGTACCTACCTACATATAGTACATACCTAAATACGTTATCAATAGAATAAAGTTTTACCCGACTGCCAGAGGAGGCTTACCTATATATATTATTTTTTTCATATCGTTGTAATATTGATTTACGATAAATGTTATAAGTACCTACATAAACCTTTATAATACATATATACAGTAGCTTCTGCCCGCGACTTCGTCCGTGTGAAATTTCGGCCCCCGACCCACCGCATCGCATCCTATCGCCCCGCGCGCTTTTACTTCGTTTTCGCTTAGCGTTCTTTCTGACTTTTTTCTTTTTTCTCGGCTCCTAAGGGTTGTAGCGTGATGTTAGCGTGTTGTTGCGTGGTGGCCTCAATGATATTATAATAAATGATATTATTATAATATTTTAATTTAATATCATTGGGTGGCCTACAGTCTTTCTCAAGAATGGAGCTAACCAATGCAAAAATATTTTTTTAAATCCAGATAGAGATAGGTACCTACTAAATACCTACTAATCGAGCACTCCCCCCCATTTCCACGACCACAAAATAAAAGCCATAGCGCGCCGTCGCGTCGTCGGCGTCGGTAAAGAGTGTGAATGCAAAGAGCGTACGTCTTCTCTTGCCTACATAGGGTACCTACCAACGTACCTACACAACGCGGCAACGCCGCGCCGGTCGCTAAAACGCCTGCTACACGGTCGCCTACCGCGACCCGACAGAGGTGACCTTGGTGGTTTACAACCGTGAAGATGATGTTTATACGACCAAACGTTGAAACAACTTTGCGGGTCGCTAACCAAGGTCACCTCTGTCAGGGACGTGGTTGGCAACCGTGTAGCAGGCACTTTAGCCTCAAGCAAGTCGTGGCCGAGCAGTAAGGTAGAAAATGTAGGTACCTAAGTAGGTATTGGCCAAAAGAAGATATAATTATATTATAATTTATAACAGAAAATATGCTCGAGGTGGTAGGTAGGTACCTACGAAAATAGATTACGTATAATAAATTGTACAGACGCCCCAGCACATCAAGTTACTACAATCTGTCAAATTTCTTTAATAGATTTTCAACTTTATGGCTAAAGAATAAGGTTCAATGTTGATTGAGAAAATTTGACAGATTGGAGTAGGTTGGTGTGCTGGCGTCTGTTACACAACACAACACATTTTTGTAAACGATTCCGACTAATCAGTTTCATTTTGACAGTTCAATAATATTCATTGCGTTATGTAGGTTGTTGAGCAGATCTTTTTCCGAACATAGGAAGCAATGGATTAGTAATATGTTTCAAAACGATTCAAATTTTGATTGATCGTGTATTACCGTAAAACGGGGCTATTTGGGTTTTTTGGGGGTATTTGGGACGACCCAGGATATCGTACAAAAATATCAATAACTTTTGGTTGGTGTACGGTAGGATTTATTTTATAAACTATAGCAACACATTGACAGTTTACGTCATATTGTCACCTGTCAGTGTCAGTTTATTTCACAGTTAAATTCCAAATTTTGGTAAAAAAAGTCAGAGACTGTTTTTTACATAAAAATTTAGGTGTCAAAACTTCTCCCGCAGCGCAAAATCCTGGCTGGTAAGAGCGCAAATGTTTTTAAATTACGAGTATATACATTATCACGAAGTTTCCTTCCTAATAATTAATTCGCTTATGGTTATAGTTTTTGATTTATGATTGAAAATATGTCTGGGGCTTTTTGGGACAACGATGCGGGGCTTTTTGGAACAAGGTTGAGCTGTTGACTTTAAATGAGAAAGAAACAGAATTCACATTTTTGAATAATGAAGACATTTTTTTTTTTGAATATTGACGTTCTGAAATGTGATATCTAGGTTTAGCAAGGTAAACTTAAAGACTGATTTGAATACCTACCTTATTTAGATACCTAGGTAGATATTTAATTAAATGTTGATTAATGATTAAGTTAGAGAGTGATATGAATCCTAAATGAATACCTAAGACTGATTTTTTTAATGACTTGTTTATGATTAAGAAGAAAATTTTGTTTTGTTTCGAAGATAATTTAATTTTGTAAGAATTTATGATTAGTATTTAGAAGTTTTTTTTTTTGTTTGGTTTTAATTAATGTCTTTATTATGTAAGTATATGTAGATAAGCTTTAAGCTTCATTATTCTTACCATGTAAAGAAGTTTACCTACCCTTGCAATAAACCAGTTTCTGAAAAAAAAAATTTTCTTCTTAAAACCCTAGATACCAATCACAAAAAAAAAAAAAATTATGTGGTTTTTGATATTCTTTGTCCCAAATATCGATATACTTGTTTAAAGTGGCTGTTTTGGCTCAAAATATGCAATTAAACTCCGTTTTTCATAGCTGTCCATAATAGCCCCAAATAAGCGATATTTGGGACAGGCTCATTTTATTTTTTTTGTTTTGTTCCTGTTGTAAGTAGCTGCTTCAAACATATATCTGCAGAAGTAAGGGGCTCTCCGAGATCCATAAAAAAAATAACACTACCATTTTATACGATATAAACAAGATATTTGCTAAAGTATGTCAAAATGTGTCCCGAGTAGCCCCGTTTTACGGTACGTAATTACGGTACTGTTCTTCAATCTTCTGAGGAGCTCGTGGCTAAGTAATAACAAGCCGCACGGGTCCATCCATCAGGTTAAGCTACGCTTGCCGAGGTTAGTCAGTGGATGGGTGACCATCTTTACATACCGAGACTCCGTGCCTCGGAAAGCACGTAAGCCGTTGGTCCCGGGCTCCCGGCTGTCATTTGTGGATCTTTGACAGTCGTTACGAGTCGTCAGAAGCCCGAAAGTCTGACATCAGTCTTACCAAGGGGTATCGGTACCGAGGTCAAATAGGCAGTCGCTCCATGTAAAATACTGGTAGGTATTCAGCTGCATCCGGTTAGACTGGAAGCCGACCCCAAGATAGTTGGGAAAAGGCTAGGAAGATTGATTGGTAGGTAGGTACTGTTCTTCAATCAACCAACACAAATTCACTGACACAGCGTCCACTCAAACCAACAATTTTATTCTAATTTCAAACGATACCTACGATAATTTTCTCAGGGCGAAGTCAAACAGATAAAGTAGGTAAAAGTGGAAACACTACAACACGCACGTGTGTGCCTGAATCAAACGAAAGAGCTTCAGGCGTGTGACATTTCGTGCATGTGTGCGCGAGCGTCACCCTCCGCACCGCGCCACCCGCGCCGGGGAAACATTATTGAGTGAAAGTGAAACGCACAATAGTTTATAGTAAAAGGAGCGCGTCAAAAATTACGAAAAGGCCTTTGGTAAAAAGGTTTTTCTGAAAAAACCACTGCATAAATCAATTACAAATAAAATTTATTGAAATCTTCGATAATTTTGCTGTGTCGGTACGGATTTCGTTTTCGAGATTTCACACTTCTTGTATTACTTATTTACGCCCAAAGTTGCGTTAAAATTAGCAAGAAAAACGAATCTTTGTTGGCTCATAACTTTTTAATGGCTTTTTATTTTACTATTCTGCTTCCGTACAGACAATTTTAATAATGAGACCTAACTATATCATGTTAAACTTTGAATGTACGATGTCAAACAGTGGAGTAAAAACCCTCCGAAGTTTGTATGGAAAAAATATCAAAGTGTTTCACCTCCAAAAGTTGGCAACGTCGCAAATAGCTGTCAAAAATGTACCAATTTTGAATAATTTGGCAATACGAAATAAAAGTGGTCAACTTCGCAACATAGTGTCAAATATTTTGCTGTTTTGATTAATTTGGCAATATTACAGTATGCAAATAAAAAATGTGGCGAACTTAGCGAAACTAGTGAACTGAATATTAATAATGAATTGCAATTTATAACACTGACATTTGGAAAGTTTCCAAATACTTTTTTTACATCTAAAACTAAATATTCGGTGTTACGGTATTAATTATTGCATTTCATCCTTACATATTATAAAACAAAGTCGCCCGCCGCGTCTGTCTGTCTGTCTGTCTGTCTGTCTGAACGCGATAAACTCAAAAACTGCCGAACGGATTTTCAAACGGTTTTCACCATTTAACGGAGTGATTCATGCGGAAGGTTTTAGTGTATAATTCATTAAGGTTTTGTGTAAATTGGCTGAAATATGACGATTATTGTTGAAGAAGTCGGAAAAAAACATGCCGACTGGGAGCTTTACTGGCGTGCGCTGCGTAAACCGTGAGAGATAAATCAAATTTATGTTCTAGAGTATTGTATATCTTAAAAATTGCAACAAAAAAGTCCGCGATGGCATATGTCTATCTTCTAAGGGTGACCCACAATAACCATTTTTATCTTTCAAAATTGTATAGAATTTTCATTGTTATTTCCGAAGCTATTTTGACCGGTATCTTATTAATCCTTATCCAATTAAATAGGTTATTTAAATTGGGCATTCAATTTCGATTAAAATATGTCTTTACATCACATCATTTAAATGAATAGTTTAAGAGATATCACAGTTTCAAAATTACGCGTAACAAAATAATTATGGTTGACAACGCGGGCGCTGTAGCCTACCACTGCGTCCTCTGAAAGTTAGTCAATGATCTTTTCCTTGGCTATTAGTTATGTATTCACGGTAGAACGTTCCCGTGGGATATTTTGCGACATCCACGCGGGCGAAGCCGCGGGTAAAAGCTAGTAATCAATATTTTAGTTCACTAGTTAGCCATATTTCTTATTTCCATACTGTAATATTACCAAATTAATCAAGACAGCTAAATATTTGACACTTATTTGCGAACGTGCCTACTTTCAGTACCTATAAACGCATGCATTTAAGTTTCCGATTGCAAATCATCTACTAAATTATAATTAAATTATCACCTGTTCAATTAAATTAAAATAGTAATACGTAATCGATACCTGCATAATACTATAATAACATATTTATATCCAGGTTTCACCCGCCCCGGCCACTACCAGGACTGGATCCGCCAGGTGACCGGCATCAACTTCGACCAGCGTTTATCAGTAGCTGACGATGTCCTGCCTGATACGGACGCACTACCATTGCCAATATCTCTACCAAAAGAAACAATAACCATGTAATTAAATTCATTTGGAGAACCAAGGATAAAGACGTCCATGACCTTATTGAGTTTTTATAATATTCATTCTTACTTCTATTAAAATAATGATCTACTTATACAAAAATATTGCAGTTATTCCTTATTCTGAAATATCTAGGAAGTCGACACTTTCTGATCGCTCGTTGACCGTGCATATAGGTAGGACCACAGATAATATAATACTACGTAGCAGGACCAACCTACTTGATGTGATTGTAAAAGCATCTACATTATACACTCGAGAGCAATGAATCCGGGTCACTTAAAGAATCCTAAAAATCTCGGAAACTAAAAATGCTAGGTTAATGCAATAAATTGTATTTAACAGACAATGTAATACTCCTTAAATGAAGGTATTAAAACTTCTTAGTTATTGTAAAGTTATATCATAAAAAAATCAAATTTGAAAAAGGGCCACTTTCGAAGATGGAACTACGAAATTACAGCATTTGGTTTTGCTTTTGTTTGTAATCTGTCATTTATGTGGGTACATAAACCATGTTGATAGTGCTCTATATTCATTATTCAAGCTGAAATTATGTCGCTTACGCCTGAAGAATGCACCAGAATACTTACAATGCTGGAAACCGGCCGGAGTCAGCGCGATACAGCCAGGACTGTCGGTGTGTCGCTGTCAACAGTACAAAGAGTTCTCCGACGTTACGAAGAAACTGGTTCTAACCTACGCAGACCAGGAACGGGCAGAACCAGGTGTACCACAGCACGAGAAGACCGATACTTGGTGAACACCATGCTTCGAAATCGCTTTCTCACAGGAACTGAACTCACAAATCAGTTTCGACGCCTCGGAGGAAGTAACCCAAGTGCATGGACAGTAAGACGTCGGCTTGCTGAATCTAACTTAAAACCCCTTAGACCTGCAAACGGCCCTAAACTGGAGCGTGGGCATCGTATTTCAAGACTAAGATATGCCCAGAGCCACGTAAATTGGAGTATTGAAGATTGGTCAAAAGTTATGTTCTCCGACGAATCAAAATTTATGCTCTACAAGCACGATGGAAGACACAGAGTGTATCGAAGACCAGGGGAAAGATTCAAACAAGCATGCATCGAAGAAAAAGTAGCCTACGGTGGTGGGTCTGTACTTGTGTGGGCCGGAATTTCTTCTGAAAGTCGCACAGAGCTGGTGATCATAGAAAACGGCTCTTTAACTAGCGTAAGATATGGGGAAGAAATCCTCAATGATCACGTTGGTCCATTTATGGTCAATTTAGGTGAGGATGCTATATTTATGCATGACAATGCCCGACCTCATACAGGTAGGATTGTGAATGACTACCTTCAAGAGATGAACATTACTCGTATGGAGTGGCCAGCGCGCAGCCCGGATATCAACCCGATCGAGCATGCTTGGGACGAGCTAGGCAGATGCGTAAAACAACGAAACCCTCCCCCAATCACGCTTCGTGAGCTCAAAATTGCTCTCACAGAGGAATGGGAGAATATTCCCCAAAATCGTATAAGGAACTTGGTGTACAGCATGCCAAACCGCGTAAACGCAGTAATGGAAGCACGAGGAGGCAATACGAAGTATTAAAATTCAAGAAAATCGTAATAAAGTTCAAAAATTTCATGTTTCCTATTTTTGTTTTAAGGAGAGATCAGCAGTTTTTTTCTTTATGTAATTTTGTGTTAATAAAATGTATGGTGACTCATATTTTTTTTACTTTCATTTAAGGAGTATTACATCGTCTATCAAATACAATTTATTGCATCAACCTATCATTTTTAGTTTCCGAGATTCCTAACATTCTTCAAGCGACCCGGATTCATTGCTCTCGAGTGTAGTTACTTAGATACGGTCTATCCTTCTTAATATCTTCTAAGAATTTAATTGTAAATAAATATAAATCACAATATTTTTTTATCAAATGTTTACATTTTACAACAATGTGCCATAAGCTAGCCATAAGCCTTACATCATACAACTTATAATAGAAATAGTAAATACCGGAACACGATTTCCACATAAAAATCGGTATCTTCAACTTCAAACGACTGTCGGTCCCTTATGGTCCTTACGACAGGAATATCCCTACAAGTGTCACTCTTCAGCGTAAGCCAAGTAAAGAGTTTCTTTATTTTCTGGACAGTTTCCTGTCTTCTTATCTCGTTGAGAATACAAAATTTCAAATAAGAGAAGGCTTTAAAGTAATAAGGTGCTCCCTTACAGCAGCACTCGCCTGTAAAATGTTCAGAGTCGAGCATAACATCGGTGAGGGAGGACTTAGCATTATCTACAGAGCGCAATGTGTAATGTAAGATTTCAGATATTACATATTTATTTCAGATATTACATCCTCGTCAGTCAGTGAGGCAGTATTGTAACGTAATGCTCAAAATCGAATCTGAAATGTTACATTACAAGCGAATGGTCGTCAGATAGGGAGCACTTTTAAAGTTAAGATTTCGTTCTTAGCTTTAAACTGCATTAACAACTTCTGAAGGGAAGAAAAAGTTTGAATTTTGTTTGTACATAATAGGTTAGGAGTGTCTTTCAGAATTACTGTGTTATAATATAGACATGTCCAACCTAACTGGAGATTTTCATCGGCTTCTTTCTCATAACAACCTGAATTCACTGATAAAATATCAAATAAGTAACAGCTCTTACAGCTCAGCTCATGTCGTGATAAAAATACTATAAAGCAATGCGGTAATAATTCTCAAATCGTCAGCCCGTGTTGAGCAAGCGTGGTGATTGCCTTTATGAGAAGCGGCTTTTGCTCTGAAGTGGGACCGTATAAATAGGCTGGTATTGATAAGGCGGTCGCGGAGCTGATTGCCCAGTATCTGTCAGTGTATCCCACATTCGCCTCGCCACTGACATGACACAAGACGGAAGCTAGCAAACTAGTTCATATACAGAACCAACCAGTTTTGCAGTTTATGTATCCCTTGGTAGGTAGGTAAGTATTTTTTAGAACTGCAAATCGATTATAATGAATTTGTAATTCGCGTGCAGGTGATTTAAAGCAATTATCAAGACTCGACTCGAGATTAAAATTATTTAGAATACCTTACTTAATTATTAATCCTAATTTAAATTGACTTAGTGGATAAGCAGTAAAATTATTGATAGTTTTAACCTGTTCTTATCAGAGCATGTTATCAAAGGAAATTATATTTTAATGCCATATTGTAATCTATGAATTATTTGAACACGTGTTACATAGAAACAATACCATAATCTGATCTGTTTCAGCCCGGATCAGCACTCCAATAGCGTAATACACGATCAATCACAATCTAAATCATTTTGGAAGAGATTGCTAATCCATTTACTTCAGTTCGAAGAAAATATTGTCGGCGTAGGTGGAGAACTAAAAAACAAAAATTTTCTTGCTTGGAGAAATTAGGCGAAAATATGCGGCATGATTGCACGGGTGTTACAAAAATGGTGAAAAGTCAATTTGACCAAAAATCGCAGTAATTTAGTTCTCCACCTACGTCGACGATATATGCTCAACAATGTAAATAATGCAATGAATGTTGTTGAACTGTCAAAATGAAATAGATTCGTCTTTTGATTATCTAGCTGATCAGATTGTGATGATGGGACAACACCACATTTACACTCCAGGGCCACCTGAGCAGGTTTTCCTTGCTTCGACCTATATAACCTGGATCCGGAGTCTATTTAAAGACTTTCTGCTATGCCAAGGGAACACATGTTCAGGTGGGTGATTTTCAGCAGGTGGAACGAATGGCTTGGGTAAGGAAGCACTGTCTCGCCACAGCTTTAGCCTTTCCTTAGACCGTTCACCAGTGAGAGGGAGGACACACTTCATGAAGCTGTTGCGGCTTTTCAGCCTCATGACTTTAGACTGTGTCAACCCAGGTGAATATTTGCGACGAAGACTGTGTTAGTGTGTAATCAAGTCAGCGAAATGTAGGTAAGTGAAAGAAAATGGGGGCATTTATGCAAGGAATTTAAAAGGCTTACTTATCCGATTAATGGCTATAATGGATACCTTTATCGAACGGCTTAGCGTGACTTGGCTTAAATTCATAAGTAAGGTAAAACTGTAATTAAACCTACAGAAAATCCCTCACAACAAATTATTAGGGATTTCCAGTTCGTATTAGCGTGAATCTTCTATGAACCTTCTTTGGTTCATAGAAGATTAATCATGAAACTAGGGTTCGGTGCTCTCTTGGACACAAAGTCTGATTTTGCGGAAAAATATTGACAAAACATAAGTATCGACATAAGTACCGAAATACTCACAGTATTTCTGGAAATGAACATAATGTAGGTCTAGGATAATAGGTGATGACGGCTAAAACTTAAAATTTCACTTATCTGGGTTGCCAGTGTCCGTAGGCGGTCAACTAGATGGCCGTTGGGGCCGAAAGGTTCTGGAGTGGCGACCGCGTACCGGAAGACGAAGCGTTGGAAGGCCTCCCACAAGATGGACCGATGACCTTGTGAAGGCCGCAGGAATCCATTGGATGCGGGAAGTACAGAATCGGTCGAAGTGGCGGTGCTTGGAGGCCTATGTTCAGCAGTGGACGACTTTTGGCTGAGATGATGTATGTTTGTATGAAAATATTGAATATTATAATTATAATAGAGCCCTTAAAAAACTTCCATTTAAGGATTAAAACATTATCATAATAGTAAAGGCCGTTTGACGTCATTTTGATTTAGTATTTTCGAAGTCTTATCGCCTTATCTTTGGATAGATGTTTGTCATACATTTTAATATGTCACACTATTTTACCCACAACCTACATATCCAAATAAACTGCCTACTTCTATACAATATTGTAAAATAATGTTGCTTTTCGTGTCTGTCTGTGTGTGTTGTTTTTCTAACCTACGCTTTTCTGATTTTGATGCAGTTTTCACCGCCATAGAGATATTTTTTTGAAGACTTGTGTATACATATCCAGCATATAATATACAGGGTGTCAGGGACATCGACGCGAAGCCTGATACCATGGATTCAGTACATGATTTTGAACCCCTTCATAGAAAACTGCAGTGTTATCTACTTGACTTGACACAACATTATAAAGAGTAATTTATATTTTTGTTTGTAATGAATAAACTCAAAAGCTATTGGACTGATTTAAAAAATTCTTTCACCAGTAGAATGCTATAATATTGTGCCATCTTGCGTGCGTGCTATGGTGAGGGTTGCGCGGTAGAGGGAGTGCGGGGCGTTGCGCCGCGCTCGCAGTCTTGTCCGAGCGGTCATGGCGATAGCATGCCTAACGCAGTAATATTGAAAACAGTGGTTTATTGTACAAACCTAACCTAAACCACGACACCACAATTATCACTGAGCAAAATAGGCTATAAATAAAGATCGAGAGACACATCTCCCATTGATAGAGATTTCTGCTCGTGTTTCTCTAAATTCTGGCGAAAATGGACGTTACGGTTTTAGGAAAATTTCACAGATACACTTGTTTGTCCTAATTAGGTACATACTTTAAATCACGATGTTCATAATCAATTGGATTATGAATGATAACATCCGTGATCCCCATTCGATATCTCTTAGATATTAGAACAGCGATAGCGTTAGATAATTGGTTTTAAAGTAGGTATTGCCTACAAAATTGTTTTTACATGTATGTACAGGTATACATAATATTTCTTTATGGCAGTCTACGAAGCGTATCGTACCGGTTAAAGCTAGTATTTCTATAAAATTGAATGTACTGGTAACTTTATGATCTACTAGGTGTTGCCCGCAGTTTCACCCTCGTGCACCCTAAACCTTTTTCTAAAATTAAAATAAGGCTACTTTTTTTTTGGTTTAGGGTACACGAAAGCCGCAAGCAGCAGCTAGTAGATCAATACAATTGCTCCTTATAACATTATAGCTATCTTCCAGTGAAAGTCCCGTCAAAATCGGTCAAGTCGTTTCGGAGTTTAGCCGGAACAAACAGTAAAAAAATATTTTTTTTTAATTCGTAATTGACTCTTCAATTTTATTTATTTGTATTGTATGTATGTATAGGTCACAAATATTACGCCTGTCTTCCCCACATGGTTAGGCAGAGGTGTAGCTCATAGTACACCCACATTTCGCTTATGTTTAAGTTCTATGTAATAAAGGGGCGTACCTATTGCCACGAACCGGGCACATATCCAGACTACAGGTTGCTAGTTTGCTACTGAGGAATTATTTATGAAAAAATCCATTAACGTTTTGTCTGACCGAGGAATCGAACCCAGGACCTCATACTTAGCAGTAGCTGTTGCAACCACTACACCAACGAGCCATGATCTATATCTATCTATATTAATGCTAGCTATGTAATGTAACCATTATATAATTAATGTATACAAAATATTGTAAAACCATTTTAAAAGAGTAACGGTGGAGTTTCTTGCCCATTCTTCTCCATACGAAAACTACCTTTTGGAAGGGGCGACTAGAATCAATTCTATCTATATTTTTTTTGTAATTTTGACGTTCAAAAGTGCCTTTTATGTGCCTAATTGAAATAATTTATTTGACTTTGACTTTAACCTTTGGCTGCCACGCTGAATTTTGTCGATAAGGGCATCGGTAAGGGTTTCCAGCCCTTTGAAGATGGTCCTCGTATAAAATCACTTGAATCACGTTCCTTAAGAAACGTTAACATTGTAATCTTTTATTTTATAGCAAAAACTGGACATGGGCAATGTAAATATTATTAGCTACAGTGCCCAGAAAAGCAAAAGGTTATAATCGCAATTCAATAATATTCTTCTTGTTCGCTAGTTAGCCATATTTTTTATTGTATCCATACAGTAATATTACCAATTAATCAAAACAGGAAAATATTTGACAGCTATTTGCGACGTTGCCAACTTTTAGGATAAACGCTCTTAAGGCGCAGATATACGACTTTTAATAATTTTAAATTGGTAATTACTCCTAAACGACTAGTCTTATATATTTAAAAAAAATATATGTTATACTAGACAATTTGCTTCGTAATTTGATATAGAAATATTTTCGGTTATGTTTATACTACATAGTGAAATTAATTTGTAAAGTTATGTCTAACGCGGATAAAAAACTGAGAATTACGCAAAAGGTATCAAGCGTATTTTTCTGAAACCTTCACCAAATTAAGGATAATTAAAATATTAATCTTTTAGTATACGTGTTTTTATTAAAATAGGTACCTTTTGTTTTATGTATTAATAAATTAATAATGCGTCAAATTGGTGATGGCGCTCCTTGATGGGCGAGTCCTATTACTGGCTGGACGTACGACGCGTTGCGTGAGCTCAGTACTGAACATGCAAGCTAACCACTCAAGGTCACTGGCATGTATCTGCGTCTTAAGCGGTCAGTAAGACAAAAAACGTCCCAAAATTGAGAAAGGAGCGTCAAAATACTGATTCCAAGATGGTTCGATGACATGAATGATTATTTAGCACTTACAAAACTTCCATTGAAGGATTAATTTAATATTTATCATATTATAAGATAGGCCATATGACGTCATTTCGGTTACTTATTTACTACTTTATCACCTTATCATTAGATAGAGAATAATCAGATAGAATATTAATTAGTTAGGCTAGAGTAACATTGTACTCATCCAAATAAACAATGCCTACTCGTTTGATATAAATCGGTTTGAGGTGTAGAGCGACTTGAAGAGAACCTGTACTTGGAGAGTTACCCGCTTACCTGAAGTACAAAAAAATATTCTTGAATCATTCCAGCCGATAAACCTTTCATCGTCATTTAGGTTGCATAGTTTCACGTTTTAAATCATTTGCATCACTTTTCTCAATTCTGGCAAAAGACTCGCAACTTCTTTTTTTTTTGTATTTTTTAAATGTCTTTTGAAATAACAGATGCAGAGGGTAATTGATATAAAGGAATGGGTAAACCCTAAGAAAATTGGTAAAACCTTAATACCAACGGAACAGATAATACAATAAATTATCGGCTAATTGTTTAATTTATCGTAAAATATCACACAAAAAAATTATATAAGATGAAGATGGCGCAGTTTTTTATCAGTTTTGTGACTGTGAAACGCTATGTGGTCTGCTGTATTTTTGCTGGCCGTTTCTGGGACGGTAAATACTATTATCTATACTATATACTATAATATTATATAGAGGTAAAATTTGCAAAAGCGGTTGCATATTAAAAAATAAAAAAGCTGCTAGCCGCACGGTTAGCCGTTGAAGTTGAAAATTTTAGTCTGACCAAATAAATTCCTGGTATCGATCCTTTTTTGAGTAACTTGCAGGAATGTTAGCAAGTTTAATAATTTATATAAGTATGAAAGTAACATTCAAGACGATACGGTCGCAAAAACTTATAACTGAAAAATACTTACCTACTATAAAAAAAGATATGAATTTTTGAAGCTCCACCGATAGAAAACTCAAAAAATATACAAAAAAAATTATAACTCGAAAACTATAAAAATCACGGAACATACATACATGGGTTACCCCATGTATGTGTTCCGCGATTTTTGGATATCCCTGGACGTGAGGGAACAATTTTTTTTTTATTTCGGCTCTTTTTGGGCCACTCTGTATATAATCTCTTATCTGTATTTTATCTCGGAAACGCCTTCAACGATTTCGATGAAAGTTGCAATTTAGGGGTTCACGAGCGTGAACAATCGATCTAGCTAGGTCTCATATCTGGGAAAAATCGTTTTGTTTTTTTTCACAGCCTCGGAAATCTGATAAAACGTTGGTGTACCTGGACGATATGTTTATATTTTCACCCCGAGCAGAGCTCGGTTGACCAGATATTATTCATTAAAAATAAATAAAATAAATAAATCTTTATTTGTGGACAGCAGGGTCCATATCATCAGGTTTCATTAAACGAGCAAGACGATCGCGTACTCGCGCGACGGTCGCTTTTGGTTAGGACATGGCCATTCTCTGATTGTAGACGTACCATCAAAGAAGTTCATATCTAACCAGTTTGAAAACAAAATCCCGTAAACACGTTGAGCACATCTAGACCAAGTCTGTTACCGGCCTGGTTAGCTGCCGAGCGCTGCAAGCAAGAATAGTCCTTACGGTGGTTAGTTGTGAACTCCTTTGATGGTACACAACATCACGCCTGTATTAACTGGGTTAGGCAAAGGTGTACCTATAGTACAGTTTCGCCAGGGGCCCGGCGATTGTAGATGCCTGTAAATTGTTTGTTTTATATTTCAGGCGTTCGCCGACCCCCAGTTTATCTTCCCTGAAGATGTAAAAAGTAAGTAAATAAAAGAAATTTAATTACACCAAAAGTCTGTGTATATCTTACATATACTCCCTCCGCCGTCTGTCTGTCTGAACGCGATAAACTCAAAAACTGCCGAACGGATTTTCATACGGTTTTCACCAATGGTTGGAGTTATTCATGAGGTTGCTTAGGGCTACTTAACATTACGCTAAGGCCCTTAGGAGCCGAGCAAAAAGACTAAAGTCGACGACGAGAGTCGGGGGCCGGAGTTTTATAAAAATGTGGCTGTTATTTTAGTTTATCTTACGACTTCCACACGAACGGAGTCGCGGACAGAGGCTATAGTTATAATTATTTGATCAGCTGATTAGGAAAGTTTGACTTTTATGCAGTTCCAATACATTTCCAGTCACATTTGGTTAGCAAAGCGCCGGCCGGCGTCGAGACACAATGTCTCTCTACCCTGATCGAGGGCTAGCCTCTGCACCCTTTGATTGACGCTTTCAATTCACGTAAATTCTACTTGGGTTTCATGATAATTAAAAATCAACTTTTATTGCAAATATTAACACTTATTGAATTTAAATTAAATTAAGTAATTCTATTACTAGACTCCTGCTTTAACAGCTATATAATTAAATAAGTATACTTTCCTAAAATATTTGTATGAAATTTCAATAAAAAAAATGATTCACCCGGGCGAGCGACCCCGGGCACGCACAGCTAGTTATTTTTTTTGTTTGAGTCATTTACATATAAAGACAATAATAAGTACTTCGTACATAAACTGGGTGTATCATAAGCCTTGCACAGCTGCATGACTAAAATATGACTTTTCGACAGTGTCGGGATCCCGCATCGTGTCAGGATGGGAGGCGACGCCAGGCCAGTTCCCTCACCAGCTAGGTCTCCGTATGGTGAACCCAGCTGGAAGCGTCTTCGGCTGCGGAGGATCTATCCTCAGCCCTGAGTGGGGTCTTACTGCTGCTCATTGTACCGCTGCGTGAGTTATTTTTCTTTGGCACATAATCTATCAAAAGTTACTGGAGCTGCGTCGTGAATTCTGGCCTCACTGAGAGGAGGTGGGAGTCCCTCCACCAGTGTATCATATTTGCATACGCATGGCATGTATACTATCAAATACGATGTGTATAAAAAAAAAAAGACGTGTGGCACTCGGAGACTGCCGCGGATGTATATTGTGGCCGCGGTAAAGCTATTGCATAGCTGTTTTTTCAACTTATGCAATTATAATACAACCAATGCCACCTAGAGGCAAGTTGCTGAACTAAAGAGACAGGGGTGTTAGGTTATTTTCGTTACGGATTTTCTGGATTCGGTCTCCACGCTCAAGGCCCGCGATAGAAGCTATGCAATAGCTTAAAATATAAACCGTACGTTACTGACACGATTTTCACACTTTAGTAGGTATAGAGAAATAATAGGTCTGGCCGGACGAAAGTTTCGGGTTTAGAGCAATTATGTTTGACGGTTAAAGTGTTAAGTCCCGTTGATTAAGCTCTAACCCTGAATTATAAAAGAGGCTTATTAGGCTTTCATGCCATCATCCGAAACCGGTGTGCCTCTATCCTCCGTAGAATGCGGGCCAGCTCCCACAGCATCTTGAGCACGTGGTGCGGTAGGTGGGATTGTCCGATGCTTCGTCACTGGATCGGACTTCATACGTCTAATTGAACTACCTATTACGTGGATAGTGTGAGGTCCGACTCCAGACTTAGGATTAGGATACTAACATTTAGATTTAGCTTTTGTTTACTAACACTCTTTGGATCTCTGTGGTCTGATAATAAAGCTTTTAAAAAAAAAGCTACAAGAACGATCATTCTCATCATCTATTTTCATTCAATCGAATGATGTTCAATGCTGAACAAGTCAAGCATTGCCACCAACTTGTCACGTGATTCCCGCATTCAGCTCCAACATGTTGGACCGACGCTATTGAACTTGAAAAATAACTCGATATTTGTCCAACAGCCGTGTGACCATCGTCATTCGCGTTGGTACTACCAACCAGACGCAGCCGGCCGCAATCTTCGAGACCACCAAGTACTATAACCACCCCCTGTACAACGAGGCTATCGCTGGCATCGTCCAGCCCCATGACATTGGTCTGCTGGAGTTCGGCAGGTCCATCACTTTTGGCGGTAAGACTCAGTTTTAGATCCAATACACTTGTATAACCAAACAGCTTTGTAATTTGTTTTATGTGTGAACTTATCTCTAAAAAGTATCGATATATATAGATAGAGACTTCATTTTTAGTATTTGGAACTTTTTTTAAATCAGTACTCGAGGATCGTGAGATTTATAAAATCGCTATCTAATTACGCAATACATTTTCGTAAACGATTCCGACTAATTTGTTTCATTTTGACAGTTTAACAATATTCATTGCTTTATTTACGTTGCCAATCAGATTTTCTTTTCGAACTTATGAAGCAATGGACTATAGCAATCTGTTTCAAAACGATTCAAATTCTGATTGCTCGTGCATTACGTAATTAGGGTACTGGTCTTTAGTTAATTAAATTGTTTTACTTTATAGAACTTATTCAGCCAATCAGGATCCAGCGTTCCTCTGCCAAGAACCAGAACTACGCAGATGTTCAAGCCATCGCCAGCGGCTGGGGTAACACCTGGACTCAAGGTATGTATTATGAAATCTAGGAATACTGGGGAAATGCCTGAGGAATAAGAGCGAGGGAGAGCAATGATTGATGATGTTTTGCCGTAAACAAACTTGATTTATATATTTAATGTAACGTCTATTTACCAGGTTCCTCTCCTGAAAACTTGAACTGGGTATATCTGAGGCTCGTTTCCAACGATGAATGTCGGGTGGCCTACGGTGGCAGCTCTATCATCGTTGACTCCACCATCTGCACCAGGGGATACACTAGCCCCACACAATCTACATGTCAGGTAAGATGGTCCATAATGAACATGAATAGGCATTTTGATAAGTGATTAACGAAATGAAGAAGTTCGTACTTGTCGTAAGTAAAAAGTCATCTTCTTGTTTCCCTAGACTACAACAGTTTGTTTGGGACTGATAGACCCAAAAAGGAGACCATTCACGTTTCATACAAAGTTGGGCCCAAAACCCAAAGTGCCGGCCAGCGAAAAAAAATGTGTTACCCTGGTCGGGGAAGTCCTCCTCATCATTTTTTACTATGGCGCCGAATCTCTATGACCATTCCGTCAGCTGTTTTTTAAAGTTGAAAAATCTAGTTACCTTTAAGGTTCCTATCGCGTCTGGGAGGAACATTTTAGGGACGGAGCCTGTTTCGCCGTTCTTCTGTCTTCGGTACCAATCATCGAGCGACCCCATACGGATCTGACACTTGACGAATGAAACCAGGCAGCCGTTATAGTCCGATTTTTTTTTCAACTTGAGTGTAGCCTCTTTCACAAGGTGGTCTGCGCGTTCGTTGTCCTCCAGGTCTGCGTGAGGTTTTACCCAGAACAAGGAAACATCTTTGCTCTGGGGTAAAGCCGTGCCTACGTAAGCTCTCTCCTCCGCCGCCAGGAAGTGGAGGGAGCCTTGGTTCGCCGGACGTGGAGTTTTCGTAAACGCACACGCTCAATCTCTCTGCCCGCAAAGGCTGGCTGGGGTACTCTTTGCCTCATACAGAACGGCTGCTGCTTGTATTCGGAGGTCGTGTGGGAGGTTGGCAGCCAGCATCAGGGATGCATTCAGCGAAACAGTTCTGTAGGATTTGCAGAGCTTTTGGGCGAATACTCTTTGGACCGTATGGCCGTGAACTAATAAGATTATTGGAGAGCATTTTCTACACTCCAATCTTCTTAGTTGCCGGCGCCCAGGCACTTACCGCTCATCATCATTCTGCGTCCAGCTCCAGCGCTGCCGTGTAAATGCTCCGTATGACCTCCAGATGCAGACCTCTCTTCCACATTCTACACACGTTAGCGGCGTGCATGTTGAATGTGAGCTGATGGTAGTATTAATTTCCTTAGACATGCCTATGTCGACCCCGCCCATGCTCATGAGTGAGACATCGTACTTTAGCTTACTAGTGACTACTATTACACAGGTTTGATGTGGTGCAAACTTCACCTTATTTTGGATGCCTCAATTCCGAATATACTCGAGGGCGGCCTTGGCCTGTCTTTGAACCGCCAGGGCTAGGTCATCGTCGAAGATCATGACCACAACGTCGCGTCGGTGGAAGACTGGTAGTGATCTCCCCGTTCTTCCAGCCCTTTTAGCAAAGGGTCCAGAAGTAAATTCCAGAGGTTTGGATTCCGTTTATACCTGCACCATCACATGACCCCGCCCGCCCGCCGCTCCGGTTAGCCTAGGTTCTATGTTTTCTGGGGATTGGTTACCGCACTTAGTCAAGTGGACCGTTGTGCGTGGGCCATGGCGGCCGTTTGATGGTTATTCCAACCAGCCCACCTCTCTCGAAAAGATAATTAAATCTCCTGATCTGTTTGGAACATCTGTGTAGGATCTGGGTGACCCGAGGTGAATGCACGGGCGTCACCCAGATTCGAACAGAAACCCTCGTTTCTGTCCGAATCTGGGTGACGCCCATGCATTCAAAGAGCACGTACGCGACGATTTCCTCAGCCTCCATGCACGCCCTGCACAGAGGACTGTCCTTTATGCCTATGTGTGGAAGTTTTTGTTTAGCGAGCAGTGTCCCGTGATGGCCCCGTGACTAGGAGGCAGGCCGTTCCTGTCCAGGCGTACTAAACGCCTGGTCAGCCTTCTTTCCAAGGATGGCATAGCTTCCTTGGACTGCCTGCAGCCCTGTGTCGAGGGCCACCAGTTTTCCACTTGTGTGTGGGTGAACTCCTGTAGCCACCTGTGTATTTGGTTGAAGGGGAAATGTACGATAGGCTCGGATCCTCAGACTGCCGTGCGGGATCCTCGTCTAGCAAGTTCGTCAGCTGCGTCGTTACCTAGCGATACGCTGTTACCTTTTGTCTATTGTAGTGTCACCATGTTGCGGCTGGATACCGTTATTTGTTCTAGTGCATTGTGACATTCTAGTCTTAGCTTCGATGTAATATATTTTTTCCGTAAGGTTGCGCCGGTTAGTCTTTCAAGAAATTAATTATTTTGAACTTCATAAATATGTTTTTTTTTTGTGTTTCAAAACATTAATTGTTATTAACTTTATAAATGACTACAAACCACTGCAAATATTCCCTGATATTTCGAGGTTACCTTTACAATAAGTTTATTTCATTTATTTTTCATTACATAGCCGTTACTTTTATATTTTAATAAAATGTAGGTACGTATAATAGACTTAAGAAAACAGCTGATAGATCGGTTCGTAGAGATTTGATTCCGCCGTAGTGAAAAATGCTTAGGTAGACTGCCCCGACTTAGGTTATACTTATATTTAGACGAGATAATATGCAAAGCAACTAGATTTTTCAACTTTAAAAAACAGCTAAAGGAATGATTGTAGAGATTCTGTTCCATAGTCAAAAATGATAAGGAGGACGTTAAGGACCAGGGCAACACAATTTTTTTCGCTGGCTTTGGGTTTTGGGCCCAATATGTTATCTCGTAGAGCACGTGAAATCCGATATCATCGATTATTATACTGTTTACAAGCAGTCTCGAGACATAGACAAGATTTCTAACAGTATTTATACATTTGTTATAGGGTGACAGCGGTGGCCCCTTGACCATAATTGATGATGATGGTGCCCTCACCCAGGTTGGTGTGACCTCCTTCGTCTCTGGTTTAGGATGCCACGTTGGCGTACCCTCGGGTAAGTTTAACTCGAATGAATTTTACCCTGCTCAGACCTTAAAAAATTTTTTTGTTGAAGTTTTTAATCGCTTAGTGATCGTTTTATAGTAACAGTAACTAGACACCATGGTAACTAGACACCACCATAACAGTAACTAGACACCACCATAACTGTAACAGTAACTAGACACCACCATAACTGAGGAGCTCGTGGCTAAGTAATAACAAGCCGCACGGATCGATCCATCAGGTAAAGCTACGCTTGCCAGGGTTGGTCAGTGGATGGGTGACCATCTTCACATACCGAGACTCCTCCGTGCCTCGGAAAGCACGTTAAGCCGTTGGTCCCGGCTGTCATTTGTGGATCTTTGACAGTCGTTACGAGTCGTCAGAAGCCCGAAAGTCTGACACCAGTCCTACCAAGGGGTATCGTATTACCCAGTAACTGGGTTGTGGAGGTCAGATAGGCAGTCGCTCCATATAAAATACTGGTATTCAGCTGCAACCGGTAAGACTGGAAGCCGACCCCAAGATAATTGGGAAAAAGGCTAGGAAGATTGATTGAACTAGACACCATGGAAATGAAACTTAAGAATACTACTTACTAAAATTTAAGCTAGAGGGATCTCGTTACCTACTTTGGATTTGAAGTAGACTACTCTGTGAGATGCTTCAATTTAGTCACTGCTGCTGTTTAGACAAGGATATATGCCTAATAAAAACTAACCGCTACATTCTCGTTATCAGTCGGATGATAGGATAATATTACGTAACTTATTTATATTTATGTATATTTACTTTATTGTACACCAGAAAATACACAGCAAAAAATATAATTTAACACTGCAAAACATACAATGGGTGCTCTTATCGCTTTCTGCGATCTCTTCCAGGCAACCTTAGAATGGATAGTGATTGCGTGGACAAAAAAATAACTTCAGCAAAAACGAGCTATAATTACATTAAAGCTGGAACCATTATTAACAATTTTCAATTTTATTTCAGGATTCATCCGTCCCGGCCACTACCATGACTGGTTCACAGAGGTGACTAGTGTCGATTTCGACTGGGAATATGAACCTGAATCTGATACCACTGTCGCTCCTGAAGACGATACCACTGTTGCTTCTGAGGAAGATACCACTGATGCCTCTGATGAAGATACCACTGCGACTTCAGAAGAATCTGACGAATCTAGTGAATCGTCTGAATCCAGCCAATCCTCTGCTTCATCCGATTCTTCGGACTAAATATAAGCAGTGCAAGTGACTGCAGTTTCATCCACTCAAGAGGATGAATAAACATCTCCAGTTACAAAGCGTAACTCGTCATTAGGAATATAAATTTAATAAATAAAATTGAATAAAAAGTATCTAGTTTTTATTTTATCTCTTGTTATCTATGGGTTATCAGCATTAACTCAGTCATTGCCTTCTATGAGTTAAAATACTTTAGTGGGATTTGGGCATTACCAAGCATTAAGCATAATTCAGCCTACAACGTTCCCTCAACTAAGACACACGCCACCTCGCTGTGAGAGAGACTCGGCCATAATGGGTGGAATTTATTAAGATACAGTATGGTAATACGGGCCCAGTGCGGGTTGGTGAATGTCACAGGTCTTCAAATTTTTGGAACGAAGTTCCTTAACGTGGCTTGTGGTAGGAGTTGATTGGTAGAAATTGTCACTTCAGTAAAAAGCGTAATGCGACTTTCCTTCTCACTCTCTGTCTCTTTCTATTATATGCAGACATACACACACACACTTCGACACACACACACTCGCACACACACACACACACACACTCGTATATAAAGGGTGTGTATCTATGTGCGAGTGTTGCGTTAGGAAATTCGTTCCTGATGGGGATCCCCCGAATTTAATTAATTTCTTTTCTTGTATCGACACGAACTTTATAGGTATACATTTGAATAGCCTTTACGAGAGGATGATAAAAATATTAAACAGTCAGCAGCCAGCTGGGTGGTACCGGAGCTCCGGATACACATTTAAGCTTCGTCACACTTTAGGCTATTGTCCAGCCACCTCGAGAAACTCCGCTGACAAGATGGGTACTGAAATCTAAACATGATAAAACAAAAACAAGATTATTTTTTGAGGGGTCATCGACCGCAGTTAGTTTAGTCACACTAGTCACTTGAAAGATCCATTAAAAAACATCAGATCAACAACAACAACAAATTTTCAGATTCAACAGATTTTCTCAACTCATGCTTCAAGTAACAACACTGTAGCAGCGGTCGTTGACCTCCAAAAAAACCCTCGTGTTTATGTATACGATACCCATCACGTCTGCACAGTTTCGCTAGGTAATTTATTTTAACCCTGTATTTTGACTCCTACACATTCTACTTAGAACTACTAAGTACATTTTCTGCTCAGTAGTCATCATCATCAGCCTATTAATGTTCCCACTGCTGGGACACAGGCCTCCTCTCTGCGAGAGGGAGTGGGCCGTAATCTCCTACGCGGGCCCAGTGCGGATTGGTAGATGTGTGAATTTTTGGTTCTAGGACATGCCGGTTTCCTCACGATGTTTTCCTTCACCGTTTTGACTGCACTGCTCAGTAGTGCTACAAATAAATCATATCTGAGTAAATCCTTAAAATATCGGTTACGACAACAAATCCTAGGCTTATTAAATTAATTTATATAGATAACAATGATTCAATGTTGGTTAGGTACAAAAAAATAATTAAAAACTATGTTAGTGTTACAATTTTAGTTAAGTAGGTACTAACTCACAGAAAAATATTTACATACATTAACCGGATTTAATGAATCACTTTTGTCTAACCAACACCTGCAAGATTAAACTTAATGAGTTATCATTTTATCATTATAATTAATCAACTAATTCCTAGCCCTGAATGAATATAAACTAACAAAAATCAAATATTAGTTAGTTTGAGATTTTAAGCGATGTGGGGTATTGTATTTTTGTTGGCTGTTGCTGGGAAAACGGTAAATAATAGATTCGATGACATTTTTAACCTGTAAAGTGCTCCCGCGTTTTAGGCCATTAAGTAAATTCAAATTCATTTATTTGCTAATATGGGTAATTAAATAAATATGTTCAAAATAATAGAGCATAGTTCAACCATATTACGCCTTGAGACATGCAAATCTCAAGCTTTGACTGTGTCACAATTAATAAACAATTACTTGCAAACTTATAATTACTACCTACATGTGGAAATTTGTAATTGTCCATATTTTGTATAAATATTAATCTGTGCTATTACTTACTGTAACAGTTTAGCGGTAATTTTTCCTAAAAATAAAATAAATAAATAAATTAATAACACAATTTTGGGTAATTTCACAACGGCAAATAATAATGAAACAATAAGCAAATGATTCATTATCATTTGCTTATTGTTTCATTATTATTTTGACTGGAACTGGAAACTCGAACTGGAAATTAAAAATTAAATGTCATGTATTAAACGAGAATGTCAAGATACATTTGTAAATAAATGTTGAAATAATTATAATAGATAATTAATTAGGTAGTACATTGTGGTCATGTCACATCAACAACAATATTTCTGAGAACAATATGTCCTTACATCCTCTATTAAATAATCCTGAATACTATAATAAAATTTTAATAGCAAGAATCTCTTTAATGTCATTTTAAATTCATCAATTCAAATTCAAATTAAAAATCATTTAATTGGATAATATAAATAACATTAAAATTGTTAAATTAAATAAAAATCAAAAAATAAAAATATGGATGGAGTTTCTCGTATAGACTTGTAAGTGATTGTAGGTGTATGCGCGGTGACATATTGAAAATGCTTTTGTTATTAACCGATAAAACTCGGATGACACGCAATAGAGTCGTAAGTCGTAATTGCGCTCGGGACCCGACGACACGGATACGTGTCGGTCGGGTCGGCCGGTCGGTACGGTCTTCAAGCTCCGATTTTACTCTATTTATGGTCTGTATCTAGTCTGTTTTCAGCTTTATTCTATGGTAGGATAATATACCTGTCAAATAAATCGATTATCCGGAAAAATATTAATAGGCAACATTAAAAAAATAAAGTTGAAACTGACATTCCGGGACAGTCAAATGTCAGTGTCGGAAATGCGCGGGGACTGACCGCATGTGCGCAATGTAGTTCGTTATTGTTATTGTTTTTTAGTGTATTTCGACGGGAAGTGATGTTTTTTATGTTATTACGTTGTTTTACCATCGAGTTATATAAATATTTGCATGAAAGAACATAGTAATATCTATACTTTGACCGTACCAAAAATAATGTAAACAAACCAGTGATTGATGTGTTATTTTGAGTTTTGTGAGTGTTTTGTGTATGTTATCGCTGGTAAGTGATACTATTTATTAAATTTAAACCCCAATTTAGATATTTGGATAATATTTCAGCAAAAATAGACCGTCCAAATATTTTTTTGAACCACATAATGTTACGTAATGGGGCGAATACCTATTTCTTCGTATGTTTTGAATTTTGGTATTTTTATTTACTTATTTTGTCTGTAAAAAACGTTGTTCATAGATAGCATAGCTAATAATAATGTATCGTAAAAAAATTCATGAGATTTGAACCAGTAGTTTAGTCATAAATCACCAAAACAATAAACAAAGGAACTGCCGATAACAATGTTGATTTAACAATTCGCTAGTTCACTCACGAAGTTTGTAAGTATTATAAACAGTCCTTTGTCTAAGCAGGTACCCAAAACCATTAACGATAAGACTGTAGACGAAACAATAAGTTCTCAGTTTTTGTTTATGTTAGCGCGCTCTTATCTCCGCCGCGCCGCCCGCTCAGCGGGTGGTCGGAATGGGGATCGCGTACGAAACGGGCGGTGCTTTACAGGGGATTTGTTAGATTTGCAACAAATTTTATCACCATACCGCTTACTTCTGTACTTATCAAAAAGATATTTGTTAGTTCTTGCGAAGCTAGCAATCTCATAAATGTAAACACGGCAATGTTAATATATTATATTTGATAAAATATGGTCTGCAACTATCAGTCTGGTTGATATTAAACATACCCCTAATACACCGCTTTTGCGGCTTGAATGCAATGTCCTTATTTGTGGAATTAAATAATGTAATACCATACTTTATCAAGGATCCCTCGTAGCCGCAAGTACAGCAGAAGTGTCTACCGTTTTTGCCAGCATTATGCATGTAGGGCATATGACTGCTTATTTAATTTAAGGTATCAATTTTATTGTGTGTTCCAATTCAAACCCCACCGCCGTATCTCTACGTTGACGTCGCCGCGTCGTGGTGGGGCTTGCGCACTCCGAACTCTGTGTCTTCTGTGCCGGTAGAGTTAACTTTGCCGGAACGGGTCTAGAATGAGGAGCCAGACCAAGAGAGATACAGAAACCCGCAGGGCAGCATGTGGCGAGCTGTTGGGCAGTAGCGACCCCACGGACCCTATCTCCCGGGAGAAATCTTGTTCCTCATCTCTGGCTTGCCTTAATTGGCCGGCTGGGGTGAACACTGACGAGGAACAGAGCTCCCACCTCATTATTGCCTTAAATGGCCGGCTTGAGTGGAGACTCGCACAAGAGCAAACGTGCTCGGAGGAAGGAAGTATTCCAGTAAGTGCTCGTAGGGATCTTGACCATCTTCCGGGCTCTGGGATTGTTCTGAAAGCCGTGGAATACCGCTCCACTCCTCAAGCACCTCAGGACATGTTGCCCCCTTGTTGCTACGTCACTATGTGCTAGCGACAGTTTTCGGAGGCCCATTATTGAGTGTGCGCAAGTAACCCCCTGCCATTTTATTCATGTACATTTAGACATTGATCAGGCAAGGGCCATACTCCTTCCATAGTCCAATATATTTGTTTCCATATCCTACAATAGCCCTACACCAACCGGAGGTTGTCCTTGGGTGCACTTGCATAGTGCCTATAGGGATAATCGCCGGTTGGGCCTCATTTCATTAAGCACGTCTAGCGGGCCTCTGCGAGTTGGCTTTCGCCCCTCGTACGCCTTCCAAAGGTCCGGGACCCCAGGGTCCCGAGATATGTAGACATATATAAATAAATAATAATAATAATATGTACAGACGCCAGCACATCAACCTACTCCAATCCGTCAAACTTTCCTAATCATATTTATTAAATAGGAAACTTGAAAATCTATTAAAGTTTTTGTAGTAACTTGATATGCTGGCGTCTGTACATAACGTATAAAAAAGGGGAATAAAATAAATCGTCCGCATCACTGTCAACAGGAAAAGTGTCCATGCTGGCCACGTTGTATGCTGGTTTTTTGATCCAAAAATAGGCCAGCCCTTAGATCACGTGAAGAGTCGACCAACCGCTTGGCGATGTCTCGAAAAACTAAGTGGGCACTCGGACCCCATAGTGTAGGTTTAAACCCCAAACGGCTCGAACATTAACACCCAATAATATGAAAAAATATTTGCAATTTACTTCAGCTGGGGCCCACCACTAAAAGCAGTATTATTTTAATCTTACTTCAGCGGGGGAAAGAGATGGTGCTATATGTCCTGTAGAGCTTCACCT
Organism: Conistra vaccinii; assembly: GCA_948150665.1. Classification (NCBI taxonomy): domain Eukaryota; kingdom Metazoa; phylum Arthropoda; class Insecta; order Lepidoptera; family Noctuidae; genus Conistra; species Conistra vaccinii. The sequence goes on along the minus strand of OX411336.1, from coordinate 12,017,966 downwards.
CTTTCCCACACTAAAGTAATATTAAAATAATACTGCTTTTAGAGGTGGTGGTAGGCCCCCAGGAGTACTGAACCTTAGTGCACTGTGATATGAATAATGGGGTAGTTCTGAAATTGATAATAGAGTACATATTACTTACCTATTTCGTACGTTTCAGGTTCTTGCCGATCCCAGTGTAACCTTCCCTGAACTAGCGAGAGGTAAGCTAATAAAAAAAAAACGTATTTAGTAAGGGTACTTGCATAAAACAGCAGGTTTGCCGGTACGGATGCTGCAGGTTGATGATCTACGAAAAGAAACAGAGCTTAAGTTTTTCGGTAGCTTATTTTAATCCCATACTTTTTTAACTCTTCCATCATGGCTATCGCTGATAGAATCACTTTGTCTAGGCTATCAGATACAATAGACGATGTATATTTAGTAACTTAATCCGCGAGCCAAACGCAAAGAACTTTGCGTTTGGTGGCAACACTTCCGTGTCCGAGTTCGCAACAAGTCAATCGTCGTCCTGAGGATGCCTCGTTGAGGGGCGAAACACGTGTCGATTTCTTACAGGGTTCTCTAAATCTTTAAGAACAGTTAAGCGGATTAAGTTACTAAATATACATCGTCTATTGTATCTTATAATGGATTTCCGCAAAGTCACGCCTGAGTCAATTAATTATCTTAGGCTATCAGAGCCACACTTTTATAATAAAACTGTGCCAGAGCCTCAACACAAATGTTCTTTTATTCTAATTAACATTTTGCGACATTATCAAAACCTTATTTACTTCTTCTGACTGTTACAAAACAGGTGCTACGCGTATCGTGTCAGGATGGGACGCACAGGAGGGACAGTTCCCTCAACAGATCTCTCTCCGTATGGTGAGCCCTACTGGAGCCGTCTCCTCCTGTGGTGGAACCATCGTCCACTCTGCCTGGGGTCTCACCGCTGCTCATTGTACTGCTAGGTAAGTGTACAGTTCCAGTACTAGGAGCTCTTTTTAGGCAAAACTTATAATAATAACTGTCTCATTGGTATATTGGACGCAAGCATGACTAGCGTGTCTGGAGTCCTTAGTTCGATTGCTTTGTCGGGCCAAATCACAGAGCACGGAGATACCGCGGCTGCCGTTAGGCACCTTCTTACAACATTACAATAGGTACCTAATGTTGACTAGGGAACAAAAAAAAAACTATTTAGTTCGTCAGTAAGATAAAAAAAAAAATTTGACACGTATTTTTTGCTTTATCATATTAATCAAAAATGGTTTAGATAAAACGCATTAAAGTTGGGGAGTGGGGGCTCATACGTCACAAGTCAGTATAAAATCTACTGGGGAGTTCCATGTTACATTTCGTATTTATTTAAGTTTTTCCGCTCTCTATAACATGTAACCAAAAACACTGGCCGATGCGTGAGGGTGTAGTAAAGTTCGTACTGAGAGTCTATTTATGTGACATGAAGCTATACGTCCTGTAGAGCATCATCTCTTTCCCACACTACAGTAATAGTAAAATAATACTGCTTTAGAGATGGTGGTAGGCCCCCTGAGACTATTTGTGTCAGCTGAAAATCGAAGTTTCTTAAAAATGTAAATAAGTTTCCGCGTTCTTGCTACCAATTTGTCTACGTTAGTGTACCAGTTTAAGTGTCTGTCTATCAGCACACCCAAGTACTTTATATTTGTTGTCTACGTGAGTGTACCAGTTTAAATGTCTGTCTATCAGCACACCCAAGTACTTTATATTTGAAGTTATTGCTAGAACAGCACGTGCATGAGAGAATTCTTTAGTGGTCTAAGCAGAGTGGCTAAGGCCTCGCCTGTTCAAATCCGGGCAAGTACCCATATGACTTTTTCAATTCATATGTATTTTCTGAGTTTATCTTGGACATTAAACTAACATCGGTGAAGGAAAACCTCGTCAGGAAACCTGGACTTATGCCCACCCGTCTTGAGCAAGCGTGCAGGTGATCAATGCTCGTGCCTTCTCTGTATGAGAAGAGATCGACCTTTGCCCTGCAGTGGGACAGTAATAGGTATTATTATTATTATTGAGCAGATATGACCTTTAATAACAAGGGATATGTCAGGTTGAGATTTTATGCTATAGAAAAGGTTTGAAAGGATTAAAAATCACACGTGTTTAAAACACTGTAAAATGAACCTTTAGTGGTATGAGGAACAGGGTGTAAAGTTCACTCATTCACCATAGGAAAGGGAGGCTTCTCCGGCCAGACGGATTGTAGCGGTTAGACCGCCACATACAAAAAACTACGAAACAAAAAGACATGACGTCACACAATTCCTACATCTCGCAGTTAGAGTTTACTGAGCGAATAACATAGATAAGACTATCCGAAATCAACATATGGGCAGTTGCCCGCCAGACATAATACCCGTCTGGTTGGAGGATCCTCCCTTTTCTATGGTGGATGAATGAACTTTACACACTGTTCCTCATACCCCTAAATTGGTGACCCCGAGAATAAACTTCAACGCAGCCTTCGTGCAACTACTTCAGCGTGACGTCATCATCATCACTCCCGCAGGCTTTCGTGAGGCGAGTCACACAGCCAGCCAGCACCCACGGCTTCAACGGGTATCCTGACCACCAGCATGCAGCGAACGCGCATTCCTGGTCATCACCCTCAGCCACATCACCCCGACTCACTGGGGAATCACCGCAATCACCTCAATCACCGCAATCACCGCAATCACCGCAATCACCGCAATCACCTCAATCACCGCAATCACCACAATCGCCGCAATCACCGCAAACAGTTCCGACCCACCGTGAACTGTGCGGCACCCGGTTCCGACTCACTGGAACCACAATCACCATCGCCGCAATCACTGCAGACAGTTCCGACCCACTGTGAACTGAGCGGCACCCGGTTCCGACTCACTGGAACCACAGCTGGCACTGTGAAGCATCGCAAGATCCAAGACTCAGCCCACTATCGACCTCCGGTCTCCGGAGGGGAGTGATGTAGCGTAGCGGTTAGACCGCCACATACAAAAAACTACGAAACAAAAAGACATGACGTCACACAATTCCTACATCTCGCAGTTAGAGTTTACTGAGCGAATAACATAGATAAGACTATCCGAAATCAACATATGGGCAGTTGCCCGCCAGACATAATACCCGTCTGGTTGGAGGATCCTCCCTTTTCTATGGTGGATGAATGAACTTTACACACTGTTCCTCATACCCCTAAAGATGTTATGTCTAGCGGGCAACTGCCCGTAAGTTGATTTCGGATAGTCAAATCTATGTCGTTTTCGCGGTGAACTCTAAGTTCTGTACGATGCAGGTATTGTGTGACGTCATGTTTTTGCTGCGTAGTTCGTATGTGGCGGTGTAACCGCTACAAACCTAAAAGCAGTTCAATAAGAGCCACTACGAGCAAGTGTGTTGAAAAGGTTTTTTTTGTAATATTATTACTTAATATCATTTAATATCATCATAATAGTAATATTTCACTTGAGGGTGTTACACAAATAATAGTGTGTTTGTTTGTCGAATTATTTGTATGATAAAAAAACATTCCGATGAAATGAGAACCTCCTCCTTTTTTTGAAGTCGGTTAAAAAGAAAAGAAAAACAGCATAATATGCCAGTTGATTCTTTGATAATATCAAAGAATGAGACCATATTATGGTCTCATTAATACCTTAGCTATGGGACAGGCTATCAAAATGAACACGTTTCATATACATGCATATACTGTGGGACTAATAAGATGACTGGCGAAATCTGGGTGTATTGTAGTACACGGAGAATACAAGTAGGTATGAAGAAAGTAGGTACTTAATTACATAGTTTTAAAAAACCTCTTTCTTTCACAGCCAAGTGACTCTCGTTATCCGCGCTGGATCCGTCAACTTGACCGTGCCGACAATTATCTTTGAGACCAGCGAGTACTACAACCATCCTCTGTTCGACAACACCATGCCGTACGTCGTTCAGCCCAATGACATCAGTCTTGTTAAGTTCGGCAGGGAACTTGAGTTCAGTGGTAAGAATTTTTTATTAAAGTTAAAAATCATTTAGCTGAAAGACATCCTCTGCTGGATTTAGGGCTCCCCCAAGAACCGCTACAACTACCGATCCTTGTTTTCTTATGATTCCCGCAACATTTACTAGGTCCATACTTTAATTGCTAAGAGGGATGCGTGGTGTTACACGAATGGATAGAATAAGAAATGAGTCCATAGAAGGATGTCTGAAAGTGGCACCGGTGACAACAGCCAGGACAGTGTTGGTGATGGCGCGTAACCTGCAGATCGCCGCGGTGCATAGCTTACGGAGCACTCCGTGGAAGCCGTTAACATGTGCGTCCGCGAACATGTCTACGCACTGCATCAGCGTGGCAGCTCCAACAACGCCCTGAAAGCATTGTTCTATTTGACGTGCAGGGCGCTGAATGATCTTTGCGTATAATGAGCCCACAAGCAGCACGTGATAGTGATGAACAATGCACTCTGTACAATGTTATTTTCACTTAAGTATAACAACGTTAAGGTTTAGGCTCTACTGCAAACTTTTCTTTTTTAGCCACCATCCAACCTATCAGGCTCCAGCGCTCCAGTGCAAGGGATCAGAACTACGTCGGAGTTCAGTCCATCGCCAGTGGGTGGGGACGCATCTGGACTGATGGTAGAGCTTTACTTCCTTATTTTATTAAATTAATTAAAAACGGTTAAAAACCAATTACAGTAATTAAAGACATAAAAAAGAAAATAGAAAATTACAACGTTGAGGTAAAACACAAAAAGTTAACAACACTTTCATGAATCCCTCGTATGCTAGCCACACACGTAACGATTTGCTTGCGCAAGCAAATCGTTACGTGTGTGGGAAGAAATTTGCGCAAATTCTTTGAAAACACGTCGAGTTAGATTTGTGCAAGCAAATCGTTACGTGTGTGGCTAGCATTATACTTCTCACAGTACTTCTGACAAGCCAATAAGATCGGCGTTCATTCATCTGCAAACGCGCATTATGTGATTGGATAGTTGAACGTACATTTAAGTAGGTATTTTAATGCGCCGTTAATTATAATATGATTTAACTAGAAAAAATTTGGCTTGTCTCAAAAATAAAACAGTTGCTCTGTTTTGTTAAGAACCTTGGAATACCTACGCTGAAAACTGAATGAGTGAGTCGGCGGCGTAGCTACTGCGCAAGAGAACTGGTGAATTATGTATCAAATGCACAATGAACCACGATCAAATTGCACAACCCTTTCATTTACAACTTTTTGAATGCAGGTGCTTCTCCCGAGAACTTGAACTGGGTATACCTGGCCATCACCTCCCACTTCGAATGCTTGCTCGGATACGGTTTCAGCTCCTTCATCCAGCCATCCACCATCTGCGCCAGCGGCTACAACGTCACCAGCCAGTCTACCTGCCAGGTACGGAGAACAACTAACTTTGCCAATACATTTTTTTAAAGCTGATATAAAAATATAGAAGGAAATTGTAAGTGATGGTAGATTTGCAAATGACAGCTACTGTTTATCAAGCAAATTAAATAAGATTTGAATTGGAGTCGTAACCAAAAGATTGGACCTTAGACAGGGATAAGTTGAAGTATTAAGCCAGTGCAGTGGGAAAATAAGGGCCAATAAAAAATCCCCACAGTCAATTCCGTGGTTCTATGGTGTAGCAAGTAGTGTTGCTATTTACCCTTAATTAGGAAAAAGTTCTAGTTGAGAAACAGTTCATGGATTCAAGGTTGCCACAAAAATTCCGTCGTCCCTAGCACTAATAAAAAAAACTGGTAACGTTCAACAGGGTGACAGCGGTGGCCCTCTGACCATCATCGACGATGACGGTGCCATCACCCAGGTTGGAGTAACCTCATTCATTTCTATCTTTGGATGCCACACACTTATTCCAGCTGGTAAGTTAAGAATTGGTGAATTTTATTGTGTCACATTGTACACGGAAAGTCTACGGTAGGCTTTAGTCCTGCTTTCGTTTTAATAACAACTTTTAATAGTGTTTGTTACAGGGTTGTGCCACAAATTATTATCTATTATCTATTATGTCGCAGGCAGATTGTATGATGCATTTTACAAACGGCGCCTTCCGTTTACAAATGCTGGCGGTTTTGCAAAATGCCTAAGGCAAATTGGCAATTCGTTCAATTGTTATAATTTCGACATTGATTGTTATTATAGGGTGACCATCATAAAACAACAGGTTGGAGAAGTCATACTTTATTCCAGCAATCAGGTACCTATTATGTTACCGTAAAATTGTGAGAACCGTTAGTTTATAATTTATCGGTATTATTTCAGTTAGATTATAATCAATCAAAAAATTGTGAACTAGGTGAAATAGGTTAGGTTAGTACTGTGACCACTACGCGTGAGCCGAGCGAACGCTACGTCGAAATAAGTCGCAGTAACACAATAAAGGCAATCCGACAGTTAAGATTTTAAGAACCGCTTTCATACACCGTGAAATTTGAATCACAGTTTTGCTAGAACAAACGTTGTTCAGACCATGGTCTACTACCATTCTATACCGTCCAATAAGTTATTAAAACAAACTAAACTAGGCGTTCTCAAATAAGTCTTATGTTGCTCAAACGTGTTCAAACATTAACCGTAACATCAAAGGACTCATCGCTGTAGCAATATGGCATTCACAAGAGTTATGAGGAGTCCACGTGGACTACAAGGATGTCCGGCCAATGCGGGACGAAATGCAAATAAATAAATCAGTCTTTTTTGTGTTTTTTCAAATACCATTGACTTGTTTTTTTTTAATTGAATGGTATATAATGGTAGTAGACCATGGTCTCAACAACGTTTGTTCTAGCAAAACTGTGATTCAAATTTCACGGTGTATAACTATACTACGGTATTATATAAATAGTCCAAGTAAAACCAAGTCCAAGTAGTAGTAGGTTTTTATGAACGCGGTGTTGTAATTTTATATGATGCATTTTGTCAAAGTATGAATTGAAACTTGAAACGCTCAGAAAGTGTCACTTGATGAAATATTTTTCTTGGTAAACAATATGAGGATAAAGAATATTTGATTTGTTATTTTATGATATGAATATCGAAACATAAAATTTTATTAGTAACAAAAATCGATATTATATAATTTTTTCAAAGTAAGTAGGTACTTTACGTATTGATGTAGGTACCTAGTGTATGAAATGATAATATGAGATTTTTTTATGAGAAACGAAATTCTATGAAACTGATAACTACAAAACAACGTACAACCCTTGAGAACGGCTAGACCGATTGGTTTTTACTTCCGACGTTTATTATTTTAAGATAGAAATCTTCTTATTAGCGTGTCAATGGCAATCTACATAGACTCAGCCCAAAATTCGGCCATGTCTTTGGCGCCATAACTAGCGTCCATCAGTTCTTGAGTTCAATAGAAATAAAAATTTATATTATTCTTTCTTTATTCTAATTTTCAAATTCGGGGATATTCGAACGTCCTTTTTTCAATGGGGTTTTTATATTTTATACAGAACAACGTCTGTGCGGTCAGCTAGTTAATAATATTTTATATTTTCAGGTTTCATCCGTCCTGGGTTCTACCACGACTGGTACACAGAGGTGACCGGCATCAATTTCGACTGGGAGTACCTCCCGGAAACTGCTACGGCTCCCGAGCCGGAAAGTTCTAAGGCTCCCAAAGAATCTAATTTATTTATTTATTTATTTATTTATTTATTCTTAGGAAAGCTTACAGCCTAATATCTATTTAGTATATACAATAGCGCTTACGGTTGCCATTTACAAGCTTCCACAAATTAAAAAATATGTACCTAAAATTTAAAAAAAAAGAAAGAAATGAAACAAATAAAAATTAAATTAAAAACAAAGTCTTCTTAATCTAACGTAACAAATTCTTCTTTAAACAAAATAAAATTAATTTTTCTGTAAAACAATACATATAAAAATCTTGAAATTTATTAATCAAAATAATTAGGTATTATCTAGTAATCGTGTCATCTTTATTTATTGTGCTAAAAACAGTAAAAAAACAAAATGAAAGAAAATTTACACATCACGTGTTACATGATATTTAATTATGAATGAATAATGCTACTCATTGCGGTCTATACCAAAGTATTCTTTATTTAAAATACGCCTTAATGTGCTAGGGCTGGTACTAAATAGATCAACATCTAAGTGAGAAGGCAGATTATTAAAGCTTGCTGCGCTACGGCATTTTGTCGGTAGTTTCTTGATGCGAATGGAATGTGAAGAAGTGGTCGCTGCCGGAAGCCTACGTGATTAGTTCGGAGTGATATTTTGGAGAGAAGTTGGGAACAATCGATGGAACTATTGGCAATATTTAACAGAAAAGTAATATCATTAGCAAGGCGTCTGTTTTCCAGTGGTAGAAAATGGTATCTTTTACAACGATATATGTAATCCGTTGAGTATTGCTTTGTCTTAAAATCTACTTTTTCTGAATGCTTTCTATTCTTAACTTGTACATGTCATATTTTGGGTTCCACACTTGAGATGCATATTCAAGGTGACTGCGTACGTATAAACAGTAGGTATAATACTTTAAGTAGTTTTAGAGAGCAGAAGCAAGTAGATGATCTGATAATGAAACCTAGGGACTTGGACGCTTTCTTTACTACTTCATCAATATGCGTTTCAAATATGAGTTTACTGTCCTGGATAACGCCCAAGTCCCTAATAGTATTCACCTTAGTGATTGTTTGGTTATCCAATATGTACCCTGAACCAATTGTCTTCTTTTGCCGTGTATAAGTCATATGGAAGCATTTGGATACATTTAGTTGGAGTTTGTTTAGTTTACAGTAATTTACAAACCTATTGAGATCTTCCTGGAGAAGAGATATGTCAGATAAACAACGTACTGTTTTAAGTATTTTCATGTCATCGGCGTATAATAGAATGTACGAGTTAATAAAACATTTCTTAATATCTGCTATAAATAGATTAAATAGAAAAGGTCCTAAAATGGATCCCTGAGGAACTCCAGATGGTATCATATTCCAACTGGATGTGAAACCCTGTAATACTACTGCTTGTGATCTGTTTTCAATGTAGGAGGAAAACCATCGATATAGGTCGCTATGAATTCCAGCTGAGAAGAGTTTACGTAATAATTCCCTGTGGTCAATGCGGTCAAAACATTTACTGTAATCCGTATAAATGACATCAACTTGTGCACGTTGGTCCATACCTTCAGAAATAAATTCATTGGAAAGAATAAGGTTAGTGGTAGTAGATTGCTTACGAAGAAAACCATGCTGCTCATCACCAAAGTCACATTTTAAGGCTGAATAAACTGCGGAGTAAACAACGCGCTCCAGTACTTTTGAGAACAGGCATAGCTTCGAAATAGGGCGATAGTTATCTACGAGGGACTTATCACCTTTTTTAAAAACTGGTGTGACGAATGCAGATTTCCAGATTTTTAGAATAGTGCCTTCTGTTAAAGACCACTTGAATATAATACAGATAGGCTTGGTTAGACTTTTCGCACAGTTGACTATAAATATAGGCGGTATTAAGTCAGGGCCACCTGATTTACTCTCTAAATCGAGCATTTGGAGTAACTTTAGTACTTTTTCGTGACACACCTCTATAGAGCTGATACTAGCTGTGGATGGTGTTGTGTCTTGATCTTGATCCTGGTCATCTGTGTCTGGCTCTTGAAATGTTGACTGAAAGTATGTAGCGAACAGGTTACTGATTTCTTCTCCAGTGTCTGCGGTTGCATCATGATAGTTAAGAATATTAGGGAAGTTACTATTACTTCTCTTGCACTGAATATAGGACCAAAAAAAAATTGGGTTCTTGATAATTGATGACTCGACTTTATCCATATACGTACGGTAACAAGATTTCTCTACTTCTGCAGCTCTATTAAGCAATAAAGAAAATGTTTGGTAATCGGATATATTTCCATATGTTTTAAATTTCCGGTGATATTTTTCTTTTAGGATCTTAATTAGTGCAGATGTATACCAGGGAGGGTGTGATGAATTTTTAACAGACTTTTGTGGAATATACTGATCTCTGATTTCATAGAGTTTGTTATAAAAATGATTAACAGCATTGTCTAGTGGCTCAGCACTCAGCAACTCGTCCCAGTCAACGTCATCAAGAGCGGACATGATAGCATCGTAGTCTCCTTTATAGAACTGATATTTAGTGTTATTTTTTTCTGACAGTGAGTGTATTTGAACAAAATCAGCCTGAATGGTAAAGGGTTTGTGATGCATGTCAATAGGTACTGCTAATGGGTCGAGACATTAGAAAATGCGAGGTCTAGCAGTCTGTCATTAACGTTCCGTACATTATTAAACTGGGACAAATTACAGATATTTATAGTATCGAAGAATTCAAAAAGATAGCGGTTTGAATAGTTTTGTGGTAGTAATTCAGCGTTGTCATTCGTATGACACCATTCTACTTCATTACCAAAGTTAAAGTCACTTATGAGAATAAATGTATCTAATGGGTTGGTTAATATTAAATTATTTAGATTATTTGTAAAACTCTGGAGCTGAGCAGCATAAGAATTACCCGTATGCTCATTACAAAGGTATAGGGCACAGATAATATGTATGTTGTATGTAACTTGAGGTCTAGACCTCTTTAAGGTTATAGTTACCCAGATATAGTTGACCTTCTAAAAAATTGCAAGAATTGTAAATATAAATAGCCAAAGGTAGCAACAATAAGTCACAGGTGTTTGTTAGTAACACGCATTATTAATCAAGCTCGTCTTCCAATTCCAGCCCATCATCGAGCTCATCGTCTTCCAGGTCTTCTTCCGAATCTAGCTCATCGTCTGAATCTTCTGACTAAGAACTTCTGCCTTCTAATGCTGATGAATCAAATCAGTTTATATTTAACACATGACATCTTAACTAATACATATTATAAATGCGAAAGTGAGTTTGTTTATTTATTTGTTTGTTTGTCTGTTACGCTTTCACGCTAAAACGGCTAAAGTATTATTATCTAATGAAATAAAAGTAACAGTAACTATATTTTTATTATATCCTGTTATTTTATTTTACTTTATAAGACAAATCATCTGTACTATTTCATGTACTTTAACACGTGTTCTATGGTAGCCTGGTATTAAATAACTTTTCTAAAGTTTAAGGTCGTACGCAAAGCTAGTGATCATCTTATGCAGATTTGAGTTAACCCCTTGATTCCGAAGCTTTGGTCCCAAATCTGTTACCAAAACGCATAATGAATAGCTTTGCAAACCAGCAACGCGAGATCAAAGATCACTGCTGTTGAGGTCATCACAGACATTGTGACACTTTTGTGACCTTTATTTCTAAATGCCTGTTCTTGGAAGCCTATTCAACTGAATGCTTTATTATTTCGGTTACCCAAACAAAGCAGATTTACTGATCAAGATTTCAAATATTCTTTATTTTTAAAGATTATATGTGCGTTACCCTAGAAAGTGGCTATAACCACAGATTAATCTGTGCTATAACATACACTACCTACCTAATATAAAAAGTAAGCTAAAATCCTAAAACCCCTAAAACCCGACTACTGAAAAACACGCTCTAAAAAGTATGAAACAAGAAAATATTTCAGACAGAAATGAAGATATATATATACAAGATACCACTGCGGCTTCAGAACAATCTGTTAAATCCAGTGAATCCTCTGAACCCAGTCAATCCTCTGTTTCATACCACTCTTCGGGCTAAATATAAGCAGTGCAAGTGACTGCAGTTTCATTCACTCAAGAGGATGAATAAATATCTCCAGTTACAAAGCGTAATTAATTCTCGTCATTAGGAAGATTTATTTAGGTTTTTTTTCTAATTAATAAAATTGATTTGTTTTATAAAAGCATCTAGTTTTTATTTTATCCTTTGTTAACAGCAAAAACACAGTCATTGCCTTCTATGAGTTAAAATACTTTAGTTGGATTTGGGCATTACCAAGCATAACCATATTCAGCCTACAAGCGTGATCAACTGCGACGCAGGCCTCCTCCCTGTGATAGGATACTCGGCCAATGGGTGGATTAAGATATAGTTTGGTGATACGATGAAGAATTGCCAAACTTAAGTGGCAATGGGCAGGACATATTGCTCGCAGAACAGATGGCCGATGGGGCCGAAAGGTTGTGGAGTGGCGACCACGTACCGGAAGACGTAGCGTTGGAAGGCCTCCCACAAGATGGACCGATGACCTAGTAAAGGCCGCAGGAATTCGCTGGATGCGGGAAGCACAGAATCGGTCGAAGTGGCGGTGCTTGGGGGAGGCCTATGTCCAGCAGTGGACGTCTTTCGGCTGATATGATGATGGTGATACGAGTATTCCTATAGATTAAGATACAGTATGGTGATACGAGTATTCCTATAGATTAAGATACAGTATGGTGATACGAGTATTCCTATAGATTAAGATACAGTATGGTGATTGAGCAGTGGCAGCCCAGCAGGCTTAGCCAAGTTGACAATCTACAATCGTTATCGCTAGTAGAAAACTAATCAAATGTATAGGAATGACATCATCACAACGTTAAGTCACGTGGTCAGAACAATCGAATAGAAAATTCGTAGACAAGTTTACAATCGTTCAAAATGTTAGAATGAATGTAAGCGTTTCTACAACGTTGATCGCTACACCCATAGAAATGGTAGCCATGTTACAGTTTTGACAAGCGCTAACGAAACGATGTCGAAGTTTATGAACGATAGCTAAGCGATCTCCGAGACCCAAGAGTAAAACGATAAAAAAGGCGTCTTTATGATACAGCTGTGTTGATACCGAGAAGTGTTTTGTTTATTCGCCAAATTGGACTATATTTACCATTTAGCATATAGTCGGTCAGCTTTTGTTCGGCCTTGCGGACCTTGCTGGGGTCTCGTTATATTATTATCGCCATGTCTAGAACATAAGTTAAAACTATTTCAGAGAAACAAAGGGTCTATTGATTAAGTAAAGGGTCAAACACAATTCTTTTGTTTGTTTCTTACGTATTAGTTCATGGCGCGTATCACGTCATTGTTTATGTTTCAAACTTTCAAGCGCCTGAGTACCTATGATAGATTTACAAATAACAAAGGAAGATATTTACGAAATAACTAATAATTTATGTACCTTTCCATGAATTCCTAGCTTACTCGAGATCTAGATTCCATCCTATAAAAGTTATCAGTATCTTTCATTCATATTATGCAGAATAATAATCATAACATTTCAAGACACAGTAATGTTTAAAATTACAGTCCACACGGTGATATTATGATTAACCAATTATAAGAAGAACTTTACCATAATTCGCTTAATTTTTTATCACTTTATCACTTTGAAACAATAATTATCTGCCCGCGCACAAAGTACAAGTACACACTGCGACTTTGACGTTTGTAGGAACGCTCACCATAGACAAAAGTATAGGTTTTTTCTAAAGACGTTGTAGAATGAGCGATCGACTCAGTCGTGTCAACTTGGCTACCAAGTTATCGTTTTCTACAATCGCTTACGCTGAGGCGTTAACGATTGTAGAAAGAGATTCGATACGAAACGTTTGTAACTTGGCTAGGCCTACAGTGGTATCGGCCCCGACTTACGAGTTGTAGGTCGTGGGTTCGAACCCAAGCAGGCGCTATACTTTGTGTAAATAATTTCATCACCACTGCTCTCAAAACGGTCTTAGAACCAAAAATTCGAAGACATGTGACATCTACCAACCCGCACTGGGCCCGCGTGGTAGATTACAGCCCACTCCCTCTCACAGAGAGGAGGCCTGTGTCACAGCAGTGGGAATATTAATAGTCTTATTATGTATGTTATATGGTGATACGGGCCCAATGCGGGTTGGTGAATATCAAACATGTCTGTAACGCGGCTTGCGGTAGAAGTTGACTTTTAGAAATCGTCACGTAAGGAAAAAGCGTTATGCGACTTTCTGTTTCTGTCTCGCTGTCTCTTTCTATCATATACGAGTGTGTGGGTGCGTGCGAGTGTCGTCCTGACGGGGATGGATCCCCCGACCGCACACGTTTTTATGGTTCTAGGACATGGCGGTTTGCTCCTCCTACCCAGGACTATTTGACTATTTCCGACCTCTTGCTTCTTCTCTTGCATCGACACGCACTGTATAGGTGTGCATTTGAATAGCCTTTACGAGAGCATAGTAAAAATATTATACAGCCAGCTATGGTGGTACTGGAGTTCTGGACATTTAAGAATCACCACTCTTGTAGGAGATCTACAGGGTGAAATTCAATTAGCTAAAGAAACTGAAAACTGAAACTGTCTTGTTAAATGTCTTATATTTACATTGTAGCGGTTACACCGCCACATGCGAACTACGCAGCAAAAGACATGACGTCACATAATTCCTGCATCGCGCAGTTAGAGTTTACCGAGCGAAAAACATAGCTATCCCAAAATCAACTTACGGGCAGTTGCCCGCCAGACATAATACCCGTCTGGTTGGAGGATCCTCCCTTTTCTATGGTGGATGAGTGAACTTTACACCCTGTTCCTCATACCACTAAACATAGAAAGCATTTTGAATGACTGTACCTTATATGTTTGAACTTGTTTTGGTATTAGTTTAAACAATGGTATCCGTTCGAAATCCATACTAATATTATAAATTCGAAAGTAACTCTGTCTGTCTGTCTGTATGTTACCTTTTCACGGCTAAACTACTGAACGGATTTCGATAAAATTTGGCAAGGAGATAGATGGCATCCTGGAGACGGACATAGGGTACTTTTTGTCTCAAAAATAACCCTTAAGGGGGTGATATAAGGGATGAAAGTTTGTATGGGAAATCCAGTATTTCTTAAGTTAGGTATATAAAAATTCAAATTTATGCTTTTGGTTTAGAAATAAAGAATTATTCTATTCAGCGTTTTTGTAAAATCATCCCCTAAAGGGGTAAAACAGGGGATGATTTTAAAATTCACATGTAATATTGTTTTTTTTGTGACTTCTTTTCAAGAGATTTAAGGGATTGGAAATATAATGGTAGTCCGAATTTTAAACTATGATATAGTATTTATTTCATTAAAATCGGCCCACTCTGTCAAAAGTTATTACAATTTAAAGTCATAAACTGACCTTTCAAACATTTAGGTATAATGTGTTCAATGGCGGCACTAGAGCAGCGTCCTATTACAAATTAATGGGGATGATAATATTAAAATACTTAAAGTATTATTTTTAAATAAGGCATTTAGAATCATATAAACTGTTTTTTTTATACCGGATAAGTGTGAGTAGGATTTGCGCCCTGAGGGTTTCGTCTCAAAGCTGTGCTTGCTTGGCTGCCCGAATTTCCTAATCTGGATTGAAGAATGAACTTAACTTTTCAATTGAAAAAGAACTTTTAATAGAGTAATAATTACAAAAAAAAAACAACCGACTTCCAAAAAAAAGACTACAAAGTGAAAAATAACTTTAATTTTGGCAGTCGCCGTCTTTCGTTTAGAATTTTTGTTTTTTGCCACCGATTTCCGAAATTAAAGTTATTTTTCATCTTTTTTGGAAATTGGTTGTTTTTTTTTTCAAAATGTTTTTATTTTTCACTTTTTAATTTGGTACAGCTACCCATATAATTTCGAATACCACTACCTGCAATGTAAATAAGAGTGACAGGTTTGATTTTCGTTACAACTCCAAGAGACCCAAGTTCTAAGTTTTTGATATTAATTTCAACTTGATGATTCCACACGTTCCTGAGAAAAAGGATCTTTACAGACAACGAAGTCATCCTTTAGGGTTTAAATTTTTCATTTTGAGGTAGGTACGGAACCCTAAAACATATTTATCTGCCTGTAACCTTTTTTATGCCGCAACGGCTGAACGAATTTAGATGAAAGGGGTACGGATAACCCATGACTTGGGGTTAGGATATATCCAATACATACATAGGTCATACCCATATCCTCTGAATTCCGGTAGCACGTTCCTGTGGGATATTTACCGACATCCACGCGGGCGAAGCCGCGGGCAAAAGCTAGTAGAAAATAAATATGAGTTGAAACAAATACCAGTGGTATTAGATATTGGTATTAGAACGGAATAAAACAATTAATCAAGTGCTACAAATACATCATAATCTGGGTAAATCCTTAAAATAAAATATCAGTTTCGAAAACAAAGCGTAGGATTAATAAGATTAGACTTAATGCGTTATCATTTAATCATAATATTTTATCAATTAATTCCCAGCCCATGAATTAATATAAGGTAACGGAAATAAAATTTTAGTTAGTTTGAGAATAAAATGGCGATGTGGGGTGCAGTATTTTTGTTGGCTGTTGCTGGGACGACGGTAAATATAATATTCGTTGACATTTCTTAAGGGTCCGTTGTGCGGGTAGTGGAATGTGTATTACGGTGACAGTCCAGTGCGAAATTCTGCTAGATCATGCAATTTTTGGATCGATTATTAAACGAGGAAGAATTGATGACTGCAGAATAATCCTGATTGTCCTTTATTATAGTAATGGTTTTGATTTACTTTTTTTTATGAACTACTCAACTTAAACAAAATAAGTATTACCGTAATATAATAATAGTAATAATAGCCCCACCGCCGTATCTCTACGTTGACGTCGTGGTGGGGCTTGCGCGCTCCAAACTCTAGGTCTGTGCCGGTAGAGTTTACTTTGCCGGACCAGGTCCAAGAGAGATACAGAAAACCGCAGGGCAGCGTGTGGCGAGCTGTTGGGCAGTAGCGACCCCACGGACCCTATCTCCCGGGAGAAATCTTGTTCCTCACCTCTGGCTTGCCTTTATTGGCCGGCTGGAGTGAACACTGACGAGGAACAGAGGTCCCACCTCATTCTTGCCTTAATTGGCTGGCTTGAGTGAAGATTCGCAAGAGCAAACGTGGGTCGCTGATTTATATCGCCCAATAAGAATGAAAAAATATTTGCGCCGTTTATTTCATTCACTTGAACCTTTAATTTAGTGCACTGTTAATAATAGGAAAGTTCTGAAATTGATAATAGAGTACATACTACTTACCTATTTCGCTCATTTCAGGTTCTCGCCGATCCCAGTCTAACCTTCCCTGAACTAGCGAGAGGTAAGCTAATCAAAAACGTACTTAGTATGGGTACTTTTTCCGGTACAGATGCTGTAGGTTGATCTACGGAAAGAAACGGATGCAATGTTTTACCTGATATTTTTGCCCAATCCTTGTAGTATTCACTACTTTTCTCGAAAAATACAGCTAAGTCGTTGCTTCTATTTAATTAGGCGTAGTGGCTCACGAAATAAGGGCTCTAGCTTATCGATTATATGGTATAGTTTGATCGATATCACTGTACCCCCGGTGGGACGCCGTGAGCGTTGACGAATGAGCAAGCTGCACTGCTCCCCCGTCTCGTCGCGCACATGCCCAAAGTGCGGAACAGCGGTATCTGTCAAACTATAGCCTGAAAATTGAGAAGAATTATAACAATGACAAAAGCAAGGAAGGGTACAACTCAGACAATACAAACGACAATTGCTTTGAAAGCGTTTCGCATTTCTACAACGATTTTCAACAGGATTGTCATGCTATATGCTTTTCGGTAGCTTACGTCAATCCCATACATTTTTGCCTCTTCCATCATAGTTATCGCTGATCGAATGTCACTTTGTCTAGGCCATCAGAGCCGCAGTTTTATAATAAAACTGTGGCAGACTCAACAGAAATGTTCTATGATTTTTTTATTTTTTTTGCGACATTACCAAAACCTCTAAGATCTTTATATCTTTTGACTGTTACAAAACAGGTGCTGCGCGTATCGTGTCAGGATGGGAGGCACAGGAGGGACAGTTACCTCACCAGATCTCTCTTCGTATGGTGAGCCCTGCTGGAGCCGTCTCCTCCTGTGGAGGAACCATCATACACTCTGCCTGGGGTCTCACCGCCGCTCACTGCACTGCTGGGTAAGTGTTCAAATTCAAATTCAAAAGTCATTTATTCAAACTAGGCTGTGAATCAGCACTTTTCGAACGTCAAAATTACATTAGACAGTCCCCCAAAAACTCCCACCCTTCTCCACTTCCTAGTGCTTTAGCTGGGAAGAAGAAGTAGCCCAACTCCCCAGCAGCACAGCTTTCTGTTCAGTTGGAAAAACTTGATTCTATACGGGGTGGCTGGGACATCAACGTGAAAACTGATACCATAGATTCGTACATTATTCTGAACCCTGCGTTGAAATTATTCGTGAGTTATTAAAAAAAGAATCAGCTGTGTCATAGAAAAGTGCAATACCTTACGCGGTCAAAATGTATGGAACAGCTGATTTTATTTTAAATGACCACGAAAAATTCTAACACAGGCGGGTTCAGAATCATGTAACCCTGCGTTGAAATATTTCGTCGGTTATTAAAAAAAATCTGCTGTTTCATAGAAAAGTGCAGTATCTACGCGGTCAAAATATATGGAACAGCTTATAAAAATAAAAATAAACTATTTAGTCTGACAGCCAAATAAAAAAATAATTATTTTGATAAAACGCATTAAAGTTGGGGAGTGGGAGCTAGCTACGTCACAAATCAGTGTAAAATCTACCGGCTAGTGACGTCATGCCACATTTTAACTCATGGTCATTTAAAATAAAATCAGCTGTTCCATACATTTTGACCGCGTAAGTATTGTACTTTTCTATGAAACAGCACATTTTTTTTTTATAACCGACGAAAAGTTTCAGCCTATGGGGTTCAGAAGCATGTACTGAACCCATGGTATCAGTTTTCTCGTCGATGTCCCTGCCACCTGTATACCGTAGACCCAATGGGTATGATATCTAAACATGATAAAATAAAAATGATTTGAAGTTGTTTTTTTTTGGAGGTCAATGACAGCTGTTAGTGTTGTTACTTGAAGTATGAGTTGAGAAAATCTGTTTTCTTTTGTTTTATCGTGGTAAGGTATCGATACCAATGACATCTGTGAGGTTTTGCTAGTTAATTTTATTTGACCCTGTATACAATGTGGAGATAAAAATACGACAATAAATGAAAACACTGGCAAAACTGATGCATATGAGGATTTTGGAACCATCAAATAAATCCTAGCATCGAAATTAAAAAAAGGCAAGTTTTCAAACTAACTAAATAGTAGTGATGGGCCGACTATGGGTTTTGCCAATCTTTGACTAGCTATAGTGACTAAACTATTGGATATATTTGATTGAATTTTCGTATGCAGACTAAGAACGTCATTTTAGATATAAGCAGTTTAATTTATTCTCGTAATGTCGTTTCCACCTTGTATACACTCGAGAGCAATGAATACGGGTCACTTAAAGAATGTTAAAAATCTCGGAAACTAAAAATGATAGGTTAATGCAATAAATTGTATTTAATAGACAATGTAATACTCCTTAAATGAAAGTAAAAAAAATATGAGTCACCATACATTTTATTAACACAAAATTACATAAAGAAAAAAACTGCTGATCTCTCCTTAAAACAAAAATAGGAAACATGAAATTTTTGAACTTTATTACGATTTTCTTGAATTTTAATACTTCGTATTGCCTCCTCGTGCTTCCATTACTGCGTTTACGCGGTTTGGCATGCTGTACACCAAGTTCCTTATACGATTTTGGGGAATATTCTCCCATTCCTCTGTGAGAGAAATTTTGAGCTCACGAAGCGTGATTGGGGGAGGGTTTCGTTGTTTTACGCATCTGCCTAGCTCGTCCCAAGCATGCTCGATCGGGTTGATATCCGGGCTGCGCGCTGGCCACTCCATACGAGTAATGTTCATCTCTTGAAGGTAGTCATTCACAATCCTACCTGTATGAGGTCGGGCATTGTCATGCATAAATATAGCATCCTCACCTAAATTGACCATAAATGGACCAACGTGATCATTGAGGATTTCTTCCACATATCTTACGCTAGTTAAAGAGCCGTTTTCTATGATCACCAGCTCTGTGCGACTTTCAGAAGAAATTCCGGCCCACACAAGTACAGACCCACCACCGTAGGCTACTTTTTCTTCGATGCATGCTTGCTTGAATCTTTCCCCTGGTCTTCGATACACTCTGTGTCTTCCATCGTGCTTGTAGAGCATAAATTTTGATTCGTCGGAGAACATAACTTTTGACCAATCTTCAATACTCCAATTTACGTGGCTCTGGGCATATCTTAGTCTTGAAATACGATGCCCACGCTCCAGTTTAGGGCCGTTTGCAGGTCTAAGGGGTTTTAAGTTAGATTCAGCAAGCCGACGTCTTACTGTCCATGCACTTGGGTTACTTCCTCCGAGGCGTCGAAACTGATTTGTGAGTTCAGTTCCTGTGAGAAAGCGATTTCGAAGCATGGTGTTCACCAAGTATCGGTCTTCACGTGCTGTGGTACACCTGGTTCTGCCCGTTCCTGGTCTGCGTAGGTTAGAACCAGTTTCTTCGTAACGTCGGAGAACTCTTTGTACTGTTGACAGCGACACACCGACAGTCCTGGCTGTATCGCGCTGACTCCGGCCGGTTTCCAGCATTGTAAGTATTCTGGTGCATTCTTCAGGCGTAAGCGACATAATTTCAGCTTGAATAATGAATATAGAGCACTATCAACATGGTTTATGTACCCACATAAATGACAGATTACAAACAAAAGCAAAACCAAATGCTGTAATTTCGTAGTTCCATCTTCGAAAGTGGCCCTTTTTCAAATTTGATTTTTTTATGATATAACTTTACAATAACTAAGAAGTTTTAATACCTTCATTTAAGGAGTATTACATTGTCTATTAAATACAATTTATTGCATTAACCTAGCATTTTTAGTTTCCGAGATTTTTAGGATTCTTTAAGTGACCCGGATTCATTGCTCTCGAGTGTATGTATGTATGTATATATATGTATAAGGTGTTAAAAAAATTACTTTAGAAACTTTAAGAGGTGCTTTAGACCATGAAACTGAATAACTTTTACTATGGGACCAACATTTAAATAGTGAAAAAAATAAACAGCTGTCCCATACATTTAGAGCAGTAGGTATTAAACTTTACTATTGATTTACAGCTGATTTATTTTTCACGATTTCAATGTTGGTCCCATAGTAAAAGTTATTCAGTTTCATGGTCTAAAGCACCTCTTAAAGTTTTTAAAGTTAATTTTTTAACACCTTATAATAATATAGACTGTGGGACTAAGAACATGACTGGAGAAATCCGGGTGTACTGTACACGGGGAATACCCTATGAACCCTACCTAATTATATTTTTACACAGTTTCATGAAAATCCTCTTTCTGCCACAGCCGAGTGACTCTCGTCATCCGCGCTGGTACCGTAAACCTGACCCTGCCGACAGCCATCTTTGAGACCACCAAGTACTACAACCATTATGATTACGACAGCTCATTGCCGTCCGTTGTTCAGCCCAATGACATTGCTCTTATTGAGTTTGGCAGGGAACTTAAGTTCGGCGGTAAGAAATTTTTATTAAAGTTCATCATCATTTAGCTGAAAGACATCCTCTGATGGACTTAGGCCCTAATAGTTATATTAATTCAAGAGCGAGTTACAAAGTCAAAGTCAAAACTTTTAGGAACTATCTGCGACGCCCACATTCCCTTTAAAAATTTAAGGGGAGAAAGCAATGGTTAAACCTGCTATCTTGTATGGATCATAATGTTGGGTGACAAAAGGGATGAATGAAAGGTAATTGCATGCAGCTGAGATGAGAAAGCTAAGAGAGATGTGTGGTGTTAGATGAAAGGATAGAATACGAAATGAGTACATATGAGGAAGTCTGAAGGTGGCACCGGTAAAAACAGCCAGGATGGTGTTGGTACCTACTGACGCGCAACTTGCCGAGTGCCGCGGTGCATCCCTTGCGGATCACGGCGTGGAAATCGTCAATGTGTGCGTCCGCGGAAATGCCCTACGCACTGCACCAGCGCGGCAGCTCCAACAGAACGTATTGTTCTATAGGACGCGCAGGGCGCTGAATGATCTTGCATATAATGAGCCCACAAGCAGCACGTGTATAGTAATGAACAATGTTCTCTGAACAATGTTATTTTCACTTGAACATTATAACTTTTAAACCCGCGTGTGCTATCATGTTCGCTCTACTTTAAACCTTTCTTTTGTAGCCACCATCCAACCTATCAGGCTCCAGCGCTCCAGTGCAAGGGATCAGAACTACGCCGGAGTTCAGTTGATCGCCAGTGGGTGGGGACGCACCTGGACTAATGGTAAAGTTTACTTCCATATTTATTAAATTTAATTAAAACGGTTAAAAACTAATTACAATAATTATAGACACATATACACATTATAGAGGAAATAGAAAATTACAACGTTGAGGTTAAAACATAAAAAGTTAACAAAACTTTCATGAATCCCTCTCATACTCGTACTTCTCACAGTACCACAAGCCAATAAAATCGATGGCTATTAATCCGCAAACGCGCATTTTGTAATTGGATGGTAGAACGTACATTTATGTATTTAATTAAAATATGAATTGACTGCCTCGTTGGTCTAGTGGTAGCAAGCGCTACTGCTGAGCACGAGGCCCTGGGTTCGATCCCCGGGTCGGGCAAAGTGTTATTGGGTTTTTCTATCTGGAATTTCTCAGTAGCAGCCCGGAGTCTGGATTTGTGCCCGGTTGATGGCAATAGGCTCGCCCCCTATTACATGGGACTTCAACATAACTGGCGTAATGTGGGTGTACCTGCTACAGGTACATCTCTGCCCAACCCTTCGGGGAAACAAGGCGTGATGTTATGTTTATGTGTTATGAATTAACTAGAGAAATAGGACAAGCCTCTCAAAAATAAAGCAGGAGTTGGTCTGTTTTGTTAAGACCCTTGAAATACCTTAAAACGGAATGAGTGAGTCGGCGTAGCTACTGCGTAAGAGAACTGGTGAACTATGCAGCATCAAACGCACAATGGACTACGATCAAATAGCACAATCCTTTTCATCTTTCTGAATGCAGGGGCTTCTCCCGAGAACTTGAACTGGGTGTTCCTGCGCGGCGACTCCAACTTGGCATGCTTGCTCGCATACGGTGGCAGCTCCATCATCCAGCCCTCTACCATCTGTGCCAGTGGCTACAACGTGACCAGCCAGTCGACCTGCCAGGTACGGAGAACAATTAACTTTGCCAATACATTTCTTTAAAGCTGATATACAAATATATGTACAAGGAAATTGTAAGTGATGGCAGATTTGCAAATGACTGCAGGTACTGTTTATCAAGCTTAATAGCTAAGATTTGAATTGGACTCCTATTTAAAAGACTGGTCTCAGATGGCCATCACGCCATAGACAGGGACAAGTTGAAGAAGGGAAGCCTTGGACTTGCAGTAGAAAAATATAGGCAAACAAAAAATTAAATAGGGTCCATGGTGCAGTAGGGTTGAAACTTTCCCATAATTAAGAAAAAGTACTAGTTGGGAAGCAGTCCATGGGTTCAAGTTTTCCACAAAAATGCCTTCGTCCCCCTACCAATAACACAAAAACTGATGTCGTTCCTCAGGGTGACAGCGGTGGCCCTCTGACCGTCATCGACATCGACGGTGAAATCTCCCAGATTGGAGTAACCTCATTCGTTTCTGCCTCTGGATGCCACACTGATTTCCCAGCTGGTAAGTAAAGAATTGGTGAATTTTATTCTCTACTAGCTGCTGCCAGCGGCTTCGCCCGCGTGGACTCTTTTCTGTACTATAATATGTTTGTATTATACATACAAGGTGGAGACGACAATACAACAAAAAATTCAACGGTGTGTCCATAATGACGTTCCCATTCTGTATACGAAAATTCAATTGAATATATTCAATAGTTTAGTCATTATAGCTCGGCAAAACCCATAGTCGGCTCGGGCTATTCCGTTTATCCACCCCAAAAATCCATCCTAAGGTGAATTCTCCGGAATACATTTCACAATATCCATTCTGAAATGTATGCCCGAGAATTTACCCAAGGCCTAGTTGGATAAACGGAATTTATAGGCTTATGGTGAATACGACATACATTACATTTAATTTGTTTGAAAAATTCTTTTCTTTTTTCGAGGCTAGCATTTATTTGATAGTTCCAAAATATTCTGCCAGTATTTTAATTTTTTGTTGTATGGTAGTCTCCACATTGTATAAACCTTCCTCTTGAATCACTCTATCTATTTAAAAAAACCGCATAAAAATCCGTTGCGTAGTTTTAAAGACCTAAGCATATAAAGGGACAGACAGCGGGAAGCGACTTTGTTTTATTCTATGTCAAGTCAAGTGATAAACTGAAAGCCGGTACCTACTAGCTTTTAAAGTCGTGCTTTATTTTTAATAACAACTTCTAATAGTGTTTAACAGGGTTGTCCCACAAATTATGATCTACATAAATATACAGGGTGTTTTGTGCATCGTGTGCCAAATTGAAATGGTCGACTGAAGGGGTCATCTGCTATCCTTTCAGACCCCTTAACATCTCTCATGCCCTGTAGATTTTTTTATCGACTTGTTAATGTTTTATTAAAAACCGACCCTTTTACAATAAAATACAATTTTTTTTTATAATTTTTTTTTAAGTATCGCAGAGTCTGAATTTTAATTTTATTGAGATGTGTATTGTTTTAGAGTACTTTTAAATTCAAAATTAGTGACATTAGTCATCTATTTTTTTTTTATTTACTCGCAAAGGTAAAACTTAAATTAAAGCTGCACATGTTACATCTTTTCACATGGCTACAAAAAAATGTTAAAAATTCTTTTTATTTTTTTCAAGTAAAACGAAACCCACGAAAAACAGAAAACAGATTTAATAGGTTTTTCAGGTATCATTTAGCAAAAATAATTTATTAAATCGTAATTTTGAATATTACCGTTATGGGACTCGATTCACAATTCTAGCGAATTCACAAAGTTGTTAAGATATTTTTATGGCATGTGGCACGTCATTAGCAAGAAGATAGAATAGAAAATTTTTGAGGGAGTTGGAAGACCCCGATCGCTTTTGGTTTTTTTTTGTAGCCATGTATTTAAAAGTACTCTAAACCAATACACATCAAAATAAAATTAAAATTCAGACTTTGCACCTTATACAAAAAAAAAAATCCACAGGGCATGAGAGATGTTAAGGGGTTTAAAAGGATAGCAGATGACCCCTTCAGTCGACCATTTCAATTTGGCACACGTTGCACCAATGTATATATTATAAATAAAAATGAAATGCTGTTCGTTGGTAAGCTCATCACTTTAGAACGGCTGGACCGACTTGGCTATTTTGTTTTAAAATGTTCGTAATAGTTGCATTAATTAATATCGTAACACCGAATATTTAGTTTTAAAAGCTGTAATTAAAGTATTTGGAAACTTTCCAAACGCCTTTGTTACACCTAAAACGGGTACCTACAACATCAAATTCAATGATTATAATTTCAATTAATTATTAATATTCTAGTTCGCTAGTTAGCCACATTTTTTAGTTCCATACATTAATATTGCCAAATTATCAAAATTGGTAAAATTTTGACAGCTGTTTGCGTCGTTGCCAATTTGCGCTAAAGTTTTATTAACCATCGCGCTCGGTTGAGAACTTTTGGGATAAACGCGTTAAATAATATTTTTTTTTTTTCAGGTTTTATCCGTTCTGGCTTCTACCACGACTGGTACACTGCCGTGACCGGCATCGATTTCGACTGGGAGTACTCCGCTCCCACTCCCTCTACTGAAGATCCTGAAACTGTGGCTCCAGAACCGGAAACCACTGTGGCTCCCGAAGAATCTAATGAATCAAGCTCGTCTTCCGATTCTAGCTCATCATCGAGCTCGTCGTCTTCCAGCTCATCTTCAAGCTCGTCTTCCAGCTCGTCTTCCAGCTCGTCTTCCGAATCTAGCTCATCGTCTGAATCTTCTGATTAAGAACTTCTGCCTTCTAAGGCTGATGATTCAGCAACAGGCTCACTAACACTAAAGTAGCTGATCAATAAAGTGTGTTCCTGTAGGAATCAAATCAATCTATGTTTAACACATGACATGTTATTATTTAACGATTAAAAAGAAACAATATTTTTATATCCCGTTATTTAATCTTATACCTTTAAGGCTATAAACGAGTAATTTGTATATATAAATATAATCTGAATCTCGGAAACGGCTCCAACGATTTCGATGAAAGTTATAGTAAAAAATCGATCTAGCTATTCATTCGATTTTTCGATTTCGATCGATTTTTCGCCCCCGTAAACCCTTAAATTGTAATCTGATAAAACGTTAGGACGATAATGTTTATATTTTCACCCGAACAGAGCTCGGTTGACCAGATATTTTTATTTTATGAGACAAATCGTCTGTAATACTTCATGTAATATCACTGTGTTCTCTGGTAGCCTGGTATAAAATAACTTTTCTACAGGATGGAAGGGTAAACACCGTTGTCACTCAAACTATGGGTAGTTGGCTTAAATATAAACATAAAAAACCGAGTAAAAAAAAAATTACGTTATTTTCTTTAACAAATATTAAAAGGTTATTGTTCGACACCGTCCGCAAATTCATGGATATGCGCTCGCCCGAGTGACGTAATCGATCGCCGCCCGTCCTACCTACCAACACAACACATGAATAAATACAATACAACCTTTTCCTGGCTTAAGACAGGCAAAAATACCTACCTTAAGAATTGCGTGACGATACTAAATGTACATCTTTAAAAAAAAAAGTTGTGATTTTCCATTGAATTTATGTTCTATAAACGAAACCAAACCACTGGTTTGAAGGATAACGGTGTTTACCCTAACACCCTGTATAGTTAAAATACGGTCGTACGCAAAATTAAATGATTCATCATTATGCAGATTTGAGTTCACCTACTCCTTGATTCCGAAGCTTAGGTCTCAAAGCTGTTACCAAAATGCATAATTGAATAGCTTTGCAAACCAGCAACTGGAGATCAAAGATCACAGCTGTTGAGGTCATCACAAGTCGCTGTCCTGCTTCCTGTGACACTTTTGTGACCTATATTTCTAAACGCCGGTTCTTGAAATACAACTGAATGCTTTATTATTTCGGTAACCGAAACAAAACAGATTGACTGATTAAGCTTTCAAAAACTGTGTGTAAGATAATATAATTTTTAGAAGGCAAAGACAACCGCTAAACTGAGTAGGTATACTCTTTGCTGTGCAGTCTTTATAGAAATACAGAGTGTCTGGTAAACTCCTAACCTTACCCCTCATAATTGCCGACACCGGTCAAGATCGATTGTAACGCCTAGGGGTGCTATGAATCGAAAGCCTTGTACAGTTTGAGGTATCACAGACAGGACGATGGAAATAAAGCAGATGGAAAGAAGAAATGTCGAAAAAATATTGGTTTTGTAAAATTTTTACTACTTTATATAACTTCCCATGGTTTTCTTGTCGGAAGCTCGCCAACACAGGTGCGAGTCGCCGGTCGCATGTAGCAGCGACAAATCGCACGGAAATAAAAATAGGCGCATGGTGCTACAGCGTCGTATTGCAGTGGCGAGTGACCGCGCATGCGTCGAAGTGTTGCCTACGGGAGGAACGAGTTTACCCTCGAGTTTTATAATTTTATTTGATTTTTTGTTTTATGGAAATAAAGTATTGTTGGTTTGGTACAATATATGAGAGTTCTTATACTTGACAATGCAATGGTGTAGAATTACAGAAGTGTTTTTCTTCAGCATGCCGAACCGAAGATCAATCAATGTTATCGAAGGAGGTAGGTACTCTAACGGTGTTCACAAATCCTAAAACCTAAAATTTTGTTTAAATCAAATATTATAGACGACCGCTATACTTCCGACTGCTGCTGCTACTGCTGCCTAGGGCAAAATAAATCAGATAAATAAGACGTGACCGCCTGTCCTATGGTTGTGAATAACTATGCAGAAGACAAACATTTAGGGCAGTTATAATATCGAACAGGTTTAAAACCAGAGCTATTTCGCAATCAATTTGACTTTGGGCACTGTCAAATAAGAATCAGAAATCGGTTGATTTCAGATCATTGAGAATACCTACCTTTAATAAGTGGAAAGCATAAAAGCGTGGCAACACACGATTGCATTTGGCGCGCGCGCGAATCGCCCTTCCAAATCAACATGGCGAACGCTCGGGGAGCGCGCCTCGTCTCATAAAATAACCGGATAATCTCATTCTCAGTTCACCACACGTAATTATTATTTCTACCAATCGTTCTTGGATAAGATGTTATAGTGTCCGGTCTACGGGTGTGAATAGTGAATTTTTTTGTGTACTCAGTGAGTTATTGTTTATTGCATGAGTGGTACTCATGGGGTGGCTGACGTACGGGACGAGGGACGTGATTCACCTGCCAGCACCGAACAGCTAACGTAAGAATATTAAATGAAAATAAAATATTTAACGAAACCTTCGCAAGCGGAACTTCTACGGCTCTCCGATCGAATTCGCTGTACTTAGTACTCTTTTGTGGGTAACTGTTAGGTACATAATGAAGGTCTACCGCACCCCTAATGGCAGCCTTCCATTGGAGCAATGTGATTCTATAGATAGAACTCGTTTGCGGTTCGTAATTGGTGGAAAATGTTGACAATGCTTTGCAATTTAAAGGCTTCGAGTAAAATTCGTCATTTTTATAAATAATTTGTGATTTGGTCAGATTTGTGAAAAATTTTTGGCTGCGGAAGTGAATCATTGAAATATGTTTTAATGTAGATTTCACTAAGAATTCATACGTTGAGTCAAGTTCTCAGCTTTTCTGTACCTAACAGTTTTCATCGCATTTTGTGAAAACCAATAAAAAATTCGGTTACCTACCAACCTTAGTTTTATCTAGTATTTTTAAAGTTGTGAAGCACTTTACTTATCGCTGTGACAAAAATTACCTAAAGTGCGTCACCAACTTCACAACTTTAAATTCGGGGAAAATCTTTTTTTTTAACCATTTGTAGAGTTATTGACCGGGTTTGGGCATATATTTTTATATGGAGTCTAGTACTTATTTTAATTAGTCAAT
Source organism: Conistra vaccinii (assembly GCA_948150665.1). Classification (NCBI taxonomy): domain Eukaryota; kingdom Metazoa; phylum Arthropoda; class Insecta; order Lepidoptera; family Noctuidae; genus Conistra; species Conistra vaccinii. The sequence continues at coordinate 11,989,004 of OX411336.1, read as the reverse complement.
ATTTTTTTTTTAACTAGGTAATTTTTTTTTTGTATAAAATGCATGACTATTATATTTTTGATGAAGGACACTGATGATTGTCATAATACTAACAAGTACCATGAAATCGTTCTAATGATGCGTTGAAAGCCATTTCGTGCGTTCGACAAGCCGCCGGCTGTCAACAGGAATGTCTATACAAACTACAACAACTTGTCACGAGATATCTACACATTTAATAGGTAGATACTCACATATTGTCGTCGAGAAATTCTATATCTTTGTTGATATAAATAAAGGGTAGATTTTGGGATGGGACTTCAGGACGAAAACTGTGACTGGAAAAAAGGCGCAGAGCTCAATTTTAAGAAAAAAAAATTACTATTAATGTAGTTTTGGGGCTTCTCCAAAACATATCCCTGGCTTTTCATATTGAATTTTCTAACACCATCAGGCCCCTAAGACTCATGTAGATAGTTAGATACTCCTTGGTTATTTTGCAACAGTTTGTATTTCATTACCACACCAAAAACTAACACTATATAAAACGTCCTTGCGTCCTTGAGCCCCCAAAGACAAGAAGACGGAGGACATAATTTTTCCGAAAAGATTAACCTTCTATTCGTGACATCGAGTTGTTACCATAAAACATTGTTGTCGGACGAATTCAGCCAGTGTGTCAGTCAGGTTGGCTCAATGCCAGAAGACGATGGTTACGCCTCAGACGGAGTCTACGTCATCTTTGCGTAAAAATCCATACGTATTGTGTAACGCGTAAAGTTGTCAGCTTCTAGCGTCACTGTGATTCGGGGCAATCGTCACAGATAGTACCGATATCACAAATGACATAATATATACTTACGACTATGTGGAAATGGAAGTAAAATAAAAGTTTGTTACAAGCCTTGACATGAAGGTAATAAGTCAATTTAATGTTTAAGCCATGGGAGTCATCTTACAATGCCAAATTATTGGCAAAGAGTTGACAAAATTACTTTATAAAAATTACTATTTAAGAGGTCTGCGATGGCCGTTAGCATTAACTATATCTTCAAATTCAAGAGTTTATACGGAAGAGCGATTTTTTTGAGATTGCGCCAATTTGGCAACATGGATCTAGAATGTGTCGCCCAACATTAGATCTCTAGCTTCTCTTTGTTTACCGAAAATCCAGAAGTACAAATAGGTACTACTACGAACTATCTGTGTATTATCTAAGTACTATTCTCTAGGATATCGTTATTGTCGTTGTTCTAAAAGTATTTTATAAGGGGCTCATAATCCCGAGACAGTTTTTAGACTTAACTCTGCGGTAGAGCTCATTATAATGATAATACTTGTTTGTGTAGGCGCTGCATTATTGTAGTACCGTTTGTAACTACTTACCTAGAGATACGTACGTATGAAATAGCTCATGAGATTCTAAATTATTTCTGTAGTTATTGTTGATTCCTCGAGTTCCAGTTACGTACGAGTACTCCATTTCACAAATCAGTGCTCACGAAATCTTTTACACTAGCTACCTACACTAAATGCTTCGCTATTCATGTTTTATGTGCTATAAAAAGGAGATAATTGGAATTATAGATAAACCAAGCAAAGTTATTCGATCAGTATTTAATTTTTTAACACCATTTGGTTGAGACTAATAAAGTTGTTGAATTATTAGTTTGTTCAAGGGCACATCGAGCTTTACATTAACAAACAAAATGTAATTTCAGTTCGATGGAATATTGTAATAACTTTATTTTTCAGGCAATATTTCTAAATCTGCTGAATATCTTTAGGCTTTCCCGTCCTTGCATATTTTACACCTTTCTCTCTCACTTTTTAGTAAATAAACGTATTTATGTGAGAAACTATATATAAATAATTTTATTTCAGTAACAGTAAAGGTATATTTACTTCAGAGCTATTTATATTGGATGTAGTTGACCGTGAGCGACTAGCGGGTGGCTTGTGGTCGTCAAAATAAGCTGGGATAACGATTTCCAGTATTGTATTTGTGTCGTTCTTCAAGGATATTGATATTTCAATATTTTATTTGTAGGAAGGTGTATTGAGCATAATGCTGATGATTTATGAAATATCTGTAATCATGGATTTAAAATCACGCATTCAAAAAGGATTATAGTTTGTGTGCGGACTAACACTCTTATTTGGTTTAAGTATGGTTTCTTTCTTGGGTGTTATTAACGAGTATTAGGTATTTAATGTAGTCGAGAACGATGAAGAAATAAGTCGATATATTTATTGCATTGCGTAAATTTAAATTTAAATTGGTTTTGTTCATAATGGGGTTCTCTTCGTTCTACTGATCAAATATCGGTTTGCATGGAAAGTTCTTTAAATAACTGAATACTGCAATCTAATTTTTTAGTTATTTAAAGATATATGTACCTAAGTACAGTTCATTTAAATTCTTGAGCATACAACATTGTAAATTTATTGTTTATTAATTTTGATTACGGAAATCTACAAGTTCTCACGTACACACGTTCAAAATTTGTCAAAAAAGATCGAAGACAGATCCAAAACAAATTCATAAACGTTAATTGCTCTTACAGTTGACACAAATATTGTTATATAGATTTAACCCACGTCTCGGATAGAGATAAATAAAACTGTAAGTACTGGGTTACTGAGTCGGGACACATGCCAAGGCATACGAACGAACCTATATACTTCATGCACGAGTTTTGTTCGACGCCGACATGTCTGAGAGCGCTTAAAAGAAAAGTTTGCCTTGTAAATGAATTATGAACCTTCAGCGCTCGTAATAAAGCCTTTTATGACGATTTCAAGGATAATTGTCGGTTGTTACTCATAAAGGAATAAGGAAGCATTTTCCTGTTGGCGCCCACCGCGGGACCTGTGTAGACATTTGGCGCCCAACGTTGGACAGGTATATTGTGCATACGTGCATCCGTCTGCAAAGTATGAATAATTTAAATTGTTATTTTAGCTTTTAAAAGTGGCTTATAATGGTTTATAAAATAAAAACACATTTTCTTAGTACCAATCTGGGAGCCGATTTATTTGGCGCCCAGCGTGGGTCATTACTAAATTCAATTATTCCGTAAATCCTATAATATGTATATTTCTTTACCCGCATAATCCAAGGTTGTTGCTTTAATCATATTCAATTACTGAACCTTTTTTATCGTTTACAGTACCCACATTTTCTTTATTTTAAATACCAAATCACTGTTCAGCAAAGTCCTTCAAGATCTTTAATTTTGTAGGCATCGATTTCTTACCGTTTATATGCTAAAATCATTCAGTAATCAGTACAGCCCGCAATCTTAACGGCCATCATTACTTCGCTTAACAGCCCGGCCGTGGGGACTAATTTCGGCTCAACACCCACTACCCTACTTCGGTGTTTACTCGCGACCCTCGCTTACGGTTTCAGACGTAACGTCACTCATTTAAATGTCAATTAACTTGTAAGTTTCGCGAACATTCTCGTTAATTAGTTCAGTAATTATGACACTGGGATGTTTTGGAAAAGTTTAGCTTAGAAGGAGGTTGAATGGTAGACCACCTAGCTAAAGTTTAGCATTTTAATTTTGCAAAGTGCGGAGTTATGTCCAATGGTTTTTAAGGGGTTTTACAGAATAAAAGTTGGAAGCCTTGTAGCCTAGCACAGGGGCGTACCCAAGACGTTTGTGACAAGACATGATAAATTTTAGCATGTTAAGCAATTTGTCTTAAATGCTAGCACGGGTCAACCATGTGATAAAATCTGAGGCGCGACATGCCTCTCTTGTTGCTAACTTCATAGTGTGACACAGTTAATTAAAAAAATTAAAATGTCTATGATCAGTGAATATGCGACCAAATTAAATATTATGTTTTTTTAATGCAGGTTCATACAGTTTTACAACTTTTTAATTTTGTTGTGAACTAATTCACTTTTGACGTACGGACGACAGTCAATAAGTGGCATTTGTGACAAAATTGGTGCGCCCGTACTATGAAATAAGTCATATTCAATCACAAATAAACGCCAAGAAGTTATGTCACAAGTCAAGAGATTATCTCACGCCGCCGTGCTAGCATTTGTGCCAAAACTGTTTTATCGCCCAAATTGTGATAAAATGTGTGACTCAAGCATCTCACAGTACGGCATGCTCGCTTCGCTGATGTTTCAACGAACAAAATGGCTGCTGTTGTAAAAGTATACGCAATGTTTGGGATTTTGGAATGGCCATTGTACGTTAATCCAACAACTTTACTTAAAACCCCTAACACACCTTTTGCTGAACATGCTCTCTTCAAGTTCAACGCTTTAGATTATCATACAACACGTTATTTTATGAATATTAGGTGATGTTTTTCAAAAAGGTCAGGTGTGTGGTGTGTAGTACTCGCAACCGGCGTGCGTGTATGACAAGATGAATGTAAACGAAGCGTTAGGAGGTGGCATTCTGTAGTTTCTGCCTGCCCCCATGGGAAGGTGCAAGTTTATTTATGTATGTGTAACCGGTAACGTATTTAAGAAACGTTTATCTGCTATTTTAAACGTGATATCTGTGCTTAATATCAAGTAGCCTTCAAATTCTGCGCCGCCATTGTTCCTCAAAAATGTCCCCTCTCGAACTGGGGAGGGTCTTATTCGTTCTTATAAAAGAGGACCTTGGCATTTATTTTTACAAAGCTGCTACGAGTAAACATAATAGAATAATACCGGCTTCCTAACAATTCACGCTTTTGTTAGGTAGCTCTTACGATAGGGTTGACTTGTATTTATTTAATTAAATGAATAACCATTGTACATTATATAAAAAAAAGACGTGTGGCACTCAGAGACTGCCGCGGTAAAGCTATTGCATACTTATGCAATTATAATACAACCAATGCCACCTAGAGGCGAGTTGCTGAACTAAAGAGACAGGGGTGTTATGTTAGGTTATTTTCGTTACGGAATTTCTGGATTCGGTCTCCACGCTCAAGGCCCGCGATAGAAGCGATGCAATAGCTTAAAAAAAAATTTTGAACGGATAAACAACCGTATCAATTCCTGAAAAAATCCTACCTGGAATCAACATGGATGAACTAAGAGATATTGCAGCATTGCGCTGCCGTTCAAGCCTCTTTTGTAGTTGTAAAAGTTTCATAAACTATTATTTCTTCTAAAAATTTCGAATTGAGTACATTTTCAAATTTTGAATTCTATATCGTTCAAAGTAAAACAATTTTTTTGACTTGCGTCATTCTATTGTGAGCCGCTCTGGACGATACGTCATGGTATAAAATAATTTTTCTCTGCTTCAAGTGTCGTGTTTTCAGTTTAAGACGCGGATGTAAAAAGATCACGATAGTATCTTTGTGCTAGCTGGCCGCAGTTTTGATGAAGCATATCGTGTTCATTGTGGTGTCTAGTCCTCAAGTTATACCTATAGTTCGTGCCAGCCAAGCGAGAATCTAGAACCACTATTTTTTGGTGAAGTATTTACTGTACAAACATGTGAGTATTCAACCAATTTCCCGTTTATCAAATCATACACTCTCGCGTCCCACTAATCGCGTAATCTAGCCTATGCCGTTTCTAAAGCTCTCTCGTTTTCGGACCTTGGCAGATAACCAAGGCCGCAAGGCCTTTCCTGAGACCCCCGTCCGTCGCCTGGACAGGATCCTGGCGTTCTCTACTCCCAGCCTGCGTCAACACAGACCCACGTCTTCTAGCCACGTCGGGTTCCTCCGCCAACCAAGGCGAGGTCGTTCCGGGCAGCAGCAGGACGGCGCCCCGTACTTCAGGACTTCAGGACTCATTGGCTATTAATCTCCATCGCATTAGTTTTAACTTTATTTTTGAATCTTAAGCTAGGCAATCCATCTACCGCGCTGAACCCAGATTTATTGCCGGTTTAATTGCTCTGTTCTACCTCGCGTCTCCGGGATTAAATTAGTAAAGGCCTATACGTATTTAACCCGCGTGCGATCGTACACTCAACCCTAAACCGCATAATTCTCCGTTCGGAAAATAAAAATCAACCGTAGTTATAAGCGGCTCGCAATCATACTTAAATTTATTTACCACGTTTTATACATAACTGTTTCTGTTTTTTTCTTACTTTAAAAAAATATAATACAAATCATATTTTAAATCTCCTGTTATTTTTTCTTTGTATTTAGTTATCCTATGCAAGCGTGGGTTCGATTCTCACCAAGCATTCTTTTTAACAAGTGGCAGAAGCAGATATCTTATGCTACAATGGCGCCCGATACAAAAGTAAGTAATTATTATTGTTATTTGTTTACTACCTACGATAATAACATTACTATTTATTAAATACCTAATAATATCTATAAGTAGTCTAATTATTATTTTTTTCATAGCACTGGTGTGGTGTGCCCTTTTAAGAGCACAATTTCTAATTCCTAGAGCAATTTTGTTTGTTTCAGGTGCGGTCGTTTTAAATAAAATCTCGGCAAGCCTAACTACAGAACAGTTCGCGCTGGTGCCTTGCTGCTGTTGGTGCTCCTATTACGTCTATCTAACCTTGTGCCTTTCATTTAATGACCAATTAATGTGATGAAATACGATTGTATGATAATATATGATTTAATATAGTGTACTATTATGCAATTCAAAACTCTGTAACCAGATCGAATATTATTTTCTCTCTGCCTCTTTCATTTCCTTCCCACAAATATATAATTATCCCCTGGTTTTACTCGTCTCTCGTAATTAGCGTAGCTAGTACCCCGTAGCGTGTGTCTGAAGTATGTATGCATAGGGATCACATCTAAGGTAAGCGTTTTTTTGATTGGTGATTTTGCTGAATGTCTAGTTTTTTCTTTTTTCTATAGCATTCAGCCCCACCCGTCTCTTTTGCTCGCCTGATCGTCGTTTTCTGTTTGTTCGCACGTCTATTACTCGTCGCCAAGGGTATGAATTAGGTACACACATATATTCCTATAGAAATACTCCATTCGAACATTTTTTTTCAATAACTCACGTATCACATATCTATCTTGCTAAAATTCTATTTAAACATTAGTTTTGCGCTTAATTCTAGACCCCGCCGTCGAAACAAACCAAATATTCGCTCAGGAATAAATTTGCATTTTCAAACCGCGTAAATATTTATTTTTCCAAACTCAGTTCAAAAATAAAGGAGACCGCCCATTCACGTTAACCCGATTTTTTTTAAAAAGGACAACGACCATTTTTCTAACAATACTTTTTCTCTCAAACGTTTTATCATTTAATATTTTTTTGCCTCCGTGGGTTACCAACTCTAAATATGTCGGACGAAGAGCGATCCATTACCGAGACACCGATCTGTAGAAGCCCGATAATTTCGAGACCTCGCTCGATCCCGCCTAGAACGCCCAGGCATTCAGCGTCGTCGGGCGTTCCGTCGCCTATCAAGACCGATGAATGTCCGCTCCACTATCGCAGGCAGGTTTCACTCTCGAAGTGGAAGCTCGACTTCTCTGGCGACTCGTGTGTCCGTGATTTCTTCGTCTCGATTGACGAACGTAAGGAGGCAGACGACATATCGGACGCTCAATTACTGAAACATTTCCACGAGGTATTATCAGGGGCTCCGCTTAAGTACTTCCGATCCATTCGCCATCCCGACCTCTCCTATCCCGACCTCAAAGAGTCCTTTCTAAGGACATTCGGCCCGATAAATTACGAATTTAGGACCGAACAGGATGTCAGGAATCTGAAGCAGAGATCTAACCAGTCAGTCAGAGATTTCGTCATCCAGGTTTCGTACCTGAACGACCAATTGTCTTTCCCCATTACTGAACCGAACTTATTACAGATTATAGTGCATAACCTGCATCCCAGATATTACCCTTGCTTATCCGTTCACAAATTCGACACGTTGAATTCGCTCATCGAGATGGCTTCGCATTTCGAAAGTTTTCTTCCCGTTGCACATAAACCGGTATCGTCCGTTACACGTGAGACCCAGTTGTGTCCCAAGTGTGGCAAGGACGGTCATTCCTACCGTAACTGCCCTCATTTTCCGGGCATGCTTTGCTTCAGGTGTCGGACTCCAGGTGTCATAACTCGGGATTGTCCGAAATGTAACCCAAAAAATGCGTAAGCCACCGGCGTCACGCTTTCCGTACAGTGTCACCGGTGATAGCGAACGGTTCGTCGGATAACCGACCTTTTATCGAAATTTTGTTAGGTGATCGTCTGATCAAAGCCTTATTGGACTCAGGCGCGCAGATGTCGCTCATCAGCGATGCCTTGATCCAGGAATTATCTGTTCCATTAAATTTATACGACGCCTGTCCCCGCGTTATTTCTGCCAATAACTCGCCCATCGATATTTTAGGTACGGTTCACCTTCCAGTTAAATTTAATAATACGATTTTTTCTCATGAGTTTCTAGTAGCGCGCTCTATGTCTTCCTCAGTCATCTTGGGTATTGAATTTTGGAATAAGTTTGGTTTGACATCTGTCTTTAGTCAAGCATTCGATAAAAATATTAAAGGTAACATGTATCTCTCATCCGCTAGTCGTTCCCTTCCATCCGCTTCTTGCGTTAGCGAGCCACGATATATACATCCTCGTAACGTCTTATCACCCGATCAAGAGCGAAGTCTACAAAGAGTCATAGACGAATTTGAAATAATCTCGTCTGACAAAATCGGACTCGGAAAAACCACATGGCTGTCGCATAAAATCAACACCACCGGACAGCCAATTAGGCAAAGGTTTTATCCGCTCTCACCCGTCAAATTAAAAATCCTCAACGACGAAGTTGACAAGATGCTAGAGTTAGGCGTTATTCGTCCATCCCGTTCTCCCTGGGCTAGTCCCGTTGTTATGGTCACGAAGAAGGACGGTTCGGTTCGTTTCTGCGTCGACAGTAGAAAGCTAAATAGCGTTACCATCAGAGACTCATATCCCCTCCCGCGCATTCAAGATATCCTTGATAATCTCCGTGGGGCGAGATACATAAGCTCTCTCGATTTTAGGAGTGCTTTTTGGCAGATACCTCTCGCCGACAACGATAGTTGTCAGAAGACTGCTTTCATAATCCCTCAACGCGGTTTATTTGAGTTCGTTAGAATGCCGTTTGGACTCACAAACGCAGCTTCCGAGATGCAACGTCTCACTGATATGATCGTAAATTTCGAATTTACCTCCACTAGCGACGATTGTGTTTTCGGTTACGTCGATGATTTGATCCTAATATCTAAGGATTTCCACAGCCATCTCGCCCTCCTCAAGAAGGTGTTGAACCGCCTCCAGGAAGCCGGTTTATCAATTAACCTAAAAAAATGCGAGTTCTGCAAGAGCGAACTCAAATATTTGGGGTATATTGTTAACGAAAAGGGTCTGCAAACTGACCCTGGCAAACTTGACGCTATTAGGGATTATCCTACTCCTACCTGTGCCAAGTCTCTGCGCGGCTTCATAGGAATGTGTTCCTATTACAGGCGTTTCGTAGACGGTTTTTCGTCCATAATCGCGCCACTCACCGCCTTGATCGGAAAAAGCAAAGGTCGAGATCCCATAATTTGGAATCAGGCTGCCGATCAAGCTTTTTCCAAGCTGAAAGAGGCGCTAATCAACACTCCTGTAATGGCTTGTCCGGATTTTTCCAAGCCGTTCTTTTTGCAGTGTGATGCCTCAGCGGTTGGCCTCGGTTCGGTTCTCTCACAAAAAATCGATGGTGTGGAGCATCCTATCGCTTATTATTCCCGCCTATTCTCCAAGGCGGAGCGAAATTATAGCACTACCGAACGCGAGCTTTTATCCGTTCTTGATTCTATAAAACATTTCCGGTGTTATTTAGATGGTATGAAGTTCTCGGTTATAACGGATCATATGGCTTTGAAATGGTTACTCACTTTAAATAACCCTTCTGGGCGCCTGGCCCGGTGGGCCACCGTCATATCCCAATACACTTTTGACATCGTTCATCGCAAGGGGTCGCAACACGTCGTCCCAGACGCACTTTCCAGGGTTTATGCCAGCCCTGTCTCGTTCGATCAGGGTCCCGAACATACTACGGACCGTTGGTATAAGAGGATTTATTTGGGCGCTCGAGATACGCCTCAGATGTTCCCCGATTACGCGATTCAGAACGGTGTCCTCTTGAGACGTATGCCTATCACCAGCCCTCTCTCATCTGACCCATGGCGCGTCGTATTGCCTTCAGAGAAAGTTCCAGTCGCCATATGGGAAGTCCACAATGATTTCCCTTCAATACACCCTGGTGTCTTGAAATCTTACCTTAAGATCAAGGAACTTTTCTACTGGCCAAATATGTTTCGTGACGTCACGGAAACATTGAGTCAATGTGAGGTGTGCAAGGCCTATAAAATTTCTAACACTCAACCGCGCGGACAGATGCTGTACCCGAAGGCCGTCTCCTCACCCTTACAGCTTATTTCCATTGACATCGTTGGCCCCCTTCCTATCGCCTTTTATGGCTATCGCTATATTTTATCCATGGTTGACGTATTTTCCAAGTATGTTTGGCTCGTTCCTTTAAAAAAGGTCGACGCTAATTCTGTTGTTAAGGCGCTGGAATCTGAGATATTTTTTAATTTCGGAGTCCCACGCGCCATTCTTTGCGATAATGCCACCGTTTTCCGTAGTAACCGATTGCTGAATTTCCTCAGGTCTTACCACATTGAATCTCCAATTTTTACTCCGTATTATACCCCACAGGCTAATACAGTTGAACGTTACAATCAAAGCGTTATTACATGTTTAAGCATCTTAGTCGGCGAAAATCAAAGAAATTGGTCAAAATTATTACCCAAGGTCAAATTATACCTCAACTCATGTATCAACTTAGCTACCGGTTTTACCCCAAACTTTCTTATGTTTGGTAGGGAAGTTATTATAGATCCGACCCGTGCACACGGACAGACTCAAGGCACCGATTTAGCCGAAAGTCGGTCTCAACACGCGTCAAACCTATCTTCCCTCGCACAAGTTTATTCTAGGGTCGCCGATAATCTTTCTCTTGCTTTCCTCCGAAATTCGAAAACATATAACGCCAACCGTTCCGCTATCACCCTCAACGTCGGTGACACGGTCTGGAGGAGGAATTTCTCCAGGTCTTCGGGATCTGATTATTTTTCCGGGAAGCTTGCTCCTCGCTTTGTGAAGTGTCGTGTGAGTAGAGTACTCTCCAGAACAACTTACCTCCTTCAAGATTGTGACTCCGTTCATTCCGGGTCATATCACATCAAAGATATTTTGAAATAGCACCCCCATAATCTACATCAATCATCCTATTAGATTTCCTCTTTTCCAAAATTCGCTGTTTCTTTCTTCTCATCTCACCTATTTCCTTTCTCAGGCCCCTATCTAGCCAAGGGCCGAGGAAGTTCCCCTATTTTTTCCCCCATGCGGGGACTCATTCATTCCATTCGCGGGAGGATTTTTTTGTCCCCCGTCCGTCAGTAGGTCTGAGGGCCGGGAGATTTCTCTTTCTTCCTCTCGCGATGCGAAACCTTTTTCTGTCTCCCCGTCATGGAGGAGTTTCTCCATTCCTTTCGGGATGGAATTTCCGTGTCCGGCACGCTTTTCACCCTTTTGTGGTAGAATCCCTTCTCGGTCTCTCCGTGGGACGAGGGCCGAGGAGACTCTCTTTCTCTGTCACGGAAGGGCTTTTTTCTTCTTCGCTTTTCGGAGGGTTTTTCTCTTTCCTGTTCTCACATTGGGCCCGTGAGTCAGGAAACCTTTTTTTCCACGTGTTTTAAAGGGATTTCTCCTCAGTCCCCTGTTGGGCTGAGGGCCCAAGTTTTTTCCTGTGCTCACACTGAGCCGTGAGCCAGGAAATTTTCTTTTTTCACGTGTTTTTAAAGATATTTCCACCCCAGTCCCCTGTTGGACTGAGGGCCTAAGTCTTTTCCTGTGCTCACACTGAGCCGTGAGCCAGGAAATTTTCTTTTTCCACGTGTTTTAAAGATATTTCCACCCCAGTCCCCTGTTGGACTGAGGGCCTAAGTTTTTCCTGTGCTCACACTGAGCCGTGAGCCAGGAAATTTTCTTTTTTCACGTGTTTTAAAGATATTTCCACCCCAGTCCCCTGTTGGACTGAGGGCCGAGGGATTCCCCTCTTTGTGTGTCCTTGCATACATGGTATCCAATCACCATGATGCTTTGCGAGGGTATGTCTACTCTCTTCTTTATACCCCCCGTTTGCTGAGTGCGGGGATGATTCTATCTTTTCTTTCGTTTGGGAGAGTCGTTCGCTTCTTTTACTGTATTATAGTCGTCGCGACGCCACCCCCTTAACAAAAGGATGACTTTTACGATACGCAACCGTAACGGTCAAGTTTACTACAAAATGTGTTACCAACTCATTTTGAACCGCCGTTCTTATACGGCCTCATTTTCATTTCACTAACTTTTTTCTTCTTTCTGCATTGTGTCACCTCATCACACTGACATTGTCATTAAAAAAAAACCAAAATAAAATAATGTTAATATAAGTTGTTTTGTGGTTTATTCTCCGATTTCTCGGTAAGTTTAACAATAATATAACATTTCCCAAAATTCTCTGTTTCTATACAATTCCGTAATCTGATGTAAATAACGAACATAACACACTAAGCATACTGTATCTATTTATATATTGTTTTCTGAGTAATTTTACCCCGTAATTTTTCTTTTCTTCGCTGACCAATACGCTATGAGCGACCTTTTTGTTAAGTTCCCTCTCTCCCTCTTGGAACCTCTGGATTTGTTCGGAGAGGTAACTCATCGTTCAACATTATTGTTGACTCTCAACAACTTAGTTTGTTAGGGAGTTTCGCTGCTACGGACGAATAGGTTTGTGTTCGACCTCTAGGAGTGTCTTTGCGGTACTCCAACCCTCCTTACTTTCACTCCTCTGATCAGACTCTAAGCACTCTGTTAACTGAAAGTCGGATCAGGAGGGATACCCTACAATTAGGGACATTAAAATACTGGTTTATAGCCCTTATTTTTGTAGGCTGGGGTATTATTTTTTCGGGACTTAGGTTTTTTCCTCTCGTAGCCTGGTCCTCCTCAGCTTATATTCGTTGATTACAACCTCTAGCCTCTTCTATTATTAACATTGCCCTCTGAGCATGTGTCAATAATTAATTTTAACCTATACTTACATTCGCTTTTTACTTTAGTTTAGCTTCTTTATTTCGTCTAGAGTCTATTTCGCCATGGTATATTATCCCGTGAGTTATTTTAATTCTGTTAGGCTGTATTTTTCTTTAGTCGCGCACTTAGATTATTTTTTAGGTTTAGTGGACGCTGCCTGAGCTCGCGTTGAGAAGGTTTAGATTTGGAACGTTCCGTATTTACTCTTTGTCGAATGCACTTAGTAGGCGCTCCTTAGGTTAGGTATTTTAATTCTGGTTTAGTCTTGTTAGTTGTTAGTTGTCTTGTAAGTATTTCATTTTTACTCTGTTACTCAGGACTTCCCCTAACCTTGTCTCGTCTCCTCTTCAACTGTCACCCCTATAGGGGAGACATAATTTTTTTTTTTTTCTCGTTTTCCTTATAGGGATGTCAAGTGTCTTTAGTGACGACATCGTCTAGGGTTGTCAAAAATTTGTCGATAGGGTCGTGATTTTTATCGATGATGCCTTCAGTCTTTAGTGACGACATTGTCTAGGGTTGTCAAAAGTTTGTCGATAGGGTCGTGATTTTTATCGATGATGCCTTCTGTCTTTAGTGTCGACATCGTTTAGGGTTGTCAAATTTTTTTTATCGATAGTATCGATAATTTTTTTTTTTGCTGGAAAGGGTGTATTGCAGCATTGCGCTGCCGTTCAAGCCTCTTTTGTAGTTGTAAAAGTTTCATAAACTATTATTTCTTCTAAAAATTTCGAATTGAGTACATTTTCAAATTTTGAATTCTATATCGTTCAAAGTAAAACAATTTTTTTGACTTGCGTCATTCTATTGTGAGCCGCTCTGGACGATACGTCATGGTATAAAATAATTTTTCTCTGCTTCAAGTGTCGTGTTTTCAGTTTAAGACGCGGATGTAAAAAGATCACGATAGTATCTTTGTGCTAGCTGGCCGCAGTTTTGATGAAGCATATCGTGTTCATTGTGGTGTCTAGTCCTCAAGTTATACCTATAGTTCGTGCCAGCCAAGCGAGAATCTAGAACCACTATTTTTTGGTGAAGTATTTACTGTACAAACATGTGAGTATTCAACCAATTTCCCGTTTATCAAATCATACACTCTCGCGTCCCACTAATCGCGTAATCTAGCCTATGCCGTTTCTAAAGCTCTCTCGTTTTCGGACCTTGGCAGATAACCAAGGCCGCAAGGCCTTTCCTGAGACCCCCGTCCGTCGCCTGGACAGGATCCTGGCGTTCTCTACTCCCAGCCTGCGTCAACACAGACCCACGTCTTCTAGCCACGTCGGGTTCCTCCGCCAACCAAGGCGAGGTCGTTCCGGGCAGCAGCAGGACGGCGCCCCGTACTTCAGGACTTCAGGACTCATTGGCTATTAATCTCCATCGCATTAGTTTTAACTTTATTTTTGAATCTTAAGCTAGGCAATCCATCTACCGCGCTGAACCCAGATTTATTGCCGGTTTAATTGCTCTGTTCTACCTCGCGTCTCCGGGATTAAATTAGTAAAGGCCTATACGTATTTAACCCGCGTGCGATCGTACACTCAACCCTAAACCGCATAATTCTCCGTTCGGAAAATAAAAATCAACCGTAGTTATAAGCGGCTCGCAATCATACTTAAATTTATTTACCACGTTTTATACATAACTGTTTCTGTTTTTTTCTTACTTTAAAAAAATATAATACAAATCATATTTTAAATCTCCTGTTATTTTTTCTTTGTATTTAGTTATCCTATGCAAGCGTGGGTTCGATTCTCACCAAGCATTCTTTTTAACAAGTGGCAGAAGCAGATATCTTATGCTACAATATATATTATCTTGTTCAAGGTTGAAAGAATGGTTCGTGGGTCGAGGTTGGCGAAATGTGGGTGTATTATACATATACGTCTTTGCCTAACCCTTCCGGGATTACAGGTGTGGTATTATGTTATGTTAGAGTTAAAGTCTAGAACCATAGGTTCAGTTGAAATTACTGTCTAAAATCCCCTAAGTAAAAGTAAAAAAAGAAAAGTGTAAAGTGTGTGTGTGTGTGTGAGGGTGTTTGTGTGTGAAGTGTGTGCGTGTGTGTAAAGTGTAAGTTTAAGTACTTTTTTACCATACCCAAGAGATAGAGTAGCATAGACTTCGTTATGTATCAATAACCGCATAATGCAATATCACGTTTAACGAGCTTCCAACTACATAATAATCATTATTATGAAATCCTTATGACATTTTCGAACTACCCTCAATATATGCGATAAATACAAAAAAATCTACTGTTAGCTACTTTTTACCATGAAGACGTGGTGGCCCAGTGGTAACGCCGGGGTGGTAGATTACAGCCCGCTCCCTCTCAAAGAGAAGCCTGTGTCCCAGCAGTGGGCTGATTATGATATTATATATTATGATACTTTTTACCTTTTTACCATAATTATCGGAGCCAGTTTAAAACAGTAAGCCAGTTGGGTGGAATAGCGTTTAGACTACACAGCTGAGTTACGCTCGGCTTTGTATCGCGATCGCGATCGCGATTTATTGTTATCAGCTATGTAACGCCAGGCGCATGATAAACAGGTACACAGTGGAAAGAATACAGTGGATCAAGTTTGAATAATTTTGGCATTGTGAGACATGGGCAAATTGCCTTTTCAGGTTTCCGTAGTCAACAAGGAACCCTTATAGTTTCGCCATGTCCGTCTGTCTGTCTGTCTGTACGCGGCTTAGCCAAAAGACTCAGTACTAGAAAGGTGTAATTTGGCATGAGGATAATCACGCCGACAAACTGGTAAAATAAAATCATGAAAAATATTGTTTTATAGGGTTCCCCTACACGTAAAGTGGGTATGTAGTTTTTTCTCGTCTATCCCATGTTGTGGGGTGTTTGTTGTTGGAAAGGTCGTTCAAAAATATTGTGGGTGTGTGAAATTTTTTTTGCGATACAATGTTCTGTTTGCGAAATATTAAGCTTTATAGTGTTAATATTTGTTAGAGTAAAGTCTCCCCCCCTGCCAGCTATATGGTTGTGTTTGGATATGTGAAAATCACGGCAGTGGTTTATAAATAACTAAGTTAAAAGGAAAACTATCACAGCAAAGTAAGCTTTAAGTTAACTAGTTATAATCGACCAACTCACATTTGCAGTTGGGATGTATGGGAGAACATGTTTTTCAACAACAATTTTAAGTTTGTTGGAATTTTCATCCCAACTACGGAACCTTTCATTGTCCGACATATTTATATACCTACCTTACTAGCGACCCGTCCATGTTTTGTACTTATGTGATCTACTGATGTGTGGACATGTCAAAACATCGAGATATGTATGCTATGTTAAAGTCATGAATGTGTTATGCACATAAAATTCTAAAAATGATGGTAAAAACCGCGTCATAATCCAATGTGGCGTTTAGAAGAACTAAGCGATCATACATACAGACATGAAAAGCGACTTTATTTTGTACTATTTATAGATTTTGTTATGTTTAATAAAACAGCATTTTGTTTTTTACAATGAAAGTAACGAAATTAATAAACCTACATACAAAAAAATCAAAAAAAAAAAATCTTTAAAAAAAAAATTGTTTTGTGTCGCAATATTTGGATATTTGTTCTGTTTGTAGAAACTACGTTTACGTTATTAAGCTCGACTCCCACCGTACGCCATATCGCGCACGCGCACCAGCCCGCACGAGGACGCACCGCCACGCACGCGTCTTGCGCTACCACGCACGTTAGGTTTCCCACGGTGCGTCGTGCGGGCTGGTGCGCGTGCGTCCGCGATATGGCGCACGGTGGGAGTCGGGCTTTAGAGGTTATTAGCATTTAAGAAAGGTTATTCACAAAACAATTTAACTTACGAGTAATTAAATTAGAAATATTGTAGCCCTTAAATATTATATTGCCTCATATATCATTAATTTATGACGCGTATGCATTATTACAAATGAAATACGTTCATTCCTTACTCGTAGGTATTTTAACGTAAAAAAAATTCCGCTGGAGGCACTGAACTGGGTTCTAAAAATAGATGAAAGTGATAAAACGTATCGTGATGTGGAGTCGCGATACTAAGTAAATTGTAGCTTTAGGTTGTTTTGTTAAATACTAGTTTTTGGTAGGAAAGTAGTTATGTTGTGGCTTAGACAATTTAATAGAAATGTTACTCTATTATTTTTGTAAGGATAATAAGCTCGTGATGGTATTTCAGTTATAAAAGTAGTCTATGGTCATAAATTGATGAAAAAAAAAACATGCGGGGCAGTCTGGACTGCCGATAGAAGTGAAAACTAAGTAACGCAATCTAACGAAAATGTCAAGAATTTATGTGGCTTTCTGTCAGTACAAGAACAAAAGCTGTAGCTCCATTAGAAAAATTCCAAAAAAAAAACAGTGTGCGCTGTCAACAAAAAAGTGCTCAACGCGCCTTCGGTGACGATGACGCGAGTTCCATGATTTTTGTTCACCCAAAAAGTGCTCAACACGCGTAAAGAAGTTTTCACTTCAAAAATTCGTTAGCAATATCTTTGAATGTTACGTATGACATTCAAAGACAGGACGATATGTTGGTATAGGAATCGGAAACTGATGACCATTTCATTCGTCAGCTGCCAGTACTTTTTACCCGACTTCGGCGAAGCAAAAAGGAGGGTTATGATTTTGACCGGTATGTATGTATGTATGTATGTTCATCTGTAACCTCATAACTTCTAAACCACTGATCATAATTTGACAAATGAGGTATCGTTAGAAGCGTCCTGACTGTCCGCTACATTTAATTCAATGAGGCGCCCTCTAGAGGAAATAAAGTGAGGAACGAAAAAAAAATTATTTTTAATCGTACCAAGTTTGGTATCAAATGAAAGGGCTTGACGAGCACATTACAAATATGTATATATATCATATTTTCAAAGTAAATAAATATGTTTAAATTGTTAAAAACATGCAAAAATGAGACTGTGCTATCGTACGGCGCGGCTGTAAAATTAATACCTGGTCTATTATACAATTAAACCTATAAAAAAAAAGCGGTTCTGCAAATACTTTGTTACAAAATTATAACCCCAAAACAAATTAAATAAAAAGCAAGTTTAAAAACTAAAACCCGACTTCTGAAAAATCACGCTCTAAAATGTATGAAACAAGAAATATTTCGGACAGAAATCAAGACATAGGTATAAAAATGGTCAAAGTAAAGCCGTAGTCGCATGCCTGTCGGCTACAAAATTATAATGGCAATTATAATGGCGAAATATTTTCTTGTTTCATACATTTTAGAGCGTGATTTTTCAGTAGTCGGGTTTTAGTTTTTAAACTTGCTTTTTTTCAAAAGATAGCAGATATTCTGATCCTAATTTTCATCATTGTTTAAATCTTTCATCGCAGTTGAGCTACTGTTTCACCATGGACATTGGCACCAAAATGTAACGTACGACGCACACTGACTCACAACGACCTTTCAGGCTATTGATTTTGTACACCAAGTGAACGCCACGGCTTGTTTTAACTGATCACCGTCTTTATAGACCTGCCTTGACATTATCTTGATAATCGGGGGCTAATAAACTTGGGGGAATGGAAGAAAGATGTCGATGTTTTAAAGCGATGTAGCACGATGGCTGGGGATTGTAAATCAGCCTACATAATCTGGTCTTGTTATAGGGTAGGGTAATACTAGTTCGAGTCTGTCTTTCCTATGTATCTAGTACACAACAGGGGTAACCTAATTAATTTTATATTTAGAACGCAAACCGAGCGAATACGATAAATGGAAATTCGTTTAAAAAAGAACATCCGACTTCGTTGGCATACCTATACCGACCGCCATTATGAAAAAAACTGGTTTTGGCGGCCAGTGATGAAACAAGTGTCAATCGATAGAGTAAGTGATTGCAAACAAAAAATATTTAGTGATGAATATCGTAAGTGATATACTTCCTGAGATATTTGAGTTAAAACATGAGAAAAAAAATAAAGCAGTAATATTTTTTTTAAATATCTCAGGAAGTATATCACTTACGATATTCATCACTAAATATTTTTTGTTTGCAATCACTTACTCTATCGATTGACACTTGTTTCATCACTGGCCGCCAAAACCAGTTTTTTTCCAAATGGCGGACGGTTAGGTATGCCAGGTCCCATACAAAAATGTCGGAACCCCATTGTCGATCGGAACTGTAAAAATAGGTATTAAAAAAACAGCTGAATTCTGTTAGCGAGTATACCTTCTGTCAGATGAGTAAGGACCATCTAAATTGACATTTATTTGACACTTGCGCGATTCCAATGCTTTGAAAGAGCTTTCAAAAACCGGGAAACCTACTTATAGAAATGGACCTGTCAATTCCAGATATTCTATTGTGTCATCCAAAATGCTAAATGCGGTGCTCTTGGCGACTTACGCAATTACCGCTGATAATATCCGTGTCGTGGGCGAATCTCGTTGCATACGTCAGCAGGAGCGGTTGGCATAACACTAACAGACGACATTCATGACGTATAGACGAAGCCCGTGTTTAATTTTTTTTCAGTAACAAAGTTTGACGTGGATAGGGCTTCTTTGATGAAGCAATGACGCGAAACGTTGAGGAAATGCCAGCCACATAATTATATACCTATTCAAATAGTCACATGTAGAAGCTCTCAGTTTTAAAATTAGTAGATAACTAAGTAGTCTGAAGATTTAACACGTTTAGTGCCGGGAGCCCTCCTGGAGGGTTCACCTAGTCGCATATGGGATGCCGGGAGCCCTCGCAGAGGGCTCATTTTAAATATAGGTTTTTCTTAGCAAATACAGCATTAACAACCGTGGCAAAAAAAAATCAGATGTACCTATATTTTAACAAGATTTATTAGCATTTTATGCGTTGGTTAAGGTGCGGTTTTCAAATCAATGATTTCGTTTTTTTTTTTGATTTTTTGTTCACGGTTACAAATATTCACAAAAAAATTAAAAGGTTGGAAGCTACGTATAGCAACAAGACCCCCCAGTAAACACTATTTCACTTCGTTTTATAGTGTTTTATAACACGGTTTTAAACCTAATGCCGTTGACCATCCGCGGTGGTTAACTTTAGCGCAAACGTAATGCCGGGAGCCCTCCCGGAGGGTCTACTTGCAATATGTATGGCGGCATGGCGTATGAGCTCGACGTAAATGGGTGGAGTCTAAAGTGTTAATGGTGGTATGAGACCTATGTCCAGTCCAAGTCCAAGTATTGAACTTGGAAGGTTATTGCTTATGTATTTTAGGAACATCGTTTAAATGAGTTTCATATCAATTACCTGAGTTGGTTCAATAAATTGCTACAAAAACTCATTAAAAGATGGCCTATTTGTGGCCAAAAATTAATAATCTGGATATCTCCGCTAGCGTCTACAAACTAATTTAAATTTACATCTATTGAAAAACATGAGCTCTTGTTTTTCTGGCTGCAATCAAAGAGCCATTAAGGTTTTATGAACCCTCGTAAGCGACTGAAATAAAACTTGGTAGGTTCTTCCTTCTTTGACAGTCGTTACGGGTAGTCAGAAACCCGAAAGTCTGTCAACCAGTCTTACCAGTGTGGTACCCAGAAACTGGGTTGTGGATGTCAAATAGGCAGTCGATCTATGTAAAATACTGGTATTCAGCTGCATCCGCCGGTAAAAGGGTTGATAGTCGTGCGAGCAAGTACTTATGCGTACTTATGGCTTGGCGATCTTACTCGCCCGTGTGTCATACGCGCACTTTAAAACCGCTGAGTAAGTTCGTCGGCGATCCAACAGGTTTGAAATTTTGCTCGTAGCCCGCAGTTTCGTACGTCTGTCATTGCCGCGAGTCGCAAGCCGCCATTTTGTGTAATGTTTGTTTAGTTTGGTTCAGAAAATTCGACAACATCGCGATACAGTGTGAGCAAGCTTCACGTGTGTCACCGACGGCGAACCGAGTAAGTTCGTGAACTTAAAAACCGCGGACTTTAAGTTCGCATGTGTAGGTATCACCCACTTTAGACTCGAAGCCGACCCCAACATAGTTGGGGAAAGGCTAGGGATATTATATACCTTATGATAGTAGGTACCTACGAGTATAGAGTAGCTCTTTAATACAAACCACTCCTTTTCATGATTTTCTAACTTACACCCACACTCTATCTAACCTTGTAAAACCCCTTGAGATAACTGTGAAAGCCAACATTTGTAATGAAAACATGTTTACGCTTCGTTAGCCCAGTCTAATGTTATTGTTTTACTTTTACTCTCTGTTTTATTGTAATTATTCTAAAAGTCGGTCTATAAAACTGGGTAGATATAATAATATACCATTAATAATAACTTTAATATCAAGATAAAATTATAATTTACTAGGCAAATCGGTTATCATCCAAACATTATTTAGGATAGGTACAACTTTTTTTGCTTTGTGGTGACTTAAACTTTTTAGGTTTTTGTTTCGTCCTTTTGTAGTGATAAGTGGTTGTGAAGAACCTCACAAATTAACTACAGTAAGGTTTCATGACGCAAGTGAGATAACTACGTCTCAAACAAGGCTATTATATGAAAACCAGTAACTATCGTCTGTTTTTGCAAGTTCAGCAATTTTTCACGACCAATGAAGGTAGTTGTAACTTTTATGAATGGGAAGATGTCCTAGGACGACTGATTTTTCTATTATACTTCGAACATTGCAATAAAATTAAAACTTATTTAATTAACTTGATTGATACAGTGTCAGAAACGTTGAAGTTCCAAAACAATATCAGTTTTAATTACGTTTAAAATCATTAGTGGCGCCCACCGTGGGACTAAATTACAATATAAATTACGTAGCATAAAACCTTAATTAAAGTCTAGAAATACCTTATGAAATACTTTATTTTCAGACATTATTGTAACTAATAATAATTAGTTTTTCACGCCGGTAAATTGGGCAATCATCACAAAATCATTGTTAAATTCTTTATGCCCGTTGTTTTAATTACATTAAAGTTTCAAAGCCCTCTAACCGACCGAACCGCTAATGATCAGAGTTTATGTTATGACTGAAGCTGAAATCGATATCTTAATTGTGTTAATATATTACTTTCCTATAGCATACGTATACACCCACGCCGGGACTAAATGGTACCGTGTAGGTATAAATTATTGTTATAGCCTTTAACTTTTAAAAGCCTCCATTAATAATTATTGTACTTTTAATATAAGCTTATGAAGTACATAAACTGTAATATTTTCTTTTATTTTTCGTTCTATATGTTTACCTATTATTCATATCTAACTGATAACAGCCGCACGGGTAGATTAAAGGTTAAGTTACGCTTGCCCCGGTCGGATGATAGATGGGTTTCCATTCCATATCGAGACCCCTCCGTGCCTCGGAAAGCGCGTTAAGCCGATAAAATACTGGTATTCGGTTAGTCTGGAAGCCGGGCGACATAGTTGAGAAAACCTTAGGCAGATTTATGATCTAACAATTTACACTGGATACTAAATAAAGTAACTAATACTATTCATACAATAAAACAAAAGCTGGCTATAAGAGTAGGGGAAGACCAAAGAAACAATGGATGTGGACTGTGTGAAAGATGATATGGCTAGAAAGGGGGGTGACTACCGAGATGACGACTAATAGAGAAGTATGGAAGAAAGGGACATGTTACGTAAACCCCAAATAAATTGGAACAAGGGCAGGAGAATCTGGTGATGATGACAATATATAAAAACAAAAGGCGTCCGTCCTTAGGCGTCGAAGTACTCCGGCACATAGCTGTCATTCGGAAACGTGCCCAGAAGTCTGACAGCATTGAAAAGGATTTGCATGTCTGTATACATACTTAAAGCCTGCCTTTTAAGAATACGTTCTTGCCTTAGCTACCATCATAGGTCTATCATTCTTATCATCATGCTCATTTTCCAATTTATTTAGAGTCTACTCAGACGCAGCCCAGCATGTCTTTTTTTTCCATACGTCTACGAGTCGTATTCTTTTACCAATAGAATATTCTTTTACCACGTTATTTGTGAGTGTCATAGGCTACATATACGTACCTATTTATGTTTACCACCCAACGAAGTGGCCAGGGGTCAGCTATCTCGCTATTGCAATCTCATGTGCGTTTTGTCTAAACTAGCCGGAAGTTTCACTTCGCGACGGCAACACGCGTTCAAACTACCGGCTAGTTTAGACAAAACGTACATGAGATTGCAAGCGAAATTATTTGTGATGAGATGAGCGGCCAACTAGTCGCACGCGGACTATAGTCTCTAATGTAGCAAAAAAAGTCGTGTCTGTATTTAATTTTCGACAGATTTTGATGTGGGTTTCATAATCATTTAGACACTTTCTTGAGAAAGGTTATACCTTCATCAATATTTGTCACGGTGGGCCACATTATTTAATTGCATCCGTCCAAAGCCTATTACGTATCTTATCTAAGCTTCCAAAGCATGATAAGCTCATTGATTTATTTATTACGTCAAATGCACTACACATAAGTAGGAACGGAAGGTCCTATGAACAGCAGTACCTACCTTTAGTTTATTCTAGTTCCTAATGTGTTACGTCGTACGGTATTTCATACAAACTTTCAAGCCCTTGTTTTTCGAAATGACAAAACCGATTTTAATGAAACTTCATACGCATATGCAAGATATAAAGGTCTAAAAAGTTAGTTACGAACATTTTCGAAATGTCTTATTTAAAAACAGATAACTGGAAATCTCTGTTTCTATGGAAAATTTAAAATTGGTCTAATTTGGCTGTAACACTATTTTTCGAAAATTTTCTTAAATAACTTTTTAGGCCTTTGTATCCTGCTTAGGCGTGTGAAGTTTCATTAAAATCGGTTCAGTCATTTCGAAAAACAAGGGCTTGAAAGCTTGTATGAAATGCCGTACGTAGTAAACGCTCTGGCGTTGCGTTAGTTTTTGTTTAATAAATAATGTATCTCATCTAAGATAAGTTGATATGTGTGGCGTCATCTACAACGCCACTTGCGTAATATGCATAATACTGACGTCACGCAATATCTTTGCATCGCACAAGCAGATTTTACCGCACGTCGATTACACAACGTGCACTACATTAGCGACATTAATTTAACACACGAGTGGCCAGTAATAATAAAAATATAAAAAGAAAAAATAATTAGTTGATATAAAATTTTAATTTTTTAAACGTTCGCCTCATAGGGCTCTCCCTTTACTTCATTTCGCCTTCTCTCTGCACGTAAAGGCTTTCGCAGACCAGCGCGACTTGTCGCGCGACGCGGTACGTGCAATACAATTTCTAAGAAAATTCACGGTATAACAATAACCGGTGTCGCATCGCGAGACAAGTCCCGCTGATCTGCACAAAGCTTTATTCGTTTTATTTCATTGATGCAAATTTTATGACCTGTGACCCCGGTAAATGACCTCTGCTACAGTTGTTAAGTAGGTACAGGTTGCTCCAAAATGCTATGTTAGAAAATTGTAAATAAAACCATATATAATAACGTTTAATGAAATTAAAATATCTTAATAAAAAGAAAACGCTAATCCGTAGTGTGTTAAATTAATGTCACCATTAAAGCGCCACACTGTATACTACGTTCCGACATCATTCGTCGGGCAGTTGCCCACTAGACAAAACACCCGTATACGGATTATCCGTATCCGGTCTATCATATTACCCGTATCCGGTCTGGTCGGAGGATCCTCCCTTTTTTGTAGACGATGAGAGAACTTTACACCCTGCGTTCCTCATAGGTACCTCTTATGTTTATTGATTTATATACTTATTACGAAATAAATCAATTGCACTGCACATATTAAATTTGCAAATTGTACTGTATACCTATGTATGTATAATGAATGACCTACTTAAGTAGGTCATTCATTATACATACATAGGTATACAGTACAATTTGCAAATTTGGAAATTGTTTATTCTGTAAATGATCCATTTAAACGTCATATTAAAAAAAAAATAAGCTCGATGGAGTCGACGTTTCCTATCTGACTACCCCTGAAAAGAAATGGTGAAACAAAATCAGGGGTCAAAGTCTCTTTTTAAAGTCCAGACATTATCTTGGTCAGGCCATATGAGGACCATGCGGCCGTAGATACCTGTCTGATATAGTCTTTTGAGTGAATCTGTGGGTCAGTCACTTTGTTAAGCTGGTTGTACCGAATACTGTACTTACTTACCTATGTCCGGACTGCAGTACCTACCTACCTACAGTTTATTACCCGTCCTAATGTATAATCCAAGCATGGCTGATTCGTTATAGCCTTGACCGCAGGGTGCAGTGGGCGCGCCTTACCCGGACTCCATAGAAATGCCATAAAACCACAAGTCGCTGCGTCATACGAAGTTCAGTGCCAAATTACTGATGAGTGGGTCAGGGACGAGCAGGACTGATCAGAAAGATAGAATAGATTAGTGTACTGGAAGATCAAGCAGTGCTACCCTATTCGTAATAAAACTTCAATAACGAAATGCCTTATTAAGCTTCTGCGTCAAATGGCGTTTAGTTGTCAAATTACTGATGAGCGGGTCAGGGACGAGCAGGACTGATCAGAAAGATAGAATAGATTAGTGTACTGGAAGATCAAGCAGTGCTACCCTATTCGTAATAAAACTTCAATAACGAAATGCCTTATTAAGCTTCTGCGTCAAATGGCGTTTAGTTGTCAAATTACTGATGAGCGGGTCAGGGACGAGCAGGACTGATCAGAAAGATAGAATAATTATATTGGTATACTAGAAGATTAGCAATGCTATCCTATAAAAACTTTAACCGGTTAAGTCCTGCAGGCACTAAATAGGGCTTATTCCCAAAGTACTCCATTCTTTTGTTCTAAAAAGATAAGAATCTCATACATTCATTCCCAAGTTACTCCAAGGAATTATTATTATTTAAAAATACTTATTATTTTGTTCCCATTCTGCTCCATAGGTATCTGGAATTATTCTCAAAGTACTCCACCGATTATTCGCTATCAATTCTCAAACTGCTCCATCTACATAATTAACTATAAAATACATATTTCATTACAGTCACTCACAAAATTTCTTAAAAGAAAGATTAAAGTTTAGCATTTTGTTATAAAGTCAATGAATATTTAAAATTGTAGGCTTTTTATGATAATAGCAAAAAAACATAGTATAGTGAGATTAATGTTTATTTTAGAATCATAATATTATTTGTGCGTCATCCATCGATCACTAATAACGAGTAAGTTCTTTATTAGTGATCGATGCGTCATCTATCGGATAAACTCGACTCACTTTTAAACATTCAATTTCGTTTGCACGCCTAGAGCTAACAAATTGTGTGTGAGCGAGATAGTGCAATAGCAGCAACGTTAGTGATAGTCAAACCGGTTAAGGGTGCTAATATGTGTTTGTTAAGAGGCCTATCACAAAATTACGTTTTGACAGTTCGACTTCAAGCACCCGATGCATCGCAATAAGTAGCAATTTGGCAGTTGTAATTATGCTTATTTTGAGTTATATAATTAAATTTTTGTTTTTTAAGTATGCTATTTTAATTTCTTAAGAACCAAAGTTTATTCTAGTATAAATTTTAAGTAAAAATATCCTCGTTACTACATTCAGTAAGGAGAAATTTACAGTTAATTCTGACCGTTTTTTTATGATTTTGAATTGGTTTTTTTTTAGATATCCAGTACATATTATAACTACACCACTTTTTACCCGACTGCCCCAGAAGGAGGGTAATGTTTTTCGAGAGTATGTTATGTATGTATGTATGTATGTCTATTTCTTTGGCACGCTCTGTAGCCTAAACGGCTTGATGGATTTTAACATTTGAGGTGTCGTTAGATTCGTCTTAATCATAGAAGTGACATAGGCTATATAATATTTATGTATTGCATCTGAAAATACAAAAAAAAGGGAGGGGAAGGTTTTTTTTAAAATAAATTACAACAATATTGGTATCAAATAAAAGCTAGTAATGAGTCAATTCCAAATTAAGACATATTAATAAAACTAAAAAACTTGAAATAAAGAAAATTATTCAAAAAACAAAAAACCCGACTGCAAAAATACATAACTGAAAAGAGAAAAACAAGCATTATAATCTATAGAATTTTGGTATCGCAGGCGGGGACAATAATAATATAACAATAATAACCGGAAATATGGTGTAACTTTTGTTTGTCCCCGCCTGCGATACCAAAATTCTATAGATTATAATGCTTGTTTTTCTCTTTTCAGTTATGTGTTTTTGCAGTCGGGTTTTTTGTTTTTTGAATAATTTTTTAAGAGATCTTATTTTAAATGTTTCATTTCATTTGCTATGTGCAATAGTTCTAACCACGAGTTCCAAAAAGTGCCGTCTTATTATTTTGAATGATTAAATAAAAAATAAAAAATAAGACCTTAAATAATAATAATAATAATGAAGGACGGTACGGTTGACGTGTGTCGGGCATGCCACCGTCCGGGTGAGTCCATCAGACATATTATCTCTGGCTGTTCACGTCTGGCTAACGGCGAGTACTTGCACAGGCATAACCAAGTGGCTAGGATTATTCACCAGCAACTTGCTTTGAAATATAAACTTGTGGATTCTGAGGTACCGTACTACAGGTATGTGCCCGACCCAGTTCTCGAAAATGACCATGTCACGTTATACTGGGATCGGTCTATCATTACTGACAGGACTATTGTTGCCAATAAGCCTGATATAGTGGTGATAGACCGATTAGCGCGCCGCGCAATGATAATCGATGTTACCATTCCCCATGACGGGAACCTCGTGAAAGCTGAGAAAGAGAAACAAATAAAATATCTCGACTTAGCGCACGAGGTTGTCGACATGTGGAATGTGAGCTCGGCTATCATTGTGCCGATAGTCGTAACGGCCAACGGCCTGATGGCCGAAAGCCTCGACCAACATCTCTCGAGGCTCTCGTTAGGCGGTTGGATCAAAGGCCTGATTCAGAAGGCAGTACTCCTCGACACGGCTCGCATTGTGAGGAGGTTCCTGTCTCTGCAGCCCTAACCACCGGTAGCTTGGACCCTGCTCCCGACACCGGCGGAACACTATTTTTTATATTTTTAAATGTTTTTTATATCTTTTTTTTAAGAAATATTTAAAAATGCAAATTAATATGTATATAAATGAATAAACGAAATAATAATAATAATAATCTTTATTCAATAAATTACAAGGTATAAAAAGTGTACAGTTTTGCTTATGTGTAAATTATAATCCTAAGACTTACGTGCCTGAACTAGGTAATCCTGTGTTTCAGGCGAGAAGAACTAAAATAAACTTATAAAATAAATAAATAATTAACAGGTAGACAATAGATCACTAATTAATGTTGAGTAGCTTAACTCTTAGTTTCTAAATTTAATAAATACATAACGTAGGTGAGAGTACATAAATTCATTTTAACACAGTTAGTAAATTCTCTGTATCTTCGTAGGACATACTTAGGAGAACATCCTTGAGAATTCTCTTACAATTTGCGTGGTTCATGGAATATATATTTGCTTTCGCGTTTAGTTTATTATAGAGAAGAGGACCGAGGTATAGATAAAATTTTGATACAAAAGCATGTTTTGTTGTATTTTGTGGACAAACTATATCTTTACGTCTTTTATTAGTATATGCAGTGCTGTAGGGTAGAGCTGTGTGTTGTTTTAATACAATACCCATTATAAATAGCTGTCGAACTGTTAATACTTCACAAGCTTTGTATAGGAGGTTAGTAGGAAATAAGAAAGGGCGGAAAGTAGACACTTTGAGAATCGCCCTTTGAGCTCTCTCGATGGTTAGTAACATTGTTTTACCCGCTCCACCCCATGTGGTAATACAGTAAGTTAATATTGATTGACATAGAGCAAAGTAAACTTGTCTAACTAGTTTTGGGTCAGCAATATAGCGTAGCTTTTTAAAAACAAATATCAACTTGCGAATTCTATTATTTAAAGCTTGTATATGTTGTTTGAACGAAAGTGTTTCATCTATTATAACGCCAAGGTATTTTGTAGTATTTGTCATTTTAATGTTGGGACAAACACATTGGTTATCTGTAGGAACTGTGCAATAATGAGCATATAATGACGAGGTAGTGCTTGTTGATGTTTGCTTGCGCATCGAAAATTTAATATAATTTGTTTTTTCTGCATTTAGTGTTAGTGAATTATGTTGAAGCCATTTATTAACAATATTGAATCCATGTTGCGCAAACTTGTAGACATTTTTTTCAGAGTCAGCCGAAAAAAGAAGGGCGGTATCGTCAGCATAAGAAACAATTTGGCCGTGATCTAGATTTAGATTACAAAGATCGTTTATGTATACTAAAAATAATGTAGGCCCTAGAATACTTCCTTGGGGAACTCCGAAGGACGTGTTTTTTTGACTATCGCTGAGAACATTACCAATTCTTACACATTGGGTACGGTTTTCTAGATAGCTCTTAAATAGTTTCAGCTGGGTGTCTCTGATACCTATGGCTTCAAGTTTGTGCAACAGAATAGGAATAGAAACCGTATCAAAAGCTTTGGCGAGGTCCAGAAAGATTTCTACTGTGTGGTTACCATTATCAAGTTCTTGTGCTAGATAGTCAGTCAGATGGTGCACGGCATCGTCTGTTGACATTTTAGGCCTAAATCCAAACTGCCGTTTAGATAAAATCGATTTATCCTCCAAGTATTTGTAAAGCCTTTTATTCATAATTTTTTCTAATATTTTTGACATAGTAGGCAGCAAGGAAATAGGTCTATAATTTGTCACTTGATCTTTACTGCCTGATTTGTAAACAGGCACAACAACAGCTTTTTTTAGGCACTCGGGAAAAATACCTGTAGATAAACATTTTTGGAAAATGTAAGTTAGTGGCGGGCCCAAAATGTGCCTGAACTGTTTAATAATTTTATTTGATATGTTATCCCAGCCAACTGCACAGTCGTCCTTTAAACTCATGATTATCGTTTCTACCTCATTCTCGTCAGTGTCTAGCAATACAAAAGATGATAAAATAGTGCTACAAGTAAATGGTGTGTTTGTTAGATATTGTGATTGGCCCTGAACTTTTTCAGCCAAACATTTACCAACATTAACAAAGAAATTATTTGCAATATTGGCAGATGCTAACTGTGATGAGTGTGCTTGTAATAAACCTGAAGATGACTGATTTTGTTTTGAGTTATACGTTACGCTTTTAATAATACTCCATATTTTTTTAGTATTTGTACCAGCTTTTTCGAGTGCAATTTTATCGTAGTTACTTTTAACTTTTTTTAGAAGGTTATTACAAAAGTTACGATACCGTTTATATGACAGTTGCAAAATTAAATTATCTGGATTAGATTTAGCTTTCATGTGCAGTTTATCTCTATTTTTCATACAGCGAATGAGCCCTGTCGTGATCCATGGTTTTATGTTGTAAGTTTTGTTATTTCGCCGAGATATGACCGTGTTTTTCTGAATTGCATGTTGTACATTATTGATTAGATACAACATACAAAACTGCGGATCAGCGGAATCGTAGACTGGGTCAAAGTCGATATTGCGTAAATCTTCTTCAAGTTTATTTACATTTAAACTAGAAATTGTGCGAGTGACTACTTTAGGTAATTTACAATTTAAAATAAGTAGGGTAGCATTGTGATCTGTGATTGTTGAATTGATTACAAGGGCAAGTGCAGGGAAATTTGACTTGAGCATAATATGATCCAAACAGGAGCCACTTTGATGTGTAGGAAGCGTGTGAGCAGGAAGCAAGCCATGGAAGGCGCATAGGTTAAGGTATTCCTCAGCGGATGCGTCAGCACTTTCTGGAAGAATATTGATATTAATATCTCCAATTAAAATAGTATTTTTGAAGGACGACAGGTTCTGCAAGGTGTTGTTTAGAGAGTCCGTGAAATTGTTTATATTTCTAAAAGAGG
The DNA here is from genome assembly GCA_948150665.1 of Conistra vaccinii. Classification (NCBI taxonomy): domain Eukaryota; kingdom Metazoa; phylum Arthropoda; class Insecta; order Lepidoptera; family Noctuidae; genus Conistra; species Conistra vaccinii. The sequence continues at coordinate 11,958,064 of OX411336.1, read as the reverse complement.
GGGGTCGATATAAGGCAAGTATTGCTAATTCAGACCCAATTTTAATTAATAATCTGTTACAGTCGTGCATATTTGGTTCCTCGACAGACACGTTCAGATGATCTCTTGCATAAACTATCACCCCATCGTTTTGATTGTAGTTTATGTTACTTTTATACATATTATATCCTGGAATAAGTGGTATGTTATAATGTTTGGAAAGCCAACATTCAGTTAGTACAACCACGTCACAGTTTATATCTAGACGTTGTAGAAAAACGCTAAAATTTTCGAAATTTTTAAATATACTGCGAATATTTTGGGTTAGTATGGTTAGTGGACTAGTGTGGGAGGAGAGATATTGTTTACAGTGTTCAACATCACAAACATGGGACTCAGATACAGAGAAACTATCTATATATCTATAAATGATTGTTTTTTTTTTTTTTTTTTTTTTTTTTTTTTTTTTTTTTTTTTTTACCATACCAATTCATTTTATTATGACCATAGATATTTACATGATTTAAAATCTAACAGAATTAAAATAATAATAGTAATATGTACAAGTATATAAAAAGGGGGGGGGAAACGGTCATAGGGCATCAAAAAATTCGTCCGCATCGCTGTCAACAGGAAAAGTGCCCAAAAGGCTGGCAGCATTGCCACGTTGTATGGCAATGCTGATTCTTTGGCCGAAGAATAGGCCAGCTCTCGGGTCACGTGAGGAGTCGACCAGCCGCTTGGCGATGTCCCGGAATACTCGATGAGCGCTCGGACCCCACGGCCCCAGTGTTTCAACCCCAAACGGCTCAAAAATATAGCTACCAATGAGGTTGCTATATTTCCGCCGCTTGAGGTTTTCTGCACCAGAAGCAGCCGCCCCGGCACAGCCCGCCGTGCTGAGAAGATGGGATGGCGCGAGGGTGTCGACACAGGTTGCATCCCACACCAAAGGCCTACCCATCTTCCAAGGCATTATGGTCATTCCGTCTGGCCTCTTCCCATCGTCGCGTGCCAAGCCATTGGGTTCTAAAACAGCTGGCACCCCGGCGGTGACAAGAGTCCGACGGATAATGTCATTAATGCTTGCGTGCCGTGCCAAACGACCAGCGCTCCTGCCGCAGGAAAGGCCGTGGTGTCCGAGGCGGTCGACTGCTTCACCGCACTGACAGCGATGCGGAGCCCCGCAAGGAGCGCCCAAACGCAGACTTGTAGCGAGCCGGAAAGTGGTGTCACCCAGCATAGTGCCTATGTTGGGTGACGGTAGCGCCTGAAGCCAGAGGCCCGACTCCCATTCTCCCACAGCCAATAGGCGGGCGCGCTCCGCAGTGTTGGTGGACGTATTAATGAGATTGTTCCGTACCAACCTGCAGAGCGGCTCATCCCACTGTCTCTGGGAAGACAGGTTCTCGGGCTGCTCCGTGTCCGGGCAAGCCATTTTCCAGGCGTTCATCGCATCAGTCAAGCACGGCACTTCAGAGTCAACCTGACAAGCGGTTAAGATTCTTGTGGTTAACTTTTCTGTGCTGTGGACCGAGGACAGGAACGCCGGTAAGCTTACACTGGAAATTTTGCGGACGCCGAGCCCACCAAAACGTATGGGTAGTGTGGCTTGCAGCCACGCGCGGTCGTCCAATGCCACATTTATGATTGATGTTAGACTGCTTCGGATGATTTGATCGATTTTGTCCAAAAGGTGTGGCTTCTTCCACAAGGGGGAAGCACGGAGAAAATACATAAAATTTGGACCGAAACAGCAGTATCTGATAAGGGTGAATGCGGAATGCAAGTTAATTTTAGAAAGTCTATCCGAAATGTCATTGAAATGTTTAATTTTTCCATCAATGAAAGGTGAAAAACTGTCTTCTAAAATTGGGGAACCTAGGAGGTGCAGTGAACTTTTTTCTAAAACTTTGATATCTGGGGCTATTGTATTGAATTTCTGGAAAGTCGATTGTCTGTCGGTATTGTCACAGGGGTAAATTTCACATTTTGAGTAGTTGAGGTCAAGGCCGATGAATTGAAACTGTTGCTTTAGGAATTGGAAATCTTTTAGGACAGTGTCTACGTCACCTCCTAGAGTCCCATCATCTAAATACCACACATTAAATTTTGAATTTAGTTGTTGTATTATGGGGTGGATAGCTAAACTGAAAATGACTGGCCCGAGGGGATCACCTTGTTGGCATCCGACTGCAGATTCTAAAACGTTGTCTTTAAATAATAATTTGGAAGGGTGCCTATAGCATTGCCACAAAAAACCATAAATTTCCGGTAACTCCTTTTTTACTTCGGCCAACAGAGTGTCCCTGTTAACGGAGTTGAAGGCGTTCTTGACGTCAACCTTGAGGATGACCTCACCTTTACCGGAGTTTAAAAAACTGGAAAGGGCATGTACGGCAGCCTCGCAGCCCCCTTTGGATCCGAAGCCAAGCTGTAGGGGCTGGAATTTATTTTTTAAAGTTTCGCCGTATAGTCTGCAGCATATTTTAGCTGCCGTACGCCTGTAGGTACACCCAACGGCAATGGGACGGATGCCGCCGTCTTTCTTGCGCAGGGCACATAGATTTGCCCCGTACAAGACATCGACGATGGCATCATTCACACCGCCGTTGAGCATCAGGTTAATTAGAGCCGCAAGCCCCTTCAAAAGCGACTCACCAGCTTCCCCGGCGCCTGAACTCAATAAATCTTTTAAATGCTGAGGAGTCAGGCCGTCGAGGCCGCCGGCGGAGCCACTTCGGAAGGAGCTCACGGCAGCAATCAGCTGTGGGGCAGTAACGGTAAGGGGTGTTGAATCCGGACCAGGAGAGAGGGGGGGGTCGGGGAAGGTGAGACCATCGGCAGGCGCTGGATGTTTACTCTCCAGAGCTGAAATAGTTTCTGGAGAGTAGGGTGCCACCACATCGCTACTGAACAAAAGCCTGGCCGCTCCCCTGATGTCACCTTCACTTAGTTTGGATTCTACATATGAACATAAGCCTCTTCGTAGAGGGTTATTGAAAACAGGTAATTTAGGATCTAAAATATTGGTCAAATTGTTGCAATTGTCTTTAATTTGGTTCGTTAAAGATTTTTTGGTCGCCGAATTTTTTTGGACATGTAGAATCCTATAAGGGAAGGTGAGTAATTGCTCCCAGGCACTTTGTGAGTTCTCCTGGGTCGCAAGACGGAGACATTGCGCCAAATTCAGTGCGACAGACCGTCTCGCGCCCCGGGGAACTCTTTTTAACACTGGGGTAGAATTTTTAAATTTTGCAAGCGTTTTCCACAAGGTTTTCTCTAGAGGTGTTGATGTAGGTGATGTAGCTGGGGGGCATAGAGGTACACTATGTGGTTTGTGGACCTTGCCATAGTGTATCCGTAGCCCCCGTTCGCCTTTAAAGAAGCGCGGCTGGGAGCAATGGGGACATCTTACCTGGACATCGAGCGATGTGGCGGGTTGACGAGCGCTATTTCCGGCGTCGCTACAGCCGGCATGTATCATAAATGTAAAAAACACTAACCTAAGTTGAAAATATAATATCTAAAATGATTGTTGAATTATATTATAATTTGTTTTTATGAAAGAAAGACTGTGATTTTTAGATCTATAAGTATTTTTACCATGTTATGTAAAATTTCTAATGATTATTGACCGAATTTTTAAAATATTTTATGTTAGGCTTAATTGCCAGATATCATTTCAGATATAGTATTATTTGTTTTTCATGTTTTTTTTACTTCTGAATACAGAGCCCCACTTTTTAAATTTAGTCAGTTTTTTTTGGATATTTTGAATTATTAATTTTTTTTTTATTATAAGACTGAAAATAATTGTTGAATTATATTATAATTTGTTTTTATGAAACAAAATACTGATTTTTAGATTTATAAGTATTTTTTACCATGTCATGTAAAATTTCAAATAATTATTGGTCGAATTTTTTAAATATTTTATGTTAGGCTTAATTGCCAGATATCATTTTAGATATTTTATTCTTTGTATTTCATGTTTTTTAGACTTTTTCTCTTCTTCTTGAATATATTTAATTTATCAAAATTATAATACTGAAAATTATTGTTGAATTATATTATAAAGTCTTTTATTAAAAAATTTCTTTACACTTAAAACTATATTTGCAAAGCTTTTGAGCATATCTGTACGTCAGCCATAGTAATCCGGTACATATTTAAATTAGCTTTTTGATTAAAATGGGGTGGAGTACTTTGAGAACATTTTAATATTATCATGGAGTAGAATGAAACTTAATTAAAAACATTATATTTTTCATGGAGTAGTTTGGGAACTTTTTTTGGAGTACTTTGGGAATAAGCCCTAAATAGTGCCGGTTTCCGCGCGCTTCCTTTAAACGTGGGTCAAATTATATCGCGATAATCCGCGCGTAGCGATACTCTAGGGATTTTTCCGCGCGTTTTTTGCGGGACTAGACCGGCATAGAAATGGCATGTAAGCATAGGTTTCTTCGTCAAATGGCGTTTAGTTGCCAATTACTGATGAGTGGGTCAGGGACAACCAGGACTGATCAGAAAGATGTAATAAATTGGAATATTAGAGATAAGTAGCACACAAAAAATCAATATGGAGTTCATTTTGGCATCCGTAATATTGATAGATAGATTAAACTACCTTATCTTTATTGTACACCATATAAAAGCCAAGTGGTCACTAAAAGAGATATAAAACTCACCTGTTCGTGGGCCCTCCCACCTTCCCACGTCCAGTTGTTCATAGATACTTGGAAACCTCCACTCACAGCCTCAACTTCTTAATAAAATGTTATCGGTCCTCGACGTAAGCACAACATTGCCAGCAGCACAGGGTAGGTATGTAGATTAAGTAATTGTTTTATATAAAATGTTGATTCGCAGCCTATTCGTAGATATCGTATCATATAGCAAAAGCTACAACCATAATATTATTATGGAGGAGCCGACTGGGTTCCTATTGGTATTCTAAACATTCACAACAAGACCATTGTTGGAACCTGCTCCGGCACCGATCGGTTTATTAAAGGAACTATTATAAATTACTAACTTTTCGTCCTCGACATGCGTGGTATAATTTCGACCCCATGGAAGTCCGAAATTATCCCACGCGAACGTACTGCTGGGATAAAAAGTAAAAATCCTGTGTTAATCCAGATTAAAAAACTACCTGTGTGCCAACATCCGTTCAATCGTTTTTACGTGACTGAGTAACTAACAAACATAGGTACAAAACATTTATTACGAGTTTAATTAGGTACTATTTTTCGCCCGCGGCTTACTCGCGTGGAGGTCGGAAATTATCCCACGGGATTACGGAAATGTACTATAGGGATTATATTATATATATTTTATTATAAACTATCTGTGTGCCAAATTTCATCCAAATCCGTTCAGCCGTTTTTCCGTGACTGAGTAACAAACATCCAAACATACAAACTTTCACTTTTATAATATTATTTTATATTATATTATATAGTAGGATATGATAAATAAATAATAAAATTCCTCGTCGTTCGTTTAAAAAAATATCTGCTGTTCCATACATTTTGGCCGCGTAGGTTAGGCACTTTTCTTTGAAACTTCAGATTTTTCTTTTAATAACCGACGAAAAATTTCAACCCAGGGTTCAGAATCATGTACCTACTGAATCATGTACCTACTGAATCATTTTTCGCATCGATGTCCCTGCCACCCTGTATTTGTGATATTATAAATAAATATATATTTATGATATTATCAATTATATAAGTACCGTTCCTGGCACCCCACATGTTTAGAAGAGAAGTCTTTCAGTTATACACTGAATCACTGATATCAATGTATATGACGTCTGCCAATACCAGCTGTATCCCTAACCTTTTGTGAAGGGGTATCGTAATGGACTCGAATTGCGAAGAGCTCTCAGCTTATTAAATTTTCACCGGTGCAAGGCGATGAAACATCTCTGAGCGAGATGTGTAGGTGGTCAATATTATCGAATGCTTTTACATACCAGGTTCGTAGGTACCTATTGAAGTTTTATTTACGTTCAAGGACTGGAAATAGACAAAACTACTTCCGTAATTAATTGTATTGTGGCATTTCGATGTGACACGTGTCCGTTTAGTGATCTTTTTATGGCCTTGTTCAGTTGGATGTTTTCAGAAAAACCGTAAAACATACTTACTAGAAATAAGTGTCGCCTAAAACTTAATTAAATATGGTGAGTCACATAATATGTTGTCTAAATGACCATTTAATTTCTCAAACTATGGTTCGAGAGAATATTGGGTGGGTCTTGAAAAATTGTATATCAGCTATGATTAATATCAAAACTAAATACCGAAATGAATTGGACGTCTCAAACTCATGGCGATTGAATGACAAAAAATAGGAAACAAATAGGTACACTCATCCTTCTCATTGAAATAGCATTCGTTCTATTTAATTAAGTAGGTATTAAAATTTTCGATTGTAACTGAATGGTTTTTTAAATTTTTTTAAACAGTCCTACAGTCATATAAAAATGTCCTTTTTTTTCTCCATGACAGCCTAATTTTTTTTTCTCATAAACTTGGGGCTCACCTCTTAGTCCCAAAGTTTTTTAGGTGGGTCCAGTCAACTTTGGGAAGCACTGGTAGGTAATTACTAGAAAACAAATTATTGTTTTGATGACCATAAAAATCATTATTCTTTGGTTGGTAAAGGTAAAACGTTAAACATTAATTAAAGTGGTACTAACCTACGTTTGCGTAGTATTTTTCTAATTTAAATGTGCTAGCTGTATCTACCTAATTATGTAATACGTTATATATAAGTAAGTGAGAGTTCACAAATACAGGGTGGCAGGGACATCGACGCGAAGCCGGTTACCATGGATTCAGTACATGATTCTGAACCCCCCTGCGTTGAAATTTTTCGTCGGTTATTTAAAAAAAAATCAGCTGTTTCATAGAAAAGTGCAATACCTACGCGGTCAAAATGTATGGAACAGCTGTATTTTTTTTTAATAACCGACGAAAAATTTCAACGCTGGGGCGTTCAGAATCATGTACTGAATCCATGGTAACCGGCTTCGCGTCGATGTCCCTGACACCCCGTATAACTTAGGGTTTTATTTATAAACGTTGCTAAAGTTACGTAGGTAACTGTTTAACCAAATATTTTTGACGTTTAAAAACCTCTTTTAACGTTTATAAATAAAGGGTGCATAAGTCACTATTGCTCATAAACTCATAATGCAAACATCGAGAAGTGCCACCAACAACACAGTCTAGTCTAGTGAAGGTATACAATTGTGGTGGGCGCTATATTAGTTCATTCTCGGTAAACGGTGCGCAGTCTGGCATAGTTTTACGTGGAAGCCCGTTCTAGACACATTCCAGACTTAGCTCGTTAACCTTTGTACCGGCGACGTGGATTCCTCCTATCCTACCTGTAGATATTTGATACCAAATAGGGACTTACTTAGTTGGTATGATCAAGGAAAAGCGAATAGTCTTAGTCTCAAGTAAACCTTTTTCCAGCTATGTTAGGGTCAGCTTCCAGTCCAACCCCGGATCTAGGGGGGCAAACCGGGGCCCGTGCCCCAGGTGCCAACTTCAGGGAGCAACAAATTCAAGTGTAGCAGACAAGCGTGCACAATCCAGCACACCGCAATTTTGCATTATATGAGTCGCGCAGCACATTAAATCTTTCTATTTCTTTCTTTTTGACAACAATTTTGGCACCCCTGTTGGGCTGTTGCATTATCGATCGATATAATTTGATTAATAATTAATTATATGATGCAACCAAAAAAAATATTTCGAGAAAATTTGAATTCCACGGGCTACCGTAGCGCAGACGGCAGGTTTTGCCCCGCCTCAAAAAAAATCTAGATCCGAGGCTGTTCCAGTCTAACCGGATGCCGCTGAATACCAATATTTTACACGGAGCGACTGCTTGTCTGACCTTCACAACCCAATTACAGACGTCTCTGAAGTGTCTGAATTATTCACTCTATTAGTAGATACGATATAAGTGAAATGTCTGAAATGTTCTCTCTATTATTACGATATTATATCTATTATTTTGCACGTCTGGCGAGTGCCGGAAAACTGCCCACTACCCATTTGACACATTACGTAGAGACACACGACAGTGTCACTCGTCAAGATGCAATTAGTATCATGTGCATGTTTTGAGCGAAATTTAACTCCTACCGTAGTAGACTTTAGTCCTTTGTACACACACATTTTTCGTGCCGTGAAAAACTACGGTTTTTACGCCGTGTGTAGGCACGGGCGTCAGTGTTGTATGGATCACTATTGAAGCTTGTTGACAGACGCGTTCATTCTACGGCGCGGTTTATACGCCGTACCGTGAAGAATAACCGTGTTCAAAGGGCTGATGGGCTCGTAGCTGGGGTTGCGTAACCTATTGTTATTTTATCACCAACCTCCTGCTCTTATTCTAAGTTATTCGGTCAGGGCAGCAAGTCTTCTTCTTCCATCATCTCTATTAGCCGTCACCTCCGTATTCCGGATTTAATTCCGTGGTCGGGCAAGTGTTATTGAGTTTTTTCCATTAAGAGTGTCTTAGTAACAGCCCGAAGTTTGGAAGTTGGCGGTGTGATACCTTCGCCTCGGTCAGCACGTTAAGCTTTTGGCCCTGCGCCTGCGAATCTCTCTCCGGTCGTGTTGGATTGCCGTCACATCGGACTATGAGAGTGAGGGAAGAGAGAGTGCACCTGTGTCTGCGCACACACTTGTGCACTATAATATCTCCCGCGCCGAAGGCTGGTCGCCGCTTAGATTGGTCACCATGGCCGAAATTCGGTCTAGAGGCGGACTATCCACCCCGATATTGGCCTACACAGAATCCATCCATAGTTCTTATTCTTTCGTGAACCTCTTATTGCCATTCACATTATTGTTCTTTCGGTGGTAATTATTATTTATGTTATTTTTCCTACCTCAGAAAGGATAAACAATAGGTTCATTTACCTAATCGCGGTGAAAATCTAGTACCCAAACTATTTTAATGAAGTCATAATAAAATAACGTTGTTTGCATACGTAGTTAATTAACGTTGAAAAGTAATTATACGCAATAAAAGCTTGAAGAGACGCACCTAATTATGTTTATATGTGGCCTATAAAGTAAGTGTGCTCTGCATTTTAAGTGGTATTAACCCACAAGGGAGAATGAGAGGCATGATATTATGGAAGTAAGTACCTACAAAATATCTTGCGTGAGATAATTTGCGTACACTTAGGTGTATGCGGCATTTTTACCTAAGGCAGTGAGATATAGCTATGTTTATTTGCGGTAAACATGACGCAAAGAAGGAAAGATATGTACACGAAAATAACAATTTTGGGGGAAAATATGCATCACATTCACATCCACGCAAAACGGACATCGTTCAGTATAATTCTGCGACCCTATGCGAGACAGAGCCCCAGCGCTGGTTTTCAGCAACAGCCGGCGTTGACGTGATGAGATGAACCGGTGCAGCATTATAGCGACAATATAACATAATAAGAAATCAAAAATAAAATATAATAATTACAAGTAAGTGTAAGGCCGCTTGCCCATTGGTCGGTATTTTACCGCGCAGTACTGTACAGTACTGCGCGGTACTGCTTATGTTTCCTCACTGGTCGGTAAGCACTCTGTACCGAATCGGTACTGCACACAGATATAGATATACCTAGATAGCGCAAGAGCATCTACTTCGCGTGCCCGAACGTGGCTCAGTGTGTCTCATTTTATATAATATAGTCTATGGTCTGCGCCTGTCCGCCGCGCTAGTCGGACATAAATAATAAAATAGAAAATGCCTATATTCGTAATACTTTACAGCTTTTTACTAGGACGCGGTTGATGTGACGTTGAGTGTTAACAGGTTATGACTATCGAAACAAGTGATACTATCGTATTTTGCTTCAGTTTCATGGTATAGGCGCTTTGATCATTTTTTTTAAATGCCACGCATGGTTTTCATACAGATTGTGATACTTGTCTTATCTAGGTATTATTATATATCTATATCTGTGTACTGCACTGCTTTCATCTAGAATTCCAAATTCAAATTAATTCAATTAGTACGAGAGCGCATGACCAAAATTTTTGCCTTATCGTTTTACGAACAAAATCGTATAAAAACGATAGATTTGGTTATTCTTAAATTCAAAAATCCTATTTTCAGAAATTTTCCGCGTCACATCTTCTGACCTGACCGCATTTTTAAATATGTCGATAATTCTTTTTTATCATGTTTAAAAATGATAGATTTTACATAAGTACCGAAAACACCATTTTCAGAAACCAGTAGCTTCGAGTACGTACCCAAGAGACCATTTGAGAAAATTAAATATGAGGCAAACAATAAAACCCGTATTCAATCCATCTGAAAATGTTTTCTGGTGAACATTGGTCAGTTGATTCAAATACGTCATTTTTGGAAATGTGCTCAGGCCACATTTGACACGCAAAGTGACGCAAATGAAATATCTGAAAACAAACTTTTTAGTAATCAAATTACGAAATCTTTGTATATTTTTATTATCAGACATATTGTGATGAAACCGTCTGCCAATTTTTTTTGACATAGCAGAAATAGGCTCCCATAAAACTGTAACGTTTCTGACCGGTACTGTACTGCCCACCGAGTCGGGTTCAGAATCATCAAAACGTAAAGATTTTTTTACAATTATTCCAGTAAAACGATGTGACATGGTTTTGGTCATGGGCTCTCGTACTATATAATTCACTTGTTTTTTGTTTTTCCCCAGTTTGAATGAATTATCTCTAAATTTCCCTAAAAATCTTCAAATTTCCTTGGTTTAGGGAGCATGATTATAAATAATAAGGTAATGGCACAATTAACATGATAAATTTGATGAATTGCATTCATTATGAGTTTGTGTTGAGGGAATAAATCGGTGGTGGAATAAATCGAATGCTTTAATAAATCGGTGGTGCCATAGAGTCAAGTAATATATTGGGTGCTGCCTACTATAAACAATAAGGTTACCAACTTAAATTCATATTAACCCTAAAATTCCCCAAATCCCTGTCAAAATAAAATATCCCTAAACCAAACTTAATATTGGTATTTTTTCCCTAAAACAGGGAGAAATCTCTAAAAGTGGAAACACTGCGCGGTAAGCTTCCAGTACCGATGCAGTAAAATGCGTGACGTCACGCAGTACCGAAACGATATCGCCCCGCACACTTACCGACCAGTGGGCAAGGGGCCTAAGTGTAGCTTTCGCCGTATGTATCAATATAAATAAAAATTACTTCGAGTGACGATCTCGGCGATAAGCGTAAGTCAAAGGGATGTGTGGCCGGGGTCTACCCTTTATAGAAGAACTTTTGGTACCACCTGCTCCTCAGCTCGCGGGCCGCCTAGACCTTCCGCGCCTACGCGGATTTAAATTACACTCTAGGGGTAGGGCAGACAAGACTACGTGGAGTTGGTATTGCTGCGATTCGTTGCTGTCACTAGCTTTTGTAGCACAACATATTGACTTTTTAAGACAATATTTTAATTTTCATGGTTAAAAATGCTATTTTACAGAAATGGCATACTGCCGTAAATGGTATATAGATTAGGTATATTATCAAATTTAATAATACTTATACCTATTATAGTCTACCATTTAATGTACAAAGGGAAGCGGGGTTTCCCATCAGGTCATGGCGTGACTGTTTAATTCTCATTAGGAAGACAGGCAGGGTGCGTCACCGTCATATACTCGTAAGTAAGTCACTGAAATGAAGGGAGCTTTGATTCCCCTGGATATCGGTCAAACTCATTTGGTCACTAATTAGAACGTAAATAAGCTTTTGTCATTTCTGGGTGAGGCATGTACCCGGTATATTATATGGCATGCTCTAAAAGTTATAGAAATACATTATGACTGACGTGTGGTTTTCGATTCATAAAAGGTCGCCCTATACACGGCGACGACAATACGTCGGTAATGAAAGCACTGACAATACTAATCAAAATCTGCCGAGCCTTTTACCAACTATTTTAGGGTCGGCTTCAAGTCTAAACGGATGCAGCTGAATACCAGTATTTTACATGGAGCGACTGCCTATCTGACCTCCACAACCCAGTTAAGTACTGGGTAATTCGATACCCCTTGGTAAGACCTGGTGTCAGACTTTCGGGCTTCTAACGACTCGTAACGACAGCTGTCAAAGATCCACACATTGTAACAGCCAGGACCAACGGCATAGCGTGCTTTCCGAGGCTCGGCAGAGTCTGAGTATGTAACGATGGTCACCCATCCACAGACCAACTCCTGATTGATCGACCCGTGCGGCCTTCATTACTTAGCCACGAGCCCCTCACTGGCAGTACTCCTAATACATCGAAATTAAAAAACTTAATAGTAGTGATGGGCCGAATATGGTTTTCACAAATCTTTGACTAGCTATAGAGACTAAACTATTGGATATATTTGGTTGAGTTTGGTATGCAGACTAAGAACGTCATTATATATACGAAGTTTAATTTATTGTCGTATTGTCGCGTCCACCTTGTATATAAGCACTCTTTCAGTTTAGTATCTAACTACACATTTAAAATTCCTTGATGGTTGCGAGCTCTCTATCTCGACCGTAACTTTTTTCTGCCAGAAGTTCGGTTGCCTGTTTACAAGCCTAAACTGTAAAATGTCAAAAAATTCTGATTTTCTTTTACCGTTAATGTCAACCGATAATGCACACAAATATTCACAAAAAATTTAGGTAAACGTAGGTATTATTTGTGGCTTTCTCTCTATCTATTCTTCAAGGATCAAAATGACCAGGAAAATAAAATATAGGTACTTAACACTTTCAATATCCAATATCCACATAACAACAAGGATTTTTTGCAAAAATAAGTCAAAGGACTCATTAAACAATTACTTATTAACCTTTGAGTCTTCACTAACTTTAACAAGGAGCTTAACGTTTCTATTAAAGTGATAACCCGCTCTTTACGGAGAATATAATAAAAAGCTGACTGGAACAGACCCTTGGGTTATGAATTTTTAACAGTTCCTATTACTGTAGGTCGGTACACTTAGATTCTTGTATAACCTATCTATTGGCAAGTGGTTCTATTAGTTCAGAAGCAGAGCTCTCTAGTGAGTGATTGTTTGTTGGTGTCCGATTTGGTCAAAGAGCTTCGATTTTGCACACTGTTCTATAGCATATTAAATGATAAATACTATAAAATTTTAGGTATTATAAACTTTGGTACGATGTTTACGAGAAAAGGTCATGTGGTTAAAAAAATGGTCGGTCCGCAAGGCTGAGAGATTGCCTTGGTTTTGCGCAACAGAACTTCAGTTTTGAATAGAAGCTCCCTTAAATAAACCACACCCGATAATAAAAACAAAAAATATAGCAGAACCAACCAGAGTCCCGATGCTACTGTGCTATCGAAATACGAAGCTTTACAAAAATGTATCGTGTGAACACTGTGAACTCGCCAATATGCATGCCAGAAATTAATGACTAATCAGAACAAATTAACTAATCAATAAACAAGGGGTAGTGCATAGCAACAGCTTTAAAGCAGCCCCTACAAGATCCCCTTGCAATACAATATGCAGCGACTTCCGGGCGCCGCGCGCGCCCCTCGGTTTCGCGGGCTTGCGGCCCTACCCCTGCCATCGACCTGCCATTTCCGGTGAAATTTGAACATGGAACAAAATAAACAAATTGTTTTTTATTAACATAATAAGTAGGTAGGTAGTATCAGGATACTATTTTGGTGAATCGCACCCTAGGCTGCCTGTCCACTGGAGCGGAGAGGAGAGGAGAGGAGCGGAGATGTGCCAATATTAACCAATGGAATCTTGACTTAGGATCACTGATCTAAACTCAGGGGCGGAGTCAAGATTCTTTTGGTTAATATTGGCACATCTCCGCTCCTCTTTTCTCCTCTCTGCTCCAGTGGACAGGCAGCCTTAAAATGGAACTCATCACTTCAGCAGTAACACAGTTTAATTTTGAAGGGTGCTCGTGGTGAAAATGCAGGTCTATCCCGTAAGATAAGCAACGGGTAAAAAGAGCAATGCATGATAAGTTCATTTTAACAAATCCAAATTAAACGAGAGGCTAAAATAGAGCGAAGAGCTTTTCAAAATAAATACTAGGTACACTAACAACACTAAACACCCTACTTTGGAAGTTTGGATGTAGGGTCTATTCTACCTTTGCTTCTTAGCAGTGATAGCCTAGTGATGTTACCGTCTCGGGCTGCCAAGTCGTAGGTCTCGAACCCAAGGCACGCACCTTTGAATTTTCGGATTCATGTGCGTATTGTAAAATTATCGGGTCTCCCTTGTTTCATCTAAAAGAAATTGACAAATTATCACTTCCCAAACAATTTTCTGCATAATTTCATTTGCCAAATTATTACTTAGCAAATAAAATCTTCACAAATAATTGTAACGCAAACCTAATGTTTGGCAAGTGAACGTTTAAACAATAACTTGCTTACCAACTAGTACTTTTACCAATTTTAATTTAGTCAAATATTTCAGTTGGTATAACATATTTTACGCAAAATAAAATAAGCCAAATACTTAATTTCGCTAGTTTTCAATTTACGAAATAAATTCGATACGATGTGGGTGTAGTAGGGTGGGGAAACACCATGGGACACCTTAAGGGCATTGTCCTTGACCTTGATGTTATTGACCTAGATGTCAATGTCAAAATTCTGAAAGTCAAGATCCGCGATTCTCAGGAGCAGTAACAGGTCAATATCATGATTTGCTTGCTTCAAGCATGCAGCATGCAAGCAGGCATGCAGCGTTAAAGCAAGCATGCAAGCAGGCATGCAGCGTGCAAGGGCATGCAGCGTGCAAGCAGGCATGCAGCATGCAAGCAGGCAAGCAGCAAATAAACATGCAAGCAGGCATGCAACATGCAGCAAGCATTGTTTCTGTCACGGCTCCGGCGCTGCGGGGTTTGGGCGGCTCCACGCGAGCTTATCGTCGCAGATGGTTTTAACGCTCACCACCGCAGCTTCGGCTTGCTGACCGGCTTCGCCGGCCAGCCTCAGCCGCGGCGGCGGGCTTTCAAACCACCTGCTCCTCAGCTCGCGGGCCGCCTCGCCCCTCCGCGCCTACGCGGGTTTAAATTACACTCTAGGGGTGGGGCAGACAAGACTACGTGAAGTCGGATTTGCAGCGATTCGTTTCTGTGTATTTGTTTTACGACAAACAGTTGGTCGGAGACAAAAATTACCAAGACGCTTTTAGCCTTACATAAACTTACAAAGAAATACGCAAATAACATCGCATATAAATGATTATATTAAAATAAAAGCGCATTTTTTAATTATATAATTAACAAAAAATCTTAATTTTGTCTTTATATTTTTTGTCATAACAAATCAATTGACTAAATGTTTATTGTCTAAAGATAGTTTGCTGTAATAAATCATTTGATTAAAGACCAAATGCCTTAATGACATTATCCTTGGTAATAGTCTGCCAAGTAAAAGTTTGACCAAATGAAAATGTGCGTACTAAAATCATTCCAAATATTGCATTGGTATAAAAAAAGGTTGCTAAAATTTGTTTGGATAATGAAAATTTGTCAAAATCCTTTAGGCAGAACGGGGGGATCCCAAAATTATCACTTGCTTATAAAACGGTGAAGGAAAACATCGGGCGGAAACCGGCTAGCCTGAGAGATATTTCCCGACAGCATGTGAAACGAATTCAGAGACCCATGGCTGGCGTAAAACTCTGACACCAGGGTAGTCACTAACCACACGAAAAAAAAAACCGTTGCTTCCCCTAAAATCGCAGAGATATGCTTGCACGTGATTGATTAACATTCAGGTAATACCAACACAATATGATAAGTATAAAGGTAACACATGAAGCCAGGCGTCTTCATGTGTTACCTACATAACATAACATAGCTTTAAAGGATTCAAAGTCAGGACGGATTAAATAATTTTCCTTCAGAATTTTCCGTCTCTAAGCGTGAATAATGCACGAAGCATTTTGCACAACAATAAAAAAAACAAAACTTAAATTTACAAAAAGTTATGCTATATTTAGTTTCCAGGTTAAGGGTAGGTAGGTGTCTCACCGTAAATATTTGCAAATTAGCAACTAATTGTCCATACACATTAGCCCCTATTAATTTGATATGTATGGTGAGATACCTACCTATTCTTAACCTGAAAACAAAATATATCATACATTTTGTATATTTACGTTTTGATGTATTTTTATTTTTGCAACAAATACAACAAATTAAGACCTTTCTTTTGATGCATCATTCGCCTATCTGCATTGTTTAGTTTCTGTGTAATCACAGGCGATGACTACGGCAAGTGGCGGTTCTAGCGGCCAACTATTTTTGGTCATTGCGCCTTAGTTTTTTTTGCAACAAATTCAGGAAAAGAGGTGTGTATAGTAACAAATTACCACTAATTCCTGACAAAGTTTCATCAAATTTTATGAGGTGGCCGAGCGGTTGAAACGGACATGTTGAAACCGGAAGGGTGGCCAGAATATGTATTAGCCTGTTAATGGTAGGAAAGAAAACTTTGTCACACGTGTCTAAAATTTCCATAATTTCGACTGGTTTCTTATCTGTGTTTTTCCACTTGGCACACCACATACTGTACTCTGCTTTTATTAGTGATTCTCCAACACTTTCTTCCCAATAAATTTTCATATTTTCTAATTCACTTATTTTCCTCTCGTCCACATTTTTCGGAAGAATAATTTCTAAAGAAGAAAGCAGCTCTCTTTGATTCGCAAATCTATCATTCATGCCAGATATCAAATCGTCCAAGCACGGTATAAAAATAGTTCTTCTGAAGTATTCTTCAGCAGTATCGCTGGGAGGGTTGCTTCGTGCAGTTTGGTGGGCAGTAACTCGAGGACGCTGAATTTCTATTTGCAAGACATCTTCCGCTATTTTGCAGCATGCGTTATATATTTCTGAGAATACCGGGTTAACATCGTCACGTATCTCTTTTAGTTTTCCGATAATGTCATCGGAAAATTTCATAGCAGAGGCCAGGTCGTGTGTAGGGTTCTGCAAATATGCTGACAGTGGGAGAGTATAACTGAAAAATCTTTCACAGGTTTTTAGAGAAATCAAGAAACTACTCTTTTCCATCGCAGCTATGAGTGTAGAGGCAGTTTGGGCGACAGTTCTGTTTGTGTAGGATAGTTCTCTTAATGTAATGACAATAGGTTCGAGTAACTCACCAAATACATTTATAGAGTCGTGACGTTCTATAAATCTAGTGTCACACATGCCGACCAGTCTTTTTTTCTTACTTTCTGGTGTGAGCTTTTCCACATTTTCCTTGAACTGTTTCCCGGCTATTGCATTGTTGCGAAGTAAATTGCAGACTTCCTTCACAACGCCTATTGAATTTCTCACCTCGGGAACTGAAAGAGCTTTTTCATATCTCATGCTCGGAAAGTAGTGTTTGTTTGATCCGAGTAGCGGGTGGGAGACGCTGCTTCCCGCTCTAGGGCGGGAAAGACTCATAGTAATTGCTTCCCGCCCTAGGGCGGGAATGAATTTTAAAAATAGAACTTATGGTAAGGTAGTCGGCTACGAACACAGATATAAATCTAACTAGATATCGCAAGTCCCTCCATCTTTATGAAAACCAAGCGTGCCACTTTTTCACACACAATTTAAAAACAAAACTTACCAATGAAACAAAACATTTCCAATACCTCGGCCAATTTTTCTATACAGTCTTTACATTACAAAATCTCAGATTACGATCATTGATCGTAATTTTACTCCGTTTTTGACACGCGAAGTACATACTTACAATCGCGTCATCTAGTTAGATTAATATCTGTGGGTACGAAACTTTTTAAGAAAAATATCGAATAGAATAAAAATAAAAGCTGCGGCAGTGTTTCCACTTACGTTTTTGGTTTTCCCCAGTTTCATAATGAATTATCCCTAAAATTCCCAAAAATATATAAAAATTCCTTGGTTTAGGGAATTTTTCATTTTTGTGTCATTAAATACCTAGAAAACATTCATTATTAATCGAGACAGACGAAACAAACCAACTGTAGGTATAATGCGACTTATTTCTGATGTCGTCTTTAGCCACGGAAATAGTACTATTAACAATAACATGGTAAACTAAAATTAGACGAATAACAATCATTACAAGTTTC
Source organism: Conistra vaccinii (assembly GCA_948150665.1). NCBI lineage: Eukaryota > Metazoa > Arthropoda > Insecta > Lepidoptera > Noctuidae > Conistra > Conistra vaccinii. The sequence goes on along the minus strand of OX411336.1, from coordinate 11,939,925 downwards.
AGGAAATCCCCTTTAATCAATCGGTGGTGCCATAGAGTAAAGTAGTACATTGGGTTCTGCCTACTAATTAAACAATAGGGCTACCATCTCAAATTCAATTTTTCCCAAATTCCCTGCCAAAATAAAATATCAGTAAACCATGCTTATTATTAGCCTTTTTCCCTAAAAAAAGGGAGACATTCCTAAAAGTGGAAGCACTGGGCTCCGGTCTTGTGAGTATATTATAAACAGCCAGTGTGAATAAAAAAAAAAACTTATACGCGGGACGGCCCGCAGCGGTGATGCGGTGCGTTCCATATTTAAACATTTTTACAAATTGTTCTATTTTGTTAGTTCATTTTAAATAGGTAGGTACTACTCATGTTATTCAATATGAATAAATATTTTAAACACTATTTTTTACTTTCCTTATATTCGAAATGAAAAGTAGAGTGTTTAACACGGGTGAAAGACATCAATTCCTACTCGGACTATAGCCGCCCTCGCTGCGCTCGGGCGTCTAAATACCTCGTATGGGAATTGATTCCTTTCCACCCTTGTATAACAATCTACTATTGAAAGAACTAGGTTCAGACGATGTGCTGAGCAATGTACGTACGTATGTGGCCTTAGGAAATTCTTTTCTGATTCTCGTCTGCACACCACTGATGTGTCCTCCCATGGTAGCAGCTCCGTCATACCCCTGACCAACTAGTTTATCGAGATTCAAACCAATCTCATGACATTTCTTTAAAATTTCTGCACTTATATTTTCGGCACTTAGGTCGTGTATTTCAATGAAACTGAGAAAGTCCTCCCTCAAAATACCTTTATAAACGTATCTCGCACATAAAGACAATTGCTCAGTTCCACTCACATCTAAAGTTTCATCGCCAAGAATCGCGAAACACTCTGAACTATTTATTTGTGTCACAACTTTTTTCTGAATTATCTTTCCGCAAGTATCTATTATTTCATTTTGAATAATAGGGCTAAAATACGTTGCATTTTTAGGGGTTGTAATGATATGATCTTTCAGGATATTATCATAGCTTGCTCGGTATCGTAGCAGAGCCCTGAATTTTCCATCTTTACTAAGTGGCTTTTCTAAAGTCAATGGTCCACTGTCTTTGTCTCCACGAAGCGGCAACTCTTGCTCTCCACAGAAGATGATAGTTGCGATTATAGGTTTTAGTGCTGTTCTATTTCTTTCCTTTTCTTTGAGCCTTTGATCATTAAGCAGCGATGCAACGTCTATAGCTGCTGAATCCATTACGCGTAAGAAATTTTCTGCGCATAACTTAGAAAACTGGTGATATTTAGCAGCAGAATGTTCGCGAAATCTCTCTGTTGCATCTTTCCAATTATCAAATGGTTTGCTGACAAAACTTCCAAGTGTTTGGTGGGAACCTTTTCCAGCGGTGCCTGATGAAAAGACAACGCAATATTTGCAGAACACACCATTCCTCCTCGGCGAATATGTTAACCATTCCCATGATCCCATCCATTCTCTTCGAAATCTAAGTTTCGTTTCGTACGTAACGGACTGGCGATTTGACGAATCCAATGAAAACAGTGGTTTTGAAGTTTTTTTCCTTTATTTCACGGCACGGGCAAAGTATCAGGTGAACCAAGTCGGAAGGAATTTACTCTACTCTCTATGAAACTGAAACCAATATCAAAATAAACTGGTCTATTGCACTATACTGTCACTATTGCAGAGGTATTTCACTTTTCTTCTCGCTTGTCGCTCTCGATTCTCACTTGAATCGCTCTCGAAATAAACTGACATGCAGGTTCCCGGACGCGTGAAGCCAATATCTGTGTATGAACCAGCGCTCTAGGCGTTGAGCCGCAATATTTTGCGTCCCCGTTTTTAAGGATGTTATGAATTTTCTAATGGACAAAGCTGTTACGAATTAACTCATGTTTACTGATGATATTATTTATAGAGTTTCGGCGCGTGCTAGTTGCATTTCCTTTCTGATATAAGAAAGTATGTATGTAGTATGTTTTTTAGAAGTGTGTATGTTTGTTTGTATGTATGTATGTATTTAAATATGTTAGCATGTAAGTAAATATTTTCGCATATTATTTATTTTATTTTATTAAGTGAATATTGTTTTGAATTTATGTAAGTATTTTATTTTCTATCTACTCCTACACACGGTGTCTACATCTCTTTGTCTCCTCTGTCCTATCGCAGGTATGCTGGAAGAGATTTCCTCAGAAATAAGCATCACCTTTGTACGTATTTTTCTGTTCTTTTCTTCTTGTCTGTTTATATATGTGTGTACATAAATGGTTAAATAAATAAATATATGTAGGTATATGTCGTAGGATAAACAATTTGAATTTTCGCGAACATTGATGACAGAAGTAGCGGTTGGTCACAACTCACAGTTTTAACCTAACCTAACCTATTTCACCCAGTTCAAAATAACGAATCATACAATCTGCCGCAGAAATGTTTTCACCATTGTTTAATTATCCGTGTTTTCGCGAAAAATCGAATGATTAAATCATCCTACGACATATACATATTTAAACATGCATTTAAAACCACCACACTTAAAAAGTTTTTAAAGTATTTTCCTCTGTCTATTTCATCTTTCTTTCACGTAATAACGGAAACAAACACTGATACACTGATATTATGATAGTTTATCAGAAAGTAATTAATTCAACAAGTGCCGAGGTCAATGTCATAGTTCAACTGACCGAAATAATAACAAACGAAAGTAAGTTATGATGCAATACACTTGTCTCGCTCTAACTCACTCCATATTCGGCACAGATTTATTCCTAGACGCCTTACTTTCTTTATGGGACAATCATGTTGCGGAATCGCGCGTAGCTTTAGAAAAGTGTTGAGAGCGAACATGTTTGTCCTTATCCTGTTGCAAATTTATGAGATCCAACTCTGTGCGTTAAAAATCAATGAACTAAAGTGCTGGCTCGAAACAGATTTGTATTATGGTTTTCAAAATTGTGCAGGACAATGTCTGTGTACTATTCAGCACCATCCAGTGTTGGCTCATATACAGGGATTGGCTTTACGCTTCCCGGACTCCCGCCCCCGCCGTATTTATACTACATTTTCGTATTCTGGAACACTGTGGAATATTGCGCCATCTACTACCTGGTAGCAGAAAGTTATGGAAGCTTCTCGATATTTCGCTACTCAACGCGACGATCTTTCTACTATTAGTTTTTCTACTCGACGATAGATGTCGTTCATTACTGTTTTCGTTCTCGGTTTCTCTCTAAATAGGTTAGATGGCACTATTAGTAACGTCGCTTACATAATCAGATCAAGATCTATCTATTTTTATTTTACCTACTTATTGAAAGAACACGCAAGCGAATAAATAAACAGATGGCTTAAAACGTTTTTTTTTTTCAGTCAGATTTCGGGGGGGGATAAATCCCAACTATCCCCCCCTCTGTATACGTGCCTGGACATAGGCCTCCCTCAAGCACCGCCACTTCGACCGATTCTGTGCTTCCCGCATCCAGCGAATTCCTGCGGCCTTTACTAGGTCATCGGTCCATCTTGTGGGAGGCCTTCCAACGCTACGTCTTCCGGTACGTGGTCGCCACTCCAGAACCTTTCGGCCCCATCGGCCATCTGTTCTGCGAGCAATATGTCCTGCCCATTGCCACTTAAGTTTGGCAATTGTTCGGGCTATGGCGGTTACCTTGGTTCTCCTGCGGATCTCTTCATTTCTGATTCGATCACGTAGGGAAACTCCAAGCATAGCCCTCTCCATTGCTCTTTGGGTGACTTTTAGCCTTCTGATAAGACCCATTGTGAGCGACCACGTTTCAGTGCCATAAGTCATCATTGGCAACACGCACTGGTCAAAGACTTTCGTCTTGAAACACTGTGGTATGTGGGACGAGAAGATATTGCATAGTTTCCCGAACGCTCCCAGCCGAGTCGGATTCGACGATTGACCTCTTTCTCGAAGTTGGACCTACCTAGCTGGACAGTTTGTCCTAGGTAAACATACTCGTCTACAACTTCGAGCGTAGCGTCACCGATCTTTATGAGGGCGGGTGTTACATGGGCATTTGACATGACCTTTGTCTTGTCCATGTTCATTTTAAGACCCACTCTTTTGGAGGCTCTACTGCGGTCATCGAGCATTATACTGAGGTCCTCCATGGTCTCAGCCATGATAACTATATCGTCGGCAAACCGAAGGTTAGTGATATACTCGCCATTGATGTTGATGCCTAGCCCTTTCCAGTCCAGTCGCAGTCAATTCCCGACGCCCGGGACGTCTCCTACGGCGGCGGCGGCTAGGGCTGGTAGGGCGCGGCCTTTGCCACTCCCTCGCGCACTCCGCCTCCTCTTTCGCGAGCATTACTGCTTCGCAGAAGGAGGTGACGGCTTGCCATGCCCTCTCGCTCCGCACCATGGCCTGGACCAGGGCCGGACGCGAGAGGTCACTGCCACCGAAGTTTGACAGCACTAAGATTGCAATGAGTTATTAACTTAGTAGTTTAGCGAAACAGGGAATTTTGTTATTCTGAATTTGCCGATTTTCACCTAAAAATTTTTAATTCAAACTAAATTTGACTTTTTTTTTTTTACGCGATTAAAAAGGAATGGTATATAAAAATTTGTTGTCATGAACTAAACTTCACACCAACACTTCAGGTGCAAAAACAGTACTGTATCTTTTTTTTATTTTGCTTATAACTCGAAAACGGTGCGTCCTATCGCAAAAATAATGAAAATTTCGACCCCCTTTAGGAAGCCCTTAAACCCCTTTACCCCAACACAAAGGTAACAATTTTTCGTATTTTCCATACAAAAAGTTAAAAATTCCATACAAAACACGTCGACGCTGCCCCCCTGCGCGCCTCTGGACCTAAAAAAATTCACAGAGTAGAGCAAACAAGTACCACGTGGAGTCGCGAGTTCGCGACGCAAATTCGATTTTAGATGTGTCAAAGTTATTTTTTAATTTAGAGATATTTTTTTGCAGAATCTCAGATTCTCATATAGCCAAAAGCAAGTAATTTTAGTGATAGTTTAGTTCGGTGCACAAGAGAATCGGCACCAATCAAGATTTATTTCTTAACCTTCTTACCTACGTAACTTAAGAAAATATTTGGTGCCGATTCTCTTGTACACCGAACTAAACTAACTAAACTACGACTAAAATTCCTTACTTTTGGCTATGAGAATCTAAAAGCTATTCTGCGGAAAAATATCTCTAAATTAAAAAATAATTTTGACACATCTAAAATTGAATTTGACAGTCACGTCGCGACCGACGTGGTACTTGTTTGCTCTACCCCGTGAATTTTTTTAGAGACAGAGGCGCGCGGGGGGGGCAGCCTTGACGTGTTTTGTATGGAATTTTAAACTTTTTGTATAGAAAATATGATTAAATATTACCTATGAGTAGGGGCATATGGGTTTACGGGTGGCAGAGGGGGTCGAAATTTCCATTATTTTTGCGCTAGGACGCACCGTTTTCGAGATATAAGCAAAATAAAAAAAAAGATACAGTTTTTGCAGCTGAAGTGTTTTACTTTAACTTTGAAATCGCGAAAAAAAAAAACAGCTGTCCCATACAGTTTAGAACAGTAGGTATTAAACTTTACTATGGAACAACAGATTTTTTTTTTCGCGATATCAATGTATGTCCCAAATTAAAAGTTATTCAGTTCGATGGTCTAAAACACCTCAAAGTAAATTTTTTTAACACCTTATATAGGTACACCTCTGATGACCTCTGCCTAACCCTTCGGGGAATACAGTCGTGATGTTATGTTATATTTAACATTTACATTTTTTTAGTTTATATTGTAAATTGTTAATTTGTATGTAATTGTCAATGTAAAAAAGTATTAATAATTGTACATCAAAGAACAACTCAACAATAAAGCGCCTACGCGCACAATCGATTTGGACTCTCTGCAGCAAGCTCGTCTATAAACGCATACTAATACAATAAGTTCATAAATATTCGCACTAACACATACGTATGCGCATACTCGGTCGATAGCCGGAGCGGACCAGCGAGCGACACAGCCATCCCGTCTCAATGCTCACGGGCGACTGCCGCCCGCGTCCCGCGCAGAGCCCCTCTGAACCTCTATCTCTAAATGGGGACATTTTGTTTAACAAATATTGATTGATTTACAAATGCAGTTTCCTTTAATCAACAAATTTTCAGAGTAATTTTTTTTCCAATCGTCAAAGCCGTTTAGAAGTAGTTAGGAATATTAGCCAAAAATAGCGTTATGGTAAATATTTTTTTAAGGCAAAAGTATTAGTCATACGAAAAAACCCGGTTTCAGATATGTTGTAGATGAATCTATAGCAAACATATATTTTTTTCAAATCATTTAACTAAGCCGTTAAGGAGAAGATAGCTTTTTAAAGTGACCGTTTTACGGTACTAAACGAGACGTAGGCCCTTAATTGTAATTTTTTAGTAGATTCGTCTATTTTTACAATGTTTGTGAATATGTGAACACCATGTATCTACCACATAATTAATTTATCTTTAGTTTGCTCCACTTTAAATTCTTTTTACTTTATACAGTAACCTATACAAAATATTGTAAAACATTTTAAAAGAGTAACGGTGGAGTGTCTTGCCCATTCTTCTCCATACGAAAACTACCTTTTGGAAGGGGCGGTAGAATCAATACTATATTTTGTAAATTTTGACGTTCAAAAGTGCCTATTTGAAATAAATGATTTGACTTTAATTTTGATAATATTTAATATTATATATTTTGATAGTTTGTGGATGGTAATGTAAATTCTTGATAACTTTTAAAATGTTAATTAAGGTACAGTGCCAGTGTAATTTAACAGGAACGTTTTTTCTCTGGAATCATCTGTGATGCTCTTAATATTGGAGATGTATTTCTAAGATGGCTAATATTATTACGGCTAACATAAAATGAATGTAGCGTTAGCGAAAAGAGTATATAGGCATCGATGCCTACTCCCGTAGGGAAACGGCGTAAATTATGTGTATGTAATGTAGTGTAGAGTATCTATTTAATGACTTACTTGTCCATAAATATTGCAAACTTCTGTCCGTTGACAAGCTAAACAAAGTCTTTATTTGTATCATAATTAATATAACCAAGCAACATCAGCTATTTAGCATTGAAACCATACTGAAGCGAATAAACTCGGCAGTTCAGGAGCAGTAGTTTATCTTCATAAAACAATATTTGTTTTTAATTACTACAGGTCTGTGGACAGTGTGATAAGCTCGCTCAGCGGAGCATTACATTCTGATTCCAATTAAGATTTCGCGCGTCTACTAGTTTTACTTTATCATAACTGATGGTGTCAGGATTGTTTTATTAATCTCTATCTACTAATATGCTGAAATACAATAGACGATAATCGGCTTAACTGCTCTTAAAGAGCTATTAAGAACTTTGTAAGAAACGTGTTTCACCTCTCAACGAGGCATCCTCAGGGTGACGATTGATGCGAACACGGACACGACGTGTTACCTCGCCAAGCGCCGAACGCAGAGTACGCGCTTGGTGTGGCCGGGACGCCTCGTTGAGAGGTTGAATTGAAACACATATCGATCTCTTACTAGGTTTTTTATGACTCTTTAAGAACAGTTAAGCGGATTAGGTTACTAAATATAAGTCGTCTATTGTATTTTATAATGGATTTCCGCAAAGTCACGCCTGAGTCAATTAACTATAACTATATGCTGAACTGACTACTACCATCGGACTATGAGATGAGGCCTAATCTCTCTCCGGTCGTGTCGGATTGCCGTCCTATCGGACTATGAGAGTGAGAGAAGAGAGAGTGCACCTGTGTCTGCGCACACACTTGTGTACTATAATATCTCCCGCGCCGAACGAAGGCTAGTCTCCGTTGAGATTTGCCGCCGTGGTCGAAATACGGTTTGGAGGACTATGTATGAGAAGAGGCTTAAGGAACAGAGAGTGCACTTGTGTACTTTATGTATGCGCCCGCACTCATGCACTATAATATCTCTTATGTAGCTATAATATCAGTTAAGATTGGCCGCCGCATTCGGTCAGGAGGATATTATTATTATTATATGCTGAAACATTTCACTGACTGTGGGTATATTTTTTCGGTCTTACATGTTGCTCAAAACATAAAACAACATAGCTTCTCGTTCACGGCTGTGATGCCCGGAAATGTTGGCAATGGCAAAGATTTGAGAGATGTATGTAATAATATGTAAATACAGGGTTCATTTATTGTTCAAACCCGGCCAAATATCCTGATAAAAAAACAAGTACAAACAAAAGTAAGATTAATCTTAGTCTTAGACTTCATGTTAACAACAATCGCACTCGAGTTTTGTAACTAGACCAATGAGGAGACAAGAGCTATCCTCCTTTATAACCTTTAACCTCTTCACAACGATTCCTAACCAGTACTTATTATCTTCAGGAAATGCGGAGAGAAGGAGGTGAGCGACCAGGACTGCGTGGCGATAGGTAGCCGGCTGCGGGGCGCGATGGGGACCCGCCGCCCGGCCAAGTTCTGGCCGCAGCTATGGGCCACCGTCGTCAGAAACCTCCTGCTCAAGAAACGGGATACCAGGAAGACTCTTGCCGTATGTATTCATTAGTTCCATTAATAGCTGTACCTAATTTTGCAGTTCATCTGCCTTCATTTTGATTCAAGTGCATATTATGTTTTGCAGTATCATCTGGACATTAATTAGCCACGGTACCATTTCGACATAAATATTCCCGTGCACCTTTCATCGCGCTTTTTTCGTTACAATTTTATATTCAGATGCTTTTTAAATTATCTTTTTTATTAAAATGAAATCACATATTTATTGGAACAACATTAACAATCTTCTTATACATCGTCTTTTTACACACTGCGTCTATGTTTCTTATCCAACTCTTCTGTTCAGCTTCAGGTCCTGTTGGAAGAAATTTCTGTTGATGTACCTTTGTGTTCTTCTATCTTTATGTTTTTTTTATTTGATCTATGCACTCTAATTAGGTACTGCAATTCTCTACTCTAATTAATGTAAAACACTTGCAACAGTATTTTATCTTGAACTTGGAAATTGAAATGATCACTAAAATAAATGATTTGAAGAATTTGAGTTAACGTCGCCTAAATTCAAGTATCTACAGAGAAGTCAGTCCTAACTCCTTTTTCATTTTCTATAACCAGGAGGTGCTGGTCCCGCTGTACTCTCTGGGGGTGCTGATCTTCTTGAAGATGTTGGTGCCGAACCCCAACTTCCCGGAGGTGCGGAAACCAGGCCGGCTACTGAGGATACACCACGACGCCTTCCCGGAGAATCATTCCGTTGCTGTTGTTGCTGACTGGCTAAATGCCAATGGGACTATGGTATGCAAAACTATTCTTCGAATGTTTTTACTTTATTTGTACTTCAATCCAATTTTAAATATTGATCTAGACTGGGTCATGATGAAAAAAGGTTTACTGAACATTATTTTACATTTATAATAAGTATTTCACAAGGGACTTCCCTTTTTGACATCTCGTCTAGTCTAGACATTGATATGCTTCTCGAATTTTCGACTACACATATGCTTTTGGTTCCGTTTTGGCCTAAATCCAAAGCTGAGTAGTTGCTACTGATGAAGCAATATGTGAAGAACTTTATTTTGTTAATCTTCTACATCCCTATTCAATTGCAGGGTTTCCTGGAGGAGATAAATTCGTTGCTAGCGGAGTCTCACCAACACCCGATCCATTGGATCAAGTACAACAACAACTCGGAGCTGAACGACGCGTATCACAACGACGCTAAGAACTTCCCCATTGCCGTCATCTTTCATACTGATCCTACATCTAATACTGAAGCCCTTAGGTAAGGGAACATTTTGATGATTCGAATTGTAGCGTAGACACGAAGGTTCTCCTCGGCTCCTGTTGGTATGGGTTAGGTGATTATATAGCTTGCACGGTTCCGTGATTAAATACAATAGTCAACCAGAAAGGTTTATATAAAGAAGGGTTAATACGTTCAACGTGTCCACACAATAGGCATAACGGACAGTCCTCTGTGCAGGGCGTCCATGGAGGCTGAGGAAACCGTCGCGCACGTGCTCTTTGAATGCACAGGCGTTACCCAGATTAGAACACAAACCCTCGGGTCACCCAGATCTTTCACAGACGTTCTAAACAGACTGGGAGTTTTAATTAACTTCTGGAGGGAGGTGGGCTGGTTTGAATAACCCCCCCAAATGGCCGCCATGGCCCACGCACAATGGTCCACTAAAGGACTAAGTGCGGAAACCAAACCCTTTAACATAGGACATAGAATACGTTCAGTGCCGGAAGCCCTCCTGGAAGGTTCACGTGACTAGTCGCATATGGGATCCTAGGCATAGGGCGCATTTTAAATATAGGTTTTTTGTAGCGATTACAGCATTATAAACCGTGAAAATAAAATCTGATGTTTATTTTAACAAGATTTATAAGTGTATATGCGTTGGTTTTAAATTCCAAGAATTTTTACTGTCCATAATTTTTTTGTGAACGGTTACAAATATTCACTAGAAATGTAAAAGATTGGAATATACGTAAGACCCTCTGAAAACACGATTTTATTTCGTCCGCGATGGTTAACGTTAGCACAAACGTATTACCGGCGACCTTCCCACAGAGTACTTTTACCATTGACCCTCTCGAAGGGTTTACTTCAAATATGTATGGCGGCATGGCGTATGAGCTCTATGAAAAGTGGGTGGACTAGAAAGTGTTAAACACCCAGGATGTGGAACAGTCACAGATGCATATTGGAATGTATTTACGTCACGTATTAGGTACCTCATAAAAGTTCCCAAATAAATTGGGATAAAGGCAAGAGAATGACGATAATACATAGTTTTAGGATCCCGAAAAAGGGAAAAAATGTCTTGAGTTGAATCCAAAATCGGCAGGGCTATTACCTATCTTGCAGAAGCACTGCGATAGCGATAATTGCACAATAATCGCAAATATTGCGCAAATTGGTATTATGTATCAGCGATAGCGACACCGTAGCAAAAAAGCGATAGTGCTGCCTCTATGGAACAATCACTTAACTAAAATGTGCATTTTTCTCTACTGATCGCATGGTAATCGCGATTATTTTGTATTACGTATCGTTTTTGACAGCAGAGCAACAGTAATCGGCGAGCACATTTGGCTGTCAAATTGCGATAACCTTTTCCCTTGTCACTTTCGCTTGCTAATTACAAATTAGTCTTATAATTCGAAGAATTTTACTTAAAATTGTGTACATTTGAATCCGTCGTGTTTCGTGCGTGTGCTAGTTAGAATGAACTGAGTGTACCGTAAAAGATCGAACTATATACAAAAAAAAATTGTTTGCGTCTCTATTGAGGTATTCGGTAAGGATTGCTTGTGCTGTTCTCTTGCTTGAAGCACATGAGGTCGAGGCCAGAAGGATTGAAAGCCATAACACAGCACGGTTGCGACGTAACCTGCAAGATCAAGTCAAAGCTTTGAACATAAGTATCTGACGCCGAGTTCAAAGCTCATTACAGACTTTCCAAAGAGCTATTTACGAATTGGTGCACTGAACTAAGACCGTTCATAGCACGAACGAGAAGAAGAACAAAAGTTAGTGTAGGATGTAGTGGCTATGATCATAAATGCCTGTGCTGTATTGCATAACATCTGCAACAAACATCGGTTGCCAGTACTGAAGGTGATCTTAGCAACGAAGTCACACCACAACCACAGCAGGATGTGGGTGCTGGTATTAAACTACACCTCCTAGTTAGAGGCCGACAACAACGAGATCGCATTGTCCAAAGATTATGGTAATTCTGGAGGCTAATATGACATTTAATACAAGCTATATTACCATCATAATAGTATTTTATTTACATAAATTGTGTAATAAGCTATTAGTACGGTCTACTTATATCGAGACCATATTATACTTTATTTACCACTGTTTAAGTTGATCTATATTCTGATATCCCCTTTAATTAAACAAAACCAGCCAAGTGCATGTAGGACCACGCACAACGAAGGTTTCCATATTCGGGATGAATTTATCCCAAGAAAAAACTTAACATTGTAGTTGAAAAACATAATTATTATTCTCTTTTATATTCCAACCGCAATAAAGTTTGTACGCACAATATTGAGAGATTTACGTAGACTTCTTATAGATTGTCCTGTAATCTATGAGTAAAGAATCATTTTCTGTATTTTTTTCAATATTTTAGACTCAGTAGTTTCGGAGATAGGGGTAGGTAATTACTTAATGGAAAATTTTCATAAATTTTCTCTGAAAGTAGGTATTTATTTTAAAATGATACAATAATAATATTTGAAATACTCACAATAAGCCCTTTTATTTTATACGAAAAGTAACCCTCTTATTCAAAATGCATTTATTTACATTACACGTCCGTGTTTGGGTCACGGAAATTCATGTGTACGAAATTTCAACTAAATCGGTCCAGTAGATTCGGAGCAAATTGACTGTGACAGACGGACAGACATACAAGTGTTCCTATAAGGGTTCCGTTTTTTCATTCGGAGGTACGGAACCTTAAAAGCACTAGGCTAGTGTTAATATTGGGATTAGTGTGTAATACGGTGATTTCTTTATTAGGGTTCTAAAATTATGGTTCTTAACAATAAAAAATCAGTACACATAGTATAGAAATAATAATTATTTAATTTTATTAATGGCTGTATTTACAATTATTTGATATTATATTATATTGCGCACAGGATTGGTTCCATATGAGTTTCTTGCCTGTTCTTCTCCATAGGAACCTACTACGCTTTGGAATGGGCAACTAGCTTCATCTTTCTGACTGACTGACCCCTTGACAATTCAAAAGTACCTGTAATTGGTTTATTTGAAATAAATGCTTTGAGTTGAGTTTGAGTTAGACGAGAGATGTCCTCAGGGATCAACAGCACAGGCACGAAATTTTCAAGTACCTATTTACGCTATAAATCCCCGTCGTGTTTGATTTCTTGCATATGTATTGATGAGTGCTCTAGATGTTGTTCAGGGTTTGATGATGAAGCCGGAAGATGGCCTTATGAACTTCTCAAAAAAATGAGATAGCAACATTGAGTTTGGATTTGCACTCATTAGCTTTGTCTTAGCCCAAAGTACCTAATATCCAGGGTCTGATGATAAAGCCGAAAGCTGATCATAGGAACTCCTCAACCAAACATGATAGTATGTTGTGTTTGGACTCATTGGATATGTATTGACAAGTGCTTTTACACTAAGTCGTGTTCAGGGTCTGATGATGGAGCTGGAAGGTGGCCACAGGAACTCCTCAACCAAACAAAAAAGCCCTGTGGCTAAAGAGATTTAAGATACTAACTAAATCAAATTAAATAGTAGTAATTTAATGTCTTTGATGACATGTGAGTGACAAATGCATTCCCTTCATAGATAATATAATGATTCCATAGTAAAAAAATATAAAAAGTCTTTATTAACTTGTGCTAACAGTTATAAAGAGGTTCAGTTAGTTTCGATAGATAGTAATATTGTGACATTATGGACAATGAATGCGCTGATGCTCTGGCCAAAGATGCTTACTCATCAGCAGTAGCTGATCTCACCCACAATAGTCATCAGGGATAAGACTTGCTGAGCCTTGACAAGTTAAGCTCCAATCTTCATGGCAGGAACAGTAAAACATAACACCACGAGAAAAAAAAGGGCAGGTTTTATTATGTAGTAGGCAACCAACCATAAAGTCAAAACCTTGGTTCGTTCTACGCTAGTTCTACGGCTATAATATTTTTTTTTTATATCTGTCATTTATCGTTTTATCATTTATCTCTGTGTCTGTGAGTGCGAGTTGGCAGAGGGCAATCTGTATCACTCATCTTCTATGAATGCTCAAACAACGCCCCACCTCTATAGCCATCTCCCTAAATTTTAAATCCCTCTTCCGTTTTTAACTTTAACTGCTAACACATACTTCTCCTGAACTGCTCGTAGCGCTGATGACTTTTATCCGCCACAATTACATAAAATCTATGTACATACCTATATAAAAATGAATCTCTATTTTTCAGCCGTTCTCAAGTTGGATACTTAATTATTTTTTTATTGTGTTCGTTAAGCTTCGTGCAGACAAACATCAACTTTATGCAATAGTGTAAATAAAGTTGATTTTAGACCGACTATTATTGTTGAAAAAGTCATAAAAAATATAAAGTTGTAGCGCAAACTGAACCTTATGGATAGGCATTACAGTTGTTTTTCCTAAAACTCGTGTTTGATTACATGTTTGGCAAAAGATTTGCGAACGCAGATTAGGTATTTATGCAAGTAGGTAGGTATGCGAGTAGGTAGGTAGGTATGTATGTAAATATGTAGGCAGGTAGGTAGGTATGTATGTAGGTAGGTGTAGGTAGGCAGGTATGTAGGTGTAGGTATGTAGGTAAATAGGGTAGGCTAGGTAGATAGGTAGGTGCGCCGTAGATTAGTAATTAGTGGTACCCGTGTGAAGCCGGGGCGGGCAGCTAGTTATAAATAAATTATTCTGTCTGTGTGGGGTTTATTTTTCAATCATGCAAACTTTTTTTTTTTCCATGATAAGAGCATTTTAGTCATTGGCTGGCAGAATGGTCGACATCGATTATGCTTGCCCAGTAGATTCGGAGCAAATTGGCTGTGACAGACGGACAGACATATAAGGGTTCCGTTTTTTTTTTCATTCGGAGGTACGGAACCTTAAAAACACTAGGCTAGAGAAATACTTAATGTTAATATTGGGATTAGTATGTAAGGTGAATTCTTTATTGGGGTTCTAAAATTATGGTTCTTTACAATAAAAAATCGGTACATAGTATAAAATAAACATTTACTTAATAATTTTATTAGTGGCCGTATTTACAATTATTATGCAAAATGATGATATTATATCTATTATATTCGCATTCATACACCTGTCTGCTGCGCCCAGAATTGGTTCCATAAGAGAGATGTCCTCAGTGGTCAACAGAACAGGCACGAAAGTTTCAAGTACCTACTTACACTAAATAGCCCCCTCGTGTTTGATTTCTTGCATATGTATTGATGAGTGCTCTAGATGGTGTCCAGGGTCTGATGATAAAGCCGGAAGCTGATCATAGGAACTATTCAACCAAACATGATAGTATCATTGTGTTTGGACACATTGAATATGTATTGACCAGTGCTTTTACACTAAGTCGTGTTCAGGGTCTGATGATGCAGCCGGAAGCCCTAGGAACTCCTCAACCAAACAAGATATCCCTTCGGGTAAAGATATTGATACTATATTATTAGGAGTAATTTAATGTCTTTGATGACATGTGATTGACAAATGCATTCCCTTCATAGATAATGATTCCGTTGTTTTAAAAATTAAAAAGTCTTTATTAACTTGTGCTAGCAGTTATAAAGAGGTTCCATTCGTTTGGATAGATAGTCATTGTGGCATTAAGGACACTGAATGCGCTGATGCTCTTGCCAAAGATGCTTGCTCATCAGCAATAGCTGATCTCACCCAAAATAGTCATCAGGGGTATGACTTGCTGAGCCTTCCACAAGTTAAGCTTTAATCTTCATGGCAGGAACAGTGGAACAACACCAGTAGAATAAAGGGCGGGTTTCTCTTGTTTTTTTGATCGCACACTAACGCCATGTTGTTAGATGTATAGAGTACTTCCATACAAACAATAGTTGCCGATAGTTACATAAATCCGTCTCGAGTGAAGCCAATTAAGAAATTATCTGTTGCACTTTTTGCATGGAACATCATTCCATTCTGTATCTAAAGAAACTCATGTTATTTTCTTTTTTATTGATAAAATAGTTACATGGAAGATTAAAGACAAGATTAAAGCTTAACTTGTGGAAGGCTCAGCAATGTTACGACATTGCTATAATGAAATATGACTTAGAAAAAAGAATGAATGAAAATACATTTTTAGCACAGACAAAAAGGCACACAGCACAACATAATTATAACACAAGTAAAAAAAGAGATAATTAAAAGGAAAACAAATAAAAAGTATAAAATAATAATTTAACAGGAATGTGTGCCTCGCGGCTGCGCCAAATAGGCCCAGTTCAGCAAAAATACCAGATAACTAATGCCTGACGCTGGTTTTCAACTGGACCTGGCGTGTGAGGTGACGGATGTAAATCAGTTTTATACTGCAGTGTGCGTTTATGTAAACTTAAATAAAATAAATGAGTGTAAGATAATAATATGTAAATATTTAAAAATATTAACTATATGTATAAGAATGAATAAACGGAATAATAATATCAAGTAATTTGATTAATACTGCAAAATGTGTCTGTATCTATACTTAAATACTTAAAATATACCAGTGTAACAATAATTAATAATATTTCAATACAATATTGTGTGATATCAGATAAATTGCAAAACAACAAAATAAAAACAAACACATTGCCGAAAAATCACTGAAACATACTTAAAGTAGGTAGGTACATATATCATATAATTGAGACATTAAGTGTGACCATATCCAGCTTCCGTTGCGCATCTATGAGGTACTGTCGCAAGCGTCGTCTAAAAGCACCTATAGTGTTATAATAATAACTCTTATCGGTGGTGGCAGGTTTTCCATATTTTGGAATCCGCATAACGTAAGTACTGCCTCTGAAAGCGGCTGTACCCTGAGACTGAGTCGAGCATTGTTGCGAGCATTGCCTTCTCCCGCATTCCCGTCTACTTGTAACCCAACTTAATTTGTTGTATAAGTAGTCCGATTTCTGATATCTATTCACTCCGAACAGAAGGCAAGCCAAATGGCGTTTGCGTCTGGACTTCATTTTTAGAGTACTTGATATCGCACTATGGCTCTTACTCGTACGCCAACGTGACGTAACTTGAGTCCAGATTAGAGTTTAAACTATTAAATAGACAAGATAAGGGCGTAAGAAGCATAATAAAATCCTCACGACATTTTTACCGTGAAGTGTAACTTGTTGTCACACTATGCCACTTAGGCCAATATGATGCAACTTGAGTATATTGGACTCAGTTTGTACTATGAAATAAATAGTATAGGACCATTAAAAGTAGCTCATATATTCAGTTTTCCTCATTAAGTGTTATAGATTAGGGCGCATATCACAAGACGGTTGTACTTTAGAGCTGAGCTGCCAACTATTGTTTGTGTGGAAGTGCCTCTACACATCTAACAAGGTGGCGTTAGTGTGCGATCACACGATAACACATTCTGCTCATGAACTGCTTGTAGCGCTGATTACTTTCATCCGCCACAATAATATAAAATTATCAATAAATATTCTGTCAGAGTTTTTTTTTAAATCATGCAAACTTGTTTTTTCAATGCTAAGTGCATTTTAGACATTGGCTGGCAGAATAGTCGACAACGGCTTTGCTTGCCAAAAATAGAATAACATAGACAAATAACATTGACACTAAATTGACTTTATAAGATTAGTTCCGAAGACTACTACTTAATTGTTTTTGGCGCTAGTTAGCAACAGCGAGCGATTTGCAAACGATCTAATAGGTAATACCGACTTTTATGACGTTTAGCGATTGATCGCGCAGTGAACCCGCGATGTCTGCGCAATAATTGCTGATTGCTATTTTTAGGTAATCAGCCTGCCGGTCTTTTGAAACCGAAGTGATTACCTGCTATGTCAATTAAAATTGCATTTTTTACAAAGCATATATGCCTGACAACAATAAAGCAAGAACCACTCCAAATTACGACGCCATTAATCGTATAATCAACAATCGTTCAATTTGTAAAAGATGCACTTTATGCATTGATTACTTTCAACAATAAAGAACGGATGCCAATCACACTACGCAAAAGTTAATGGTACATGGGAAAATGGCGCATGCAGTGTCGAAATTGCGTATTTATCAGATGTAGCAGTAGGTACTTGTACAAGTAACTACTCTATCCAAAAATAAAAATGGCGCACGCTTTTAGGTCTTTTCTATAACATAGACAAAGCGTAGGTTGGACATGAACACCATTAGCACGGTAGACGGTAGGCCAACTTCATAGAAACGGACGAAGCGCGAGCTATACCTACGCGCCTCGATCGAGGTATGCTCGAGGTAGGCAGACAGTTGCGTCTGTGCCGCAGTGACGAACGAACGGTGTGTTGTTTTTTTAACAATAACCGCGCGATTTTTACACTAAAAATAAATTCAAGTACATATTTAATATGACGAGTAGGATATATTGTTGCTGTTTTTGGTTGCATGAATTTGGCAATAACGCATCCAGAGATAACTTTTTTTAGATTACCTGGAAACTTTGAAAGGTATTATTATTAACAAACAACAACAACAAAATTATTTTATAGTCTTACTATAAAATAATTTTACTTACTGATATGTAGGTACATATTGTGTGTATTTTTAATGGATAAGTATTTCCTTTTATCTCCCGAAAAAAAGATGTCTGGATTAATAAATAAAGTGAATAGAGTAAAGGAAAGTGATAACACGAGTGAAATAGGTAGTTATAGGAGGTTCATGAATTAATACGGTAGGTACGCTTGTTTTAAAACCTCGGGCATTTGTGTTTTGTTTTGTTATTCAATTCACAAAGTATTTTATTTATTTGTGTAGATAAAAAAAGTATATTTACAATCACAAAACTAAATGGAAACACAAAGTAGGCAAATGTAATTAAAATACTGGAGGCGGGCAGCCCTATCGCATGTTTACGTACCGCGCGGCTGTAGGCATTTATTTCTAAGATATGGCTTACTTATTCTACCGTCTACCGTGCCATTAGCGCTGGAATGGACAATGCTACATAATTATGCCAAGAAAGCTGTTTTCAGTGAGTGATGACTCAAGTTATGTAGGCGATGATGACTTTAGATGTAATGATACTAACAGATGTTATGGTAAACACTCCAGAAATATCATATTTTATGTCATATTTTGACCCAACAGCAGAATGTTTTCTTATCATGTTCTAGGCATGGTTGGGTTTATCAAGTTAGAATTAAGAAGGGATAATTATGTCTCTTGTTATTTATATTTTTAAATTAAATAATGGTAAAATCAAGAATCAGGGGGTATTAAAGGAGGTGATTCTGTGCGTGCCCGACAACTACGTGCTGAGATGGAGACGGCCGCAGCTGCCTGCACCACGGCAGGACTAACTTGCTTCTAAAAGCGCCTGCAGTTACTCGCGCCTTATCGTACACTCATTGAAGTCGCCGAAAGGATTGACATTTTTTCCTGTTCATTGAATGAATTCGCAAGAATAACATGCATACCATTTGTGTTACAATTTGTAAAATAAGTATAAGCTAGTACCACCCCATCGCTTTGGGATATTTGGTGACACGTGGTCATCCCAGTGATTGAGTTTAACTCCATCTAAAAGGTCATCTATAAGGTCAGACTTCTAATACACGATGCCTTTTCCTAGATACACCATCCGGACCAACCCATCGCACATAGGCACACCCTCCACTCGAGCTCTGACGACCTCTCCAGCCAAATGTCGGGAGAGAACTGCCTCCAAAGACTGGTCTTCTGACTGGTCACGAGGGGGCCAGCTCATACCGCTGTCGGAGATGCATGGGGAAAACACGTGTCCTGTGCTGCAGTATTACTACTCTGGTTTCCTGGCTTTACAGACGCTCATCGATTATATCAAGATTAAGGTATGACAGGGTTCATTCTTTAGTCATACAAAAACAAATAAGTTTAAATTAATTCATAAATACTCTAATTTTTATATTTGTAATAGAAAAACCTTTTTACAAAAAAAGAATAACCGAGTTCCAAAGTGTCTTTTTTGGAACTCGGTTGTTCTTTTTTTGTAAAAAGTTTTTATTTTGCACTTTTTAGTTGTGGTACCTACCCCATACAAATTCGAATACCACTAACCTGCTATGTAAATAACAGTGATTGGAAGTTATCATTATATCATCCATATTAACTAAATGTGAAAAAAATACGTATTATTGAAGCTAACTCAAAAACTATCCAAGTAAAGTTAATAAAATTTATATGGGACCACCTCGGGAGCATACCCTTTCAAACAAAAAAACAATTTTCAAAATCGGTCCACAATTGACGGACAAATCACGTAACAAACATACAAAAAAAAAAAAAACAGACGAATTGAGAATTTTTAACCGACTTCCAAAAGGAGGTGGCTCCTTTTGGAAGTCGGTTAAAAATGAATGATTAATGTGAGAAGTATTTTAATTACGAGTATAATAGATAAATATTTGAACACCTGTTAAGATAGCATTTGGTTTAAAGAGCTTTTGTTTGTACCACTTCATGGTAGGTAGGTAATAACCATATTCAAGCAAATAAATAATTTGATTTGTCAATAGTTGTAAGGTTTTAGACAATAATATGTAATGACGTCACGGCTGTGGTACTGTTTGAAAGACAACCTTGGGATGTAAAGGTGCTCATTTTACGCACCCATAATCCTTGATATCATCATCACTACATAGTATAAAAAACTTTTTACAAAAAAAATTAAAACCGACTTCCAAAAAAAACCACTTCAAAGTGAAAAATAACTTTAATTTCGGAAGTCGGTGTCTTTGTTTTTTAATTTTCGTTTTTTGCCACCGACTTCCGAAATTAAAGTTATTTTTCACTTTGTAGTGGTTTTTTTTGGAAGTCGGTTTTAATTTTTTTTGTAAAAAGTTTTTATTTTTCACTTTTTAGTTGTGGTACCTACCCCACACAATATCCAATACCACTAACTGCAATAAATAACAGTGACAGGAAGTTATCATCATATCGTCCATAAAAACTAAGTGGGAAAAATATGTATTATTGAAGCTAACTCAAAAACTATCTAAGCAAAGTCAATAAAATTTATATGGGACCACCTCGGGAGCTTACCCTTTCAAACAAAAAAATAATTTTCAAAATCGGTCCACAATTGGCGGAGATATCGGTGAACATACATAAAAAAAAAAAAAAAAAAAAAAAAAAACATACATAAAGTCGAACATAGAACCTCCTCCTTTTTGGAAGTCGGTTAAAAACAAAGTCGCAGTCGCTGTCTGTCTGTCCCTATGTCTGCTTAAATCTTTAAAACTACGCAACGGATTTTGAAGCGTTTTTTTTTAATAGATAGAGTGATTCAAGAGGAAGGTTTTATGTATAATACATGCATAATATTGTAGAGAAACACTGATAAATTTAGAGGTTTCTAATGTGATGTCGTAAATAAACACATTTTTTTGCGCTTACATTGCAAACGCTGGCTGAACCCGACGAGATAGATCAAAATAATATACTACAGTATTGTACACCTTAAAAAGTTCAACAAAAAAGTCCGCGTTAGCATATGTCTATCTTCTAAGGATAACCTACAGTAACCATTTTTATCTTTCAAAATTTAATAAAAATTTCATTGTTATTTCCGAAGCTATTATGACAGGTATTATATTAATCCTTATCCAATAAAATATGTTATTTAAATCGGGCATTCAATTTAGATTAAAATATGCCTTAACATCATATCATTAAAATGAATACTTTGAAAGATATCGCAGATTCAAAATTACGCGTGACAAAATAATTATGTACAACGCGGGCGCAGCGGTAGGAGTCAATGACGTTTTCCTCGGCTGCTATATGTATCTAATCCCGGTAGTAGGTATATTCCCGTGGGATATTATCCGAAATCTACGCGGGTGAAGCCACGGGCAAAAGCTAATAAAGTAATATGATATTGGTTCAGAGCAACCGGCATTTTTTTTTGAGTTTTGTTTCTCGTCTTTTTGTTCATTGGATGATGATGCCGGGGGTTGGAAGGTTGCTTATTGAGGGTCGGTTTTAATGACGATGTAGGTACGCGTGATTGGAACCGGCCTCAGAGGTGCACCTTTGTTTTTCACAAGTTCCTAGTTATTACTCTAAAGATTCTCTCGAACACTACCTCGCTGGTCTAGTGGTCGCAAGCGCTACTACTCAGCATGAGGTCCTATGTTGGATTCCCAGGTCGGGCAAAGTATCACTGGGTTTTTCTATCTGGAATTTCTCTGGAGCAGGCTGGAGTCTGAATTTGTGCCCGGTTGATGGGAATTGGCTCGCACCCTATTACATGGGACGTAAAACATAACTGGCGAAATGTGGGGTCCAACCCTTCGAGGAAACAAGGCGTGACTTCAGAAAGTAATAACTTTATAAAAAAAACCTTTTTGCAGTTTGACACAGACGCAGCACTCCCACCACCCCGAATAGACCTCCGACAGTTCCCGAAACGCCAGCACACCGGCGATTGGCTGGTCATCTTCAGGGTCATCATGCCCATGTACATGGTGATGACGCTGTCGCAGTTCATCACCTACCTGCTGATGTTCGTCGTGGGGGAGAAAGAGAAGAAGATCAGGGAAGGAATGAGGATTATGGGGTTGAAGGAATCGGTGTACTGGTTAGTTGAGGCTCTTTGGAAACTTGCAGTGTTTACAAGGGTCGCCAGGAAAAAGGGAGGCTGATACCCTTGATATGATCGATTGGCTCATTTTCCGCGGCTGGCATAGTAAGCAAAATAATTGCTATTCCTACAATTTGGCAAGATCAAAGCAGCATAATATTTATTCGATCTAGCTATACTCCATTTGAAATAAGATAAGACATTTAAACAAACTTCTTTCACAGTCCGTTCAACCGATTCTGACTTCTATACCGCAGGCATAAGGAAGGCATTAAAAGCAAAAAGTGGTTACAATACCAACTGTTTACTGCAGCTGCCATTTGTCATGCCATCAACGCAATAGAAGTCAAAATCGGTTGAACGGACTGTAAAAAAGGTTTATGTTAAATGTCTAATCTTATTTCAAATGGAGTACTTATATATAAAAGTTATTTGCCTTAAACAATGTTCATTTTTGTTTAAATTAAGAAGACCAGCTCGACCAGGTAGAAACCGATACGAATCGCGCACTTGGTCGCAACGGCCAACTAGCCGCACACCATACAATACCACTACACGGCCACGACTGGCCGGGGTCGTGGCTTTAAAGTCTAGTTCATAGTTTATATCTGTATGTTTTGTTTTTGTTTTCAGGGGTTCCTGGTTCCTAATTTACGCTGTCTTTGTTACAATATTGTCCATCGTCAGTACCGTACTACTTTTCACCCTAAAGGTAAAACATTTTTAATATTATCCCAGCCTAAATAAAAATAACACACGCTTCAAAAGCATCATGTTCTAATGATCTATATTCGGTACAAGAAAAGAGTTTTTATATCATTTACAAAGTTGATATAAAATAATGCTGGCCAGAAAAAAAAACAGACAAATACTTTTTATTTTTATTTCGCTTCATAAAACAAATGACTGCCAGCAGTAGGTAAAGGTAATATTAATTAATGCTTGCGATTACGTAAATAAAATAAAAAAAAGAAATAAAAGGACAAAAATAGATTTCTGCCATTGAGATCAAGTACGTTAGTACTTATATCTCGATGATTTCTGCTTAATAATTGTATTTATTTCATTTCAGGTGTTCCAGCATTCATCTTACATCTTGATATTTCTGCTGATGCTGTTGTTTGGCTTCACGATTATCACCTTCGCTTTCATGCTGACTCCATTCTTCGATAGAGCCAGGGTAAGAACATTTTAAAAATTCATAATTAATTATTTCCCGAAAGTGAGTAGACACCTGAAGGCAAATCCCCTTAATTAAAAACTTTTTCTCAATCTCATCTCAGCGACAATTAAATCAATATCCTCGAAAAAGTAAGTTCAAAAACTACTGAAAAATCACGCTCTGTATGAAACAAGAAAATATTTCGGACAGAAATCTAGACGTAGGTACAAAAATGGTCTAGGTAAACACATCGTCCGTCGTTACATACCTATTGCCATTATAATTTTGTAGCCATCAGGCAGGCATGCGACTTCTTTTAAATTTCTTGTTTTCCACCAGACTGCTGGCATCCTGGGCAGTTTCGCGGTGAACCTGATGAGTGGACTGTACTTCATCCAAGTCTTCGTCTCCAACGCAGACTCGCTCGCCTTCTGGTTTGTGTCCCTCATCAGTTCCAGCTGTTACGCACTCGCTATGGATAAGGTAAGGTTTAAAATGAATTTTTAATGTAAATTGTATGAACGTCATGTAAACAAAGTGCCTACTTCAAAGTAACTGAGAGGCTGAATACAGCCAGATAGTACCTCAGCAGCCCATGTAAAAGCTATGGACCGCGGAAGTACCTACTCCATGACGGGGGGCAAACTTCTTTGGTCAACCCCTTCCAAAAACGAAATACTCCATGACGAGGGGGGGCAAATTTCTTTGGTCACCCCCTTCCAAAAACGAAGATCTCCGGGGGGGGGGGGCAAAGTATGTACTGTTACTCTTAGAATAGCGCCTTTTAATTCTAAACATTCTTCACCAAGTAGTAGTTCCCAGTTCTGCAGTTCCTGACTTTTTTTAAGAAACGGCCAACAATGAATATGATTAATTCAATACTGAATGTATTACTTTCCACAGGCTTTAGTCCTGGACATGGCAGGCGTCGGAGTCACATGGGACAACCTGTGGAGTGGACCAGGAGTTCCGTTCGGAGGCAGCCTCATCATGATGGCCATAGATACAGTGCTGTACGGCCTGGCCGCGTATTGGCTGGATGCTGTTATACCTAGTAAGTCAAGAAAACGACTAGATTATTATTATTATTCGTCTCTTGACATTTCTCGGGACCCTGGGGTCCCGGACCTTTGGAAGGCGTACGAGGGGCCGAAGCCAACTCGCAGAGGCCCGTTAAACGTTTAAATGAAATGAGGCACCAACCGACGATTATCCCTGTTTGCACTATGCACGTGCACCCAAGGACAACCCCCGGTTGGTGTAGGACTATTGCAGGATATGGAAACAAATATATTGGCCTATGGGTTTGGGTGGCTGAAGTTGACTGGTGACCTGGAACTATGGAAAGACTATGGCCCCTGCCTGATCAATGTTATGATATACACGGATAAAATGGCAGGGGGTGACTTGCACACTCAATAATGGGCCCCCGAAAACGGTCGCTAGCACAAGGTGTCATAGCGACAAGGGGGCAACATTTCCTGAGGTGCTTAAGGAGTGGAGCGGTATTCCACGGCTTTCAGAACAATCCCAGAGCCCGGAAGATGGTCAAGATCCCTACGAGCACTTACTGGAATACTTCCTTCCTCCGAGCACGTTTGCTCTTGCGAATCTCCACTCAAGCCGGCCAATTAAGGCAAGAATGAGGTGGGAGCTCTGTTCCTCGTCAGTGTTCACTCCAGCCGTCCAATAAAGGCAAGCCAGAGATGAGAAACAAGATTTCTCCCGATTTTATTATTATTATTACTTTAATTTACTTTCTACCTCTGGCCCTATTTCAACAGAAAACTGCATATTCTGCAATGGAAAGTATGTTGATACAAGGTTTAAAATTAAAAGCATTTTAAGTATTCCAACATACTTAGCTATTTTAAACTTAACCTAAAAGTCTCATGGCAGTTAACTATACTAAAATCTACTGGAAATAAATATCACTTATTTCCTTAGCTCTCTAAAAGTCATTGCAGCTACAAAAATACTTACATAAAGAAATAAATATCACTTCATTCCTAAGAGTTAAATTTCTATCTTTTAACAATTTCTATGACTGAGATGCCAGCTAATAGAGATAGAGATGTATGGAACCAAAGACAGGCTGCGCCGGCCGCCGACCCCAAACCGGAGATAGGAATAATGATTTTGTCAAATCAAGTACCCGAGAGAGTCCAAAAAAGATGCTTACCTTAATCAACCTCTTTTCAGGCGAATACGGAATCAAGCAGAAGCCATGGTTCTGCTTACTACCATCGTTCTGGATCGGCAGCAGACGAGGCAGGGTGTCCGCAGTTCACTTCCATTCCAATGGCGAGGCGGCATCTCATAACAAGGATATAGAACCAGTTCCCAGGTATGTAGTAGCAAATTCCAATTACCAGGATTACCGTAAATATCAAGTTGAAACAACAATTCATAGCTACCAAGATTTGGAAAAGAGCGTGAGGTCCTGGACAAACCGGAGGAGCCCGGAATCGTAGTATGAGCGTATGCTCGCTACCTATTGAATTGCATGGAAATGAAACATATCTGGCTACATAACAGGCGGGTTCCTATAATTATTTACTTCTAAAGTCGACATAACAAAGCATGCTTTAAGTGCGTGCATTTCAAAACAAAACAAAAACATCGTCGTCGTATTTACAATCAATTACATGGCGCAGCTGTAGATGCTGACGATTGGGCTTCCGGCCAAATTGTTGAAGCGCCATTGCCCATAGCATTAGAACTAAGTGCCAAAGCGCCATTAAGTGACTCGTCTTGCTGCTATGATTAGATACAATTAATTTACTATCATCGAATGGGGCTCCGAGAATAGTTTACGACATTTCTTCTTATACTATTTTAAATGGATTGACAAAGTCCATTTCCGATTGAAGAGTATGGCAAAAATTCAGATGATAAATGCATCAAATGGTTTTGTGATAATTTCCATAATCTATGTGCATTTTAGTCTTTCTTTGATTGACTTAAATTCTACGACATTATTTATCCAGATATTTTCAACGGGATCTTCTGAGTAGCAGCCATAAGTCGGGAACCAAATTCTTGATAGCCAGACACATCCCCATATAGTTCCAAAAGTAATGTTTTAATGCATAACAGTCTTGAATAAACACATAACTTTTTCTGCAGGGAGCTTCAAGACAAGGAAGCCATCAGAATCGTTGGCCTACAGAAAAGCTTCCGGCATTGTCGCAAGCCAGAAATTAAAGCCATTGATAACATCGACCTGAGCATCTACGAAGGTCAGATTACAGCAGTGCTGGGCCACAATGGAGCGGGCAAGTCCACGCTATTCAACATCTTGACGGGACTGACTGCTCCCACTAATGGAACTGCCTATGTTTATGGACTTGATGTTAGGTAAGTCGCTGTATCATACACCCAACAATTAAATCGGTGATCAAATCTCATTAAAACTATGGTATGGAAAACTGAGATGGCAAAGTCACAGTATCACTTACAGTGGTTATTGACACACTCAGTCACTTTTCGGATTCATGTGTGTATTGTATAATTATCACTTGCTACAAAAACGGTGAAAGAAAAACTACGTGAGGAAACCGGCATGCCTGAGACATATTTCTCAAAGGCATGTAAAGCCAAGTCAGAGGTGCATGGGCGGTATAACAACTCTGACACCAGGTTAGTTACCAACCACACGAAAAACAAAGAAGAAGTGGGTAGTGGCAAGGAAATTATGACATCACAAAATTATATCCCAAAACGTTTTGTTCCGCCCCATTTCCTTCCTCTCGCACTATTGCATTGCAGAAACGCTTGCGTTGACCGAGCTAGCAGCTAAAATAGGTAAACTGTGGTAGAATCGGGGGTCTATACTGTAAGTCTAAACCAGAGGTTCCCAAACTTCTTTTTCTCGTAGACCACTTTCGAAATTTTTCTGGTTTCGGTGGAACCCCTCTTTCCCCGTCGAGTCTCCCGTGGACCCTTGGGGGTCCACCTGGATCACTTTGGGAATCACTGGTCTAAGCTATTCTATAGTTTTCGCCTATTAAAATGTCCATAATCATAGAGTTCTCGATGCAATGCAGGGATCCCAACGACATGCACGAGATCCGGCAGATGATCGGCGTGTGTCCTCAACAAGACGTGCTCTTCGACCTGCTGTCTGTCAAGGAGCATCTGCAATTCTTTGCTGCTGTTAAGGTTAGTTACATTAGGATATTATGTTTTACTGTGTGTACTTCTTTGACTGCTTCGTTCGTGGATTGGTCACTAGTGGTACTGCTGAGAGTCATGTGTTCTATCCGTAGATCGGAAATAATGCTGTTGTATTTTATACGGCAATTCTTAGCACCTTCAGTGCCATATGTATCTTTTTGTTGTCTCGCAGTGTCGGGAATATTTTGTAACCAAAAGTATAGAAATCTTTCTGCTTGGTAAAAGCGCTGTGTATCTTTTAGGCACACGTTCTCTATACATTTAATTTATGCAGAAATGAAGGTTCGGGCCTGTCACTTTGTCAAAAATTTTAAGAACGTCCACTTAAGGGGTGGCGCTGCCTGCTGGGGTTGCGGGAAAGTCCGAAAGGGAAACCGTGACCCCTGGCAACGTACAGGCAACTGAAGAAACACGGGTGGGTTTTATTCAGTAATAGTCTGACACGCCCTCCCATGCCCTCAGAACCGGAGAAGTTATTTGAAGATTTTCCCACACCACAAAAAAAAAGGGGTTGGCGCTTAGAGTGTTAGTCGCATTCCAGAGTCCGATTTTGTGGCCGATTAGTGACCCTTTAAGCTCGTCCCTAAATAACATGGGCCATGGTTGGGACCATGGCATAATGTGGGTTCATTATTTACCTTTGCCCCTAGAGTAATAAAAGCATGATGTATGTACTCGTATTTTAAGTATTTGTTTCTATTGCAGGGTATTCCCCGTAAAAGGCTGCCGGAAGAAATACACAAAGCTCTTGCTGACGTAGGTTTACTCGACCAAACGAATGTGTTTGCCAAACATCTGTCGGGAGGACAGAAGAGGAAACTTAGCATTGCCATCGCCTTTATTGGGGACCCTAAGGTGAGCCATTTAACGAAGTTCAAAAATCTGTTTTCTGACTGTTAATATAAAGATGTTTAACGACGTTATTCTTGGACCTAAGTGCTACCCGTTTTTGATCTCCACAAGGCAGTTTAAGATCAAAGGTTCAGAGTTGGAAAAAATCATTATTTCCCAGATAAAGTCTCCGTCACGAGAAGGTGTAAGCAAAGAACTTCTACTAAGTTACGTACCTACGCGCTTTCTATCGCTAAAATATAACCCGTCCAAGTAAAATTGCTTGTTACTTTCTTATTACACGTATGTTACTTATACAATTGATTGAATTTGGGATTATTTGTTTCGCTACGTAACTTAGTACGAGTTCTTTATTACCCTCTCGTTACGGGGACGTTAGACGTTTCACCACACCACAAATTACAATGCTGGATAGAGGACATAGATCTCTCCCATCGCACATCAGTTAACTAGATCCTTGAATTCTATTATCCAACTGCTGTCAGCTACCCTCGCTCCAGCTTCCAGTTTATTATAAGATACTAATATTCTCTCCTTCCAGATAATAATCCTGGACGAGCCAACAGCGGGAGTGGACCCAGTGTCCCGCAGACAAACATGGCGGATTCTACAGCGAGCTCGACACGGCAAGGTGTTGCTACTGACAACGCACTTCATGGACGAGGCAGACATACTGGGGGATAGGAAAGCTGTCATTAGTAAAGGCAGAGTGAGTATACTAGACTATATATATCTCATTCTGAAAAAAAAAACGAAAAGTTCAGTTTAGACCTGGGATGTTGAGGATACAGACATGATGTGGATGCGGATATTTGAAGGGTTCACATCTGCGGATGCAGATCTTAAGATATTTTTTTCAAATGCCACTATGTGCCAATGGTCGCGACCTGTACTACATCCGCATCCGCATGAACATCCGCATTTATTACTGCAGATGCATATGTCCAAATCGATGCGGAACCTCCGCAGTTGCGGATGCGGATTTAATAACCACAACATCCCTGGTTTAGACGTTAGATTTCGATTCTACTGGACTTCCACATAGAGAAATACACTTGTTAAATAAAATATTTGAAGTGAACGAATTATTAAAATATAGTACTAGATAAAATTGTAATTTTGTTCTGCAGGTACGTTGTGCTGGCACTTCACTGTTCTTGAAAAACAAATTCGGAATCGGATATCATCTAACTTTGGTGTTGGACGGTAAGAATTTTTGAGTCATTTAGCACAACATGGTCTACTGGGAACTTCAGATCTACCAGAAATTGATCTGGATCGCCTTTCGCGACTATTTTCGCAGAGTGGCTGGTCGTACCTTGAAAAAAGTAACTGAGGAAGGAGCTATATAGATAGCGCGTGATTGGAAAGGCCCATAAGTATCTGGCAGTGGACTGCTCATCATCTGCCTGGCCTTTTCCCAAGAATGTAGTGGTAGACTTTTAGTCTAACCTAATGCAGCTAAATACCAGCATTTTATATGGGTCAACTGCATATCTGACTTCCACAACCCAGTTTATCAGAATGGTATAGACTGATAATAATGCCTTGATCATCCGCACTTCAACTCTTTTAAATTGTAAATTAATTATTACAACTGCCTCGACCGACCGACTGCCTCGTTGGTCTATTGGTCGCAATTGCTACTGCTGAGCATAGGGTCCTGGGTTCGATTCCCGGGTCGAGCAAAGTGTTATTGGGTTTTTCCATCTGAAATTTCTCAGTGGCAGCCCGGAGTCTGGATTTGTTCTCGGTTGAGGGCAATAGGCTCGCCCCCTATTACATGGGACTTCAACATAACAGACGAAATGTGGGTGTAGCTGCTACAGGAGTGATGTTATGTGATAATTATTACAACTTTTCGTAATAAAGAATCCTCTCCATTCAGGAGTATGTCGTGAGCACCAGATAACCCGCCTGGTCCGGGGGCACGTGCCCCGCGCGGAGAAGGCGCGTCGTCACGGCAGAGAACTGTCCTACATCCTGCCGCACTACGCCGTGCATCTGTTCCCACCGCTCTTCAACGCGATAGAACACGAGGTCAAGGAGAAGACCAATAGACTTGGTGAGTTGTAGAAAGAAATGGAGGAAGAATCCGTAGTAGGTACACTGGTGGAAAGCCTTTTGTGAAGGTCTGTTAGGAAAAGATTACCACCATAAAAAAAATTGTCGCCATGCATCGTTGCTGATGGCTTTGTTCCGGTTGATGAGTGATTACAAGCACCTAAGATATGTTTTCAGGTCCCTTGCCTCAGGTAATATATACCTATCCATTACTGGCGATTATCTCTTAACATCTGGTGAACCATTTATTTGTTTTCCATCAGGGTTTGGCAGTCAACTACGGATATTGACTGCAGTTGTACCAAACTCTTAAAAAAGTGACTCGTATAAATCTTGAAAATTAATTGACCATCGACTGTTTTCGACTCCTACAGGTATCACAAGCTATGGTGTATCAATGACGACTCTAGAGGAGGTGTTCCTCAGTTTGGAAGGTGAGAACGCTGAAGAGACGGAGGCAGTTGAGGGTGTGTCCTCAGTGAAGCTGGTGAGGGCTCGGGCACTCTCCAGAAGTTTGTCATTACAAAGCAAGACATTGAGTTATCAGGTACGTTATTTATACTTTACAAGTAATCGCTGTCTCCTTAGTGTGTTCAAAAGATCGTCTGCGGATAGTTAATCCTGGGTTATATATTCCGGATTGAGCGAAAGGAAGGGGGTCTGTCAGGGAGGGTTTTTTCTCAGGAGAAAGAAAGAAAGAAAAATAGGTTTATTCATCACAGAAACACGTGCATACAAAAAGACAGTTCAGACAGGAGCAGTTCGGCGTCTAAATTTGTGCCCCTTTTAGGCAATAGGCTTGCCAATATTATATGGAACTTAAACATTAACCCCCTATTAATAAACGCGAAGTACCGATAGGTACACCCAGTATTGTCTTCAGAGTAACCATAAATTCGAGGTTTTAGTTTGGCATAGCTTTACTCCGCGTTATATCGTTATTGGGGGCAGGGCAGCAAGCACGATGTTTGACCTCTAAATATAGTTGTTATCCTAGGAACTCAATGACAAGGACGGTCAGAAGGCGACGTCCCTGCCGACACCACCTGCGTCACACGCACTACATTCCACCACCCACGGCGTTGAACATGTCAAGGTAATGTTAATGTTCAAATTAATATTAAAATTTAAAGACGGTGCTTCCTAATTTGCATGAAGAGGCAGGATCTTTATTATTACAGTTTTTTTCTTATATTTATTTATCTATTATTTTCTGTACATTTGATTTTATCTTTTCTGTAGCCATTGCTGACCCAGTGCTGGCCAATGACCTCCAAGCCCTTTCAGGTACTCTTTTCACGCGCGTCTCGAACCAGCCCTACGGTACCTACACGTCCAAATCATCTCGCCTCTGGGCCTGCCATAATGGCTTCCATCTTACATCTTCATTGTGTAGAGATTCTAGCCGAGAGGTCATTGTATTATATTCATACTAGTGATTCACCCCTTCCTCGCACAGGTTCTATCTATTGATGTGGTGACATGTCAAAACATCGAGATTTATGTGCTATAGACACATAAGCCTTCCGAAAGAATTTCTCTAAATGATAGTGAAAGCAATATCCATGGTGTAGTTTAGAACAACTAACGCACACTAAGCTCACGTTCGCACGGGCGATATTTTCCTGGAGCGATTTTTTTTCGTGCACTGAATTTTCAACACTCTGCTTAGCGCCGAAAGTTGAAAATCCAGCAGTGTGTTTTTTCCCAGCGCGTTGGATTCTCAACGCTCGGCTCAAAACCGAGAGTTTAAAATCCAGTGCGCGATAAAATCCCGCCGTGATATTTTTGCGTCCGTGCGAACGTGGGCTAAGGCGCTATCTCCACGGACCAGAGAATCGCAGCGACAGTCACCCTGTGCCTTCAAATGATCGCCGTGATTATCTCGCCCGTGTGGAGACGGCGCCATAGACAGACACAAAAATCGACCTTGTTTTATACTAAATTATTGATTTAGATTTCATTTTCTTATTGCTTTATCTAAAATTCAGCTTTAAACACAAGCTCCTATCTCCAGGTTGCTCCCGAGGTGCCGATATCAGTAGACGCTCTCGGCGAGACGGTGAAGACCAACCCTTCTTGTTGGAGAACCTTCTGCGCGCTGGTCTACATCCGGATGGTGCGGATGATCAGGGACCCCTACAAGCTGTGGGTCATGATCTTGATGCCTATAAGTAAGTATTTATTGACTAAAAGGAAAAATGCTGACACATCAATATGTGGTCTTTTTTTCATTTTTCTTGGTTCATAAATGACGAGCAAATATTATTATAACGAGAACGTCAAAGCCATCTTTAAATTCAAATTGCCACACTCAATAATAATGAATCGTTCAAATATTGAAACAGTCAAAAATATGACAGAGCTAGAGTTAAGATTTGCTGTGCTTTGTAAGGACTTTAATATTCTTTGTAAAGAGTTCTCATTTGACCCATTTACCACCAAAACCAATTCTGCACGCGCTCGGCTGAACGCTGACTTTTTAAAAGTGCATAGTGCTTATTGTACCTTATATATATATACTTAAGATTTTTTATCGTGCTTGTTAGTGATCCCAAGATTTCTACAACTTTTTCTGTTTTTACCATTTGCTATAGCTGTTCTCCTATAAGAAACAAATAATGTATGCGCAAGAACAATAGAGAATCTAACATTTAGTCAGAAAGTGAACTCCATATTCGGTTCCAAAAGTAGCCAGCACACGAAAATACTCTCTCACTCTCCACACTCCGGTAGAACGTATAAAACATACCTACTTGTAAGCAGATACATGCCTCGGCCTCCTCCGTCATCAATATTGACTTATCAATCTTATCATACAATCTTTTTCTAATTTGACAAAGCCTATCCAATCTGCCTAGCCTTTTCCCTACTATATTAGGGTCAGCTTCCAGTCTAACCGGATGCAGCTGAATACCAGTATTTTACATGGAGCGACTGCCTATCTGGTCGCGACTGACTTTGTTGTGTTTTTACTGTTTTATATTTTCCTGATATTAAACAATTTATAGTTGAATGATGAATTTGATTTGCCCTACCACGACTTTAGGACTGTAAGCTTAAATATTATGGAAATATGTATTATGTTGTTTAAAAATTTATATTTAACCTTTTTCTGCATTCTTTTCAGTATCCTGCGCCCTGGGTCTCTACATGAAGTCTCGACAGATCGTCTTCTTTCGGATGCAGCCGCTCAAGCTGGACCCCAACGCGTACTTCAACAAGACCCCAATAGCCGTATACAGTGAACAGGACAATCCCAAAGAAATAACTGACCTTAGAGACTCCCTAGAGTCTTTAGGAGCCTTCCCAATAATAGACTTTGATGGGAATTTCTCAAGTCTTCTGGATATGGAGAATTTTGGAGCGTTCAGTCTGAGAGATAGCTTGATACCCTATGGAAAGTTCATGGCTTACTACAATAGTACTTATACGCACAGTTTACCAATCATCGTTAATTTGTTGGATAATAGTGTTTACAGGTGAGTTGGAGTACCAAACCATTACTGAAATATTGAAATGTTTCATAATTCACTAGTCTATTCGAGACCCATTTTCTTCTTTCACTTTGGTTTCCATAACTTTGTCTGGATCTTTAACGATCTCGTGTAAGATGACTTTCATCCAATGGCTATGCATTCTTATACGATGGAGTTACATTGTTATATGTGGGTCATTGTCATCTAGCAGATATGTCCTTTGTTTTGCATTTGAACCTTTGCAAATGAATCTATTCAACTTTGCACTTAAAGCCTCTTCAAAAATTCTAAAGTTACAGATATACAAGATCTAAGAATTGTACCATTTCTCCCCAGGGTCCTAATGTCAGCATCAGGTCTAATAGAAAGCTTCAAGCCTATCGAGGTGCTGGCCCACCCGTTCCAGCAGACGGAACAGCAGGAGGAGTTCAACCTGGGCAACGTGGTCTGTGCCATCTTCATGGGCATGATCTTTGCGTTGGTCCCTGTTACCTTAGCTGTGGATATCGTGTATGATCGAGAGGTACGTTGGAATTTGGATAGGAAACTGAGTTTTGAGACATATTAAACATGATCGAACAATATATAGAAAAAAATTAATCGCTCTATCTCGTTTTTTTAAGAGGTTAGGTTGGTTGACTATAGACAGTGACGCACGTATTTGTTTTCGGATGCACGGCTAGTATCGACCATGAATGGATGTCTCCGTTTAAGATCGATAGTAACCGCTCAGAATAAGAAAAACAAAACTTTTTCATGTTAGATTTCTACATTACTGCTTTCAAATTATCTTCGCTTTCTAATGTAGTACATAATATGTGTCTTAGCTAGGAAAGAAATATTTAAAATATAAGAAAATTCCATTAAATTAGAAGCAAAATTATTAGAAACAAGACGAAGGTAACTGATGCGTTAAAACATGCACTCAAAATGAAGTGGCTATGGGCTGGACATGTTGCCCGTCTAACAAACAATAGATGGACCATAAAAACCGCAAAATGAAAAGAACCAGAAGAAAAGAGGAAAGTTGGTAGACTTAACAAACGATGGATCGACGATATCACAAAAATAGCAGGCAAAGGATGAAACGGAAACAGGAAAAGACCGGACTATGTAAATGGAAAAGCTAGAAAAAGTCTTCATCCATGATGAGGGAGGTCTATATCTCAAAACCAAATCTAGAAAATTCAAACTACTTATTATTATATTTTATTATTTAAAGTGTCATCTACTATAAGAAATAAAGACTTATTTATTATACTAGTACCTAGGACTAATGGAATCCAACTTCTTCCACTTCAGATAAAAGCCAAGAACCAGTTGCGAGTGAACGGGCTATCAATGAGCATGTACTTTCTGACTTACTTCACGGTGCTGATCTTCATCATGGTGCTCACCA
The DNA here is from genome assembly GCA_948150665.1 of Conistra vaccinii. Taxonomy (NCBI): domain Eukaryota; kingdom Metazoa; phylum Arthropoda; class Insecta; order Lepidoptera; family Noctuidae; genus Conistra; species Conistra vaccinii. The sequence continues at coordinate 11,904,385 of OX411336.1, read as the reverse complement.
GCATCGGAGTTCTCGTGTTGGTGAGTATACTTTATCACATTACTCATCTAGTAGACACCTGTTCGACCAAGTTCTGCTCGGGTAAAAATAAGAACACGATTTTTTCTTAGAAATGCGACCTAGCTAGATCGATTTTTCGCCCCCTTATAACCCCTATATTGTTAATTTCATCGAAATCGTTAGGGCCGTTTTCGAGAACGTAATTACAAATATATACCTATACAAATATTTCTCATTAAATATTAAAGGATAGATTGTGATGACATGAACAATATGAAAGTTTCATAATGTTTGAGGATATCTCTTCAACACATAATTTAATTTCACTGTATTTAGCGTTGTTAAATAACGTGTTTAATCTGGAAGACTCTTATTTTTTTTTTGGTTATACAAGCTATAGTAAATCTCTTGATGTATACAACAAGAGATTTACTGATCAGTAATTGCGTAAAAAACGATCAATCACTACGAGTATTCATTGCGTTATTTACGTTTTGAGCAGATTTTTTTTCAAACATTATATGGAATAACAATCTTAATATGTTTCAGATAATGGTTGATCATGTGCCCAGCACCCTAATTGCGTAAAGTAGGGTGCTGAGCCCTTATTATGAAAGTTACTGTTCTTAAAAAAGTGATGGTGCTATTTGTCCTGTATTGTAGTGTCTATCTATATCTTTCTCTCACGCGAATTAGATTAAAAATTCCCTGACAGGATCAAAAACGAAAGTTTAAATAAAATGTTCTTCAATCACAAACGTGTATTTTACTCATTCGCAGGTCATCCTCAACGATATCCCGAGCCTGACCAACGGCTCCGCGATCACGATGCTCTCGGGCCTCCTCCTCCTCTACAGTCCGTCCGCCATCTTGTTCAACACGTGCCTCTCCTACATCTTCGACAAGATGGACTCCGCGCAGAGTATCATGCCGAATATTACCACCTGGGTTGGAGTGATACCGTTCATATTGGTTGCGGTTCTGGATACTTTTAAATGGGGTAAGTAGGGTCACAGTGTGGTGTGCATGTTTTAATTTCTTCACACTTCTTTTTTATGGAAGGTCGTCGGCCTTGACCCCAGTACCCGCAGTAGCTCAACTTATTTATTTAGACTTCTCGCACAATAAGGTACAAAGGCGGACTTAATGCCTTAGGCATTCTCTACCAGTCAACCAAGGGTGGTGAAGAGATAGGATGGCAGGTGCCTGGTGGTTCAATTCAACTGGTTCACGTCATGTTCCGCTACGCGAATTTCGCATAGCGGAACATGACGTGAGCCAGTTGAATTGAACTACTGCGGTTTCGCTGCTACGGTTTCGCGGCGGAGATGTGCTAGCGGCGTCAATTCCCGTTCACGTGATATGCAAAAGTTTAACTGGGCTATGTCGGCGTTTTCCAAGCATGTAGTTATTTTGTAAGTTCACTTACACACCACTGAATTAAGGGTCGCGCCACACCTGCCGAACGTTCCGCGGCGGAACGTTCCGTCGCGTCATGTTTGCTTGCATTTCTATGGACGTAACGTTCGGCTGATGTGTCATAACTCATAGGTAACTTGAAAAACATTAGGAGCGTATTCAACCGAACCTTCCGCCGCGGAACGTTCGGCAGATGTGGCGCGACCCTAAGGTGAAGGAAAAAATCAGTAAGAGAAAATCATGACTACCTACTTGTCTGAAATAGACGAAGCTTGTCTTGAATTGTGTGTGCTTTTTGTTTTCAGGTAGCGACATCGCGTTCTACTTGCACCTGGCGTTCAGTTTCCTGGACGTGATGTACATACCTTACGCAATCATTTACTACGTTGATAGGTATGTCTCGTTCTCGATGCCGTCTTCATTCATTCAAGACTATGAGCCTTTACAAGGTTGTTCAATTATTCATCCAACCATGTGGAGATGAGTTTCAAGTTTTTTTTAGTTAAGATAGTTAATTGACTCAGGCGTGACTTTGCGAAAATCCAATATAAAATCCAATAGACGACGTATATTTAGTAACCTAATCCATTTAACAGTTCTTAAAGTATCATAAAGAACCCTGTAAGAAATCGACACGTGTTTCACCTCTCAACGAGGCATTCTCAGGATGACGATTGACTTGTTGCGAACCCGGTCACGACGTGTTGCCTCGACAAGAGCCGAACGCAAAGTGAGGTATACACCGCCCCGCCCGACAACCCCACTTATACGATTACTGCTCGGCCCACCTCGGTTAAGATCGTTATCAATGCGAAGTATTTTTTTTGTCTTCAGGGTGTATCTCACCTGTAACCTGCGCGACCTGTGCACGACGCCGCCGCTCAGCAGCTACTTCACGGCGGAGGTGTGGGTGCTGGTGGCGGCCATGCTGTTCCACGTGCCGGTCTCTGGCGCCGCGCTGCTCGCTGCTGACCGACTCAAGTCTGGTGGCAGGATATGTCCGGTGAGTGTTGTGTAGTAAACGAGTAGGTACAGAACCCTCTATACTATGTAATGCTTCGAGTAGAATAAGAGACTGCCACAGGTGTGATTGAATTCACCATTATGTGGATCGCCCGGAGGACACGGCGGAGCATACGGTGGAGGTCTGCCCGGCTTGGGCGAAGCACCGCCGTGTCTTCGAGGAGGCGATCGGCGGTGGTGACCTCTTGTGTCCGGCCCTGGTTCAGGCCATGGTAAGGAGCGAGAGGGAGAGGCAAATTTCGCGCCCTCACGCCCCTAGTCGCTGTAGGAGACGCCCTGGGCGTCGGGAATCCTGAGCCGATTTCCGGTCACCGCCGCCGTAGGCACCGGTTTGCGGACGGAGAGCAATGGGTAGCTCGCCGTCCGATAAGGACCAGGCCCGGGTCGACGGCGCGTTGTGTTCCACGCACGCCTCAAACAGATGTCAGCACAAGTGACGGGGTCCGCTAGGGCTGATGCCTGCCGGGGTTGTGGGAAGTCCTAAAGGGATACCGTGACCCCTGGCAACGTACAGGCAACTGAAGGAACACGGGTGGGTTTTAGTAAGAGTTTGTCACGTCCTCCCGCTCCACCGAGAGCGGCAAAAGTTATCTGATGAGGACCCTTCCATAGAAAAAAAAAATGTGTGAATGAGAAGACGCGTTACAAACTCTTTTTTCTAAAATTTAATATGCCATTTAATTTAAAAATGAAGCATAAGTACCTGTACCTCATACGTGATGAATTTTTGTAATGACAACATCCAATAGGTAGATCTTTTGACCGCGTCGTCGTCTGTCTCATTTTTAACGATTCAGAGTGCCAGCTCCCAATAGCCCCTTTCTCTATCAGAAATTAATGCTTCGTTGTAGAGTTTTTCAAGTGGATACTCGTATTGTGAAAGAAGCTCTAAATCTTCCATTCCTTCTTCCCAGCGCAAGAAAAGCACTTCAGAGAGTAGCGGTGATGCGGAGCAGGAAGTGGGTGGCGAGGCGTGCGAGGACGAGGACGTGCGGCGCGAGCGACGCCGCGTGCACACCATACTGCAGCAGCCCATGCACAGCGCGCCGCCCTTAGTGGTTCATGTACGTCAAACATAATAATAATATATTTATTCATTAGTTAGACAACTATTTTTTGGTGCCATACGATCCTGTTTCTTCTAAAGAACAAAAAACTCTATTGGATCAACTGCGGGTTGAGTACTAATAAAGTAAAAAATCTCAAAAAACTTTTTCTTGTACTATATGATGAAATCAAATTCAAATGGAGAAAAATAATCCAACAGTGGCGACGACGGCGCGACGCCACACCGGTAATTGTTCTACTGTGAAGTTTTCTTAGAAATCGTTTTATTACAGTCGCGTCGCGTTGTCGCGTCGCGTAGTCGCGTCGCGTTGTCGCGTCGCGTTGTCGCGTCGCGATGTCACGTCGCGTTGTCGCGTCGCGCCTTTTTGCCTTTAGCCTGATTGAATTCTGAACACGTCCTGAATTCCGAATGATAAATGGGTAACTAGTCCAATTGCTCTTAATTCGGAACCATGTAGCAGCTTCACCGCTGGGTTGGAACTGTGTGTTCTACTGTTCCTCATTTCATTGAAGTCTTTTGGTCCAGTCCAGGAAAACAGACTTTTAAATCAGAGTAGGTAGCCTACCTTATTGATCTCTTAACGCTGCTTATGACCTTCAAACATTTTGTTTCCAGAACTTGCGCAAGGAATACAAAGTGCGAGGCACGGGCAGTGGTGGCACGTGCTGGTCGCCTCAAGAAGAAACAGCATCCCACGTGCGGTCCCGCTTCGTGGGGCTGGCGCGGCTCAGCCTGGCCGTGGAGGGGGGGGAGGTGTTCGGCCTGCTCGGACACAACGGCGCCGGGAAGACCACCACCATGAAGATCATCACGGCAGAGGAGAGGCCCACACATGGCAGTGTGAGCATCGTTACTTTGGTCTCAACTTTTGAAACAAGATGGCAGAACAGTTAAGCACGTGAATTCTGAAAGTGGACAACTTCTTTTGAAAGTTTTTTGTTAACAATGTTTATAGCTTCCCCTGACGGAGACTTTAATGGTATTATGCAGGGATCTAAGACCAGGAGGTTGCTCCTGACGGGGGACCTTATACAATGTGGAGACTACCATACAACAAAAAAAATTAAATACTGGCACTACTAATGAATAAGAGTATTTTGGAACTGTCAAATAAATCCTAGCTTCGAAATAAAAAAAAGAGTTTTTCAAACAAATTAAATGTAGTGTATGTGATGAAATGATAGCAAGGGCAATATTAAAATATAACTAATTTATTTGATAAGAATGTTAGCACAATAGATAGATGATAAAACAAGAGAGCTTCATACACCATTGACAACAACTGACACAATAATGAGTCAGACTCCTTTTTAGTTTAGTGCAGGGTCCATACAGTCCATACTTTCATCAGCCTCTCCTGGACGCAAACGCTTCAAAGTCAAGCCCATTGATGTGGTGAACCCTTCATGCTTCGGACGATGGAATCCTTTCGTTAAAGCATCGGCGATCATGTCTGTAGTTGATCGATATCGAACAGCAACTTGGTTAGCAGCAATCTTCTCTCGAACAAAGTGATAACGAACATCAATATGTTTGCTGCGTGGATGGTACATGGCGTTACCTGAAAGACTAATTGCACTTTGATTATCACAGAAAAGTGTGATTGGCGTACCTTTCAGTTTCGGTGAGAACTCTTCTTCAAGCTGTTTTAAATAAAGTGCTTCTTGTATTGCAGAAGCCATTGACATATATTCAGCCTCTGTGCTGGATAATGCTATAGTTTGCTGTTTTTTTGAATTCCAGCTTATGGCTGCTCCCTGAAATAAAAATATATAGCCTGTGCAAGACCTTCGGTCTTCTACATCATTTGCCCAATCAGCCATAAATATTTTCATTCAAATTTTTCTTGAAAGTAAGTTTCATAATTATTAATTGTACCTTTCAGATACCTCAAAACTCGTTTCACAGCCATGCCAATTAAGTATCTTATTGAACAATAACGAACTACCGGGGCATATTTTTCTTGGTAATCAATATCCTTTACTTGTTTATATCCTTTAATTACAAGTCTAGCTTTGTAACGTGATATGGATCCGTTTTCGTCTATTTTTGTTTTAAAAACCCATTTACAGGGAATGGCTACTTTTCCTTCTGGTAAGTTTACTGGTGTCCAAGTGTCGTTACTTATTAATGACTGATGTTCTTCCTTCATTGCTCTTTTCCATTCATCAGCTTTGTCACTGTTGAGAGCTTCTTCAAGGTTCTGTGGATCTCTATTTAATAAACTCATAGTTGACTCACCATTCGTACACATAAATGATGTGGCATCATCATTCTGATGTCTTTCTACTCGACGTGGACGTGGTCTCAGAGTCATGTTGAGTTGTGGCGGAGATTCCAGCGATTCATCAGGTAAGTATGTTTCATCATGAACATCTTCAAATAGATCGGAGTCATCAGAGGAAATTTCAAGAATTTGAGAAGTAGACTGTGTTTCATTTGTTTCATCTATGTTTTCTGTTCCAGATTCATCGTGTTCTGCGAATAAAGGTAAATCTACTGTTTCTTTTATTAAATTATTCTTCTCCAGTTTATTCTCCTTTTTATCCGGACAAATTTCTTTCTCTTTAATGTTTTCTTCCTTTCCTTGTATGTTAAAAACTTTGTTTCTCTTTACTGTAGCTTCTAAGAATACAACATCTCTACTTATAATTCCTTTTTTTGTTTCAGGGTCTATGAATCGGTAGCCCTTAGTGGAATCACTGTACCCTACAAATATCAATTTACGTGACTTAACATCAAGCTTTGTCCTTCTTTCTTTAGGGATATGTACCATTACATGACACCCGAAAATCCTCATATGACTCAAATTAGGCTTCTCTCCAGTCCATATTTCATGTGGGGTCACATCGGATAAAGCACGAGTTGGCGAGCGATTGACAATATAGGCGGCTGTGGCTACTGCTTCAGCCCAGAATATGTCCTGTAATTCAGCATTAAAAATCATACATTTAGCACGCTCTATTAATGTCCTATTCATCCTTTCGCTGAGACCGTTTTGCTCGGGAGTGTAAGGATTAGATGTCTGGTGCCATATTCCATAGTTCTTAAGATAGGCTTCAAATTTATTATTTTTGTATTCGGTACCATTGTCGGTTCTTAGAATTTTTATTTTTTTGTTTGTCTCATTTTCTACTCTATTTTAAAATTCCACAAATTTGTCAAAAACTTCGCCTTTACTTTTAATAAAATATACATGTACACGACGGGAAAAATCGTCAATAAAAGTTACGAAATACCTGGCACCTCCGATAGAAACATTTTTCATCGGCCCACATACGTCACTGTGAATGAGCCCTAGCAGCTCCGTTGCACGCGAACCTTCGCTGGGAAATGGTTGCCTGGTGTGCTTGCCCTCGAGACAAGTTATACAAATACTATCTTCCTTTTGCGGTGACAGCTTTACCCCCTCTGTACATTTAGGCATTTTACAAATGTCTGAGAAATTTAAGTGACCCATGCTTTGGTGCCACAAGTAAGTATCATAATCAGTTTTTGCTGACATTGCTTGAATTTCTTCATTTTTTGTAGATTTTAACTGATAAGTATCATTAATGAGATTTGCTTTTGCAACTAATTTATTATTTTGATTGTAAATTTTACAACCAACCTCATTAAACTGGATTTTGCATCCATTCGCAATTATCTTGCTGACTGACAGCAAATTTGTTTTTAATTCTGGTACATATAAAACCTTTCTCACCTGTATTGTCTCGGTGCTGTCATCATTTGTATTCACTTTTAGAGATACATTACCACAGCATTCAACTTTCAATACCTTATTATCGGAAATTCTTATGTTCTGTACAGGTGGAGCCGTGACATCGCTGAGCCAATCTCGGTGCATGGTCATGTGCATGGAGGCGCCTGAGTCAACATACCAGTTCACAGAATCATTCATCATGGATGCTGAAAACGCTGCTACGAATCCTGTGTTGTTATCAGTTTTAGCGTTGTTCTTCTTGAACCAACATTTTTTACCGAGATGCCCATATTTGTTACAATTAAAGCACCTTGGGCCTTTTTTAGGTTTTTGCTGATCATTTTTAGGCGGAACTTGTTTTGTGTTTGTATAAAGTGCGGTAGTGTCTGAAGATTTAACCTCTTGTAACAGTTTGTTCTTTACTAAATCAGCACTAATCTTCATACCTGAACTTTCCAACCCCATAATCATTGGCTTGTACATATCTGGCAAGCCTGCCAGCATCAGAGTACCTAACCACTCATCATCTACATAGAATTTTATATTTCTTAATTTGTGTGCCGCCGACATTATCTTATTTACATAATCTTCCACTGAAACACTGTTATCCAGATTAGTATTTATTAGTTCTTTTAATAATCCAACTTTTCGACATAGACCACTGTCTTCAAATGCTCTTGCTAAACTTTCCCAAACCTGTTTAGCATTTACTGCCTCTTGGATGTGTACATATAGTATTGGGTTAATTAACAATATTAACTTCGATTTGGCTTTTATATCTTTCTTCATCGAGTTGGGATCAGTGGATAAAGGTTCGTTGAAAATACAGTCATATAAATCTTCATGTTGTAAGTAAGCTTTAACTGCGAAACTCCAACTTGCCCAATTATCTCTGCCTGTGAGTTTCTCGATTGATATTAATGAATTAGAAGCCATATTTCCAAAAGTATTGTTTCTGAAAATCTGAAATAAGCTGAAACGGAGCCGGTAAAAAAAATGACGTTTTACCACGGATTTTTTTACTATGACTTTTTCACTTATATAACTGTTCAGATTATAAAAATATCACTATACGGCAGGTACGGGATGGCCCATAACCTGATGAAATGATAGCAAGGGCAATATTAAAATATAACTAATTTATTTGATAAGAATGTTAGCACAATAGATAGATGATAAAACAAGAGAGCTTCATACACCATTGACAACAACTGACACAATAATGAGTCAGACTCCTTTTTAGTTTAGTGCAAGGTCCATACAGTCCATACTTTCATCAGTATGCCGGATCCACCCTAAGCCTATAAATTCCGTTTATTCAACTAGGCCTTAGGTGAATTCTCGGGTTTAGGAATATCCACCTTAGGGTGGATTTTTGGGGTGGATAAACGGAATAACCCGAGACGACTATGGATTTTGCCGAGCTATAATGACTAAACTATTGAATATATTCAATTGAAGTTTTGTATACAGAATGAACGTCATTATGGACAAGCCGTTTAATTTTTTGTTGTATTGTCGTCTCTACCTTGTATAATGGAAAAACATACCTAAGTGGCGAAATGTACCCACATTTCACCAGTGTACTTTAGGTATAGGTACACCGCTGCCTAACCCTTCGGGGATTAGGCGTGATATTCTGTTATGTTATGTTAATGGAAAGTAGTTTCGAGGTCTCAATTTGTTTACACGTTTCTTGCAGGTAATGCTGGGCAGTCAGAACATCGACGACTCGCAGACGTCCGCGTTCATGATGCTGGGCTACTGCCCGCAGCACGACGCGCTCTGGAAGAACGTCACCATCCGCGAGCACATCGAGTGCTACGCCGCCATCCGGGGCGTCAGCAAGGCCGACACGCCTCGGTTAGTAGACTGGCTCATTCGCTTGAGATGCAGAAATATTTAAGGAAATAAGGTTGTTCAGTTATGTTGGTTCTTTAGCTAAAGGTCGAAAGGTGAACTGAGGCATTATCTAGAGATAACATGGCTGTCGCATTATTTGTGTGTGGAACAACATAATAATAAATAAAATAGGTACACAATTATGCATTGTTAATAGACACAATCTCAGAAGAAAACACCCAAGCTCAACACACACGAAACGCGTGCGCAGCTCCCGCTCCCGAACCCGCGCACGCCTTTCATGTGCTGACATCCATTATTCTACAAGGAATTACAATATATACAAACCCGCCGTACTGCCGCCCCGAGCCGCACCCGACACGCAACCGCCTTGTGTGTGCGTTGAGCTTTAACTTCAACTTCCTGTCTGTCTGTCTCTGTCTCACCCATCCGTAGGCGAGAATCACTGCGTTATTCAAGCCTTCCGACCTTAACCAATCTATTAAGTATCCATTTCCGTTCCAGGATAGTAGACGCGTACCTCAACGGTCTACAGATAATGGAGCACGCGAGTAAGAACGCGGACGAGTGCTCGGGCGGCACGCGGCGCAAGCTGTCGTTCGCGCTGGCCATGGTGGGCAGCCCGCGCGTCGTGCTGCTGGACGAGCCCTCCACCGGCATGGACCCGAGGAGCAAGAGGTTCCTCTGGGACACCATCCTGGCTAGCTTCCAGGTAACATTCCTGGCTCTAAAGAAATAACCTGGCCGAAGCAGTTTTTTTTTCTTCTCGTATCAGCACGAACTATTTGAGAATAACTCATAAAATAGGAAGTGTAGTATATAGAGTGCCGCTAGCACCACAGTAACGCTGCGTTGGCCCGGATAAAATGCCGTAAGCATTGCATTGTCGTTGTCGCTAGCGGCACTCTATACACTGCCTATAAAATATGTTGTGGTAAAAATATCAAGAAAATAAAAGTGAGTTGGTAAAACAAAGTTGGAAACAGGGATGATTGTCCATGGTGCACCGGACGTACATTAATGTTACCCCAAATATTTCATAAACAAAATCTTCGAATATGAACTGATGTGTCTCATAAAAACGTGTCACCATTTTGACGTGAGACGTCTTTAAAATCAATCCGAAACATGTACGGGTACCAGAACAGAAAAGTGAAACCGACGAAACCTTTCAACGCAGGAAGGTGAACAGAATCACGTACTGAATCCATAGTATCAGTTTTCGCGTCCATGTCCCTGCCATCCTGTATAGTCAGCTTGCTGATACAAACCTTGAGATTGCGTCGGGAGCTAGCGAGTTGGCCAGGAAGAGGCTCCGCGCAGATTGACGAAAACTGGCACTGGGAGCTCCTTCCCATTCAGTTTAGCTCACGATTCGAAGTGATTCATGCGTGTGTCCCATTTTTTTAGAGTTCATTCCTGGAAAAAATTGTCGACCGCTTTTGACTGTCCATTAAAATCCGTGTGGTGAACTAACGGCCAGTTGCAGAAATGAACTTTAACTTTTAAATGCTAATCTTCGTTATTTATTGTTGCAGGGCAAAAAAGGTGCTATACTAACGACACATTCCATGGAAGAGGCTGATGCTTTATGTTCCAGAGTCGGCATCATGGTCAAAGGTGGCCTAAGGTAACCAAGCAAACCTTTGATTCTTTGATTTGATTCATGTGTGTGTGTTTCTAAGTGAGGAGATCGTGGCTAAATAATAACAGCCGCACGGGTTGATCCATCAGGTTAAGCTACGCTTGCCGGGGATGATCCGTGGATGGGTGACCATCTTTACATACCGAGACTCCTCCGTGTCTTGTAAAGCACGTTAAGCCGTTGGTCCCGGCTGTCATTCGTGGTTCTTACAGTCGTTAGGGGTTGTCAGAAGCCCGAAAGTCTGACAACCAGTCTTAGGGGTACCTACTACCCAGTTACTGGGTTGTGGAGGTCAGATAGGCAGTCGCTCCATGTAAAATACTGATATTCAGCTGCATCTTGCAGGTTAGACTGGAAGCCGACCCCAACTCAGTTGAGAAAAAGCTAGGCAGATTGATTGTGATCTATTATGTCTATATATATTATGAGTCTATGGTACTTGAATTAAATTATTTGAATTATGATTCGATTAGTGAGCCTTTATCCCAAAAACAACTTAAAATATGGTGTTTGTTTTTTTAGATGTATTGGCTCAACACAACACTTGAAGAATTTGTATGGGGCGGGATACACATTGGAGATGAAGATCGGGCAAAGTAATCAAAAGCAGGTAACTGACATTATAACAACATTTTCTCGTGACTATTGACATTTTCCTTGAGGCCCCATTCTAGGTCCCCATACGGGGCCCCAAGAAAAATTGTGAGGTAGTTTTATTATCTAAACTAGTAATAAAAAGAGAAAAGATTTGATATTTTGTATGTTTGTATGTTACTGAGCAGTGGTGGCCCAGTGGTAACGGCCCCGACTTACGAGTTGTAGGTCGTAGGTTCGAACCCAAGCAGGCGCTTTACTTTGTGTAAATAATTTCATCACCACTACTCTCAAAATGGTGAAGGAAAACATTGTGAGGAAACCGGCATGTATTAGAACCAAAAATTCGAAGACATGTGACATCTACCAACCCGCACTGGGCCCGCGTGGTAGATTACAGCCCACTCCCTCTCATAGAGATAAGGCCTGTGTCCCAGCAGTGGGAACATTAATAGGCTGATGATGATGATGATGATGTATGTTACGCTTTCACGGCTAACCGATTTTGGTGAAATTAGGTATGGGGCTTTTATCGACATACCACTCGGGCGAAGCCGCAGGCGAAAGCTAGTAATAGATAATTTGTTGTATTTTTTTCTCCAAAAATATAATAAATGTTTGTTTCGATAATCAGATGATGGAGTCAGAGTCAATGACACCATCACCGCTCAGGTCTAATGAAAACTCGCCATCTTTAGGAGAAGCAGATGAGGGTAAGTTGCATTTTCTTTCTTCTCAACATAAACAATGCCTGCAAAAGACCAATTACCTACTTAATGAAAAACTCTCAATCTCTTCCTACAAACTGCTATAGCCAAAATTTTCGCTAAGCCAAAACAGCCTTTCTCATTGCATTCATTGAAGACCAGCAGACCGATGTTCAGGGATACCGTCTCATTGACTTGTTCTTTCTGCAGCTGGTTCGGGTGCGGCCTCAGTGTGCGCGGAAGCAGAAGGGGAGGCGGAGGCGGTGGACGCTAGTATACACACGCCACTTGTAGCCGGCACGCCGCCGCCGCCGAGACTGCAGCATCACCGGTACCTATAACATACATTTATACATACCGATACCAAAATCTAGTCCCAGGCTAGCTTAGTTACATTAATTTATGGAATTTATGGAAAAGTACGTCCCGAATTAATCATAATTATGATTCGGACGCATTCATTTAGGTATTCAAACTAGGCTGAGAATCAGTACTTTTCGAACGTCAAAATTACATAAGACAGTTCCCCAAAACGCCCACCTTTCTTCTCCACTTCCTAGTGCTTTAGCTGGGAAGAAGAAGTGGCTCAATCTCCCCAGCAGCACAGCTGTCTGTTAAGTTAGAAAAAAATTATTGTATATAATAGTATGCAAAATAATTAACATTACGCAAATCAATATTTTAATGTACGTAGGTACGTAAATATCAAATGGGTCTAACTTGACCCAATATTATTCCGGGTAATTAAATCATCAACACATAATAATTTAACGTTGTACAATTTCAAAACATTACGCCAACAGTTTTACAACTCTAATAACCTGTTCTGCGTATAATCGGAGAATTGTAATTATAATTATGATTCGGACGCTTTTAATCAATTTATTTTACTTCCATTTTATTCTTCAAGTATATTTTTCCAAAGCCAGGTACTATTATCATGCATATTATGGTATCGTAACTTACAAATCTGTTTCATACAGGACGGAGTCCGGTGGTGGTGGCGCGAATTCCGAAGCGGTGATAGCTCTAGTTGGCCACATATTCCCGGCAGCAGTACTAGAAGAAAGCTTCGCGGAGAGGCTAGTGTTCTCCGTGCCGCAGTCTGCTGTCTCCAGCCTCGCCAGGTGTTTTCAGCAGATTGAGGATGGTAAGTTTTTCTACCGGTCCCATGTTGGGCGCCAATCAAAATGTAGTTCTAGGTTGTCATTAGTGTGGAAGAGAGGTCGGTAACTTCACTAAAGCTCTTCATGAGCGTATTATTTCGAGCACTTTCAGTTATTTACAGTAGATAAAGGACCGTAAGCTAATCTAATAGTCCCATGCTGGGCGCCAAAAAGAATTTATCTTTAGTTGGTCAGCAGGAATGGAGAAAACATAGTTGAGTGGTGAAGTTCTTCATAGATAAGTCTGTTGGTTCACCACTTGCAAGTTTCTTTAACAGATTGGGGACACTAGGATTATACAACGGTCCCATGCTGGGCGCCATTAAAAGGTCTGATTGTCTGTGACAGTGGAGAAGAGTTTTTCTCTTTCCTTTACGTTAAAGAGTAATTGTACAAGTTTCATGTAAAGGATACATCACTTATAATTTTTATAATTGTTTTATTTACAGCGAAAGAAAAATTAAACATAGTAGAGTACAGCTTCAGTCAAACGACATTGGAGCAAGTGTTCCTGAAATTCGCACAAACTGAGAACGTAGATTCATCAGACTAAGAAAATTAAACCGTTGATAGTATTCTAAGTATTATGTCACTGTTCTGACTTCGCTTCACTTGAAAGGTAGAAAAGAAAAGAGTAGATATGAGTAAAAATCGGTCAATGTCTGACCTTTTACGGCTTGGCGTGTTTGTAATATGCTATTAAAAATCATTGACAAGCAAAAATGTTATTGAATAGAAACTAATTAAAATCTCATTCCCTGGCTAGTTTAGTTTATTAACGTATTGAGCTAAGTATATCAAAGATATATTTTTGACTTGTTAACTGTTACAATGTTATAAGATTCTCCTAAGTATGGCAGCTAATAATAACTTAGAAAGACATTAATGCTAAAGCATTTTTGGTTGTGAAGGACGGCCAAGTCAAAACAGTGATGTATCTTGTGCTTTTTTGAAAAGAAAATGTAAAATAAGAATCGCTTCTGATATTACAATATTGTGTAGTTAATTTAGTTGAATTTTGTTTATAGCCTAAGGACTGATGGGGAACTTTTGGAGCGCGTTTGATATTCCTACTTATTGATGCATTCATAATTCCTCGTTTAAACGTAAACTCTAACTAATATTTATTATTGTCTTAATAACCAAAGTACTTTCTGCTACAGCCTAAAATTGTATTAAGTAGACCATTTGAAAGAAAATCAGTAAAAAAAAAAATTACTCTATATTTTGACAGGGGAAATTATATTTTCCCTGTCAAAAGACTGCACCAAAAGTTTTCAATCACGTCAAGGCTACAAGCTTTGTAATATTTCCGGTCGATGAGAGAATATTACCTAGGTGTGTAGACATAGGACATGTTGACTGTGTGACGTTTTATAATGATTTGATACGTTTATTAGCCAGTTTTATATTATATTAGGTACGCGGTACGGTAAGCATTGTGTTGGTTGTTCAAAACCTTCATAAGTAACATTTTTGCTACTTGAAACATGATTTTTTGGCGTGATAATTATAGGAAATCTTCTTTTCTAAATTCAAAAGTCATTTATTCAAACTAAGCAGAGAATCAGTACTTTTCGAACGTCAAAATTACATAAGACAGTTCCCCAAAACGCCCACCTTTCTTCTTCTCCACTTCCTAGTGCTTTAGCTGGGAAGAAGAAGTGGCTCAATCTCCCCAGCAGCACAGCTGTCTGTTAAGTTAGAAAAAAAATATTCGATATAATAGTATGCAAAATAATTAACATTACGCAAATCAATATTTTAAAGTACGTAAGTACGTAAATATCAAATGGGTCTAACTTGACCCAATATTATTCCGGGTCATTAAATCATCAACACATAATAATTTAACGTTGCTAGTACAATTTCAAAAAATTACGCCAACAGTTTTACAACTCTAATAACCTGTTCTGCGTATAATCAGAGAATTGTATTATTATTTATTATGCTGATTAGTTTAGTTTATCATAACATAACATCATACCTTGTTTTCCCGAAAGGTTAGGCAGAGGTGTACATAATTATATATGAACCCACATTTCGCCAGGTAGTTAGTTTATCATATTATTATATTCAATAATTCCAATTCTCGGTTTGATTAGGTTGACCGACAATCACAATGCTTACGACCTTAAATAGTATAAAATCATTCAGTTCATACGGTCTAACAGTGCCTAAGAACATATAGCTGTCTAACCAAATGTGAAGGTTTAAATCTTAACAACAAAATATGTGATTTTTAGTTTTAGAAGGAACTTTTGTGATTGATTTTCTAGTCGGCAACACTGTCTGCTTCATTTTGTATTTGGATAGAAAAAAAAAAGTTTAAGTTTGACTTTCTGTCAGTTGTTTGTAAAAATAACTAGTAAAAATTTATGTAGTGATGCCTACATCGTAGACAAGCTAGGTAGAGTGAATTTGTGACCTTGTAAAAAGTCCGTCATTTTGTATTACCTATAGGTACCTAAGAAATGTTATGATCTGACAACGTAGTCATTCCCCTGTCAAATTAAAATCTAGAAAATATTATCATCGCCATTTTCATGTTATTTATTTTGATCTTAAGAGGGTGCATCCTAAAAGTTGGCAACGTCGTAAATAGCTGTCAAATATTTACCTGTTTCGATTAATTTGGAAATAAATGGAAATAAGAAATGTGGCTAACCAATTGACTAGAATATTAATAATGAATTGCAATTATAACATTGAATTTGATGTTGTACCCGTTTTAGGTGAAAAAAAGGCATTTGGAAAGTTTCCAAATTATCACACCGAATATTAATTATATTCGGTGTTACGATATTAATTATTGTATTTCATAATCAATATTCTAGTTCGCTAGTTAGCCACATTTTTTATTTCCATAGAGAAATATTATCAAATTAATCAAAACAGCGAAATATTTGACATCTATTTGCGACGTTGCCAACTTTCAGAATAAACACTCTTAATAATCGCCAGGGAAGTGACTTAAAGCTCCTGCAGACAGGTGCGACGCGACTCTGGTGGAACAATTTCATGGAATATTTTCTACCGGAGTCGTGTCGCGCCTGTCTGGGGACCCTTTAACCGGTTAAGCCGCGCGACGCGATTTTGCGACACCCGTCAAGCCGCGCGACACGATCGCGGCGCGTCAGAGATAAGAGCTCGCTAATATAAACAAAAACTGAGAGCTTTTTGTTAAGTAAATAGTCTTATCGTTAATGGTTTTGGGTTCCTGATTAGACAAAGGATTTTTTATAATACTTAGAATCTTTGTAAGCGAACGCTAGTATTGATAAATAAACATTCTTATAAGATTCTTATAAGAAATTCCTTTGTTCATTGTTTTGATTATTTATAATAAAACTACTGGTTCGATTCACATGAAACTTCGCAGGATACATTATGAATACATATACTATCGGTCAAAACCATTATTTACGGACAATAATAATAAATAAAAACACATATAAATAAAAAAGTTCAATAAATCGTTAACCGTATCATTACGTAACATTATTTAGTTGACAAAAAAATATTGAACTCTTTTTCTTTCTGTATTATGCATTTTTATTATTTATTAGTTATTCAAGAATATAAAATAAATGACTTACCAGCGATTACATACACAAAACACACACAAAACTCAAAATTCCACATCAACACGTTTTTTCACTACCGAGTTTGTTTACATTTTTTGATGGGTCCGTAATAGGTAATTACGATGTTATTTTGTGCAAATTTTATCTAAATACGATGACGACACTACTTAATTATTGAAATAACACCATTTCCCGTCGATTTACACTTAAAAAACAATAGAAAACAAATAAATAGAACGCGGAGTGCAGTGCACGGCACGCATGCGCGGACGCCATTTTGCCGTACCAAAAATGTTAAATTTTTACTTTTTTTTAGAGTTGTTTCTGCATATTTTGACGTTATGGTCGATTTATTCGACAGGTATATTATCCTACCATAAATCAAAACCAACCACAGACCATATCAGCCCGTATATTACATATAAATAGAGCTGCAATCTGCATGAACGTACCGTGTTCCCGGGGACACAACGAGGCTTGACGGTATTGGGAGTTTTCGTGCGCCTGGGGCTTCGGTCCGGCTTGACCGGTTAAAAAGTCTACGGCATAAACCCAAATACAAAATGACGTAAACATAAAAATGTTAGATTAATTTATAGAATTTTACATTTTCATAATATGTTGCTATGTTTCATAATGTCGAAACTACGTATATTATACTGCGATTGTTGACAAGTTGTCTAAAAACCTAGTCTTAAAGTAATACGGACTATAAAGTATATTATAATCAGTTTCGATTACATTCGCCGTGTCGGGTGTGAGATTATTGTAGCGTTGGCTGGAGACTGGTATGGCCGGGGAATCTGAACAAAATTATATGTAGATCAAACAGATCTACGGCTGGTATCACGCAGAGGGAAAAGGGAAAAAATTATCGCAACGTGAATAGATACGAAAAATTGTCAAACGCGCGTAAACTGCTGTAATTGGTTGAATTAATTAATGAAATACAGCTGTTATCATGCAGAGGGAAAAAATGACTATCGGAAAGGCTTTGGTTCAGGAGAAAAATTATCGCAAAATTAATGTGAAAAATTGTCAAAAACGCGAATACTGCTGTAATTATTTGAATTAAGTTTTGAATGAAAAGCGGCTGTAATCATGCAAAGGGAAAAGGGGACTATCGGAAAGGTTTTGGTTAAGGAGCAAAATGATCACTAAATAAATGCGAAAAATTGTCAAACGCGTGTAAACGAATTTATGAATGAAAAGCGGCTGTAATCATGCAGAGGGAAAAGGGGACTAACGGAAAGGTTTTGGTTAAGGAGCAAAATGATCGCTAAATAAATGCGAAAAATTGTCAAACGCGCGTAAACTGCTGTAATTGGTTGAATTAATGAATGAAAATCGGCTGTAATCATGCAGAGGGAAAAGGGGACTATCGGAAAGGATTTGGTTAAGGAGCAAAATGATCGGTAAATAAATGCGAAAAATTGTCAAACGCGCGTAAACTGCTGTAATTGGTTGAATTAATAAATGAAAATCGGCTGTAATCATGCAGAGGGAAAAGGGGACTATCGGAAAGGTTTTGGTTAAGGAGCAAAATGATCGGTAAATAAATGCGAAAAATTGTCAAACGCGCGTAAACTGCTGTAATTGGTTGAATTAATGAATGAAAATCGGCTGTAATCATGCAGAGGGAAAAGGGGACTATCGGAAAGGTTTTGGTTAAGGAGCAAAATGATAGGTAAATAAATGCGAAAAATTGTCAAACGCGCGTAAACTGCTGTAATTGATTGAATTAATTAATGAAAAGCGGTTGTAGTCATGCAGAGGGAAAAAGAGACTATCGGAAAGGTTCTGGTTAAGGAATAAGGAGAGTACAATTTTAAGGTGCACACTGCCTCCACTAGAAACCACTAAATGCATTTAACGCTAAATTTATTTAAAACATCTATTCCATCTCTGTCATCTTCAAGTGATTGACAGAAATAGAATGATGTTTTAAATTCGTTGAGCGCTAAATGCAATAAGTGATGTGTGGTACATGTGGGACTTGATTCATAGAATTGAAGCACAGCTTCACAATTTTATGTGTTCGTAGATACATCAATGTTAATGCATTTATGCTCGTATCCATTTAATAAGTAATGTTTAATCCAATCCTTTTCTTGAATACCACGTTAAATGAAGAAAAACAGCCTTTTATTATGTTTTCTAACAATATAAATCTTAAACATACAACACAACAATCCAATCCTACTAATTACAAACTCGTCTCACAAAAAAATGTGTTGTTTTGACTGCGAAGAATAACAAAAATAATAGAGATGTTGGAGTAAGTCCCGCTCTGGGATAAGACCGTAGGAATCAAACTCCTGGCTAATTTGACAATATTCTTTATTGATGACAAAATAAAATGGCGCCGAATTTGATTCTTAAGGATTTATCCCAGCGCCGAATTTACCCCAACATATGGCATAGATTTCAATAACAAGGTAAGCTCTCATACTTTTGTCTTGGACTACCAGTTCCAGTGAATTAAAATAGCTAAACCAACCAGCTAGTGATTTATAAAAAACTGACACAGTTTTCCTTCAAATTATATATTAAATCAAACCTTTAATAATACCCATTTTGTGCTCCTAAACACACACTTTAATATAATGATTGCGCCTCTTTTTTGGGATCCTCAAATACTTAATCAAATTTAGGGGTTCCCAAAAATACCAAATAGCCCTGTTACCTACTGCAACAACTATTCGAAAAGGCCAGAAAAGTTAAAAAGAGGCTCAATTATTTTGTTTAAGTGTGCAAGCTTAGTAGAGCAAAAAACTTTTAGAGGTTCTGTAATTTTGAAAAATGTTCATCATTAGGTCAATAAGTTTTAGAATCAGTTAAATATTTCTCAAAATCTATTGCAATATAGTAGATATTTATGATACCCAGTTATAACAATCTCCTAGCCAACGAATACTTATAACTATTTTAATATTCTGTTAAATATAATGAATGGACTTGTAAATGTTCGGACAAACGTTACTCCAAGGAATGAGTTTAATATTACTGTTGATAGGTTAAACATTCTAGGGTTAATATCAGTATTAGGTTAAGATCGCTTTTGTATCAGTTATTTTCGAACAAACTCTACATTTTTATGAAATCTTTTATTTTTTGCTGCTTTTATTGCTGTACTTATATTATTTTTATATAAGCAACATCACAGATTAATACAGACGGTTCACTCCGCAAAACCATTTAAATAAAAAGCGACTCTTGCTACGACGCAATAAAGTGCAATTCGGGTCGCACAACGCTAAATACCTAAGTCTGGCGTTTCCAATTTACAAAAGATGTAAACAACAATGGCCATTCAAAATTGTCCATGGTTTAGTGATGCGGTAATATGATCTTTAAGTTTTGGTGCTGTGATACTTACGATTTTTTTAGAAGCATTTCATCAGTATTTTTCATACTGAGTAACTTTCAAATCAAAAGCCATTACATTGAAATATGTTCCTATGTTAAACCATGAAAATGAACACCATATAAATTATACAATCTACAATTTATGATCGCGTACCTCTTAGAACTTCTGACTACGTTACACTCCCTGAGTTGGTCCAAGTCAAGCACGCCGCGTACTTCTTGCAGCTTCATACTTAAAATGCGGAGTGAACCATCTGTACCTATTCATCTGTGGCGACATTTTCAATTGGATATCAAAATTTTAGGCGCCTACTTTTTTCCCGCCTGGAAAATTTCACAGACAATAAAAAATTATTGAAAGTCTGTTAGTAAACCTCTTTCTTGCATCGTTATTGGTCATAAAGTATATTTTAACTTACAAAGCCAGAGGAATCAATATTGTTTTTTTCGTGGTTATTGGGTTTTTCTTTAAACATGCCGTGTTTGATCTAAAAGCAAGCCTATTGTAATCTTAAAAACAACACTTCCACTCGTTTACCTAAGAGAGGAAGTAGTCAAAATATCATGTTTTATCATTTAGGGTTATTAATTAATCATGTATATACTTTGATAGTGACAGAAAACAAATATTTGTAAGATAACTAACCGTTTTCTTCAAACGGAAACGCGTGTAAGTAACTAAATGTTTATAGAATTTCCGTAAAATATTTTCCTCCCAAATTGTTCCTCTGTATCGTTTATCTGATTAAAACTTTAAATCGTCAAACAAGTTAATCACTTCTGTCCATTTCGGGTAACTTAGCGACCCTTACCTAGAATTAAGTTCCTCAAACCTATGTTAAAGTATAATACTAAAAAGAAAGAAGGAAATAAAAATTGTTTATTCTGCACTTTCTTTCTTTTAAGTTTTTATCTTTTCTTTGTTTCTTTTCTTACTCTATCAAACAACGAAACCTCATCATGAAATTTCCTCTTGGCTTTAAGCATTTCATATCATTTAACATTTAGTTTTCCAGAAGTAATGATACAAACCTAATATCGGATAATTATGTTATAGATTTGATGTTAAGAGAAATTGTTAAAAGACTACAATTTGATGTGTGATTTTAGCTTTCGAAGCTGGACGAGCTAGACGTTGTTTACGCTTATTTTATTGATAAGTTTAATGTGAACATTTAACAATTAACATTAAGGCAGGTTAATTAAAGTTACTGCAAAACCAGGGTCAAATTGGTTCTGTAAAAGGTAAGTAATCTGTCAAATAAGGTTTATGAATACCGACGGCCGTTGCTAAGAAACGGAAAAACATAATATAGAATTAGTTTTAAATCAAGTGTCTATGACGTGCAAGCCAGTTCAACAATCATGTTTTAAGACAGTTTTACTATCTCTTAGATTTGCATCAATTGTCAAACCTTGAAATCTGATAGTAATCTTTACGTAAAACATGCGTAGAACAGATTCAATTCATGACATCAAACTACATAGAAGTTACATTATTTCTCGAATATTCAATGGCTTGTTATTACTCTTTCTCAATGTTAATTGTTAAAACGTTCATAAAAATATATTAGTATTTTTATTTTCGCATATAAATAGAAAATGTAACCTGAGATTGGCAAATCTGTGAGGTTTTAATTAAAACATTGACATTTATCTGCATCTAGGCGAAACTGGATAGATGACCTCGAAATATTCAGATGGAACCTCTATGATAAATATCAGAAAGCTGCAGGTTTTTTCTGTAAAATGTCACAGTGAAAACTTAGGTGAAGTGAGCTGTTAATTGTTCGCAATTTATTTGCCAAAAATGTAAACAAACACGAGTTTAAGGAAAAAACAACTGTAATGCCTACGCATTACAATTGTTTTTTCCTTAAAAAATATGAAGTTGTAGCCAAACTGAACCTTATGTATAGACATATGGTTCAGTTTGCGCAACAACTTCATATTTTTTATGACTTTTTCAACAGTCCCAGTCAGTCTAAAATCAACTTTATTTACACTGTCTTAAAGTTGATGTTGGTTTAAGTGGAAATAACATCAATTGAAAACAAGTTTATAAATTATAGATCTTAAGTTTTCATGGTAAGATTTTCATAGAATCGATCGGCAGGTTCGAAAAAAGAAAATAAAGTAAAGCTAAAGATCTACTCTAGAGTCAGTCAAAATTATGCACACCCCAACTCAAACAATGGCGATTCGGAACATGAGGCGAGTCGCTGCGCTGTAACGAATTCATAGGTCAGCGAGGGTGAGGGGTGGGGACCGAGCAGCTAACTTCCGAGCCGCCATTAACTTTGAATCGAACTGTACAAGTGGTTAAGTACATTAGTTAGTTAAGAAAGTAATAAAAATAAATAAATGCTGAAAAGTATTGTGAATTTGCTTTGGATAGGTGTAATGAAATGAAGTAATGATCATTTATAAAATATTTATTTACAATGAATGAGTGATCGATCGTCAGGTGTGAAAAAATGTTTTATTTATTTGACAAATTATATTCTTATCATTAGTGCTACGTACAATTACAGTTTATAAATTAAATTGTAGAGTGAATAAATTTTTAGGTAACCCTTAAAGATCAAATAAAAATATATTTTATGGGGTGGGTAATCTAGTGGAAACCTTTTCAGCTAATGCGAAAATAAAAATATTCATAATTATATTAAGAGAGCCAAGTCGGGCAGTCTGTAAGTACATACGTGCTGTTTACCTTTTAATTTTGTTTGTTAGTGAATTTTAGTCAATTAATTTAGTACAGAATAAAACATCCGACACGATTAAACGATTTTTATTTACCCGGCCCGGCTTCGCACGGGTGGCACTAAGTACTTACTACTTATCTACGGCGCACCTACCTATCCTACCTACCCTACCTACGTCGCAGCTTTTCCATATTTTTTCACCGTTTAAACCTTCCCTGGAGTACGACAAACATTTCTAAACCAAAATCAGCGAAGTCGGCCTAGCCGTTCTCGAGTTTTCACGAGACAAACGAACAGCAATTGATTTATATACAACGTTATTTTTTATTCATTACAAACCTCTTAAGGGGGCATTGTACTTATCATTATGAACAACTTTTACCATGAGACCAAAGCTGAACACGCGAAAAAAAAATCAGCTGTTCCCTACATTTTGATTGTTGTATAGATTAACATTTAACCTTCAAATATATTTTCACTACTCTTGCTCAAAAAATGCGTCATTGTAGCGTACCAGAGCGAAGATAAAATAGCATTTCATCCTCTAGGGGCTAAAGTAAAATTTTTTTAATTTTTGTCTGTTGCCAACGAGCCTACCACCCAAAAACGAAAAAGTCTTTATACCATTCCTCCTCTAAAAAGCTTCTTACCTATCTTACCTATCTTACCTATCTTACCTATCTTACCTATCTTACCTATCTTACCTATCTTACCTATCTTACCTATCTTACCTATCTTACCTATCTTACCTATCTTACCTATCTTACCTATCTTACCTATCTTACCTATCTTACCTATCTTACCTATCTTACCTATCTTACCTATCTTACCTATCTTACCTATCTTACCTATCTTACCTATCTTACCTATCTTACCTATCTTACCTATCTTACCTATCTTACCTATCTTACCTATCTTACCTATCTTACCTATCTTACCTATCTTACCTATCTTACCTATCTTACCTATCTTACCTATCTTACCTATCTTACCTATCTTACCTATCTTACCTATCTTACCTATCTTACCTATCTTACCTATCTTACCTATCTTACCTATCTTACCTATCTTACCTATCTTACCTATCTTACCTATCTTACCTATCTTACCTATCTTACCTATCTTACCTATCTTACCTATCTTACCTATCTTACCTATCTTACCTATCTTACCTATCTTACCTATCTTACCTATCTTACCTATCTTACCTATCTTACCTATCTTACCTATCTTACCTATCTTACCTATCTTACCTATCTTACCTATCTTACCTATCTTACCTATCTTACCTATCTTACCTATCTTACCTATCTTACCTATCTTACCTATCTTACCTATCCTACCTATCAGACCTATCCTACCTATATGAATAAGAACAAAAGAACTTTTTTTTTTTAAAGCGGCATTCTCTTCGGTAGAATGCGTGCATTGCGTTGCGGCTACAGAGGAAATAAAAAAAAAGACTGGTGCGATATCCTATTTCTAAATTATTCTCCAATAAATTGGTAACCGTAATATGATTTACAACAGTGAAAATGTCATCATCTAGTGAGAATAGAGACCCTAATTTGGAGATGGATGAGAAAGGAAAAGAAATAATTTTATAAATTTACTATTTTATTTTCTCGTAATCGTAGTGAAAAGTAGAGTGTAACACATGGCGCTAAAAACCCATTATACCTCGGTTTCTGTTTACTCCCTCGCTAAAGCTCGGGAGTAAAACTACCTCGTTATAATGGGTCATTTTAGCTCCTTGTATAACAATCTACTATTTTTTAACCAGGTTTATTTGATAGCTTTAAATCTGTTTTTCAACAAAGGCAGTAAAAGCAGGGTTTTATTACTGCATATAGGTATTTTAATTACAAAACAATACATTAACACGCATAGTCGTGCCCCTGGCCCCCATTAACAGCATCAGTTGTTGCTAATGTATTCAACCAGGAAAATAGTAGATTGTTATACAAGGGTCGAAAGAAATCAATTCCTATAGTACGAGTAGGCAAGGTAGGTAGGTAGGAGTTCGAGTAGGAATTGATGTCTTTCACCCGTGTTAAACACTCTACTTTTCATTTCGAATATGGGTATTTCTCATCAAATTTCGAAATTTTATTATGCATTTCATTAAAAAAATATATAAATATTATATCAATTTTTTTTGCAGAAATACAAAGTTTTACTATAATGAGGTTTATTAAAAATGATGGTCCTCCATATTTTTGTGTATAACATGTAGAAAAATTACTTTAAAAAGACTATGAAATGATAACAATTTTATATGCAAAAATCATTCCCTCATACAATTGTCATTCCCTCACTTTTTAATATTGTTTGTATGTGAGTGAGGGAATGACTGTGAGGGAATGACGAATTTTAGCTAAAGCTACAAAAACACCGGCACATAACCTCAAATTGCTTGCTATATTTCGAATATGGATTTTACTCCCAAAAACGCATAAAAACAACAAATTATATACATATATACTAAAATGCTTAATACATATATGTAACGTGAGGTAATGATCGCCATAAATGTAACTCTTAACAATTTTTTACCTATTATGATTTTGCACAAACTCACCTACGGTTGAGAAGAAATCGTCATTTTGAATCAGTTGATGCCAGGTATTAAAAACTTAAGGTTGCGTTCCTAAATATCGTTCGATACATTCAGAAATCGAATATTCGTAATAGGGTGAGGGAACGATTTTTTTTGGCGGGACATATTTATAATCGAATCATCGTTTTTATAAATTCGTCGTTGTAAGATAGAAACTTTTATAGACAATAACAAACATCTTTCTAATATATTAGCATAATTTTATTATTAAGAATATTGATATATTTGAGATGAGTAGGCAATTTAGTAATGTTTTTGAACTAAGGGACAAGGTGAGGGAATGACTTTCACGGTAACAAAGTAGCCATATCTTTTTTTTGCATTGAAATAAAAAAAAGACTTATGTAGTTAATGCATAGGACTCGGCACTAATGACTCGGGACTCAAATTTCGAAATTTGATGAGAAATACCCATATAAGGAAAGTAAAAAATAGTGTTTAAAATATTTATTGATATTAACATGAGTACCTAGTAGGTACCTATTTAAAATGAACTGCGAAGTTAGAACAATTTGTGAATTTTTTTAAATATGGAACGCCTCGCGTCACCATTTCATTAGGTTTTTTTTTTTATTCGCACTGGCTGTTTTAAGCTTAACTCCCACCGTGCGCCATATCGCGCACGCGCACCAGCCCGCACGAGGACGCACCGCCACGCACGCGTCTGCGCTACCCACGCACGTTAGGTTTCCCACGGTGCGTCGTGCGGGCTGGTGCGCGTGCGTCCGCGATATGGCGCACGGTGGGAGTTAAGCTTTATGTATACAGCCAGTTGTGAAATTTAAAAAATCCTCACAAGTCCGGAGCCCAGTGTTTCCACTTTTAGGGATTTCTCCCTTTTTTAGGCAATAATGGCCAGTAATAAGCATGGTTTAGGGATATTTTATTTTGTTTATATAATATATTATATATGTATAACTATATAACTTGTTTTTCGGAACCATTATTATTTTCCTTTTAGGGTAGTAATAAAAGCTCCGACGAAAAAAGTAGAATTGTCCTTACTCAAAATATTAAATCTACTGCCTAAAATATGTACTAACTTTCCGACTACTTTTGTCCGAATAAAAATGACGAAACGACCGAATGAGATACTGAAATCTTCGAAAAATAAACATGACTGTATATTGCGATAATACTTTTCTACCAGCATAAATTACGTTCTACTGAAAACTATGCTTTGTAATTTTTATCTTTACTTGCCTTACCTTTCATATTTCATAGACTGTGGTGCTATTTTAACTGTAACATTATACTGAAAATATTATTCTGAGTGGTTATACAGAAACTTATAAAAAATATAAAAATGTACTTGTAACAATAACTTTTACTTGCATCATGTATCATGAATTTTTCTTACAACGGGTATGCTTCGATATCGGTACCTTTATTTTTATTACGACGATTCTTCGGAACCACTTTTTTTTTGGTAGAATAGACCCTTTATAGTGTATTTTTGAAAACCACAAAGTGCGCAAAACTATAGGCGAAGAGAAAAAAATTGCCAAAATCGCCAATAGCTTCATTGGCATTAGCAAGCCGAAGCTGCGGAGGTGAACTCTCCCTCCGCGCCTCCGGTTTTTATATACACTCTAGGGGTAGGAGCCAAAAGACTACGTAAAGTCGGGGTGCCCCGACACCCGTCGAACAGCCGAACGCGACCCGAACCCGATCGCGCGGGCCCAACAGTTGAAGTATTTTCATCATTATTGAGAGTTAAAAAATAAATTTGATAACCAACAATAGAAATTAAAACAGTTCATGCAAGTTGTAAAAATATGATTATTTTGTCAAAACCTCTGTTGTCGGTAACTTAGTAATTTTGTCGGAGGTTCAGTATTCTATTTGGAAGTTTAGTTTTGTTATTCGAAGATCCATTTTTTTTAGGAGAATAATGTAATTTGAACATGCTCTTATTTGTTGTTAAATTGGATATTTTTATTCGTTTATGTTTTGGGTTTTTTGTCGGTAATTCATTATAACGCTGGTTAATTAGATGCTGGATAATAGTCGGCCACAGATCGCTGGAGATTAATTTGTTTTTCGGAACCATTATTATTTTCCTTTTATTTTGGCAGGGATTTAGGGAATTTTAGGGAATAATTGAACTTGAGTTGGTAGCCCTATTGTTTATAATACTAGGCAGTACTACTTTACTGCTTTTGCAGACCAGCGCGACTTGTCGCGCGACGCTACACGAACAATACAAAACTTCGTGGTATAACAATAACCGATGTCGCGTCGCGCGACATGTCGCGCTGGTCTGGACAAAGCTTTAGGTACTCTATGGTACCACCGATTGGATAAAGGGGATTCCCTGAAACTTGTAATTATTGTAAATCGTCTAATTTTAGTTTACCATGTTATTGTTAGTAGTACTATTTCCGTGGCTATATATAAAGACGACATCGGAAATAAGTCGCATTATACCTACCTAGAGTTGGTTTGTTTCGTCTCTCTCGATTAATAATGAATGTTTTCTAGGTATTTATGCGACAAAAATTAAAAGTACCCTAAACCAAGGAATTTTTATATTTTTTTGGGAATTTTAGGGATAATTCACTAGGAAACTGGAGAAAAACCAAAAACGTAAATGGAAACACTGTCGCAGCTTATTTGTTTTTATTATATTCGATATTTTTCATGTAAAAAGTTTCGTAGCCTAGTACTACCTAACCAAAAGTTCTATTTTTTTAATTCATTCCCGCCCTAGGGTGGGAAGCAATTAAGTACTATGAGTCTTTCCCGCCCTAAAGAGGGAAGCAGCATTTTCCACCCCCTACTCGGATCAAACAAACACTACTTTCCGAGCATGAGATATGAAAAGAATATATCATATTCTTTGTAATAATTCCCTTAACTAGTTCGGCGGGCGAATCATTAATCATTGTATTGTTTTAAGAAATATTTTTTTGTTCTAGTTGGTATTGTAAAAAGTTATTTATTAGATACCTACTAAAACCAATTAATTTATTGTCGGATAATTTTAAAATAATGATATCGGGTTTGGAAAGTATTACAAGGATTTTCATTGACTTAAAAAACAACTTGTCACTAATAAATTCTAAAAAACAGAATACGACTAACTTTTCTTTATTCTTAACTAGGTGCGCATGCGGTTTCATCGCATAAGTGTCGATCCGGTGGGACTATCTGGATAAAAATCAAAATATCCTATGTCCTAACCCCATAGTCTACCCATGTGCCAAATCTCACCTAAATTCGTTCAGCCGTTTTATAATATTAGTTAGGATTAGAATGACAGTTCGTTACCAATAAATAACAATTAACGAAATAATTTAGTTAAAATATACCTTTACCTACCGATCCTTGTTATCACTTTTTGTAACTTAAACACAGAAAAGTGTAGTAGCTCTATTGTGTAATTTTGTAAATCATTATTTAGGATGTTACATATATTATCACATGAGCCGCTAGCAACCGCTAAAGGTCAGCGACAGCCACTTAGAAAAACCGGCCAAGTAAGAGTCGGACTCGCACACGAATAGAGATGGGCGGAGGGAAAAAACCCGACGGGAAAAAACCCAGGTTTTTTCCCATTTGGGAAAAAACCGGGTGTTTATGAGGGAAAAAACCTTTTAGGCGGGTGTTTTCATTGGTGCCGATTCTCTTGTCACAAATGCCTCTAAACTAGACTAAAAATCACCAAAATTTAGTTAAGTCCTGTCAAACGAGGATTTCCCATTCTGAAATAGACTAAACTGACACAACATAACTATATTTTAGTTTGACAGCACTAAGATTGCACTGAGTTTAGTGAAAATGGCAATTTTGCTATTCTGAATTTGACGTTTTTCACCTAAAAATCTGGTGTATTCAACTAAATCTGACTATTTTTAAACGCGATTAAAAACGTGTGGTAAAAATTAGTTGGCATGAACTAAAATTCACACCAACACTTCGAGTTCAGTGCAAAAAGCAAAAACAGTACTGTATTTTTTTTTCTTTTGCTTATATCTCGATAATGGTGCGTCCTATCACAAAAATAATGATATTTTCGACCCCCTTTAGGAAACCCCTAAACCACTATATCCCAACATGTTGGTAATAATTTTTCATATTTTCCATACAAAAAGTGAAAAATTTCGTAAAAAACACGTCGAGGCTGCTCCGACTGCGCGCCTACGGCTTAAAAAAATTTCACGGGGTAGAGCAAACAAGTACCACGTGGAGTCGTCACACGATTGTCAAATTCGATTTTAGATGTGACAAAATAAT
Source organism: Conistra vaccinii (assembly GCA_948150665.1). Taxonomy (NCBI): domain Eukaryota; kingdom Metazoa; phylum Arthropoda; class Insecta; order Lepidoptera; family Noctuidae; genus Conistra; species Conistra vaccinii. The sequence goes on along the minus strand of OX411336.1, from coordinate 11,874,673 downwards.
TTTTTAATTTCGAGAATTTTTTTCTCAGCTTTTTCTAGCTTTAAGATTCTCATAGCCAAAAGTAAGGAATTTTAGTGATAGTTTAGTTAGTTTAGTTTACCATTACATTACCTAAAAATAAGCTCTATATTTTTTTTTTTTATTCTTTATACAACGCAATTTTTGTTTACACTAAATCTCTTAGGGGGTCATTGTACTCATCATTATGAACAATTTTCACTATGGGACCAAAGCAGAAATCACGAAAAAATATCAGCTGTTCCCTACATTTATGTTCGCGGAACAGCAGATTTTTTTTTTGCTTTATCACTTCTATCACTGAGTAATAAATGATAGACGTTCATGGACAAGACAAAGGTCATGTCAAATACCCATGTAACACCGGCTCTCATAAAGATCGGAGACGCTACGCTCGAAGTTGTAGACGAGTATGTTTACCTAGGACAAACTGTCCAGCTAGGTAGGTCCAACTTCGAGAAAGAGGTCAATCGTCGAATCTGACTCGGCTGGGCAGCGTTCGGGAAGCTACGCAATATCTTCTCGTCCCACATACCACAGTGTCTCAAGACGAAAGTCTTTGACCAGTGCGTGTTGCCAGTGATGACTTATGGCACTGAAACGTGGTCGCTCACAATGGGCCTTATCAGAAGGCTAAAAGCCACCCAAAGAGCAATGGAGAGGGCTATGCTTGGAGTTCCCCTACGTGATCAAATCAGAAATGAAGAGATCCGCAGGAGAACCGACATAGCCCGAAGAATTGCCAAACTTAAGTGGCAATGGGCAGAACATATTGCTCGCAGAACATCTGTTCTGCGAGCAATATAGCATGCGGCCGATGGGGCCGAAAGGTTCTGGAGTGGCGACCACGTACCGGAAGACGTAGCCACGGTAGACGGTAGGCCAACTTCATAGAAACGGACGAAGCGCGAGCTATACCTACGCGCCTCGATCGAGGTATGCGCGAGGTACGCAGACAGTCGCGTCTGTGCCGCAGTGACGAACGAACGGTGTGTTGTTTTTTTAACAAAAACCGCGCGATTTTTACACTAAAAATAAATTCAAGTACATATTTAATATGACGAGTAGGATAGGTATATTGTTGCTGTTTTTGGTTGCATGAATTTGGCAATAACGCATCCAGAGATAACTTTTTTTAGATTACCTGGAAACTTTGAAAGGTATTATTATTAACAAACAACAACAACAAAATTATTTTATAGTCTTACTATAAAATAATTTTACTTACTGGTAGGTAGGTACATATTGTGTGTATTTTTAATGGATAAGTATTTCCTTTTATCTCCCGAAAAAAAGATGTCTGGATTAATAAATAAAGTGAATAGAGTAAAGGAAAGTGATAACACGAGTGAAATAGGTAGTTATAGGAGGTTCATGAATTAATACGGTAGGTACGCTTGTTTTAAAACCTCGGGCATTTGTGTTTTGTTTTGTTATTCAATTCACAAAGTATTTTGCACGACTCGTAATGCGAAGCATTAGAGTGTGCTCTACGATCGAAAAATTATTTTTGCCCCATTTCTGTAACTGTTTTTATTGTTACACTCCTGCTAGTACACAGAACCTACTTAATTTATATACCATTGTATAGATGATTAAATGGAGATGAATACTGTACTTTTTAACAATTGATATAATGCAGCAGAAATGGAAAAAGCATAAAAATAGTTGAAAAAAAATTCCTGTCCGTCAATTTATGAACCCTGAAAACATTGTAGCTTGCGATAAAATCAATTAATTGAGTCAATTTTTTTTTTATACATTCGTTTCAGCCGTAGAAGGAACCCTATTGAAAATGGCTCTTTTATTCAAAGTAGTTTAATTATAATTAATAAAATACTAACTGAAATATAATATCTTTAACTAAATATTTCCAACCTTGGATTTGATGTCCGCAAGTTGCCTAGCAACCGCCAAGTAAAATATCTTTGTCAGTCGTTGACATTACGACTTCATGAAAAGTGTTAAATTGTTCATTTTTAACATTGAGGTATTATTTTAATTTTTAAACTATGTTTTGAATTTCTTTTTCGTTTATGAATGAGTGATAATGATAAGTATGAGGCGTGCACTTTTGGATTTTCCAAACTATTATTTATTTGTGTAGATAAAAAAAGTATATTTACAATCACAAAACTAAATGGAAACACAAAGTAGGCAAATGTAATTAAAATACTGGAGGCGGGCAGCCCTATCGCATGTTTACGTACCGCGCGGCTGTAGGCATTTATTTCTAAGATATGGCTTAGTTATTCTACCGTCTACCGTGACGTAGCGTTGGAAGGCCTCCCACAAGATGGATCGATGACCTAGTAAAGGCCGCAGGAATTCGCTGGATGCGGCACAGAATCGGTCGAAGTGGCGGTGCTTGGGGGAGGCCTATGTCCAGCAGTGGACGTCTTTCGGCTGATATGATGATGATGAAATGTGAAAGTTTGTATCTTTGGCTGTTTGTTTGTTACTCAATCACGCAAAAACAGCAGAATGGATTTGAATGAAATTTGGCACACAGATAGTTTATAACCTGTATTAACACATAGGATACTTTTTATCCCGGTAGTAAGCTCCCGCGGGATAATTTCTGACCTCCACGCGGGCGAAGCTGCAAGCGAAAGTAAGTTATTCATACTTTAAATTTGCTTGTGTACGTAAAATGTGGTAGTGGAGTGCGTCATTTTAACTTAGACAGGCTCAAACTAGTAGTAATAAAGTTTAAAAACTGTGTACTATTTAATGTATGTGTATCTAACTATTACATAAGCTAAATTTGAAAAAACCCGAATATTTTCCCAATCGGGAAGATTCCCGGGAATTTTCCCTTGAATTTTCCCACTTTTGGGTTTTTTCCGGGTGAATTCCCATCTCTACACACGAAAGACTCCGTAGGTACCGTTAGTATCCGCTTGACCGTTACAGTGGACATCAGGTGGACATAACAATTAAAATTCTATTGTGTCTCGTTAATGACAGCTGAAGGTTTATACGTAATTAGGGTGCTGGTGTCATCATTTGCATGACTTCTGTTACTACGGCCGTTAAATTATGTGAAGAACCGGCGTAGTGGGCGGGGCTCGGGGATGGCCTATGTACAGCAGTAGAAGTCTTTCAGCACGACCATAATAGAAACAGGTTTTGTCGACGGATGAATAGACAAAACGACAGATAAACAATCACAATCTGTCATTTTGTCTATTCTTCCGTCGACAAAACCCGTTTCTATGGTTTGCGTACGCGTGCAGTTGTTACATGCTGATGATGAAGATATATTTTATAGAGTGCTGATTTTGAAAATCTCAGACAAAAATGTTTTCTTGAATTGTGTTTCATGGTACTTAATAATTATAATAGTTTTCCAGACCGAATTTCGTTCATGGCGACCTATCTCAGACTTCGGCGCGGACAATATTATAGTGCACAAGTGTGTGCGCGACACAGGTGCACTCTCTCTTCCCTCACTCTCATAGTCCGAAGGGACGGGAATCCGACACGACCGGAGAGAGATCAGGCGCAGGGCCGTGCTTTCCGAGGCACGGGGGTATCGCAACTTTCAAACTCCGGGCTGTTACTAAGAAGCTCATGATAATCTAGTTTGGTTCTGGTATTGATGAACAACTAATTACGATTAGATCGACTCTCTTGGAACGAATGCCTGTATCCATGCAAATACGTGCATGTAAGATTTGTGTCTAGGTAGGTAGGTTGCCACATGCGAACTACATACCACACTGATGTCACAATGAACACTGCTTGCGTGATGCACAACTTTCCTGCATCGCGCAAGCAGAGTTTACCGCGCGACTAGCATATATACAACGTCCCGACATCAATCGTCGAGCAGTAGCCTACCAGACACAACATCCGTCTGGTCGGAGGATCCTCATTTTTTTATGGGGGATGAGACACCCTGTTCCTCTATACTTACCTTTACAATTTTTGTATGTGATCCTAATTCCAAATCACCCAAATAAGGTACCTATTTGGGTGATTCGGAATTTACGCAGTATAGGGACCAACCTATTTTTAATCGACTTCAAAAAGCAGGAGATTCTCAATTCGACTATAAGTTCATTTTTTTCCATGTTTGTTACGCGATTACTCCGCCAATTATGAATTGATTTTGAAGATTATTTTTTTGTTTGGTAGATCATTCAGAGGTGGTCCCATTTAATTTTAATAATTTTGCTTGTGTAGTTTTTGAGTGAGCTTCAATAATACGTATTTATCCCACTTAGCCTAAGTAGGTATGTGAATGATATGATGATAAGTTCCTGTCACTGTTATTTACATAGCAGGTAGTGGTATTCGAATTTGTGTGAGGTAGGTAGGGTACCAAAGGAAGAAAAAAGAAAGGACGAAGAAAGAAGAAGAAGAAAAAGGAGGAAGTGAAAAGGTTTGCTGGAAGAAAATACCTCTAGCATTAAGTCCGCCTTTGTACGGTATATTTTTAATGGTGGATAAAGTTTTAATAAATAAATAAAAATAAAAACTTTACAAAAATTACAACCGACTTCCAAAAAGACTACAAATTTAAAAAAAAACACTACAAACTGAAAAATAACTTTAATTTCGGAAGTCGGTGTCTTTGGTTATGAATTTCAGTTTCTTGCCTTTGCCTTGTTTTTTTTGGAAGTCGGTTGTTTTTTTTATGTTTTTATTTTCTACTTTTTAGTTGTGGTACTGGTAACCCCACACAAATTCGACTACCACTACCTGCTATGCAAATAACAGTGACAGGAAGTGCGAAAAATACGTATTATCGAAGCTAACTCAAAAACTATCCAAGCTAGAGTTAATAAAATTTATATAGGACCACCTCGGGAGCATACCCTTTTAAACAAAAAAAAAAATTTCAAAATCGGTCCACAGTAATTGACGGAGAAATCGGTGAATTCATACCCAGAGACACCGACTTCCGAAATTAAAGTTATTTTTGACTTTGTAGTGTCTTTTTTGGAAGTCGGTTGTTTATTTTTTCTAAAAAGTTTTTATAACAAAGCTATTTATTTTAAATAAATTATTACTTTCTCAATGATGACGTAAATATAATGTTTTTCATTCCTATCTCGCTGGATAGCTAGTAAATCAAAATATTATAGGTATAAATATTATAGGTAGCAATTTACGTAAGACCATTGAAGACGCAACAGGTGCCACCGCGCCACGATTACTTATAAAACAAATAAATGAAGAGCAATAATATAACTGCCTGATGAATAAAACCTGCTATAGGTATTAAAAGTGAACGATATGAAAAATTAATATCTTCAATACCCGCTTGATCCCATTTAGTCCCCAAAAATCCTTCTAAACCAGGAACCCCCAGAGGAACATACAATATTATTTGTCTAAGTTTTCCATATCCCGGAACAAACGTAAGGAAACCGTAAACAAAAACTACATATTTATTAACATAAACCAAACACAACGCCCGAAAGGTTAGGCAAAGGTGTAGATACCTACATGGGCGGGGCAGCTGCCCCCCCTAGAGATTCAAAAACATTTAATACAAGGCATTTTAATGTAAAGAAACTACAATATCTATATAGCCAATTTTGTTTATTTGGACGACTTTTATTTGTTTTTTTTAAGTTCAATATTGCCTAAACGGGGTCTAATCCAGATTCCGGGGACGTAATATTCGTATCTATGAGTTGGTGGTACGCCCAGTCATAATACCTATTAGGTTTCACTTCTAAAGTTCTGAATAGTTTTGGGAAAAACGACCGAAAGGTCCGTTTTCATCCACACATTTTTTTCCTTTTTGTATCTGCAATCAGCCTTTCGGCTATAAGCAAATGTGCTGTTTGGTTCAATGGCTTAATAACGGATTAGTATGAAATATGGCACACAGATAGTTTATAACCTGGTTTAACATATAGGATACTTTTTATCCCGGTAGTTGTTCCCGTGCGATATTAAATTTCCGACCTCCACGCGGGCGATAGCTATTGCATTTATAAACAATAAATATAATATCCTACCCCAACTAAAACTAAAATATGGCGTAGAAAAATTCCTCTGCATCGCTGTCGCCTGGTAGTGTACCAAGTGCTTAGCTTCTGGCCAAGGTAAAAGCCAGCCCTTGGGTCACGGGAAGTCGTTTGGAGAGTTTGTCGAACAAACCATGAGCACTCGAACCCCGGCCCGGGTTTCAACCCCAAACGGGTTATTTGTAAAACACCAGCAACCTCTTAAGGGGTCTTTATACTCATCATTATGAACAACTTTTACTATGGGAACAAACCTGAAATCACGAAAAAAAATCATGTGTTCCTTATTACACTTTGATAAGATATGAGAGCATAAAATGTAGGGAACAGCAGATTTTTTTTTTCGCGATATCAACTTTGGTCCCATAGTGAAAGTTGTTCATAATGATGAGTACAATGACCCCTTAAGAGGTTGCTGGTGTTTTATAAATAACCCTGTATAGTTAGGTACCTATAAGGTTACTATACTTTCGCCTCTGGAGGTTTTCGATTTTGATGGCGCAAGAGTATCAACACACGTTTCGTCCCACACTAAAGGCCTACCCACCTTCCATGGAAATGAAGACATACCACCCGGGGCGGGGGCCAAGTCTACTAATTTACAAACGTCTTAATGGTGTCACGATGGTGAGTTTTTGACAGATTTTGTATGGCAAATCTGTCAAAAACTCACCATCGTGACACCATTAGTATTAGTAGACTTGGCCCCCTGGTCTTTTGCCATCGTTGCGTGCCAAGCCATTGGGTTCTACTTAGTGACCGACCAAAGGTTCGGTTTGGGCAAGTTTCGGCAGGATTATCTAATTTCGGCGGCACCAGTTTCGGTTTCGGCAGAAAATCTGCCGAACCTTCGGCAGCACCGAAACTCTGCGTTCGTGAATTATCGCGCGTCGTTCGGCTGACTTCGGGTGAGTTCGTGGATCGTGGGTCACCCGCCATCATTAGCTTTTTGTTACTTAGGGTCGGGCCACACCTGCCGAACGTTCCGCGGCGGAACGTTCGGTTGAATACGCTCCTAATGTTTTTCAAGTTACCTATGACACATCAGCCGAACGTTACGTCCATAGAAATATGACGCGATGGAGCGTTCCGCCGCGGAACGTTCGGCAGGTGTGGCGCTAGGCTAACTCACAAATTTTTGTTCCAAGAAATAGTTACTTACCATGTTTTATTCATTTTCACGTAGGTACCTACTTCAATTATTGTTTTTTTTTTTAACACGCGTTAACTGTCTGTTTATGTATAAAAAATAAGCCAATAGATTTTTAACATGTCTAATAAAGTTTCGTTTTCGGCCGAAACTGAGACAGACACCGAAGATTAGTTTTCGGTTTCGGTTTCGGTAGAAAGTCCTGTTTCGGACGGACACTAGTTCTAATACAGCTAGTGGAACGGCGAGGGTGACAAGAGCTTGTCGGATGATGTACATAAGTAGTTGACATTATAATAATAATAATAATAAGCCCCCTAAAATCCTACCTTACGTCCAAGCTGAACACCTAGCTACGTGGGGGGCGGACACGCGTACTGTACAACTGTACAAAAAACTTACGCGGCTAACAAGGAAAGGTAACCCTTTATGGAGATGAGTAATAAGAGAGTATATAATTTACGGTCGCTTCCCGGGGAGCGCCGGGGCGCATCTGGAGCCGATGCTAGATGCCACAGCATGCGAACCATCGGCGGTGAGGAGTTGAGCAAGCGGGCTCCTACCAACAAAATTGTTACAGCTGGTCGTAGTGAGCTGAACAGGCGGGCTCACTACGTAGAAGCCACAGCCGATTCCACGGGCGATGATACCATTTCATTATTCTCATCCATCCCTTCGACTCGCCCCTCCTATATGACAAGGAGAACAGCCAGCTTGTCCACCAACCACACGCTTGATAGTGTTGCGCAAGATGTCAACCTTGACTCTGAGCTTGCACCCACTACAAGCACTCCAAGTACGCGCAGGCGATGGACACCTGAAATGAATAAGTTCATACTGCGCACTTATCTTCAATTAACTTCACTGGATACAGACAGAAGAACTTATCTCGAACCGCTCCACCTAAAATTCACGGAAAAATTTCCGAACATGCAGGTTAGTCGACAGAGAATAGGAGACCAGCGTAGAGCTATAATAAATAATAAATTACTACCACAAAAAACAATAGATGAGATACAAAACGAAGTAAAAAAAGAGTTAGATGAACTATATTTTGTCCTACAGTCACAAAACTCTGGCGAGCTTAGACAACAAATACTTGCACCAACACAATCTACTCAAATACCTACAACACTAGAGACACATAGCACACAAAATAGAACACAGACCCGAATGAGATGGACCAGTGAACACAACGAAGCTATAATGCGGTCATATTATAGAGTTACAGCTTTAGGTACTAACGAAACTACTTATCGAAAACCTATGTACGAAGATTTCATTAACCAATTCCCTTCCCTTGCTCACCTAAGTGAACAACGAATAGCTGATCAGAGGAGAGCAATAATAAACAATAACTACTTGAGCGATGAGAAATTAAATTCATTAAAGTTAGAGGTATCCGAAGAACTAGGTACAGATAACACACACAATTACAATAGTGAAACGATAGCAGTTACTACTAATATCAACAATACCAATATCCAGTTAACAGATAACACCTATATAAACTCGATAGAAGATCCCACCTCTAATACACAAACAACTGATAACACTGAATTAAATGGCACAGATATTCTACCTAATCCACTAGTTAATTTAGAAAGGGACCCAATAATAGACGAATCTTTCCAACAAGCATTGCAATTTTATAAAGATACTAGCCCTACAAATAGAGTTTATATTCCAAAACAAAAACCGTCTAAAAATCTTGCAAGAATAATTAGCTACCTAAATAAAATAATTCTCCCTGAAAATATTAACAACAACACAGACTTTCACACATTCCAGACTGTTTTATATTGTGCGGCATGGACCGTTGCTAAGGTCAACGGAGCCAAGATAACACTCGAACCAAGAGAAATAACCCGAGGTACAAAAAAAGAATATACACCAAAATGGCGAAGACGTCTTGAACAAAAAGTAAACGATTTACGATCAAAAATAGGTAGAATGACCCAATTTATTAATGGCAATAGAAGTAGAAAATTAAAGAAACATGTAAACAAGATTATAAAACTATATAGAATTCATACCGTACACGAAGAACCAAACACACAAGCAGTACACACACTAGACACACTTAAACAAAAACTCTCAGTTGTAACAGGACGACTCGAAAGATATAAAGCATGCACTTTAAGAAAACAACAAAATACCCAATTTACCCAAAACGAAAAACTTTTTTATCGCAATATCAGGCAGGCAACAACAAATGTTCAGAATAATAACCCAAATGATGATGAGATTAACGCCCCCAACCCAGAGACATTACAAAACTTCTGGGCAGGAATTTGGGAACAGCCTATTCATCATAACGCCCAAGCCGATTGGATACATGCAGAACTATCCAACAACACAAACATTCAGACAATGGCATTTGAGCACATCTCCCCACAAATATTTCATAAAGTTCTATCTCGCCTACATAATTGGAAAGCACCTGGGTCAGACCAGATCCATAGTTACTGGTACAAAAAATTCACAGCAGTTCATTGTTATCTATATAATTTCATAAACAGCTTCATCCAAGATCCCAAAATGATACCTTCTTATATAACGTCAGGCACAACTTACATGATACCGAAAGATCGTACTGACCTCTCTAATCCAGCTAAATATAGACCTATTACGTGCTTACAGACCTTGTATAAGATCATCACTTCCTGTATATCTGAAATGATATACGAACACATTGACACCAATAACATCTTAGCCGAACAGCAAAAAGGATGCAGAAAATATAGTCAAGGCTGCAAAGAGCAATTAATCATAGATTCCGTTATCCTAAAAAGAGTTCAGAAATTCAAAACTGATTTATTCACAATGTATATTGATTACAAGAAAGCGTATGATTCTGTTCCCCATTCATGGCTGTTGCAGGTGTTAGAAATTTATAAAATACACCCAACAATAATTTCATTTTTGAAGACCATGATGACAACTTGGTGTACAGTATTAAGACTCACCACCCCAATCGAAACAATAGATACTAGTCCAATTAAAATACAGAGAGGAATCTTCCAGGGAGATGCACTCAGCCCACTGTGGTTCTGTCTGGCTCTAAACCCCCTATCTAAAATATTAAATGCTACCTCATTAGGAATTCCTTTAAATTATACAGCTACCAATCGACAGACTGATCCACAGAAAGACGTTCTAAATCATTTACTATATATGGATGACATTAAGCTATATGCAGAAACCGAGAGTCAACTTTACGAGCTAGCTAATCTAACAGAAACATTTACAAAGGACATCAAGATGGAGTTCGGCATAGATAAATGTAGAATTAATTCAATGAGAGCAGGACAGAACTACCAACACCAATATACCTTAGGAACAGGGGAACTAATAGAGCCATTGGATGAACTAGATACTTATAAATACTTAGGTTACAATCAATCCCGTCAGATACACTACAAAGATACAAAACAAAAACTTAAACAACAATTTCAACACCGACTTAATACAATACTAAAAACACAGCTCCACTCACGAAACACTATAAAAGCAATCAACACCTTCGCTATACCTGTGCTCACCTATTCATTCGGGATATTAAACTGGACCAAAACTGACCTAAAAAGCTTACAACGAAAAATTAATACTACAATGACTAAATTCCGCAAACATCACCCAAGATCTTGTATACAAAGGTTAACGTTACCGAGAAAAGAAGGAGGCAGAGGACTTATAGATATCCTAAACTTACACAACAGACAGATCACAGCTCTTAGGCAATACTTCTTTGCCAAAACTGAATCATCACTACTCCACAAACTAATAGCACACAACGACCAACACTTCACACCTCTTAATTTAAAAGACACTACAAAACAAAAAAACGAGAATGTAATAGATGACAAAACCAAATGTCAAGAGTGGACCCAGAAGTCTCTACACGGGAGACATCGACAAGATTTATGCCAATTAAATGTCGACAAAGATGCGTCGAACGCATGGTTAAATCGAGGCGAACTATTCCCGGAGACTGAAGGGTTTATGCTTGCAATACAGGACCAAGTTATAGAGACCAAAAACTACAGAAAATATATTATTAAGAATTTAACGACAGATACTTGTAGAAAATGTAATAGTTCTCCAGAGACAATCCAACATATTACCGGCGCCTGCAAATCAATAGCCCAGACAGACTACAAACATCGACACGATCAAGTAGCCAACGTCATACACCAGAAACTAGCTCATCAATACAAACTTATAGAGACTGTAGTACCATATTATAAATACAACCCTGAAACGGTGTTAGAGAACCCCACAACAAAACTGTACTTCGACCGAGCCATACTCACCGACCGCACAATTCACTTTAATAGACCTGACATCACATTAATTAATAAAATAAACAAAACTGGGTTCCTAATAGACATTGCCGTGCCAAATACTCATAACTTACAGACTACAATAGCCGAAAAATTATCTAAATACACCGAACTAAAAGATGAAATATCTCGCCTTTGGCATCTTCAAAAAGTCACAATAGTCCCCATAGTGTTATCTACAACAGGAGTAATACCCAAACAGCTTCATCAGTCCCTTAGTTCCCTCAACCTGCCACCTAACACCTACCACCTGCTGCAGAAGGCAGTGATTCTTAACACTTGCAGGCTAGTTAGAAAATTTCTTCAGTGTGAGTCGGACAACTTACACCAATACTCCCACTCAAATACTCGTATAGTTTCATCTACCATTCAGACTACTATGGAAAACCAAGCAGTATCTAATATTACTCCCACACTTAATCCCACTGATGAACACTTGGCTTAGGCTCGTACCATCAGTTTACCCGGCTAGGCCGTGGAAAAAAAACACAGAAACAAAAATAATAATAATAATCTTTATTCAATAAATTACAAGGTATAAAAAGTGTACAGTTTTGCATATGTGTAAATTATAATCCTAAGACTTACGTGCCTGAACTAGGTAATCCTGTGTTTCAGGCGAGAAGAACTAAAATAAACTTATAAAATAAATAAATAACAGGTAGACAATAGATCCCTAATTAATGTTGAGTAGCTTAACTCTTAGTTTCTAAATTTAATAAATACATAACGTAGGTGAGAGTACATAAATTCATTTTAACACAGTTAGTAAATTCTCTGTATCTTCGTAGGACATACTTAGGAGAACATCCTTGAGAATTCTCTTACAATTTGCGTGGTTCATGGAATATATATTTGCTTTCGCGTTTAGTCTATTATAGAGAAGAGGACCAAGGTATAGATAAAATTTTGATACAAAAGCATGTTTTGTTGTATTTTGTGGACAAACTATATCTTTACGTCTTTTATTAGTATATGCAGTGCTGTAGGGTAGAGCTGTGTGTTGTTTTAATACAATACCCATTATAAATAGCTGTCGAACTGTTAATACTTCACAAGCTTTGTATAGGAGGTTAGTAGGAAATAAGAAAGGGCGGAAAGTAGACACTTTGAGAATCGCCCTTTGAGCTCTCTCGATGGTTAGTAACATTGTTTTACCCGCTCCACCCCATGTGGTAATACAGTAAGTTAATATTGATTGACATAGAGCAAAGTAAACTTGTCTAACTAGTTTTGGGTCAGCAATATAGCGTAGCTTTTTAAAAACAAATATCAACTTGCGAATTCTATTATTTAAAGCTTGTATATGTTGTTTGAACGAAAGTGTTTCATCTATTATAACGCCAAGGTATTTTGTAGTATTTGTCATTTTAATGTTGGGACAAACACATTGGTTATCTGTAGGAACTGTGCAATAATGAGCATATAATGACGAGGTAGTGCTTGTTGATGTTTGCTTGCGCATCGAAAACTTAATATAATTTGTTTTTTCTGCATTTAGTGTTAGTGAATTATGTTGAAGCCATTTATTAACAATATTGAATCCATGTTGCGCAAACTTGTAGACATTTTTTTCAGAGTCAGCCGAAAAAAGAAGGGCGGTATCGTCAGCATAAGAAACAATTTGGCCGTGATCTAGATTTAGATTACAAAGATCGTTTATGTATACTAAAAATAATGTAGGCCCTAGAATACTTCCTTGGGGAACTCCGAAGGACGTGTTTTTTTGACTATCGCTGAGAACATTACCAATTCTTACACATTGGGTACGGTTTTCTAGATAGCTCTTAAATAGTTTCAGCTGGGTGTCTCTGATACCTATGGCTTCAAGTTTGTGCAACAGAATAGGAATAGAAACCGTATCAAAAGCTTTGGCGAGGTCCAGAAAGATTCCTACTGTGTGGTTACCATTATCAAGTTCTTGTGCTAGATAGTCAGTCAGATGGTGCACGGCATCGTCTGTTGACATTTTAGGCCTAAATCCAAACTGCCGTTTAGATAAAATCGATTTATCCTCCAAGTATTTGTAAAGCCTTTTATTCATAATTTTTTCTAATATTTTTGACATAGTAGGCAGCAAGGAAATAGGTCTATAATTTGTCACTTGATCTTTACTGCCTGATTTGTAAACAGGCACAACAACAGCTTTTTTTAGGCACTCGGGAAAAATACCTGTAGATAAACATTTTTGGAAAATGTAAGTTAGTGGCGGGCCCAAAATGTGCCTGAACTGTTTAATAATTTTATTTGATATGTTATCCCAGCCAACTGCACAGTCGTCCTTTAAACTCATGATTATCGTTTCTACCTCATTCTCGTCAGTGTCTAGCAATACAAAAGATGATAAAATAGTGCTACACGTAAATGGTGTGTTTGTTAGATATTGTGATTGGCCCTGAACTTTTTCAGCCAAACATTTACCAACATTAACAAAGAAATTATTTGCAATATTGGCAGATGCTAACTGTGATGAGTGTGCTTGTAATAAACCTGAAGATGACTGATTTTGTTTTGAGTTATACGTTACGCTTTTAATAATACTCCAGATTTTTTTAGTATTTGTACCAGCTTTTTCGAGTGCAATTTTATCGTAGTTACTTTTAACTTTTTTTAGAAGGTTATTACAAAAGTTACGATACCGTTTATATGACAGTTGCAAAATTAAATTATCTGGATTAGATTTAGCTTTCATGTGCAGTTTATCTCTATTTTTCATACAGCGAATGAGCCCTGTCGTGATCCATGGTTTTATGTTGTAAGTTTTGTTATTTCGCCGAGATATGACCGTGTTTTTCTGAATTGCATGTTGTACATTATTGATTAGATACAACATACAAAACTGCGGATCAGCGGAATCGTAGACTGGGTCAAAGTCGATATTGCGTAAATCTTCTTCAAGTTTATTTACATTTAAACTAGAAATTGTGCGAGTGACTACTTTAGGTAATTTACAATTTAAAATAAGTAGGGTAGCATTGTGATCTGTGATTGTTGAATTGATTACAAGGGCAAGTGCAGGGAAATTTGACTTGAGCATAATATGATCCAAACAGGAGCCACTTTGATGTGTAGGAAGCGTGTGAGCAGGAAGCAAGCCATGGAAGGCGCATAGGTTAAGGTATTCCTCAGCGGATGCGTCAGCACTTTCTGGAAGAATATTGATATTAATATCTCCAATTAAAAAAGTATTTTTGAAGGACGACAGGTTCTGCAAGGTGTTGTTTAGAGAGTCCGTGAAATTGTTTATATTTCTAAAAGAGGGGGGTCGATATAAGGCAAGTATTGCTAATTCAGACCCAATTTTAATTAATAATCTGTTACAGTCGTGCATATTTGGTTCCTCGACAGACACGTTCAGATGATCTCTTGCATAAACTATCACCCCATCGTTTTGATTGTAGTTTATGTTACTTTTATACATATTATATCCTGGAATAAGTGGTATGTTATAATGTTTGGAAAGCCAACATTCGGTTAGTACAACCACGTCACAGTTTATATCTAGACGTTGTAGAAAAACGCTAAAATTTTCGAAATTTTTAAATATACTGCGAATATTTTGGGTTAGTATGGTTAGTGGACTAGTGTGGGAGGAGAGATATTGTTTACAGTGTTCAACATCACAAACATGGGACTCAGATACAGAGAAACTATCTATGTCATCAATTAAATTATTAATCATAATTATAAAAATAAAAACAATAACAAGAACAAGGGCTGAAAAAATACGTGATTAACGGCGCTCTTAGGCGCCTCCATAATTAACAGAATTAATGTACCTTTTTTCAGCCATTATTTTCGCTGGGCAATCAGAAGCACCTGTCTTGTGATTGCTCGGCTTTTTGAAGTGCAAGCAAGTGGCACACTTTGGTTCCTCAGCCTTCTTTGTGCATTCTTTAATGGAGTGACCCAGATCACCACAGTGGCCACAGGTAGAGGTGGTCTCCCGACATGATTTGGCCGCATGTCCGTACTGCTGGCACTTATAACAGCGCGTGACTAGAGTAAAGTCTCTCACGGGGCATGACGACCAATTTATGAACATTAAACATTGTAGAATGATATTCTAAATCTAAGGGTTTTCACGAGAGATTTGTCTGTGATAGAATGTTTTACAGCAACTTTGTGTTATTGTATAATTGAGCAGAAATATGTACATACTTAAGTCATTCTGAATCATAGTCCATCGAAAGGTGCCTCTTTTACACGCGGAATCGTGTCCTTACTGATATCATACAAAGTTTCATCATAAATATCTAGTTTACTTACCTACGTCAACTCTTACGTCTGTTAAAAACTGAAGATAAAATTATTGTCTTACTTGTCTGAATTGTATGATGCTGCCTAGATAAATAAGCACGTCACTCTAGTTGCTAAGAAGTAATCTTTTTATATACACATAATCCCTAAACTAATATGCATTGGCATCACATAAATTACCGAGTTTTCGTACAGATATTTACCACAACTTCGGAAGATACCATTATTTACCCAACCCTGTTTTATTGAAAACATAATAATAAAAAATAGTCACGAAGTCATACTCGTAACTGCAAATTTAATATTTTTGATAAAAAGTAATTGTTTTGAGGTGTTCAACAAGTCTGATGACGAAAATATAGTTTTTAGAAATTTCGTCCATTTGTTTGTATGTTCCAGATTGGCGCAACAACAGCTGATCGTACTTGGATGATATTTGGCGCACAGATATTTCATAACCCGAACGCGGTAGTACGATGATCCCGTGAGATATTTTCCGACATCCGCGCGGGTGAAGCCACGGTCAAAAGCTAGTTCAAAATAAATCTAGAACAAAAACATTTTCTCTTGTAAGCATTAAATATATTTATGAACTGAAACCGTCAGCCCCGTCGTGAACCATTATATCGTTCATTTTATGTGGAATAACATGTTTTTACCGCGCGATTACAACAATGAAGTAATTTTAAACAATATTTTATAATAAACTAGCTTCCGCCAGCGGCTTCGCCCGCGTGATAAATTAATAAGTTATAGCTTACTATATTATGCATGTATTTCATACATATAAACCTTCCTCTTGAATCACTCTATCAATTAAAAAAAACCGCATCAAAATCCGTTGCGGAGTTTTAAAGATCTAAGCATACATAGGGACAGACAGCGGGAAGCGACTTTGTTTTATAATGTGTAGTGATAGTGATAGTGAAGTTAACCGAAGCCAACACGTGTAAATGTATATAAGGAGATAATACATATCAAGACGTAATGTCAAGTACCTGTATATCATAACAGCGGTAACATAACATTAGATACGTCAACGGTTAGTTTAGCGTACTACGGATTGCCCATACACAACGATTTCAGGCTTTCTGGCAGTGTTCGCGCTGAATTATATACAGTCCCTATCTATATATAATACAATTAAATAGACGTAGATTATATTTAGTAGTGATGTACCGACTAATCGCCGAGTAGTCGGCTAAAGCCACCGACTAGTCGGCCCATTTTTTACTCGTATAATATGCTTAAAAATTAAAAGACGGTGATTGAAATGAAATTAAAATCTTTACTGCTATTAGTTTTTATTATAGAATCAGTTTTACAGTTAACTTTCAGTGCAATTTAGAAGAGGATAGGAAGGAATAAGAACCCTTCGTTTGGTTCATTAATTAATTGGATTTAGATCCAGAAATTAAATAATGTAAAATTAAAAAAAGAAGAAACTCGAATGCAATGGAAACAAAAACATGTCCCGACATGGTCGCCGGGCGCCGCGCGTCTATTATACGAGCCGAAAGCGTAGTCACGAAAATTGCCGATGTCACCCAAACTCAACCGAAACCAATGATAGGCTTGGCCGACTAGTCGGCTAGTCGGCCAAACTCATAGTCGGCCCATCTCTTTTAGTAACCTAATAGTAACGGAATAGGTTACTAAATATATATACGCCTATTGTATTTTATAATGGGTTTCCGCAAGGTCTAAATCAATTATGTTTTAGTCCCTATCTACAAAAAGGGTCAGAAAAACAAAATGACTCTTGTAATATTCCCTAATCACGTCACCGCCAAGCCTAGGTATCTCTAGCACAAAATGCATCTAAAATCAACAAATTAACTAAAACCACCATCATTACGTAAAGCGTTCATTAAGGAAATTCGTGATAATTCATTGCTCTCACGTCACTCAGATTTACAAACTGATGCTCCTTATCAAAATTCACACAAAACTTAGAGTTGTAAACAGTAGACACACAGTAAACAATCATATAAGTTGACAGATCATTTTATAGGACATTACATATTCCATGGCCTTCTGTTTTAACAACAACAGTGGTGGAAGGTTAGATTACATTGTTTATAGTGCCATTTCTCCACGCGTTTAACAAAACAAACAAAAAAAACGTTCATTTTCACGTAACTTTATTAATGTTCCAATACTGATAAATACCTGTCTTTTTTCAATTTTATACAAAAGATATCTCACCATGTCTACCAAATAAACAACCAGTACCTACCTCCCCTAATTTCGTAATAAGTACATGATCAATAAAATTCGAAAAAAATAATCTGCTCATCAACTTAAATTAACGCAGTGAATGTTGTTGAACTGTCAAAATCACGGGTCAAAATGAAACAGCCCCCCAATTACGCAATGCACGATCAATTTTAAATTGAAACCAATTGAAAAAGATTGCCAGTTCATTGCTTCATAAGATTTTTTTTGTCGAATTTATGAAGCAATGGATTGGCAATCTTTTTCAATTGGTTTCAATTTAAAATTGATCGTGCATTACGTAATTAGGGTGCCGATTAGTCGTAATCGTTTACGAAAACATGTTACGTAATTAGATAGCTGATCGTATTGATCGATTGACTGAGAACCTTTGTTCTTATATGTATCTCGGTGCATAAGACTTGACCTGCCAGCCAGTCTAACTTCAGCCGCCTGTTTTATTGGCAACATCCAATACTTGAGTTGAAAGTAATTACTACAAAGGTATATACTAATTAAGTTACTTCTTAAAACAGGGTGCAATCTCCTAGTAGGTATCCCTAGCCCCGATGTCTAGGTCAGCAACAAACGGTAGGCGACAGTGTCAGCCAAACTCTACTCTTTCAAAAGATAAGATTTAGATCCATATACAAGGTGGAGACGACAATACAACAAAAAATTAGACGGCGTGTCCATAATGACGTTCCCATTCTGTATACAAAAATTCAATTGAATATATTCAATAGTTTAGTCATTATAGCTCGGCAAAATTCATAGTCGGCTCGAGCTATTCCGTTTATTCACCCGAAAAATCCACCCTAAGGTGGATATTCTGAAATGTATGCCCGAGAGTTCACCCAAGGCCTATTTGGATTGGATAAACGGAATTTATGGCTTAGGGTGGATCCGATACATTGAGAGTAGGTATCTTACATTTAATTTGTTTGACTAAATCAGTTTTTTATTTCGAAGCTAGAATTTATTTGACAGTTCCAAAATACTCTTAAGCATTAGTAGTACCAGTATTTAATTTTTTTTCATATCTCATGCTCGGAAAGTAGTGTTTGTTTGATCCGAGTAGCGGGTGGGAGACGCTGCTTCCCGCTCTAGGGCGGGAAAGACTCATAGTAATTGCTTCCCACCCTAGGGCGGGAATGAATTTTAAAAATAGAACTTATGGTTAGGTAGTCGGCTACGAACACAGATATAAATCTAACTAGATATCGCAAGTCCCTCCATCTTTATGAAAACCAAGCGTGCCACTTTTTCAATTTTTCTATACAGCTCAATATGGCTTAAAAAGAAATTTTTCTAGATTTTGGTGGATTTCCGGTGCCGATAATGCTAAATGAAAATCTCAGATTACGATCATTGATCGTAATTTTACTCCGTTTATTGACACGCGAAGTACATACTTACGTACAATCGCATCATCTAGTTAGATTAATATCTGTGGGTACGAAACTTTTTAAGAAAAATATCGAATAGAATAAAAATAAAAGCTGCGGCAGTGTTTCCACTTACGTTTTTGGTTTTCCCCAGTTTCTTAATGAATTATCCCTAAAATTCCCTAAAAAATATAAAAATTCCTTGGTTTAGGGAATTTTTTATTTTTATGTCATTAAATACCTAGAAAACATTCATTATTAATCGAGACAAACGAAACAAACCAACTGTAGGTTTAATGCGACTTATTTCTGATGTCGTCTTTAGCCACGGAAATTGTACTATTAACAATAACATGGTAAACTAAAATTAGACGAATAACAATCATTACAAGTTTCAGGAAATCCCCTTTAATCAATCGGTGGTGCCATAGAGTAAAGTAGTACATTGGGTTCTGCCTACTAATTAAACAATAGGGCTAACAACTCAAGTTAAATTTTTCCCTAAATCCCTGCCAAAATAAAATATCAGTAAACCATGCTTATTATTAGCCGTTTTCCCTAAAAAAAGGGAGAAATCCCTAAAAGTGGCAGCACTGGGCTCCGGTCTTGTGAGTATATTATAAACAGCCAGTGTCAATAAAAAAAAAAACTTACACGCGGGACGGCCCGCAGCGGTAATGCGGTGCGTTCCATATTTAAACATTTTTACAAATTGTTCTAACTTGTTAGTTCATTTTAAATAGGTACTGTAAGGTACTACTCATGTTATTCAATATGAATAAATATTTTAAACACTATTTTTTACTTTCCTTATATTCGAAATGAAAAGTAGAGTGTTTAACACGGGTGAAAGACATCAATTCCTTTCCACCCTTGTATAACAATCTACTATTGTTGTATGGTAGTCTCCACATTGTATAATAGTTTGTTTCTTAATAGTAGATTGTTATACAAGGAGCTAAAATGACCCATTATAACGAGGTAGTTTTACTCCCGAGCTTTAGCGAGGGAGTAAACAGAAACCGAGGTATAATGGGTTTTTAGCGCCGTGTGTTACACTCTACTTTTCACTACGATTGCGAGAAAATAAAATAGTAAATTAATAAAATTATTTCTTTTCCTTTCTCATCCATCTGCAAATTAGGGTCCTACCTATCTTACCTATCTTACCTATCTTACCTATCTTACCTATCTTACCCATCTTACCTATCTTACCTATCTTACCTATCTTACCTATCTTACCTATCCTACCTATCCTACCTATCCTACCTATCCTACCTTTCCTACCTATCCTACCTATCCTACCTTTCCTACCTATCCTACCTTTCCTACCTATCCTACCTTTCCTACCTATCCTACCTATCCTACCTTTCCTACCTATCCTACCTATCCTACCTATCCTACCTATCCTACCTATCCTACCTATCCTACCTATCCTACCTATCTTACCTATATGAATAAGAACTAAGACTTTTTCGTTTTTGGGTGGTAGGCTCGTTGGCAACAGACAAAAATTTAAAAAAAAATACTTTAGCCCCTAGAGGATGAAATGCTATTAAAATTTTATCTTCGCTCTGGTACGCTACAATGACGGATTTTTTGAGCAAGAGAAGTGAAAAAATATTTCAGTACCTTCCATCTATAAAAGATTAGGTTACTCGTGCGATATATACTATCTTGAAATCTTGAAACTATAAATAAACTCCTTACACTGATTTTGGCCTAGGATTGCAAAGATTAAGATTGAAAATGTATCTAAAATGAATCTGCGTAGGTAATGTTGATGGATCGGGGGAAGAGAGAGAACAGAGAAAAGATGGATGGGATAGTATGGGGGATGATATTAATGAAAAGGGAGTGGATGACTATTTGTCACCTAATAGTGGAGAATAGTTGAAGAAAATGTTTTTCGCCGACCCGGCCGAAGTAAAAATTGGAACAAGAAGATGATTCGGATGTGTGCAAAAGTATGCAGAAATCAGACGAAAATAGTAGCAAAAAACAGTTCATCTAATACAGTAGGCTTTTAAAAGAGATATGGGATTGTTTTTTTATGTATTTAAACACCCTTATTTAAATAATTTTAAAACTAACAGACTTAAAATAATAATATGTACAAGTAAAGTATATAAAAATGGAGTGGAGATAATTATAGGGCATCATAAAAGAGATCAATAAAACGTTGTTCGATAGCCCCCCCCAGCAGTGGGATCATCATAATCAGCCTATAATGTTCCCACTGCTGGGACACAGGCCTCCTCTCTGTGAGAGGGAGTGGGCTGTAATCTACCAAGCGGGCCCAGTTCGTTATAGTACATCTCAGAAATCTCTTCACTTCCGTGCCACGATACTTCAATTGAAAAATCCGGGACCACCAGACGTCGCCAGTAAAGGAGCACATGATTTTTATTAAGCACTCAGAGGAATCCAGTTTTAGAGAGGCATTGACACCCGAAATAAGAACGCTACTGAAGCCGTACACTTGAAATTCCCCATCACACCAGCACTGGTCAATTGAATCTAATAAAAATAAAATGAAACTAGCAATTTTTGAGCTAATCCAGTATTCAATGACCCTTAAAAACCACCATCACCAACCACCCTCAACTTTGGTAACGAAAATAATAATTAATACGATAATGCTTCAATATCAAGGCTTTTAGATATGCCCGGTGAACTGCGGTGAAGGGCGGCGCTGTGAACTTGCTAAACCCTTGCACTAGGCCACTTTATATAACGGAACATAGGCTACGGTGCAAATGAATTATTACAGCGATATATACTCACACCTCTAGTATAATTGAAGGAGAGGTTCTTTCTCTCTGTTCTTTCTCTACTCAGACAGTTACTGCATAGCCTACCTAAGCACGAATATCTAAACGCTGCGTAGTACCAACCTTCACCCCTGCGGTCACATGCATTTCTTACTGAACAGCTACTCGCCTCTTGTTCAGAATGAGTCGCCATAAAGTTTGCATCGGGCCTGTACCTATTAATTAACAAGGCGATAGCCGAATTTGCATATTTTAGAATCAATCACCGTAAATAAATACGTCGCTCTGCATTTGGGGGAGGCGGAGGTAGCGTTTCAAAACCCTACAGGCCCAAAAACTACGTGTCGATGACGGGTCTTATGCTACAATAAAAAGCAATGTAATTAAAACATCGTATTGATGAGGAACGTGAATTTAATTAATGTTTATTTCAGCGTGCGAATAGCCTCGTAAACCAACGGTTGGTCGACTGTTTTTAAATAATGGCTAAAGGTACATGCTACATGGATAAAGCGTATAAGAATTATATTTAGTAAAAACTCATTCGTATTTAACCCAATAGTAAACAACCATTGATAAAATTCACAATGTATTGACGAATGTTTACTAGGAATCGCTCCGCTCTTGTCTTACGCCAAGTGCTATCACCTATCACAGCAGCCGGGCGCCACACTTCGGCGGCCGCACAGTAAAGAAACGCAACAGGGTGTGCGCACGCGCACACGTTATATAAAACACAAATAAAAAAAAACACGCAAAGTATTTTCTGTTAAAAATGACTGTTTAGTTAGTGAAGTGCTATTGAAGTGATATTAAGTTACTTTGATAAATTAAAACAGGTTTGTGTTTTTGAATTACTAATGTATTCCCCCTTTGTAGGTAATTGTGTTAATCTACCGTCTACGCACATTATTTGATTGATTTCAGAATTTAGTTACAGTATTTTTGTTGAAAATTCTGGTGCTTATTTCCTTTTCAATAATAGTCTTATTTTTATGTTGATAATGGTTGCGACAACCGGTCGGCTTTCTACGTCCAGATTTCAGGACAACTTGGATATATTATGTACTGTACTATGGCCTACAAATAAAGTGTCTAGATCTAGGAGAGTCCCAACTTCACATACTTGCTACCTAAAACCTATATTCATTTTGTTTAAACTTTTTAATGGAAATCGACTTGACTTGACTTCCCGAAATGGGCCGACGAGGTGGTTTACGACCCCACTCCCTCTCACAGAGAAAATGAGCTGACTAATTTAGCTTAAGGATACCATGCTTGTACTAAAGAAAAAAATCTATGAATCTCGTCATCTTGATACTTTTTAATGTGGTCGTTGGTAATGGACCGTTTCTAAGTAGAGATCCTAAGAGTATGCAAATTGTGGAAACTACGTAGTTGTCATAGAGAAGTGACGGATGTTATACAGAGTCGAAAGCCTTTGATAATACGCGGCGTACCCCAAGGAGCTGTACTATATTCTTTTCTTTTCCCCGGAAAATTAGGAATCGTAAAATGTTATTTAAACGTAGTGAATAATCAAATAAAGTTATGACTAGAGTGGACTGTTGACTTAATAAGTAGATAATCGTTTCAAGTTCGTTCAATCTTGAATTCCTTATGTCCTATTGATATTCGTTTCAATTCCATCTCTTTCAATAATTCGCCATGCGTTGGTTTGTCAATAGCGTGAATCGTGATTCGTCAACAATAACATTATATTAATTTTATTATCATTCATATATAATATGTGGTATGTTTAGAAGCACAGTGTCAGAACTTGAAAATAACAGCAAATTCTTGTTCGAACAATTCGGTCGTTATTCGCTAGTCGGATTTATGGTTTTATACCAATAGCCTCGAGATTCGAGTGTGCAGATTCCTTGACATCTTGAACATTCACAACTGTATTAAACTGATCATAGAAAATGACAGATGTGTTTAAGTTTACTTTAAATTCAAATTCAAATTCAAAATATTTTATTTCACATAAACCTACATGGGCACTTATGAAACGTCAGAAGCTACGCACGGTTCCAATTGGTCGTTTCCTATGGAGAAGAGCCGGCAAGAAACTCCACGGTTACTCTTTTAAAAATAATTGGGTTTTACAATATTTACAACAAAAAAATATATAAAAAATACAGTATTATTAGGTATGCGAGGACAGTGTAGGTCTTTCAACAAGTACCAAGTATGTACTTAACAAAATAGAAGATGGTCAACAAGTGTACAGTCCACTAAGCCTACAGCGTTCTCACATTCACAAAATAGAAAAGAATCTATATAAAAGATAAATAAATTAATAAAAATAAAAACTATTTTAAACGAAATGACATGATTGCTATTACAACTGTAACAAATCTGAATAATTAACATGTCCACAAAAGTCACTAATAAAGAGTTGAAAATTAAATAGTAGGTATATAATGTCAAATAAAATTATGATTATGTCAAGGAAGAATGTAAATAAAACAAAAATATAACCATGGTAATTTGAGAGCAGTTAATAGAATCTTACATATTTTGCCGTTAATGAGGTACCAGGGAAGCCACATGTGCAGAGGGAATTATTGCCAAACTTCTTTGTCTTCAACGTAGTCTTTAATTTTATAATATGCTTTCCTGATAAGGACACGTTTGATGTGGGTTTTGAACTTCCCATCGCTAAGTTCTGTAACCGACTTTGGCAACTTGTTATAAAATCGGATGCTGTTTATAAGAAATGACTTGCTTGTTTTAGTTAATCTAAATTTGGGTATCACAATTTCATGTCTACTACGTGTATTTATATTATGGAAATCGCTTCTTATTTTGAAAAGTCCTAAGTTTTTCCGAACATACAAAATATTTTCTAAGATATAAAGAGAAGGCAGAGTCAGTATATCAATTTCTTTGAATTTGTTTCTAAGAGACTCGCGAGGACCCATTTTATAGATAGCGCGTATTGCCCTCTTTTGTAAAATGAAAATTGAATCTACGTCAGCTGCCGATCCCCACAACAGAACGCCATAAGACATAATACTGTGGAAATAAGCAAAGTATACTAACCTAGCTGTAGCTATATCAGTCAACTGCCTTATTTTTCTCCTTAAATTGTACTTAAATTGTAGTAATACGTAATAAGAAAAAGCAGAAAAAATAAAATTAAAGTGTTTTATATGTAGGTATCTACATCACCTATATTGTTTTATTTTCATTTCATCTTCATTTTACCAGATTTTTTTTCTGATAATCTAGTGATTATGATATCGTCATCCTCTCAAAGACTTTTGTCTTTTCGAAAGATCTCATGCTCTAATCACTTGGAGACATCGCTGACAATGTCATTCCTGCTTTAGTTATTACTCTGAGGTCATTCCTTCCAATATTGACGTAAAACGATTAATAGATCATTATCATCATTCCAACCACCACAGTCAGTAGTAATGACATTACTTGAAAGTAATGTCATTATTACTGATAGTGTCTGGTCCACTATTAGATTTAATTTGACGAAACGTGCGTGCTAGACAAGTAGCAATCGTTCTAAATAAAGGATGATGTCCATGGCTCGCAACCGCAACGCATCGGATCGGAAAGTATACGAACGGATGCGGCGATAGCCGAACGCGACGCATACGATCGGCTCGGTACCGTCGCTTGCGAACGTATCCGTATCTGCGCCTAGTCAAATAGTTTCATTCCTACCGTGTTCCAATTTTTGAAAATGTTTGGAGTTGACGTAGTATCGTTGGCTATTGCATTAGAAGAACGGAGACGGAACGACGACAGGCGAACGAAGCCGATCGCGCGTCGCAGCATACTTTCGGCTATGATCGTGTGTCGCGGAAGACGCCCGCGGTCAAGCCAAGCGGCTGTGCGCGGCATGGTAATATATTATAGACTTTAAATACTGTGTACACGATTTAATATCGTTTAAAGATTGTGAAATCCGTTCCGATCCGATGCGATGCGAGCCGTTTGGTTGAAATCAACCTTAGCGTTTCGCATTTCTACAACGAATTTCAACAGGATTGACATAAGCTTTTCGATAGCTTATATCAATCCTCTATTAATGTTTAAAACTGATAGAATGTCAATTTGTCTACGTTCTCTGATCTCAACTACTTATTTCTTTGATCTGCGGTAAAAATAATTAGTTACGGATACGACACGCAAGTTAGCATGATGCACGTCCACTGTTCACCACTTTTTATTACTAGCCGTAACCATTAATTGTTTAGAAGTGTTGAACTATTCAGATTCGTTTGATTGTTTACTAAGATGAGTAAATGCTCGTGCAGACTGGCGTAACTTGTTACGCGACGCGATTCCGGTAATTAATAATAATAATAAATCTTTATTATCAGACCAGAGATCCATAACATAACATAAGTAATTGACTCCGTGAAGTTTTCTTAGAAATTGTTATAGTAGAGTCGCGTCGCGCCTGTTTGCGGGCGCCTTAGGCTGCGTTTCCACCAGAGATGTGCGATGGAAATGTGACGTGCGAGGATGTCTAGCTGTGCTATGAAAATGTGTGGGGGTTTCCACCAAAGGTGTGCGATGAAAATGTGCCCACGAGGATGTGTAGCGGAGCTGTGAAAATGCGCATTAATGTGTGGTGCGAGGATGCGTTGCGAAGCTGTGAAATGTGTCGACGGGGGTGCGGTGTAGTGGCAGCGGAGTAACACGAACGCCTGTCAATTGGTTTTAATGAACACAGTCACATACCATCACATTACGTATGTATGACCCAAAGAGCATAGACAGAGATGCACCAGAGGTACGACCACATTTCGCCAGTTATGTTTGGACCCCATATTGTAATATGAGGCGAGCTATCAACCGGTGAAAAATCCAGACTTTGGAGAAATTCCAGATGGAAAAACCCAATAACACTTTGCCCAACCCAGGAATCAAATCCAGGACCTCATGCTCAGAAGTAGCGCTTGCGAACACTAGACCAACAAAGCAGTCTTAGGTATAAGTAAACAAATTCAGCAGTCACATGGAGTCCTGAGTTCAATCCCAAGTTTGTCAGAGCTTTCCCATAAGATTTTTAGGCTGCCCAGAGCATGGATTTGTGGTCGAACGTTAACGTAGAGGCTACCTCCATAAACCCAGAGGTCGACTCTGGACTGCTCCTGAAAAGTTTCTAACAGAATGACCAAATAACAGTTACCCTAACTGGGTACTAGAACCGCTACGCACAGCAGGCGCACTTTAAACCTCTGCACCAATAAGGCGTCTGTAGCCATTAAGCCATTCTTACATGCGTACAATCAATCTGCCTAGCCTTTTCCCAACTATGTTGGGCTCAGCTTCCAATCCAACCGGATGCAGCTGAATACCAGTATTTTACATAGAGCAACTGCCTATCTGACCTCCTCATCCCAACACTGGGCAACACGGTACCCCTTAGTAAGACTGGTTATTAGACTTTTAGTTTCTAAATACCCGTAACGACACTAACGACTGTCAAAAATTCACGAATGACAGCCGGGACCAACGGCTTAACGGGCTTCGGAAACATTAGTATGGTCACCCATCCACGAACCGACTGCGGAAAGCCATAATACGTACATTATTACATAATAGATTGTACTTAGGTACTTGAGAGTTGAGACGATTTTATATACTTATTACTATCTATAATCGGCCTATATAGTTCCCACTGCTGGTACACAGACCTTCTCTCTGTGAGGGGGATAAACTCATTGGTAGAGAATATTAATTAAATAACATATGTTACGTACGCCAGTTGTTATTGTCTCAAGGTTAACGATACTATGCCCATGCCAGATTATTTGCGATTGTTTAATAACACTAAATAAATACTCATAAATCGTTAGGTATTATGTTATGTATATGAATTTATGACCTTATTATGACGCATTTTTTAAATTATCATTGTAAATATACAGGGTGGGCAAGGACATCGACGCGAAGCCTGTTACCATTTTTTTTTTTTTTTTTTTTTTGGGGTGGGAAATCATCCAATGACTTCTCCCGCTCTGGGCGGAGCGAAAGGGCGTGTCAGACTTTTACTGACTAAAACCCACCCGTGTTCCTTCCCTTACCTAGACCAGGGCCACGGTTTCCCCTTAGGACTTATCCGCAACCCCGGTGGTAGGCATCGGCCCTGATGGACCCCTTCAGCTTCGCTGACAACTCTTTGAGGCGCGCGTGGAACACTACGCGCCGTCGACCCGGGCTTGGTCCTGATCGGACGGAGAGCTACCCATCACTCTCCGTCCGCAAGCCCGCGCCTACGGTGGCCGGAAATCGGCGATCGATTCCCGACGCCCGGGGCGTCTACTACCGCGGCGGCTAGGGGCTCGAGGGAGCGACCTTAGTCTCTGCCTCTCGCGCCCCGCCTCCTCCTTTACGAGCATTACTGCTTCGCAGAAGGAGGTGACAGCCTGCCATGCCCTCTCACTCCGCACCATGGCCTGGACCAGGGCCGGACGTGAGAGGTCACTGCCGCCGATCGCCTGCACGAGGACACGGCGGTGCTCCACCCAAGCCGGGCAGACCTCCACCGTATGCTCCACCGTGTCCTCCGGGCGATCCACGCAGTGGTGACACCCGGGCGTTTCCTCCTGCCTGATCTGAAACAGGAACCTCCCGAAACTACCGTGTCCGGTGAGGACCTGCGTCAGGCGGTAGGTGAGGGCGCCGTGGCGCCTCTCTAGCCACTCCTCAAAGAGGGGACTTATCGCCGCAATTGTGGCGTGCCCAGATCTGGGTTGCGACAATCGCACTCTCCAAGCCGCCATGAAAGCCTGTTACCATGGATTCAGTACATGATTCTGAACCCCTACGCGTTGAAATATTTTGTCGGTTATTTAAAAAAAAAACAGCTGTTCCATACATTTTGACCGCAGAGGTATTGCACTTTTCTATGAAACAGCAGATTTTTTTTTAATAACTGACGAAATATTTCAACGCCCCTGCGTTGAAATATTTCGTCACTCGGTTAGTCGGTTCAGAATCATGTACGTCCATAGTAACAGGCTTCGCGTTGATGTCCCTGCCACCCTGTATACCAACATATATTCATAACATAATTCGCTACTGGGTGGTGGGTTCCATTCCTGCCGACTTGATCGGATAGCTTTAAAAATTTAGGTATCCTCTCACTCCATATTATCAACAAAATTCAAAATAAAAGAAACTATTGCAATAATGACAAATCATATTATGATATACCATAATCAGCCTATTAATGTTCCCACTACTGGGACGCTGGCCTCCTCACTGTGAGAGGGAGTGGGCTGCAATCTACCACGCGGGCCCAGTGCGGATTGTTAGATGTCACATGTCTTCGAATTTTTGGTTCTAGGACATGCCGGTTTCCTCACGATGTTTTCCTTCACCGTTTTGAGAGCAGTGGTGATGAAATTATTTACACAAAGTAAAGCGCCTGCTTGGGTCTGAACCCACGACCTACAACTCGTAATTCGGGGCCGTTACCACTGACCCACCACTGCTCAAATCAAATGACAAACATGACTATCATAATTCACTATTTTTTGATCCGGGACGAACTAGACTCTTTTCTAAAAGATTGGCCACATATAGCAATAGATAGAAATAATTGGAAGGAGGGAAGGGAGGCCTTTGCTCTGCAGTGGGACACAAATGGCTGATAATAATATTAATAATAACCCCACCGCCGTATCTCTACGTTGACGTCGTGGTGGGGCTTGCGCGCTCCAAACGCTAGGTCTGTGCCGTGCCGGTAGAGTGTACTTTGCCGGAACAGGTCTGGGATGAGGAGCCAGACCAAGAGAGATACAGAAAACCGCAGGGCAGCATGTGGCGAGTTGTTGGGCAGTAGCGACCCCACGGACCCTATCTCCCGGGAGAAATCTTGTTCCTCATCTCTGGCTTGCCTTTATTCGCTGGCTGGAGTGAACACTGACGAGGAACAGAGCTCCCACCTCATTCTTGCCTTAATTGGCCGGCTTGAGTGGAGATTCGCAAGAGCAAACGTGCTCGGAGGAAGGAAGTATTCCAGTAAGAGCTCGTAGGGATCTTGACCATCTTCCGGGCTCTGGGATTGTTCTGAAAGCCTTGGAATACCACTCCTCCTCAACCACCTCAGGACATGTTGCCCACTTGTCGCTACGTCACTTTGTGCTAGCGACAGTTTTTCGGGGGCCCATTATTGAGTGTGCAAGTCACCCCCTGCCATTTTATCCGTGTATACCATAACATTGATCAGGCAGGGGACATAGACCTTCCATTCTTCTAGGTAACCAATCCACTATAGCCACCCAAACCCATATCCCAATATTTCTTTATTTTTGTTTTCATTTTCTACAATAGTCCTGCACCAACCGGGGGTTGTCCTTGGGTGCACTTGCATAGTGCATAGAGGGATAATCGTCGGTTGGTGCCTCATTTCATTTAAAACTGCCTGTCCACCGGAGCGGAGAGGAGAAGAGAGGAGCGGAGATGTGTCAATATTAACCAATAGAATCATAACTCCGCACCAGAGGTGCGATTCTATTGGTTAATTTTGGCACATCTCCGCTCCTCTCCGCTCCAGTGGACAGGCAGCCTAAGGGGCCTCTACGAGTCGGCTTCGATCCCTCACACGCCTCCCAGAAGACCGGGACCCCATGGTCCCGAGATATATAGATGATATAAAAATAATAAATGCAATTATGGACGATGTTAACATGACAAGCAATTACCGGAGATTTATAGTGAAAGACGGCACGGTTGACATCTGTCGGGCATGCCACCGTCCGGGGGAATCAATCAGACACTTTATCTCCGGCTGTTCTCGTCTACCTAACGAAGAGTACTTACTTGCATAGACACAACCTTGTAGCCAGGATTATTCAACAGCAACTTGCTCTAAAATACGGCCTTGTGGAATTGGAAGTGCCGTACTAGAGGTATGTGCCCGACCCAGTTCTCGAAAATGGAAATATCGCATTGTACTGGGATCGATCCATTATCACTGACTAGAATATTGTTGCCAATAATATCGAATAGAGAGGCGCGGAATGATTATTGACATAACGGTCAAGACGGGAACCTCGTGAAAGCCGAGAAAGACAAACAAATCTAATATCTTGTCTTGGCTCCAGCGATGTCGACATGTGGGATGTGGACTCAGCGATCATTGTGCCGAAAGTCGTGTCAGCCAATGGCTTAGTAGCCAAGAACCTCGACCAACTCCTGAAGAGGCTCTCGTTAGGCAGCTGGATCAAGGGCTTGATTCAGAAAGGGGTACCTACTTCTGGATACGGCTCGCATTGTTAAGACGTTGTCTGTAGTCATGACCACCGATAGCCAGGACCCTGTTCCCGATACCGGTAGGCTACTATTTTTTATATTTTTTAATGTTTGTTTTTTTATTTAATTATAATTATAACCGAACCTGGCCCTATTTAATAAAATAGATGACAGGCTACAATTTTAAAGTTTCTGTTTAATATAAATTACAAGTTACAAAGTCATGGTGGACAATTTACAAAATTGTCAAATTGTACCTTAAACATTAAACATTTTCACTTTAAAAGTGTAAGTTTACATAGATATTTGTAGGAAAAACTACTTTATTGAACACATAATTGTAACTACAAGTTTACTGTAAATTGTAGTCTAATTCTGACAGGTGGTCTCACGGTATGTCAAAACTTTACAATTTTGTGCCTCAACAGCTAAAGAAATTAAAATATTACCTATATGCAAGAAATGGTTTGAACAACGAGTGGTGAAATTAATGATGTAACTGTTGATGTATATGTGATTGAACGGCCACGGCGAATTTTTCGTAAACTTACTTTCGTCTTTTTACTTTTGATGTGACTTTTACGTTCAACGAAAAATTTCGGGCAAGCAAAACTACCGTCGAATATTTGATAACAAAAATAGGGCATTTACTTGAACATGATACGAAGAGAAATGTAGCCCTTACAGCGACCGAGCATTTTAAAACTTAAATTTTATGTAAATTATATAACTTACAACTACATTTATTTGTAAATACAATACTTATTGTCATCGACATCTACAGGCGTTTTCTACAATGTACATAAATGTTTATTACACAGCATTTACAATTGTTATAATTGTAAGCATTGATATATTAAAAGGAGGATTGTAAGTTATTTATTTGTGACTTTCTTACATAAGTATTTATAAGGTTAAACAGCACATGTAGTACCTAACGTTTATTAATTTATTATAAAGGGCCCAGTATCATAAAATTTGGTGACAGGTACTTACTTACTTTTTTTTTAACCTATTTTATACCAGTACCTACTGTACTGGCTACTGAGCAAAGCTCTCGGGACCGTACTCTTGCAATTCTCTTATTTCTTGCCCTTACCGGCCAATCGGTCACAAATCGTCACGCCAGCGTTCGGTGACGACGCGCGACGCCTGTTTTCAGGCACCCACTGTGTAAATAGTAACTAGATACTTTATAAATATTGTTATAATTAATTAATGACCGATTGAATAGGTAAATGATGTTTTAATGCTAATAACGACCAGAAAACTGAATACATTAAGAGACCAGACATTTTAGTGTCAGTTATTTTTAATAATTTATTAATTAAAGAATTTCGGTAATAAAAACATAAATATGGCGGAAATTTATTTCTGAAATCGAGAACAGACTCATTGGGCCGTAGATAATATACATAGTAGAAATACGTACAAGATGTACCAGTTTTTATTTTGTAGAAGATGATTGGTAATCCGTAAAATAAATAAAAATATAAGGTAGTTCCCATTGGGCATATAAACAAACACGCACGCGCAAGCGTCGCACTTGAATGTAGGATGTGGCAGAATCCGCCCACTGAGTGACCTCAGCGAAGACGGAGTGGTCACTCACTGCCTAGCCTCGGTACACTTGTATAGTTAGGTGTCGCGGAGACCCCTTTACAGTCTCCCCAAAAATGTGAGGGGATTTCGGATCGGTCTTTTGAGAGGTAATGGTGCCCCGTCCATGTGCAGATAGATGGTGACCACCAGGGTGGTTTTAGTGAGGTTAAAATCCCACACTCCCCGGTCTTATCCCCAAAACCCGAGCGTCTTTGGAAGGGTTGCCCATCTGTTCCGTGGGTGCCCCGACGACAAAAAAAATAATTAATATTTCAACTAGAGGTTGAAATATGAATTACCTACTTACTTAATTGGATTGTAGTGTAGCACTTATTTTTTAATTGCTACAATTATTAACAATTAACATTGATTTGGAAATTGCCTTCAGCTAAAATAAACCTTTGTCCTCAGCCTTCTCCACACGGTGTGTACCTACTTATTAAAATTAAAAATCACACCGGTTTTGTAATATGATCCTGACCAAACAGTTTTATTGATTATAATAATTTTAATGTCATTAATTAATACAAATAGATATTAAAATATTAAAAATCAACAGAGAAAAGCTTGTTTTTCTACAAAACCTTGCCAGTTTTTAAAATTAGCTCAGGTGAATATTTATAAGCAGTCGAGTATTGGCGCCAAAATTACATGAATAATCATAAGTTTCATAACAAAAAGGATCATATTTCATAGGAATCAAATTACTGATCAATATTGTAACATAGGGAGGTACTAAACAGACTTAGCATGTAGGTACATACCTACCAGTTTTATTCAAACTAAGCTGAGAATCAGCACTTTTCGAACGTCAAAATTACATAAGACAGTCCCCGAAAACGCCCGCCCTTCACCAGTAAATGTTCGATTTACAACGCATTTTGATTTTAATCATTCGAAAAAGATTCTATTGGTGGTTCTTGGTCTGGTTCTGAGGGTACGTACTGGTGCAGCTCTGCCCAACCGTTCGGGAAATGCAAGCGTGATGTTGTGTTGTGTTCAAAAGGTTCTCAAAGCGCAGCAGTCGCCGAAATTCACTTTACTTATAGGGATTACAAAAACTCCGAAGATTTGATTCTTCAATCAGGGGGCCTAGCAGTATTATTTTAATCTTACTTCAGTGGGGGAAAGAGATGGAGCTATATGTCCTGTAGAGCTTCATCTCTGTCCCACACTAAAGTAGTAATAGTAAAATAATAGTGCTTTAGAGGTGGTGGTAGGCCCCCAAGTACTTAGGCGTTACCCTAGCAGAGACACCGCAACGCAAAATAAAACGCGGTACACTTTTTCGTCGCACTGTTAGCAGTAGGTAGGTAATGCTACATTTTACGAGCCCAAAAAGTACAAATAAAAAGTAAATACAGTGTATAGTCAAGGGTCTATAGAAATGATCTAGCAGCTTGAATAAAAAATCGCAAAAAAGATCCTGAAAAAACCATTTCGTCTCGAAATGCTCAATAGTTTGAGCGTACCTAACTAAATGAAAATTAGTCGACTAAAGAAATATGTAAAAACATTTAACTTAGGTATTGGTTTTTTTTTTTATTAATTTAAAACTGCGAAATATCTTTCATTTTATTGGCGGACACGAGATTCAACCAAAATCAAACGCGTCGCCATTTTCAACCGTATTTGCATACCGCGATGCACTACTGTCGCTTCACCTCCTTCCATACCTTGCTTATTACCGCGTCTCTACACTAGTAGACGCGACGACGCACGGCTCGGACTCGTTGGTGGGCGTAACTAATATGCATGCTAATTATTCAAATTACCTCTATTTATTTCGTTCTTTTATTTAGTACTTATTTATTTTTATAGATTTATTTATTTAGTGAAATAGACGAGATAATATGATATACAACGAAAAAGAGCGCGTAAAATTTCATGAATAGTGCTTTGGGCATATAATTGATATTATGAAAAACTACTGAATGTATCTACACACATCAAAAGTGTCTAGGGATCAACATATATTTTTGCAATAACTTTTCTCCTGATTGATATTAATTAAAATTTTCTTTAAGGATTCATCAAATAAAGTGTTTTCGTTTGTCACAGTAACGATAAACCAAGTCACCTTTGCATTAATAAAGAAATTTGCCATTTTCCTAATAAAGGGATTTTTGACATTTGAACCACTAACATTAAAGTTCGAAAAAAAGACTGAAATAACAGTTTTCTTTAAAATGTTATTGGGTAACTTAAACAATTAATAATCCGTGTTTCTACCGCGAACACTAACAACACAAGAACATCGGTTTGGCATACTCAAAATGAGTTCATCCAAATCACGCTGTGGAATGGCCGCCCATGTTCGTTGCAACAACAAAAAAAGGTCTTCTTGCGACTGGATACCCTCCATATTCGGCAGAGCTCTTCTCTGTAGCATATCCCATGCATGCTCAATCGGGTTCAAGTCTGGCGACTGAGCAGGCCAGGGCAGGACATTGATGTTAGCTGCGGCGAGAGTCTGTCTTACAACTCTTGCGGTGTGCGGTCGTGCATTATCATGCATTAACTGAAATAAGGGACCGATTTGCACTTGTAGAGGAACGATGACGTCTGATACAATCGTCTCAGCATAAATTTGAGCGTTGAGGTTGCCTCTAATCCAAATCAACTCAGTTCTTCCGCCGATCCAAATACCCGCCCATACCATGATGGTTCCACCACTATAAGGATGGACTTCCTGGCAGGATTTTAATCGCTGTTGGCGTCCAGGGGTTCTCCAGTGTCGTATACGTCTTGTATCCGGTCTCATACCAAAACGAGACTCATCAGAAAAGCACACGAAACGCCATTGTTCTTCTGCCCAATTTCTGTGTTCAAGAGCCCATTGATATCGAATCCTACGATTGTGCATTGCTATAGGTGGTACCCGTAGCGGTCTTCGGGAATGAAGGTTCACTTCATGCAAGCGGTTTCTGACTGTTTGGTCGCTAATTAAGTTCCCTGAAGAGTGATGAAGCCTCACGGCTAACATCATGGCGGTTATTGTTGGAGCTCTTCGAGCTAAGATTTGAATGTATCGGTCTTGTCTCCGTGTGGTGCAGCGATACCGTCCTCCATGGCGCTCAGCCACGGTACCAGTGCTTCGGTAACGTGTCCAAAGTCGACTGATAACACTCTGACTTGTATTCAGAGCTAAAGCCACAGTACGTTGCCGGGAACCAGCTTCTATCATTCCCACGGCTCTGAGCATTTCTTTCCTGCTTAAATGACGTCGCTGCTCCATAATAACGTTGGTTTTAATCAGTAGTAGGGAAACAGTAGCACTAATAATGTCTTCAATGCGTTGTATGTTTTTATAGGGAAAATATTGACAGCTGATTTTCATCTTTTACTCGAATTTGATTCACAGTTCCTGATTCAAATTATGAAATGCACCAAAAAGGATCCATATAAATTTATAAAATCATAAATTTATTACAAAGCCACATCTCAATCTCAAGAAATCCGCATAAAAATGCTTGATCCCTAGACACTTTTGATGTGTGTATTTACTCAAAATAAAATTATTGAACAATTGAATAAATAGACTATTCCTGTACGGTTTTTATTTTTCCATTTTCTTACTACTTACATAGATAAGTTATTTATTTACGCCCGAGTTAAAATTAGTGTTGAATTAAGGAAGTTTCGACGCTCATAACTTCCAACCCAATTTTTTTTTTCCAATTCTGCTTACATACAGGGCTTTTTTTTTTTTTTTTTTTTTTGGGTGGGAAATCATCCAATGACTTCTCCCGCTCTGGGCGGAGCGGAAGGACGTGTCAGACTTTTACTGACTAAAACCCACCCGTGTTCCTTCCCTTACCTAGACCAGGGCCACGGTAGGACTTATCCGCAACCCCGGTGGTAGGCATCGGCCCTGACGGACCCCTTCAGCTTCGCTGACAACTCTTTGAGGCGCGCGTGGAACACTACGCGCCGTCGACCCGGGCTTGGTCCTGATCGGACGGAGAGCTACCCATCACTCTCCGTCCGCAAGCCCGCGCCTACGGTGGCCGGAAATCGGCGATCGATTCCCGACGCCCGGGGCGTCTACTACCGCGGCGGCTAGGGGCTCGAGGGAGCGACCTTAGTCTCTGCCTCTCGCGCCCCGCCTCCTCCTTTACGAGCATTACTGCTTCGCAGAAGGAGGTGACAGCCTGCCATGCCCTCTCACTCCGCACCATGGCCTGGACCAGGGCCGGACGTGAGAGGTCACTGCCGCCGATCGCCTGCACGAGGACACGGCGGTGCTCCACCCAAGCCGGGCAGACCTCCACCGTATGCTCCACCGTGTCCTCCGGGCGATCCACGCAGTGGTGACACCCGGGCGTTTCCTCCTGCCTGATCTGAAACAGGAACCTCCCGAAACTACCGTGTCCGGTGAGGACCTGCGTCAGGCGGTAGGTGAGGGCACCGTGGCGCCTCTCTAGCCACTCCTCAAAGAGGGGACTTATCGCCGCAATTGTGGCGTGCCCAGATCTGGGTTGCGACAATCGCACTCTCCAAGCCGCCATGAGATCCTGCCGGAGCTCTGTCCGCTGTGCCGTGACTTGTCGCGGCAGCGGA
Source organism: Conistra vaccinii (assembly GCA_948150665.1). Lineage (NCBI taxonomy): Eukaryota > Metazoa > Arthropoda > Insecta > Lepidoptera > Noctuidae > Conistra > Conistra vaccinii. Next base: position 11,837,125 of record OX411336.1, on the reverse strand, counting down.
GTTACACCCCGGCGCTTCATCTCCTCGCGCCACTCCCAGATGTGGGCGAGGACTTTCGCCTCCAGATCCCATGGCGGCGTTCCGGCAAGGAGGCTCGCTGCCTCGCCGGAGATCGTGCGGTATCCCCGCACTATCCGGGTGGCCATGACCCTTTGGGCAGCGTGCAACCGGCGGGTTGGCTGCAGCCTCAAGGTTGGCGCCCACACCGGTGCCCCGTAAAGGGCCATGGACCGCACGACCCCCGCGTAGAGCCTCCGGCAGGAGGCGTTTGGACCCCTTAGATTGGGCAGAAGCCGCTTCAAAGCAGCCCCGGCCCGCTCCAGTTTGGGAGCCAAACGTCGGAAATGCTCCACGAAGTTCCACCGACTGTCGAGGACGAGTCCCAGGTACCTCATCGTCACCTCGACGTCGATGTGAACCCCTCCTGCCGTTATTTGGGAACCCGACGGTGGCGCGTTCCGAGGGCCATGAAAGCACATGACCTCGGACTTGTGCAGTGCTACCTCGAGTCCCAATTGCCGGATCCTGTCGACGATTGTCGCAACCCCGCGTGTCGCCAATTCGGCCGCCGCCTCGTGCGACCTCCCTTGCGCCAGGACCAGCGTGTCGTCAGCGTAGCACACTACGCTGACGCCGCTAGGGAGGTCGGCGCGCAGCACCCAGTCGTATCCGATGTCCCACAGATATGGCCCCAGGACCGATCCCTGTGGGACACCGCACTACATACAGAGCTAGATATCGACAAGATAAATTTATATAATTTTTAGTTTTTAATATACACCGTCAAACAGACGAGTAATCACCATACTACGTTTGTATAGAAGAATTATCGACTAGCGTACACTTAAAATGCAATGGATAAAATTCAAATTCAAAAGTCATTTATTCAAACTAGGTTGAGAATCAGCACTTTTCGAACGTCAAAATTACATAAGACAGTCCCCCAAAACGCCCGCCCTTCACCACTTCCTAGTGCTTTAAGCTGGGAAGAAGAAGTGGCGCAACAAACTCCCCAGCAGCACAGCTGTCAGTTCAGTTAGAGAAAAAAAAAGATTTTATAATGATAGATTCTCTTTATCCTTAAAATATCCACCGTGAAGTATCCATACGTTTATTTATCAATCAGCGGACTACAGCAGACTTCCTCCGGCTTATCGATAAAATCGCAAGACAAGACAATGACAGTGACTTCGATCAAGAATACTCTACAATCCATAGAGTGCGAAAGTAACTTTGTCTGTCTATTAAACTTACGAAATTAGTGGCATAATAATAGGGCGACTTTTTCGTACAAGTGTGTGGTTGGTGGGACCGCCTGGCATGGTGGCTCAGCGTCAGTTGCTCGCCCGCGTGAACCACGGGACTGTCACCAGCGAAAACGTCGCCCTTCAAGTTTATGTCATTTCATGTCACTAATTTCGTACAATTTAATTTTGACTTTACCTTTTCCCTCCATAGCCGCTGCACACGGATATTGAACCAGTAACGGTCGGAAGAGATTGTCCCTAAATCAAGATTATGGGGGAGTTGGAGATACCACCTTTACCTACCAGTTATAAAGTTTATTGGAATATAAATCTCAATCTAAGTCAAGTTAAGTAATCTTATCGAAGTCTGTCAACAATGCTTGTCTCGGCAGTTAGATAGACCTACCTAAGATAGCCAGTTCCTCTGTGATTGAGGATTCCGGGTGAAGCTCGCTTCCACCTTCAGCCTGATCATCACTTACTATCAGATGAGAGGCAGGCCGAGAGCTTCCCCGTTGTGAATATTAGTTACAAGTCCTAACACAAATAAATAATCATGGTTCACTCCCGAATTCTGAAAGCCCAGGTCTACGCTCTGCGGTAGTGCTGACGGTACCAGCCCCCCAATTATGCAATGCACGATCAATTTTAAATTGAAACAATTGAAAAAGATTGCCAGTCCATTGCTTCATAAGTTCGACAAAAAAATGTCTGCTCATTTTTTTGTCGAACTTATGAAGCAATGGACTGTAAAAAACATTTTATTGTGATTTATTGAACTCGAATAATTTACTTATTTATTTAAAATCTTTTAGTTTTTAGACATTTTTTCGTTTTCATTTGACAAAGACATTGTAATGTTAAATACGTTAAGCGTTAAATAAAAGTAGTGATATGAGTGATTGGATCCGTTTGCATCACCTCACATCATCCAAGTCGATCTTAAATTGGACTAACCATCACTTAAAGATTGGCAAACTCTGATCAGATCCTACTTATAGTCATCCAGGTTTCATGGATGATGGACTGATCATACGATTGTTAATGAGTGCATGTTAAGTAGGTAAAACGGATGTTAACTTATGTAGGTACCAAGATAATCTTTAGCCTTGTTGATCTAGTGTAGTGGTCTCGAGACTGTCTGCTGAACGTGCGCTGCATGTGTGAAGTGTTTTTGGGTTTTTCTACTAGTAAAAAAATATAGTTCTAAGCGGGCTCAGGCAGGGCTCTGCATTGGTTCCCTCCCGGCTTATAGCAATGAGTCGCCTTTTTTTTGGCTGGGAAATCATCCAATGACTTCTCTCGCTCTGGGCGGAGCGGAAGGGCGTGTCAGACTCTTACTGACTAAAACCCACCCGTGTTCCTTCCCTTGCCTTGCCAGGGGCCACAGTTTCCCCTTGCACTACCCGCAACCCCGGCAGGCATCGGTCCTAGCGGACCCCGTCAGTTTTGCTGACATCTGTTTAAGGCGCGCGTGGAACACGAGTCACGACGCGCTGTCGACCCGGGCCTGGGTCCTTATCGGACGGCGAGCAGCCCGTTGCTCTCCGTCCGCAGGCCCGCGCCTACGGTGGCCGGAAATCAGCTACCAATTCCCGACGCCCGGGGCGTCTCCTACAGCGGCGGCGGCTAGGGCTGCTAGGGCGCGGCCTTTGCCGCTCCCTAGCGCGCTCTTTCGCGAGCATTACTGCTTCGCAGAAGGAGGTGACGGCTTGCCATGCCCTAGGCTCTCGCTCCGCACCATGGCCTGGACCAGAGCCGGACGCGAGAGGTCACTGCCGCCGATCGCCTCCACGAGGATACGGCGGGGTGCTCCGCCCAAGCCGGGCAGACCTCCACCGTAGCAATGAGTCGCCTCGGACTGTGTATGGCACTTTTTGTAACATAACTGATGAGATGTAGGTACCTACCTACCTACATCTCTGAACACCCCTTTGAGGAATAAGCTCGATGTTGTTTTTTTTTATATTTTTTTGCATGCGAACCATTTTCATATATCTAGGTAGGCATGTGGTTAATGCCAGTTTTTACTAACGCTAGTAACAATGACATAAATATTGCATAAATAAAAGCACACTGTTGGATTTTCAACTCTCGGCTCAGCACAGAGAGTTGAAAATCTAACAGCGTGCTTCTATTTAGGCATTCACTAAGGTGACACATAATGTTAGTAGAAACGGGCATAAATAAAATAGGTATATGTTCTTATCTAGGTACTGCTGTGCAAATGTCGATGAATGCGTAAACATCATACAACAGATGTTTACCAATGCGTCGTGAGAATCAAACGAACTCGAAACATTGTATTGCTGTTCCTAAAAAACAGAGCTAGTAATGAATAGGTTGATAGTTAATACAATATAATAGTAGTCTATCGTGTATTTCACTTCCTCTTACTTGTAAGGAACAATAACCAATATTGTCATCACAACAATGACTTTGTAATAGTTACTAGGTAATTATATTTAAAGTCGTCAATTTGTAAAAATAATGACAAATGAAGGCGGGATAATTTGGGACGGGTTTTCTTTTTTAACCTCATCTGTGAAGCTCTTGGCCTGCGGGTTATAAAATTTTGGGTTCTTAGAATCTCAATCAAACTTGGACTTGATATTAAATATCAAGTCCAAGTTTGAGTTGTTTGCGTTTTGTACAGTTATTCTGACCGCAATGTAATTGCTGAAAATAAAAATTTACGTAGCGCCTAGCAAAAGTGTTGTAGCTACAAGTTGCAAGAAATCATTTTGCTTGGAAATCTAACGCAGTGAGAAGACAACTCTTTGTCACGTGGATCCTGTGGCGCTTAATCAAAATCTAGTTCCGATTTCATGATAAAGCTGCTTTGATAAAGTATATAAAGCTGTTAAGTTTATTTTCAAACCAGAAGAAACCAGAGGCAGCCGGAAAATGGTTTAGATTTTTTTTCACTAGAGGTCGCTTCGGCGTGTGCTTATTTTAATAAGTTTCATAAAAACATTTTATTTTAATTTAAACAACCACGGATGCCACGATCTCATTATTAATTCCAAATATATCATAGGCTTTCCTGTAGGTAACAAAAACAAAACAACAACCATAGACATAAAACAGATTTTATTTAACAGTTAACAAGAGCTATAAATAATAAATAACAGCATTAATTGACTATTTCAAATTAACAAAAACAAAGGTATAATTAATAAGGGATATCACTAATACCAACAAAAATAAACATTAGTTTCATCAAAATAAATGACTATGAAGATTCGCTAATTAGTACCTATACTTTGGAATTGTATATCACAGACTATAAAAACGTATCTAGTAATTAAGCATTTGTATTGAATTTTACTGGTATTTTTAAAGCACGGGTTTGTAATAAACATTTTATGCCATGCGAGATGCAACCGACATAGCAGGTCTGCAAAATATTCTGCACAACTAATCTGCGTACATGTAAACGAACACGAATTTTCCACTTAGACAAACATCAACTTTATGCAAATGTAAATAAAGTTGATTTTAGACCGACAACTACTGTTGCAAAAGTCATTAAACTTAAGAAGTTGTAGCGCAAACTAAACCTTATGCATAGGCGTTACAGTTATTTTTCCTAAAACTCGTGTTTGTTTACATGTTTGGCAAATTAATTGCGAACGCAGATTAGGTAAACTAGACTTAAACGGGAAATATTTAACTGATCCTCTAAAAACTTATTGAGCTTCTAATGATAAACACTTTTTAAAATTAATGAACATCTAACTAACTTTTTGGGCTTCTGGGACCAGCGAACGCTCCATCCAAGTTTGTCGTGGTTTGTTGGCTATTTAGAAGTTTTAGGTCCCCAAAATATGAATTGTTAAAGGTTCGCAATCATTATATTAGAGTGTTAAATAATATTTTTAGGAGCGCAACATTACAAGAGGTTCGTTTAAATACATGCCAGTGTAAACTCATGATGTCAAATAGGACGAGATTACAAATCCAATTAATTTTCAAATGGTCTCCAAATATACTTAATTGTAAAACATTTAACTTATTTTAAGGACACTTTACAGATCCTTTGTCCGCCATTAATCAAACATTATTGCAAAGCTTTGCTAGTAACTATCGCCATTCCAATATAATTATTAGGCTAATAATACTGTCAGAATTATTATAACATTATTATTCGTCTTTGTAATATTATAAATCTAAAAACAGTTCTATAAAAAATTTACCTTTTAAGGTGAATTAATTCATACAATAATTGTACGTTTTCCAATTGTACAGGACCACGATCTCATCAGTGTTGCCATGTAAAAGGTATACTCACTGATGAAATCAATTTCCTTTCATAAATAAAATCTAATTTGGTGTAATTTTTGGTGCCTCTTAAAGCTTTATTTCTAACACATAAACATCAGGTTATACACGTTATTTCTAGTCATAATTTACATGAACACTTTTCTAATTGAAAATCACTACAAACGTTACCTTATGCTTTCTATTCGTGATCCCAAACATATGCAAGAACTACGAGTGTCATTACAAGAAACCAACAAAAATCTCGCTGTCATCATTGATACTTCTTTACGTTTCTACAAGACTCTAGGCGATATAACTGGGACCAGAGCCAGACTAAGGTCCGGACTCCACCAAAGAAAAGACAAGATGAGGGGACAGGAGATGTGTTTTAAACAACCAATTATCATCATCATCATCAGCCTATTAATGTTCCCACTGCTTGGACACAGGCCTCCTCTCTGTGAGAGGGAGTGGGCTGTAATCTACCACGCGGGCCCAATGCGGGTTGGTAGATGTCACATGTCTTCGAATTTTTGGTTCTAAGACATGCCGGTTTCCTCACGATGTTTTCCTTCACCGTTTACGAACAACCAATAGTATTTCGTTATTCACACATCTCGTCTCCACTCAGCTTATCCACTGAGTGGAGATGTATCATATTTTGAGCTTATGCCTCGCCGAGATTGAGCTTGGCGGGCGATACAAAACGGATATGTGAGCTGTGCCTCCCAAGCTGATAACGGCGCGCAGCGGAGACGAGAAGAGATGTGAGCGGTGTGCAGTGTCTCCTCAATCTCCGCTCCAGTCTAGCTGGTACGCATCTCCGCACAGCTTCGGTGGATACACCCTAGCTGAAAAACATCTCTTCTTGTCTCCGCTTCGGACATCACCGCACATCTCCGCTTTGGCGAAATCCAGGCCTATGAAGCTATAACACTAGTGAAGGACTACACAAACCTTCTTTCTATCCTAAATTCCAGATCTTGCTAACAGATTCATACATTATAATATTACAGGTCGTTTTATTACATACATTCTTAGACTGGCCGCACATTTGCAATGAGCGATAAAATAGCTCGGATTTTTTATAGGTTGCTGAAGCAATCCACCAACTGCTAGGCCGCGCAAAGTCTGTATAAATGCGAAGGGTAGGTTCCTATCGCAAATCGTGCAAGTAAGGGGACCCTGGCGCCGAAAACCTTTAGACGTAACCGCCAGGTTGCGTTCATGTGCAGAACCAATACAAAATCCAGTAAAGAAAAAAGGCCTTCAAGTTGTACTAGCCAATGAGCGACCAGCCTTATACACATAATCGTTAATTTACTAAGTTTGCAGGCGTTCAGTGGCGTACTTAATTAACAGTAGGCTCGCCTATATGTTAATAGGATTCAAACACATAGCGACTATGTCCTAATATGTGATGCCCGCTCTTAGAGCTCAATCTGTTAAACATCATCATATACCTAACCTTTCCCCAACTATGTTAGGGTCGGCTTCCAGTCTAACCGGATGCAGCCGAATACCTTATCTGCCCTCTACAACCCAGTCACTGGGTAACACGATACCCGTTGGTAAGACTAGTTGTAAGACTTTCGCTTCCGACTACTCGTAAAAATTGTCAAAGATCTACGAATAACAGCCGGGACTAACGGCTTAACGTGCTTTCCGAGGCACGGAGGGGTCTCGCTATTCAATGAATTGTCGACCATCCACGAACCAACCTCGACAAGCGTAGCTTAACCTTTGCCTATTTAACCGTGCGGCCACTGACCACGAGCGAGGGGCTCGTGGTTAAGCGCACGAGCTCATCGTGTACATCTAACATAAATATGGGAAGTTATGTACAGTAAGTAATTGGTTAGTTTACTTTATATATCTGGCAGCATGTACATATTGTAAATATTTACTGCTGGCAAACATTATTTGGACATTGGCATATATGGAAGAATATGTATAGAAAAGGGTAAAATACTTCTTATAGAAGCAAAACTGGGCATGTCAGGATTACAGCCGGAGCAATGATACCCTGAAAGAATAGACAAAAGCGCAAAATTGAACGCTTTCGGAGCAGTTTTTAGCTTATTTAAGTTGCATTACTCATTGCTTATGGAATAGGTTTAGATTCCAGCAGAAAAGTAGAAAAGGGAAGATGGGTAATCTCATAGAAATATCACTTTTTATTTTTACTTATTATATTTCCGTCACGCAGTTCAACAAGCCCTTCTTCCCGTATTTCTTGCTGCTAGGGTTATGTATGAGTCACACATCTCATCGCTTGCTTATACGAATATAAACATTATGATCGTAAGAATAAGGAAGGAATTCGTATGAACCGCTTACTTTAATTAGCAAAGTCAAAGTTTCGGAACTTTGCTCGAACGTCTATTATTTTTTTAAATGGCACAAAATTATCAAAATATCTTTATGGCATCCCACAAACTTATTAGCTACTGCACATAATAACTAACGTCTACTTGCACCACAAACAACAAAATGAATTTAGCGCTAAATTTATTTAACGTTATATTCTTTTAGTGATTTTTGTACTGTATTGTGTAATTAATTTAAAAAATAGTTCTAGTTATTTCTGTCATCGTTTGAAGCAGGGATGGTGCGGATACAGATTTTTTAATATCCGCGGATACGGATTATTGGTGACTCACATCCGCGGATCTTAGGTTTTTTTAAGGGATCCGTTAAGGCAGCAAGGCGAAATTCAAAACTTTTTACGTTTGTTCTAAGCTGCTGTTTCGTTGTATGTTGATCATAATTTAATTCGCGGCAATTATAATTAAATAATTACTAAATTATAATCATTTAAAAATCAATAAAGCTCTCGAAATCATATTAAGATATTGTTGTAAGAAAAAGAAAAGAAAGAAAGAAAATACGTTTATTTGCGGTTTGGTGGATAAAAGGATATTTCGTGGTAATTAATGTAAGCTATAATGATATTATAATGTCCGTAATGTAAGCTATATTAATGATTTAAATGATTATAATTCCCATTTTGTTGATTAATTATGATTTTAATTGTATTCACAATTTTCCATCCACATCTCCATCTGTATGAGCTCCGCATTGATTAATGCGGATGCGGGGGTCTAAACAAATGCGGAAGCTCTGCAATTGCAGATGCGGATACGAATATCCGCAATATCCCTAGTCTGAAGATTACACAGACAGAATTATGTTTTATATTCGTTTACCGTTAGTGATTTATGGTACAAGTGGGCCTAAAAGTGTGAAAAATAATGAAGTCTTCAATAAACAAACTCAACTATTCATTGTCCTTTAAAAACTCGTCGGTACGTAACATCCATTAACCACGTGGTGCTGTCATCTATTGGTTTAACTATGAAGGGAATGGAAGCCAGGCCCACGCCCACAGCGACCCAGTTCCTAGTCTTGCGCGGCACCTTACTGTACTTTCTCAAAACTTCTGTGGAGAAGAAGCATAATCTGAAACGTAGGTAAAAAGGGTTAAGGTAAACTATTAAAGTCCGGTCGCGAAGCAGAAAGAATTTCGTACAATGACCCCTCCCACATTTGAGCGCGAGTGATAGAGATAAGTAATGAGGGGTCATTGTACGAAATTCTTTCTGCTTCACGACCGGACTTTAAATAATTGAAGTCTTCTGAGTTTTTGGTTTTTGTACGTAAAGTTGTATTTGTTTTTTATAATATCTAATTCTAACCGGTTAATATAATGCAAAGGTGCAAACCTGACAATAATCGACTTGTCTTTATTATAATATGTAACTAGCTGCCCACCCCGGCTTCGCACGGGTAGCAGTAAGTACTTATCTACGGCGCACCTACCTACCCTACACTGCCCGACCTACCTACCTACCCTGCCCTACCTACCTACCCTACCCGGCCAGACCTACCTAGCTACCTAACCTGCCTTACCTACCCTACACTGCCCGACCTACCTACCTACCCTACCTACCTATCTACCCTACCTACCTTCCTATCTACCTACTCTGCCCTATCTACCTACCCTACACTGCCCGACCTACCTACCTATTTACCCTACCTACCTACCTTCCCCTATCTTCCTACCCTGCCCTACCTACCTACCCTACCTACCTACATACCTACCTACCTACCTTACACCCTACCTTCACCTACCTATCCTAAGATCCTTCTCCTTACAATAACGAAAAAAGAATTAGTGAAATCGGTCCAGCCGTTCACGCGTGTTCAAATAGGGATTTATTTTAGGCCCTAAACTTTAGTGAGTGAGAGAGAGAAAGCTTATTGTGAGAGAACGACAGGAGACCGGCTTCGTTCTCATCCTTACTCTGTGCTGTTTACGGGATGAGAAGAGTGACACCGGTAGACGCCTGCTGACGGGAATAACTGATCGAGTGGTAACTGATCAATTATCGACCGCCAAGAGTAGAAAATTATTCATCATCATCAGCCTATTAATGTTCCCACTGCTAGGACACAGCCTCCTCTCTGTGAGAGGGAGTGGGCCGTAATCTACCACGCGGGCCCAGTGCGGGTTGGTAGATGTCACATGTCTTCGAATTTTTTGGTTCTAAGTTTCTAAGACATGCCAGTTTCCTCACGATGCGATGTTTTCCTTCACCGTTTTGAGAGCAGTGGTGATGAAATTATTTACACAAAGTAAAGCACCTGCCTGGGTTCGAACCCACGACCTACAACTCGTAAGTCATGGCCGTTACCACTGGGCCACCACTGCTCTTTAGAAAATTATTAAAATACTAATATCGCTATAAAAAAATAGGGGTTGGTGGTAGAAGGGTGAAAATTTAGGGTTGTATGTATTTTTTAATGCAAAATCATAAAAAAATTACAATTAAAAAAAATTGTCAAAAAAAACAAAAAAAAAAACTTGGGGTGGACCACCCTTATCATTTAAGGGTACGAAAAATAGTTTACATCCTATTCTCATACCTACTTAATAACCACAAAAAAAAACATAAAAATCGGTCAAGCCGTTTCGGAGGAGTTTGGCAACAAACACCGTGACACGAGAATTTTATATATTAGATATGTAAGTTTAATAATAATCAGACATTTAAACAAACCTTTTTTACAGTCCGTTCAACCGATTCTGACTTCTATACCGTAGGCATAAGGATGTCATTAAAAGCAAAAAAAGTGGTTACAATACCAACTGTTTACTGCAGCTGTTATTTGTCATGCCACCAACGCAATAAAAGTCAAAATCGGTTGACAGGACTGTAAAAAAGGTTTAGTGAAATGTCTAATCTTATTTCAAATGTATACACATAAACCTGCCGGCATAAATTACCTAAATGATGGTGTACTGTAAAAGGCAGTGTATAGAGTCCCACTACCAACACTATCCCTATCGGATAAAGTGCCGCTACCGGCACTTTATTAACACCGCCTCGGCCCGGCTAAAGTGCCGTAAGCATTGCATTGTCATTGTCACTGTCACTAAATCACGTCACTTGGTGTTTTGTTTGATTGTTGAGGTTAGATCGCTGTAAAACACCACATTCTCAAAACATTACATTATCTTGTGCCTAAAAGGACCGTGGCACTCACCGGACGCTGCGTTGTGTGGTCTCAGTTCTAACCTAACCTAACCTACCTTTAAGCCATTTTCATTTGCTAAGCCAAGGGATTATGGCCCCTTTTGTTTTTTTTTTTTGGGTGGGAAAATTATCATCAAATGACTTCTCCCGCTTTGGCCGGAGAAAGTTTAGCCGGCTATGGATGAAAGTAACTAACCTCAACAATCAAACAAAATAACAAGTGATAGTGACAATGCAATGCTTATGGCACTTTGGCCGGGCCGAGGCAGCGCCACTAGAGTGCCGCAAGAATTCTTACGGCACTCTATACACTTCTTAAAATCAATTGCGTAATTTAAATAACAACGCGGTCACACAGACAGACACGAAAAGAGACTTTAATTTATAATATGTATACATTTACCTGTTAATAATATATCCGGGTATGACCACAGAGGCCAGTGTCTGCCATATCAGCGCGTCTCCTGCCTCTACCACCACCATTTCTGGTCGCGCATCTCTCTACAATCATAAAGTTTTTCATCAATAAAACTGCCTCATTTTTTAGGGTTCCGTACCCGAAGGGTGCCCAACGGAACCTTATTACTAAGCCTCCGCTGTCCGTCTGTCTGTCAGCGGGCTGTATCTCATGAACCGTAATAGGTAGACAGTTGAAATTTTCACAGATTGTGTATTTCTATTGCCGCTATAACAATAGATTATCATCATCATCTGCATAGCATTTTCCCAACTATTTAGAGGTTGACTTCCAGTCTATGTCAGTCCAGATGCAGCTGAATATCAGTATTTTACATGGAGCGACTGCCTTTCTGACCTCCACAACCTAGTTACTAGGTAACACGACGTCTGACAACCAGTCTTACCCCTTGGTAAGACTGGTTGTCAGACTTTTTGGGCTTCTAACTACACGTAACGACTGTCAAAGATCTAAAAATGACAACCGGGACCAACGGCTTAACGTGCTTTCCGAGGCACGTAGGGGTCTGGGTATGTAAAGATCGTCACCCATCCACGCACCAACCGCAGCAAGCGTAGCTTAACCTGATCGACCAGTGCGGCTATTATTACTTAGGCACAAGCCCCCCGATGCGCAAGCGCAAGCACTATAACAATAGATAATAAAAATAAAATAAAGTTAATAATGTAAGGCCCCCATACAAGAAACGTGTGAAAAAATAGTACGAGTGGTACGGGACCCTTTGTGTGCAAGTCCGATTCGCCCTTGGCCGGTTTTTTTCAACCCATATCGTCCCACTGTTTAGCTTTTTATAAATTAATCTGTTTTGTTTTTCTTTAATTTATAAAAAGCTAGCTAGCTTAGGCTATCACTACCAGGCAACCAAGGGTGGTCGAGAATTAATAGCGTAAAAGTACATCGTTTTTGTGTATGGTAACAAAATATCATAACTTTAAATAAAATTGCTACACAAGTAAGTACATGTAAGGTAGGTGGATACATATTAGACTGGACCTCGTAATATAATACCTACATTTTTTATCATAAACTTTATTTAGCACTTTACTGTGTAAATGTAGGAAATCCTAATACTAATAAAAAGTAAATGATTATGCCTACGTACTTTATATGATTTGTAACTTTTGTCCGCAGTATCAGCCAACGTATACCCAACAGCTACTGCATAGGAGGCCCGTACAACATTTCTGTTGAAAATCGGGCGGAAGGATTCCCCCACCTCGTTGGCATAACCTGAAACATGGACCTGTTCAGTGACCGATACATAACGCGGGATGAAGGGTGAGTTCAAGTACATTTTAAGGTTTTATTTAAAGCTTTTCTTAGCCCCTAAGTTAATTGGCCCTGGACAATGGTTTGACCATTGACAATAGTAAAACCTGTGACAGACGGACAAAAAATTTAAATATAAGAACTTAAGGCATTTTATCAATAAAATAAGTTAGTGATGGAGTTACAGCACATGAGTAAAGAAACGGAACAGAGAGTAATCATACAACCGCGCTGTGATAAAAACACTACTACAAGCATGAGGCTCGTGAGTGCGTACCACTGGCGGCGTAGAGAATCGTCTTCTTCACTTTGTCTCGATCACATTTCGAAATGAGTAAAACATAATAGTGTTTTAAACAGTGTGTTTTGAACTTTTTAGGGTTCCGTAGTCAACAAGGAACCATATAGTTTCGCCATGTCCGTCTGTCTGTCTGGCGGCGGCTTAGCTCTGAGATTCTTAGTACTAGAAAGCTACAACTTTGCACAGATTTACATTTTAATCACGCCAACAAAGTGGTAAAACATAGTCAAGAAAATATTTTTTTTAGGGGAGGTCCCCCCTACACTTTAACCTCCCCTAAAAAAGGGGATGATTTTGTTTTCTCTTGTCTATCCCATGGTGTAGGGTGTCGTTGGAAAGGTTGTTCAAAAATATTCAAATTCAAATTCAAATTCATTTATTAATTTTGTGAACATAGGGTAAAAAATATATACATAAATACCATTATATAAATACCATTTTTGGATTCAGAGGTCTCTTTGCGAAATATTAAGCTTTAAAGTGCTAATTTTTGTTAGAATCATGTGGCCCCCCCTGCCAGCTAAATGGTTGGTTTGGGATGTGTGAAAAAATTTACGGCAGTATAAAGGGTGGAATTTTTTAACTTCACCTGGAGGGAAAGTACTCTATATACTGGAGATAGCAAATTTTATATGCCTCTGTCCGTTTCTTACTCTGTAGTTATAGTATCCATGATTTCTTAATTAATTTATCACCATGTAAAAAGAATATTACATTGTGGAAAATCAATAGACTTGATACAAATTTGCCCTTGAGAACTGTTCCCTTTAAGTGCTTCAATTGAGCTGTAATACTGCACCTACTTTACAACTAGGTACTTCATGGAATAGTTTGTATTATTAGTGCTTACCTTTTAAAATATACAGGGTGACTTGTATTAGACGTATTCCTTCCAGGACGTGAAAGTGTGACCCATTTGCAACAATTAAGCAGCCCATAAAGCCTAGGCGAAAATACATGGGATTCGAGAAAATACAAATTTTAAGAATTTTTGAAAATTTTCCAGAATTTGTCTCTAAATAAAAATGTTCTCCTATTTCTCAAATTGAATGGCCTTCATTACTATTCCATTGGATACCTAATACTTCAACAAATAGGTATTTCAATGTAACCAAATTTTCTAAAACATCAAACACTTAAAAGTTAGAGGAAGAAGTTTACTAACCATTTTCAAAAATTATCTACGTACATGAACTTTGACACCAGTTATCTCAAAATTTTACTGAGGCTTTAAGCATACAAATTACAGGGGAGACATCTTCATTTAATCAGCTATCTAACGAGGTACAAAAGTTAAAAAAATATTTAGAGGTGCCGATGAAACAGTCGATAATGCTGGCAAAGGTCGAATTTGCAAATTGTTGAAATATTAAAATATTGTGTGATAATCAAATTAAATAACTGGTTTATACCATCCTACTATTCTAACCTACCAGCAGTCCATTGCACGTTAGACACCCAGGTCATCAAGACCAGGTCACGAGGCGTGGAACGGCTTTGGAGTTTTTATGTTTATCAGATAAGTTTTCTTGGTCATTTTTCTTCTCTTTATTTTAAAGAGGTTTAACATACATACTGTAAAGGATGATGCCCATTTTGGTACCCTCCTCCAATAGCCATGTGTAATACATTTCATCATCAGCTCTTTTTAAACTGAATAGAAGTTACTCTGGCGCCTAATTCCAGAAAAATCATTTCCAAAATCATTGGATCGGCAGAGAAGACCTCTTACCATGGCCTGCTAGGTCACCTAACCTTACTCCTCTAGATTTTTATGTTTGGGGCCATATATATGAAAAGCCTTGTTTACCCAACATCGGTGCCTTAAGTAGAAGTATTATGGCAAAGAATAATACTTGCAGTGGAACATATTAGAACAAATACTTCAAGAGTTACCAAGACAGAAGTTAGAAGAAGAGTAAGGGCTTGTATAAGGCACAGAGGTGCGCATTTTGAACAAAACCTTTAAGTAACCAACAGCAATCAGGTTCAGTTTTTAAATTATTTCAACAATTGCCAATTCTATCTTATTCGGCATTATCTATTATGGGCCAATACTGTTTGTTTACTTAAGAAGCTTTTTAGCAGGCCTTGGTAAGGGGTCTCTTCTGCCGATCCAATAATTTTGGAACAGATTTTTCTGGAATTAGGCGCCAGAGTAACTTCTATTCAGTTTAAAAAGAGCTGATGATGAAATGTATTACACATGGCTATTTTAGGAGGGTACCAAAATGGGCATCATCCTTTACAGTATGTATGTTAAACCTCTTTAAAATAAAGAGAAGAAAAATGACCAAGAAAACTTATCTGATAAACATAAAAACTCCAAAGCCGTTCCACGCCTCGTGACCTGGTCTTGATGACCTGGGTGTCTAACATGCAATGGACTGCTGGTAGTTTAGAATAGTAGGATGGTATAAACCAGTTATTTAATTTGATTATCACACAATATTTTAATATTTCAACAATTTGCAAATTCGACCTTTGCTAGCATTATCGACTGTTTCATCGGCACCTCTAAATATTTTTTTTACTTTTGTACCTCGTTAGATAGCTGATTAAATGAAGATGTCTCCCTTGTAATTTGTATTCAGTAAAATTTTGAGATAACTGGTGTCAAAGTTCATGTACATAGATATTTTTTTGAAAATGGTTAATAAACTTCTTCCTCTATCTTTTAAGTGTTTGATATTTTAGAAAATTTGGTTACATTGAAATGTTTGTTGAAGTATTAGGTATCCAATGGAATAGTATTGAAGCTCATTCAATTTGAGAGATTGAAGAAAAATGATATTTAATAAAGAATTCTGGGAAATTTTCAAAAATTCTTAAAATTTGTAATTTCTTGAATCCCATGTATTTTCGCCTAGGCTTTATGGGGTGCTTAATTGTTGCAAATGGGTCACACTTTCACGTCCTGGAAGGAATACGTCTAATTACAAGTCACTCTGTATTAGGCCACGATATATCATAGAAAATGTGTCAAACTGGGTCAAGTTCTTAATGATTGATCAGTCTTCAAGTTTTTCAAAGAAATTAAATATTTAATTCGTAATAATATATTCGTAAAAAAAACATTAATTATTATATTTACCTAGGTATCGCACCCATGTGTCTCTCCAGATATCCTTTTCAAATGGTTCGGGCATAATTAGTCCAATTTACCGACTTTTCTGACCCAAAACAATTACGTTGGGTACGTATTTTATTTCATCGTAATTCGTAGGAATAAAAAACACTCTATGTAAATTAAAGTTCCTTGTAAGGAATTACATAGGACTACGCTTGTCTTTACTATAAATTCACAGGTCGCTAATTGGACATACGGAAGTAATACTATATAAATAAAACTATTAGGTAACAATGTAGGTTATGGCAGATCTTACGGCGACTACATTAAATGGAATGTTTTACGTGCCACCTGATAAATTAACTGTTTCAGTACAATATTCTGTATCTTCGTCCCATTATAATACCAATAAAATGTACAGCTCTGCTTTTGTAATACGAGAAAAACACTCACAACTGACACTATTGATTATTTTGACATTGAATTACTGATAATGACACAATTCCTTGCATTTGACACTGAGTACTGACTGACTGTCAGTAGTCTCAGTAGTGACAGTTGACTGAATGGAGTTGCCAGCATTTAACCTGAGAATCCCCACGTTTCTTATAGCAAAACTTTCCCATTTAGATTTTAGCAAATTGATCCTTTTATAAAAAGTTGGTTCTGTGGTGAAGTGAAGTGTACTACTAGTATGAATCAGACGCAAATAAAAATGTGATTTTTATGTCTTACATAAATTGAAGGTCTCCATAATAATTATTAATTTTAAAAGATTCATGACTGAAACGATAGGCGATACCAAAACGAACAAGAAGTACTAATACTAACATGAATGGTCCTCATTGATTAAAATTCCCTAAATTTTGGGTATAATAATAACGTAGTAACACAAAAGTTGAGTAAAGTTGCCATGCGTGAAAATATAACTTTTTTATTTGTCAGTCTCATCAATCATCAAAACCTTTTTCATATCAGCTGTTGAGATAAAAAAAACTTAATAAACAGGAGATAACCGCTAACGAGATGGTGAAAAGACAGGCACCTAATTTGACTATTTGTAGTAAGTTTGTGTGATCAAATAACTCACACTGTCACACTACAACTCATCATCGGCAATTCTATGCAACAATGATTAGCAATGCATAATTATAAGCGATTAGGTAGTCAGGAATTATAAAGCAACTGAAATAACGATTATTCGCTCTGCTTGAGAGGTTCTACATACATATTGAGTTAAAATCTATTCAATTTAAGACCTTTAATTATGGTCAATTGAATAGATTTATTTAGAAGCCTATTTTTAATGATTCTATTATGCATTCAATGTCAAGCTCAAGACAGATCGCTAATTGGCAAAGTACCGTAAATAGCAAAGTACAGTCGTGCAGAAATGTTGACATTATACAACGTAAAATGACATGAGGCGCATAGCTTACTTCAAATACTTCATAATCAGTAGAGGTTTGCACCGGAGCGAGATTTTAACAACCGATTGAATTCACCGGTGATTGGGCAATCTCCGGTGAAAAACCGGAGGTCACCGGAGATTCCGGATAATAAAGAAATTTTGTTTCTTTTTTTTAAATTATACATTAAAAATGAAGAAATAAGAATAATCAATTGATATACTTTATATAATCATTTATTAAAAAAATAAAAACGTTTTATAAAGACAAGAAAATGCTGATTTTGATGAGTCCTACATTTTTTTACGGAAATTCATGATTTTTAACGCTGTAATTTTTAACAGCAGTAAGATATTTTAATTATTTGATTATAATAACGATAGTGCCATTCTCTTTCTTGTAAGTTGGAGTTACACATTATTTTCGTGTAATTTGCTGAATTGACGCGGAATGTATAGTACTTTTATTTTATTTATTGTAATTTTGTCTTACTATATTGAGAAACGGAAACTAATGAAACGTATTCATTGTAGACAGAAGTTTTATATCATATTAATTTATTTCATAAAATTGTGTTTATTTGTTAAATAATGGATGCTGAATCAAGACATTTCTTGCTTTTCTTTACAATTTTTTCCGTGAAAACTCAAGGAATTTAAAGAAATTCTAGAACTCCAATAAACACGTAACACATTCAACGTATATTTTAGTAATTTTTACTTTTATTAGAATTGAATGAAACAAACGACGGTTTTTCTTGTAAACTGAGTTCGTAAAATATTTATAGTAAATTACACGAAAAGAAAAATTAAAATATGTAACTCCAACTTACAACAAAGAAAACGGCACTATCGTTATACAGGATGGAAGGGTAAACACCGTTGTCACTCAAACTATGGGTAGTTGGCTTAGATATAAAAATAAAAACCGAGTAAAAAAAAAATTACGTTATTTTCTTTAACAAATATTAAAAAGGTTATTGTCCGACACCGTCCGCAAATTCATGGATATGCGCCCGCCCGACTGACGTAATCGATCGCCGCCCGTCCTACCTACCTATACAACACATGAATAAATACAATACAACCTTTTCCTGGCTTAAGACAGGCAAAAATACCTACCTTAGGAATTGCGTGACGATTCTAAATGCAAATCTTTAAAAAAAAAGTTGTGATTTTCCATTGAATTTATGTTCTATAAACGAAACCAAACCACTGGTTTGAAGGATAACGGTGTTTACCCTAACACCCTGTACATTATTAAAATATCATACTGCTGCTGAGAATTAGAGCGTCAAAAATCATGAATTTGCGTAAAATATGTAATAGGACTCTTAAGAAACACAACAAGTCAACAGCGTCATAACTCATATCGTAACATGTTTCTTCTATCATTTAGTATTTGTCGCCGAAAATACTCTCTCTGACCTTACAGGAGTAACAGGCACAGCTAGGTATTTTAAAGGCTATTTCGTCTAAAGGCTTTAAAGGTTTATTATATTAAAAAAATAATATGCGTCGATCACGGGATCACCGGAGATCAATCGGTTAATTACCGATTATTTCAATCGAGTACTTTTACCGGTAAATCACCGGTTATTCTCCGGTACTCACTGCTCCGGTGCAAACCTCTAATCAGCTGTTCACTCACACTGAGTGAAGTAGGACGTGTATTTAGGTTAGATAGTTCTTTGTCAATAGCAACAAACAATACAATTCTGTGATGAAGTGTACTAAATGTGAAGAAAGTTAAAAGTGGACAAGGACATTAATCGTGTCGTGTGCTTATTCTTATGTATTCGCGTAATTGCCATCAAATTATTTTCAATTTGGTGTGCTGTGTGCTGTGTTTGCTGCCGCTAACAAGATATTGGTACCTATAAATAACTCTGTTGTTTTGTTTCTGAAACCAAAAAATATAAAAATAAAATTGCCAAAATCAACCTTCAGTAGTGATGTGACATGGACGACTTATTAGATTTAAAATAATTTGTATCCTATAGTATTTTTGTCTTAGAATTTAAAATCAATTCTATTAACTAACTATTTATTTTCACCTTTTTTTTACTTGCCAAATTATTCCAATAATTCAAGCGAAAACTTTGGGCCAATGGACCAAAAATAATGTCCTACCTACAAAGCGGAGAGGTAAAGGTAACTATAGATTTGCAAAAAAACTAGTTTGTTTGTTTTCAGGTAGGTAAAAAAATACAAATTAAAAAGTAACTTTCCGTAACTCTACGGTGTATTGTTTAATTAACCATTGAACATAGTGACGCATTTGAAAGATTTATTTATATATGCCATCTAGTACCATAAAAAACCCCCGCGTCCTCGAAACCGCAGCAAGTCTAAAACGAAGCTAGTAGATAATTTGTATTAATTTATTTTGCATAATGTACACTCAGTTACAGGCTACGCTAAAACTTATGAGTACATGACCCTGTTAGGGTGCAGCAGTGTTTAACTAATTACACAACATGTAACATGTGACTTGGTCTGGCTAGTCACTGGTCATACACCCATCGTACCCCTCTTCATCATCATTATTCACAGCCTGACTACACCTACTGCTGGGAATAAGGCCTCTTTTTGGCTGTGCCAATCTCCAAGCTTCGGTGTCAAACTCAAACTCAAAGCATTGCTCATGCAGTAAAGTTCGGCTTGTGGTTCGGCCCACGATCCGCGCATTTCGGCGCCGCCACGCCAGACAACCGGCAATCCTACTTCCACTCTTTGGACACCAGCCAGTCACCCTTCCCCACCTGAATTCAATCACCTTTCCAGATTATTTGTTCTGCTCAAATCCACTTCAGTTCCATTATTAATTCCTCATCGTCCAAGATCTTTGTGCCTCGCAATTGGTGCTGGGTCCACCTACTTTTTAATAAATTTTCCTCTGTGCTGTAGAACAAAATACTCCTTGATGTTTTCCTGTCAGTTATATTCATGTCCTCGTTTTTCATAAACACCAGTTATCTAATTACATTACACAACACATTTTCGTAAAAGATTCCGATTAATTTGTTTCATTTTCACAGTTCAACAACATTCATTGCGTTATGTACGTTTCTGAGCAGAATTTAATTTCGAACTTTTGAAGCAATGGATTAGCAATCTGTTTCAAAGCGATTCAGATTCCGATTGATCGTGTATTACGTAATTAAGGTACAGAACGCCAGAAGCAGGTGAAACTTCACGCTGGCGATGGCGTTGCCAAAAATTTTTAGGGGATAGGTTCGTTTTATACCATTTCTCGTCTAATGCAATCGACGACGGATGGTACAGGTCTGCCAAGAAGGCAAATAACGTATTCACTCGAGAGTTCGAGACATGAAGACTTAGACAATTCATATATTTTATTCAAAGGACCTAGGCTAATCAGCATAATTATATTGAATGTCAAATGTTACAAAAGATAACCCCTAAAATGCCCTCTCTTCAACACTTTATGCGTGAAAGCTAGGAAGAAGAAACAGCCTACAAACTCCACAGTTAGCACGTTTGATACAGGGAAGGTAAAAATCTGGAAAGGAGTTCCACTCTAACGTATAATAAAATGCATTAGCGCAACATTCGCTAAGTACCCGTAGACTGTAAAATGTAGAAGTTAACATATACGAGTATTTGCATAAAAAACGACGGCGGGCCCGAGACCGTCATTGCCATAGATATAAGTATATTTCTATGGTCATTGCCAATGCCAATTTTATTGGGAGTTAGCGATGTAAATACGTGTTTTTTCTCTAAGGTTCAATTCTTTACTGTCTTCCTTCTTAGCCATTACATCGTTCACCTAACCATCTTAGCCGTTCTCCTCTTTTCATGCTGGTCCGCCTCTTTTCATATACCTAACCATCTACATCCCCATACATGGCTCAGAAACCTCTATATTATCTGATAAGTTTCTATCTAGTTATTATATTATTCAGCTGGTGTAAAATTTCAAACATTATTATTTTTGTCATGTAAGTAATAATTGACAATACAGATACCAGTAATTCATGCGAATCGTTTATGAATAACGAAGTACTTATGTTTCCTGGATCTGGTTGGCAGGCCATGTGTCCGTCTGTATGTTGTTTTGTCTGCACATACGGACAGACAATGGCCAATGTATGCATATTCTGGGAATGGAAAGTACAATGAACGTTTGAAGGGCTTGCATTATTCGCGACGTTAAAGAACAGTTCTATAATGCTGTTCATCATTTTGGTAGTCTCTGCAACAGGTAGGTATTTATCGACCAGCATTCTCTCATCTCAGGAGCAGTGGTGGCCCAGTGGTAACAGCCGCCACTTACGAGTTGCAGGTCGTAGGTTCGAACCCTACCAGGCGCTTTACTTTGTGTAAGTTATTTCATCACCACTGTTGACTGCTCTCAAAAAGGTTAAGAAAAACATCGTGAGGAAACCGGCATGTCCTAGAACCGAAGACAAATATGACATCTACCAACCCGAACTGGACCGGCGTGGTGGATTAGGCACGGCCCACTCCCTCTCACAGAGAGGACTCTGTGTCCCAGCAGTGGGAACATTGTAGGCTGATTATGCTAATATGTCGGCTTGGGTAGTTTGTGATAGAGATAGATAGTCTTAAGAACGACTCTCTTAAAGCCCTCAAGCAGATGCTACCTAAGCCAAACAAGTTACTTCTAATTTTGCCTGTGAATCTTGAATAGTCTACTTACTTCTACTACCAGTATACGCTTCAACCAGCAGCATTGACCAAACCAGCTGCTCTCCGTAGCCTGAAAAGTCTAAAGAAAATATTCCGAACTCCGGATTATTCCGGAATTTAGTTTCAGAATAATTTCTATACGAAAAGCCACACCACCCAATCTCTTCACCACCCTTGGTTGACTGGTAGAGAATGCCTAAGGCATTAAGTCCGAATTTGTACCTTTTATGAGTGTGAAAAGATAAATAAATAAAATCTGTATAGGTAGATTAACTTTATCTACACGTGCCACGGCACATCACTGGCTCTAATCAAAAGTAAATTATAGGTACAGTACTGACATTATTCTTACGGTGCATCGTTCACGATTTTATCGGGAATCTACATTATTGCAGACAACTACGTAAATTATATGAGATGATGAAACTACTCGTATATTGAAACTACTCATATCATAATTATGGTCATACTCATTCTCCTAGCAAAATGTTAACAATGTGATACAACTAGGTTAAAATCATACAGGCTATACACGTGTACCTAGGTTGTTTACTTTTCCTCGTAACTATGCACCTATGGTAGTTATGTGTCATATTTCCACATTCCATAAACTAGAGGTACTAATTGTAATCAGCTGCATTTACCCATTTGTTCCTAAATGCAATCTCTTTGCTCGTGGTGACAGCATACTCAGTACGAGTAAATATCTTATCTCAAAGTCTAAAGAT
Source organism: Conistra vaccinii (assembly GCA_948150665.1). NCBI lineage: Eukaryota > Metazoa > Arthropoda > Insecta > Lepidoptera > Noctuidae > Conistra > Conistra vaccinii. The sequence continues at coordinate 11,814,138 of OX411336.1, read as the reverse complement.
CATTTTAGTCAAGTCAGCAAGGATGATAGGCACCTAACTGCCACAACCACGCGTTCAAACATACGTAGCTTTACATAATACAATCATATTAATTATGTAGATACCCCAGTCCGCAGGCAAGGCCAACAAGTAAGTAAGTAATTCAAAAATGAAGCAAAAAATCACGATAAAAAGTTTTAACCAAGATGAGTAAGTATTTATTTATTCTTCTGTGAGGCATAAAAAGCAGTCATAAAGATTGTAAGAGTAGATATTTTTCCTTATGTAATTATGGAACACATGATTATAATACGTAAATTTTACTTACATAAAATCATAACGTGTAGAACACGGATCATAAATATGAGAACTTGGCGCTAAGAACACTGTTTAGCACTATTCTTATAAGCTAAGTTCTACGGTGACATAAAAGTGTGCTATGCTAACATTTACATAGTTATCTATTCGCGTAACAAATGCCGTTTGGGTTTTTTCGGCCGTCAATAAATCATCGAGTTTATAATCAAAGTCCAGATAATTAGCGTTTTATTGAAGCGCGTTTGTAATAATTCTAAAAATATAAGCACTTACGGTAGTTTGCCTAACACTTTATTTCATAATAATCCCTTGAATACCCCAGGGAAAATATTATATAGTCGTAATCACATGCTTTCTAAATACCTATCTCTTTTTGATTATGAAACACCAGTCAATAAAAGCAGCATTATTTTCCTTTACCTTCTTTGTGCTGTCTTATTATGACATTTTACAACATTGACCCTGTTTCAAGTTTAACCTCAAATACAAGGAAAATGTCGATAACATTTCATTTCTATCTGTGTCCCAACACTATCAACCTGACTCAAGGGCTTTCAAGAAATTATTTTGGGTCACTTTGTATAAATCTTTTGTTTATTGTAATTTTGTCAAAATATTCTTCATTTGTTTGAATCAAATTCTGGTACCCAAAGATGATTTCGTTTCGTCATTCTCCTGCCCTTATCCCAATTTATTTTGGGGCGGCACATACCTCCTCTTATTCTATACTTACATTAGGTACTTGTGTAGCAGTTCAGAGAACACTTTCATTTTATCAATAACATCTTTCAAACACACAATCTTCGTTTCGAATTTTTGACCGTCAAAGAATATTACATAATTTAAAAAAAAATGTATATTTTAACCTATAGGTACCTACAGTTTATAATGTTTAAAAAATAAGAATTATGTTTGGTTTTGTATTGTTTCTGCCCCCCAATTACGCAAAAAGATTGCCAGTCCATTGCTTCATAAGTTCGACAAAAAAATCTACTCAATTTTTTTTGTCGAACTTTTGAAGCAATGGACTGGCAATCTTTTTCAATTGGTTTCAATTTAAAATTGAAAATGCATTACGTAATTAGGGTGCTGGTTCTGTTTGTTAAAGTTTAGTAGATTAATTAATAATTTTGTAATTTTGTTTTGTTTTTGTAGGTATGTATTTTGTGCATGCGGCACTGGGAAAATATTTCCTATCATACTGTACCATTTGCAAAATTATATCTTTACAATCGATCCATGTCATTATTCTCTTGCGCATAATCATAACCCAATATTTTGGTGTCGATGGAACATGTCCTTTTCTTACATACTTCTCTATTAGTCGTCATCTCACTTCCTTTCTAGTCTAGTTCTCATAGTCATAATCATCCTTCACACAGTCCACAGAGTACTTTCTATAAACAGTCTATCCATCGCATCGTTGTCGTTGCTTGTCGTCCGCTATTCGAAGGTACCTACCTATTGCTACTCTAATATTGATGTCTAATTAATAATTATATAGGTACTATTAATAATCCGACTCTCCAATCGAGTTTCCTTGTAAAAGAAAGAATAATGACAGAAACTGTTCATTTCACACGCAAATATTGACCATGAAAGCTTTTCCTTAAATTGGAATAAATTGCAATTAAACCACAAGGTTTACCAGCATTTTTTTTGAAATCTTAAATAACCGTGACTTTTCTTGTTCGTTTTCTAATGGTTGTAAGTACTTAAGTGCTAGGTAATTCACTGAATGACAACGACACCGCATCTTTAGGCCCTAGAGTGCATAGAGGAAAGGTTTAGACGCGGTTTAGGTAAAGGAAGTGAGCACTATTTATGGATGGATTCAATGAGGTTAATTGTATAAGTAACCTCATTTTAATGGATTTGTGAAAATGCATCAATTTTGAAAATTTTCATTTGCCGATGAAATGTAATTGTTTATTCTGTAAATAGGATATCGGAATCACTTGTACTAATCATGTAAAAAAAAAAAGCTAAGTAGGTACATGGAGTCGACGTTTCTTAGCTGACTATCCCTGAAAAGATAATGGCGAAACAAACTCAAAGATAAGAAATCTCATCGGGCGGCTATACTAGGTACCTACTTACTTACCTACATAGATTTTAAGAAACAAACATTGCTTCTAGAGAATTATTTTAGTTTTAGTGCATTACGCAAGTACACTAACTACTAGACTAGCAACCTGTATTTGAATAGCTCCTCTGCTAACAAACTATTCAAATACATAAGTAGGTAAAACGAACGTTACCCGACGTATTTCCCCGTACGAATATATTAGGTACCTACCCTAGTCACTTACCAAAAATAAGACGAGGAAAAAGTCAATTCATTCATAACGCCGGTAGCACACGTCCGCTGGGAAACCGCTGTAGTTCAATTCAATAGACTAGCGTCATTTTCTGCTACTCGCATCCGATTCGAGTACCGAAAGATGACGCGAGTCTATTGAATTGAACTACTGCGGTTTCGCTGCTATAGTTTCGCGGCGGAAGTGAGCTACCGGCGTAATGGTTACCCCATTATGAACGTCGTCGTTGCCGAGTCAGCAATACAATTAGCAATTAGCAATCTTAATTTTGAGAATCCTACTACCTAGGGGTCGTCCAAATAGATATCGGGGGAGAGGGGGTTAAAAACTTTAAAAAGTTGCTAAAAAACATGACGTGATTAATGGATGACCCCCTAGAATCTCTGAAATGAAGTTTCTATGACGATCATAAACTAAAAAGGCTTGGACACATAGGTAAATTCGAGCATTATTTTGACCACCTTCTTCGAGATAAATCGAAAATGCTGTACTGCACCCTAATAGCATAACACACCACTATCAATCATAATCTGAATCATTTTGAAGGTCATTGCTAATCCATTGCTTCGTTTGTTCGAAAAATTTGTCTGCGTAACAACGTAAATATTGTAATGAATGTTCTTGAACTGTCAAAATGAAACGGATTGTGATCGATCGTTTGTTGCAATACTAACTGTAATACTAGTTACAATTGTTACGCAATTATGGTGCTGATCAAATACATGCGAGTAGGCGGCCGGCAATGTTCTATGAAAATCAATATATCTGTCGTGTTTAGCGGCCGAATAAATTATTATGAAAACTCATAATACTGTCGTGTAATTTAAAAATGGAACGAAGTGTTTATTTCGACATTTTGACACATGGCAACCAAGGAGGTAACTTAACCTTGGCCGCAACCAGGCATTGATGGACTCACTAAGTATATTAATAACTTACCTACAGGGTGGATTTTTGTAATGGGGAGTAAGGACAGCTACCTTTCCCGTTGGTGCTATAAGAAAACGGTCTTAGGAGACTGACCTCAACTTTTAGACACATTTTGTTCTACATTGCCAGATTTTGAGAAAAAATACAGTCAGCAAAAAAAATGGGCAGTTTTCACAAAAACTTTTTTTGATGCCAATCGATCCTGTTTCTTATAAGCACCAAAAAACTCTATTGGACCAACTGACGTTTGAGTACTAGAAAAGTCAGAAATCGCAAAAAACTTCTCCATATTTTAGTACCGACCATAAATATAAATGAAAATTACCTACTTATAAACATGTGGTATCTTTCCACAAAGGTCAGGGCTGTCGCGGGATCCCTGCGCGCGGGCAACCCGCTGTAATAATCAATATGATTACTCTCGACCACGCGTGTTCCCCGCAATGTCACATACGATTTCACACGTGATATCGAGAAGATATCAGCGGCTTCCGTACCTACGAATAAAACTACAAAATAATTGGACAGCTGTAAAATATTAAGGAAATCGCGTCGAATCCTAACTAATAATATAAATGCGAAAGCGAGTTTGTTTGTTAGGTAGGTACGCTGTAACGCTAAAACGGCTGAACGGATATTAATGAAATTTGGGTTAAGAAATAGGATATTTTATGTCCCAATATTCCCATGGGATTAAGACTTATGCGGTTGAAACCGCGGGGCGTAGACAGTTGCTTTGGCATCTTGAATTTAACAAAGGTCGCTCCCTCGAGCCCCTAGCGGCCGCCGTAGTGGACGCCCCGGGCGTCGGGAATCGATCGCCGATTTCCGGCCACCGTAGGCGCGGGCTTGCGGACGGAGAGTGATGGGTAGCTCGCCGTCCGATCAGGAGTCCTGATCGGATTCAGGACCAAGCCCGGGTCGACGGCGCGTCGTGTTCCACGCGCGCCTCAAAGAGTTGTCAGCGAAGCTGAAGGGGTCCGTCAGGGCCGATGCCTACCACCGGGGTTGCGGATAAGTCCTAAGGTTAAACCGTGGCCCCCGTCTAGGCAAGGGAAGGAACACGGGTGGGTTTTAGTCAGTAAGAGTCTTACACGCCCTTCCGCTCCGCCCAGAGCGAGAGAAGTCATTTCATGATTTCCCACCCAAAAAAAAAAAAAAACTTTAATTTAAACAAAATAACTTTACGAAAATTCTATACGTACATACTTACTTTTTATTAAACACTACCGGGTTATAATATATACATCGAATCGTATCAAGATTATTGATAATATGCTCAATACTCAATACGATAACCTAGCTATAAATGATAACCTTGCTACATTATTAAAACACTTTTTCGCAAAGATAAGATTCAGACAAGTGTCAATGATTAGACGAAGACACGCGCCTCTAAGGCTGTCTGTCCACTGGAGCGGAGAGGAGAAAAGAGGAGCGGAGATGTGCCAATATTAACCAATAGAATCTTGACTCAGGATCACTGATCTAAACTCAGGATCACTGATCTAAACTCAGGGGCGGAGTCAAGATTCTATTGGTTAATATTGGCACATCTCCGCTCCTCTTTTCTCCTCTCCGCTCCAGTGGACAGGCAGCCTTATGACTGTTATCGAAACATTTGACTTGCAGCACGTTTCAATACTCATATGAGTGCTTGTAAATCATAATAAGAAACAAGTTTCCACCTTGTCAAGTAATGTCCAAAACTTAATGCAACTGAAACGTTAGGTACAATCTGAAGCAGTACTAATAATACTAGCGACTCGTACCTAGTACGTACGGTCTTAACGACCAACTCGACAAAACATCGACGTCTTTTTTATTACATGTAAGTTAAATACTCATACACATAAACCTTACGGTATAAATTCTCTAAATGATGGTGAAAACCGATCAAAATCACAACAACGCGGTCACACAGTCACACAAAAAACGACTTTTAATGTATGTATAGATATGTCGCAGGATGATTTGATAATTCAAAAGCCCTAGGGATATTGTGAAATCACCTACGAATAATAAAACTTTTATTATTCGTAGGAAAAAAAGAATAATTAGACAGTGGTGAAAACATATCTGCGAGCAACTTGGGAGTAGGTCACAGTTCTAACCTAACCTATTTCACCCAAGCAGTTCAATAATGTCTAATCATACAATCTGCCTGCGACTAGATAATAAGACAATGGTGATTGTGAGCGAGCCGAGCGAGCGAAGCGAGAGATGTCGCGGCAGCGGCCGGCGAGCGCTACTTCCAAGTTGCTCGCAGAAATGTTTTCACCATTTTGTAATTATATCCGTGATTTCGCTAAATCCCTAGGGTATTCGCCAAAATTCGAATTATCAAATCATCCTACAACGATATGATTTGGTAAGACATACTTACTGTACCTACAGCTCATGGCATTTTTTGGCAGTAGGTATATCAAATCAATAGTATGTGATTCATTATCAAATGATTTGCTGAATATCCCAGCGTGTAAGAACCTTATTATTATTAGTTAACTACGCTTGCCCAATGCTCATAGAATCTATTGATCTATCAATCTTTGTTAGTCCTGACAAAAAGGGTCTTATAGGCGACAATGCACGGTTCAACCAAATTGGGTCAAATTAAAAGACGTAGATTAAAATTGTAACACGATTCAATTTGGTTGATTCATCCAAAATTAAAGACCTTAGGCAATAACCGCGTAAAAATAATGTAAAAAACATGTTCCTGATTTTAAATTTTATTCTAAAAAACTAAAAAAATAAATGATTTTTTAAACTAAAAGAAACTTTATTAATTGAAACCGAAGTGGGAAGATGTAACTACAGCTATCTCAACGAGTCAACGGTACGGGGCAGTAGGATGTGGATGTGCAGCTGTGGCAGAAACCATGCCTCATCCCTTATCCTGCTCTCTGTGCTCCAAATAATGCAGCCATACCCACCTCTGCGCTGCCACCGACGATGCCGTTAAAGTGGCGAAGTTTTGGGCCAACAAAATCAACAAAATCTATTTCACTGTCGTGCCATCGACACGACGACGTAGAAAAATAAGGATGATGCCTGGGTAAAAAAAAAACAAATTCTATACGTATTATAGTAAAAAAATATGACAATATTTTTTGCTATATCCTATTACTTAATAAAAAAATGACCTAGATAAAACGCATTAAAGTTGGAGTCGCTCTGTTGTCACAAGTATAAAATTTATATACTCGTGACGTCATTGCACATTTTATCTCAATGTATAGCCGTAATCTTTTGATTAAGTACGTAAAAAAACAAACAATACTTGTCCAATATTTTTAGATAATTAATCTACCTAACGGAGAAAAAAGTAATTCTCATCATCCCTATTTTCACTGGGTATTCTGTTTTACCCATTTCGTTTTTGTGACAGCTACTTAGGTATTTTCTTTATTCTTGATTCTTCAATATCACGAGCATACACAATGAGTTATCCGGCTGATTGATTTATTTATTTATTTACACCATTTATTTACATATATCAAAGATGACGATGATGGATACATCATACATTACTATTGTTAGGTACATTAATGACGATGTATTTTGAAAACACTGTTATAAGTTATAACTTATAAAATTTTGCCATCAAAGAAGACATAACAGACTTCTTGTGAGAAACTTGAAGCCATTATCTTGTTGATCTAGACTGTAGACAGGTACCTATTCACTAGAATTCACAGGGACCTAATTATCTGACTGCTCGACAGCAAAGAAATGGCAGGGTCATGTTTTACATTATCTGAGAAAATTATAAATTAAGTTAGGATAAGGGCAACTTTTTTTATAAGTACCGTGATCATGTGGGAAATTTCTCCAAAAACATAACACACAAAAAGGTAAAAATGTATAAAATTATTAAAAAACCCAACTGCTATAAAAAAAACAATTTTATCTGCTATCTGCTACGGATATTTGTTTTAGAATATGCTAATTTAATGACAGTGACAGGTATCATAAGGTCTTGGCATAAAATCGCCATGTGTCCATGTATAATGTTTATTTCACACATTCCTAAATATAGAGTTCGCACCGACAAACATACAGAGTAAATATTCCGACAGTGTTAATTTATTAAAATTAGGTAGTCTTGATACAGCATTTTACGTCAGATCTGACAGTTCACCAATTATTTTTGTGTGAAATTATCAGCATTAGGATAATGTTATCGGGTGATCAGTATCACGCACGACAAAGTCTAGTCATTTCACACGTGATAATCGTGTAACATGTTATCATATTTTACATTTATTGACACATTGACAACAAAACTGATGATATTTTATAAGTAGCAGGTACAATATGGAAAATATATCGATACTTTTCACGGGCAGAGGGAGCAAGAACTCCTATGATCTGCGAATTTCGCTGTTGTCAATCTGCAAATGCATGCTAAGAAATATGAGATACCTACTCACATGATAATTCACATAATTCTAATTAGGTACCTACGTACTTTCATTAATTATAATAGTACGACTTATTAGTTACCTTTATGCGAATTGTCAAAGGTTGCTATTTTGCATGTCAAAAGAAATAACGTTAACGTATTTATTTATTTACCCCTCCCGCCCATGCCTTTTCAGAGAAAAACGGAAAACTTGAAACCATTACCTACCTGCTCTTTCTTCAGTAGTTTTTCTTTTACGTATCAATATTGTCTGTGAAACATTATTATTTAAAAAAAAAAATGTTTCACAGATAACAACTTTTTTTATGGTATATTTTTTTTGCATTTTTGGACGCTATACTACTGCAGGTTAACGGGAACGCCCTTCGTTAGTTAACATACTGTATATCGTATTGTAATCCTTATCAATATAAAAAACACTTAGGTATCTGCCGAATCCCGACCTTCGCCGTGCAGACTGGCCAGTAATCGATCACCTATTGATTTACGTCGACGCGTCGCGTGAACAACTGTGTCGTTGAAAAGTAATCGGAGTTTTCGCGCGCAATTATTCGCAAATTGGCGATAATAGAATTCTAAAGTTGTCATAAGTTTACTTTGAGTTAAGTATAATAATATAAGGTTTAACACAATCATATACATAATACAAGTGGGTATAAGTTTGCATCGTGATTAAATTAATAATTAACAAAATTGACTTTGACAGGTATTTAATGCGGTGAAAAGTGTTATTTTATTTATTATTTTTGCACCTGTTTCTCAGGCACAGGTATGGTATTAATGCCATGGCCAAACAAAGGAAATAATGGTTTATCGCAAAGTTAAAATTGAACTTACTATAGCCGATTCTGTGACTGTGTGAACTATGTAACTTGAGACAATCAGTGTTCGATTTCTAAATAGTAAACGGGCTGCATAAGTTATTATAATATGAAAAATACTTAGAATCTCATCATGCTATGTTACTTAATAAATATAAAAATTTAATTGTAATTATTCTTACTTTTAATAACGTAAACACCGTACAAAATATTTGTCTGAAAAAAAAAACTGTCAAAAGTGTGACAAAAAACGTAAGTTTTTGACTCTTTGTGCAATGAGCGCTTAATTTAAATTAGATGTACCACAGAATAGATCAGTTATCTGTTTTGTGGGCTGTACCACCCACTTACTCGTTGCCGTTGTGTGTACCCGATCCTTAAGGAGTAGAGATCCAGGCAAAAATATTCAGCAACCCCATAGGTAGTGTCGATGAAGTAATATTGCTACTTTATATTCCGCAGTAAGTATCGCGGGCATAACTAGCCAAATTAATGTGGGTGCACAATAGGTAGGTATACCTCTGCCAAGTCTGCCTACCCTTCGGGACATATGGCCGTGAATCGTGATTTCATGTTATGTTATCTCGGACAAAATTTTCCAGTATGAGTTTCTTAACTCCAATAGGAAAAATCTAGATACTAGCATTGTTACAAATTCCTCTTTACCGTTTCCCATTTTTTTTAAATAATAATATTGTTGACTACTTTTATGCACGTAGGTACCTCATTGGTCCTATCACTTCATTCATTTACTTAACAGACAATGGCATTGACATGGTTCAATCAGTAAAATCAATGGATATCTATAATTCAAAATACTGTCTCCAGTTTACTCTGATAGGTTCATCAGAATCGAATCGATCTTACCTACTCTCAACTTTGTGACATTTTGACATTTTCGGCGCACTTCGCGCATTTTATTCGCCGTTCGTGACTTCTAATCTTGTTCTCTTAGTTCTCTTAATCTTGTTCTTAGCGTGTCGATGGCCTGACTCTTATTGAAAGGCTTTTCAATTATTTAATTTTAAAATTTGGTCTTGTTCTGTGGCTACTGCCTAGCCCCATGGGAAAAAAGCGTGACGTTATGTATCTGCTGTTTAACTCGAAGATACCTATCTAAAGAGTTTAATTGTCAATGTTTTTGTGTTTTTCAATGTTTTTTGTCAATCGCTTCAATAAAATTGCATTTTGGTAAGCGATTATTTTGCGCATCAATGTGTATCATTATGTATCAATCACTTAAAAAAAATTGACAATTGCAATTGATCGTTTCGGGGACCCTTGAGGTTCCGGAAAAAAAAAACACGTCCTACACGTCTTTTTTTCCGAGACATCAAGGGATGAAATCATCGAAACGATGTTCTGATGCATGTGTGACTACTATATTTGCAAATTGCGCGCTGAAAACGAAAAGAAACATTAAACTAAGCAAAGCATATGTGTTTCAAAACTAGGTCTCGTTTTATTGAATAATAAAGTGTGTATCAATGGAAACTAAGCCAAGTAAACTGATACATATTAAAACACTTTTACGCAAAACGATATTTTTTTATTATTTTATTTTATTGAAAGTGTGGCAAAAACGCATCTTAGTTTATATTTACAGTTTGGCACATATTAGCATTCGAACCGGATAAAAAGTAAAGTTCATTGAACTTAAAAATATGAATTGCAAACTGCACACAACATACTTGAAAGTAGATGAACAGGTTAAAATCTTATCTTGTACTTAACCTTACTAAAATTATTTTGAACTCTAATCGGGTTAAAATTAGGTTTATTTTGGAAACTGATATAGTTTTTCTTGGTTTCCTTGTCTCGCGATGGCCAATAAAATTAATGATATAACACATTAGGTACTAAACTAAATTTTATTTTGAAGGTTAAATTGACATTCTTCTTTCTTGTCTTTTTGGTTACCAATCTAGATCATGGCACAAGTTTCAAAGATGGTTTAAAGAAAACTTGTATTAAATATGTATTTTTTGTTACTTACAAATAATGTAAGTACCTACATAGGGATACATAATTATGTATATTTACCGAGACAAATTTCGTAAAACAATGAGACAGCATAAAGACTTAGATGCTGTAAAAAATGTGAAAAATCTGTGTAATATAATTATTCATCTGTGGTAATAATTTTACAAATTACTTTAATTGTTTACATAGCGTCTACCATATTTTGAAACATGCTCTTACAAGGCTTATCTTATTCTTATATCTATTTGAATTTCACAAGTATTTGTTCAAAAGATAATGGCAAGCTAGTATAATCCAGTGCCATTACCTTTTATCCTGCCAGTCTGTTTCTGAACAAAGTAATTAGTGACGCCGCTAAGTCACGCTAAGTGCTGTGTTTAAAATTAATTAAGTTCTTTTTGTTACTAAAGATTTTTTCGGTTTTCTCAGCGTAGGGTATAAATTAACATTTGAATTATGTGAATACAGTGAGATTTCACAGTTATTGTAATTCGAATTATACGGTCTGCGGTCGGTTCGGTCGGTACAGTGTTAGCAAAATTATTGGCTGTTTTGAAAACAACATAATATTACTAAAATCACATGGTTTAGACCTACTATGTGTGTTAGAATTATGATGGAAAAACTGTAGGTATATCTTTTATTCATAAGTAAGTAATTATATTTCTCCACCGCCATAACGACACATTGACTTAAGTTTCGCATCCTACCTACTTTCTGAATCATTAGGTACTTTTGTCTCCAACCTTATTGTTTAGATTTCCGACAATTTGTTGAACTATGTTAAATAAACATTGGTTTTTATAACAATGAAAATACTAGACCGTGCTGCGTAACGTATACATATCGGAATTTGTTCTAAAATAATAACCTAGTTAGATAGGCATGTATGTTCTAGGTAACTAATAGACAACCTAAAATGGTGTAAACGTACGTAACATATTTATGCATGAAAAGCTGGAATCTGCTGACGTAAATACAAATAAATAGGCTGCCAAAAGTAAAACCTTTTTGAGAAACAAATTGCTGATGACGATGAGAAAATATTTTCCTTATCGTCGCTTATAAATCTCGAAAGATCTAAAACTCAAGTCACTTTTCAACTTACTCCTAAATAACACGGTTCTCTTTTGCGAATTTGGTAGAATCTACCAAACTTTATTTCAATTACCAAGATAATAATTTACATAAAATCTAAGCTAACAGTCTTATAATAATAATATTTACAAGTACTTATATAAAAAGGGAGAGGAGAAAGAAAGCATCATAGGACCTACCAATTTAAATCGTGTAAAAAAAAACTTGCACAAATTGGATCAATTTGGTTGAACCGTGCATAATAGCCTTTACTAACTTCCACCGATTAGAATCTTAAAGCTTATTTATTTAAATAAATAAACAACAGAGTTACTTTTTATTCTTATTGTAGATGAACAAAGTGATGATTAATTTATGACGTCTATTTACTGAAAAGTAAACATTTTCAAGCGTTATGTGTGACGATGTAGTGTAGTGGAATTTTAGTGTGAAAATAAATAAGTGATAAAAACATGAGGAACGGCGATAAAGGAGCTGATTGGGAGAAAGAGAAGCTGGATCCTAATGGATGGTAAGTTTTAAAAGATAAAGTTTATTTTAAACAGCGTTTCTTTCGACTGCTACTATTACATATTTAATCACAAACAGATATTTTATGGCAAAAAACCTTTTTTTTTTATCAAGCAAAAAAACTTGTAGCAAAAAAAGTTACAAAATAATATATGTTAGTAAAACATTAACACAGAAACAATTTGCGACATCACTGCTGCAAGGTGACAGGCCCTGCCGATACCTTGCAGCAGCAGCAGCTGTGGCTCTGTGGCTCACAAACGCACAATCGCACAATCTAGTCAGTCTGCTTGCTACTATAGACAAGAAGATGTTGGTGCTGCCCGCACCGCACCCAACTTTATTACGAGGGTATTAAAAATGACTAGCGAAATGTGGGTGTACTGAAGGTACACCTCTGCCTAACCCTTTGAGGATTACAAGCGTGATGTTATGTTACTCACGTTAGATATCTTATTTCTGGTAGGATTTCGGAAGTCTGTGGCAAAAAACGAAAATTCTAAACCAAAGACACCGACTTCCAAAATTAAAATTACTTTTCACTCTGTGTTGATTTTTTTGGGAAGACGGTTGTTTTTTTTATGTAAAAAAGGTTTTTCCATTTTTTTTTAGTGTTGTTTCAGGTTATCGATAGGATCTCCCTCGTCCTAAACAAACTAAACAAGTAGGGGTATAGGCGTAGTTGATTACGTACCACGTGATCACGTCATCTTTTCATATCTACTCACGACAATGTTTCCCCATGCTGGCTTTTCTTGAATTGATTAAGTTTTCATCATTAAATTCTGCCCTTATATTATGCACAAGTACGTACTAATTTTGCACTTGGACGTATCGGTTTTATTTACAAAATCGTTCCTTGCTACTGACGTCCATACCGTCACGAGTTCACGACGTTCGTCTTTTGTATCGTTGTGACGTCGATATCTCATTGAGTGACTTGCCCAAGCTATAACAGCAGTTCAGCCATTAATATTAGATAAAGATGCCAAATTGATAAGCCAACATTTTGATAAACCAATATGACAAGGATGAAAATTATCAAATGACTAGTAGAATCGCAGGTCTAGAAACCTTCGCGAACATCTATTTATTTACCTTTAACTTTCCCAAATAACACAATTAGAGCTAAAATGTGCCTACTCAATAAAAACTACCACTAACAAACAAAAACAAAGTAAGTATCCTAACTAATAATAATTTTATACTTACTAAACTAATTTAAATTTTTATTTTATTTTTAATAATTTTATTTTTAATTACTTAAATTTTTAATTTTTATAAATGCGAAAGTGAGTTTGTTTGTTTGTTACGCTTTCACGCTAAAACGGTTAAACAGATTTGGATGAACTTTGGCACATGGGCAGACCAGGACCTGCCCCTCAATTACGCAATGCACGATCAATTTTAAATTGAAACCAATTGAAAAAGATTGCCAGTCCATTGCTTCATAAGTTCGACAAAAAAAATTGGCAGATTTTTTTTGTCGAACTTATGAAGTGCTGGATTAGGACATAGGATAATTTTTATTCGGATATTGCCACAGGATTGAAACTTAGGCGCTTATAAATTTTCAATGCACTTCAGTTATCTGTGCCACTGATCCCTACCTACCGTGAACCTCAGCAGGCTGCAGTTAAATTATAACGGATGTAAAAACAACTTGTTCTTCATTTTTAAGGTTCCGTACGTACGAATGAAAAAAAATGAAACCGTTAGAGTTATAGGATCATTCGTGTTCGTGTGTCTGTCAGTCCGTCATAGCCAATTGGTTCCGAATCTAGAAATGTTGTACACAAGAAAGTTTATGGGCTTAACCCAAACACGAACTTGTAACGTAAATAAATGAATTTTGAATATGAGGGTCATTTTTGAGAGGAGAAGAAGTTTATTTTTATAAGTTATGTGAACTGTACTGCGTGACATGTCAAATGAAACCTATATAATTTTTAATTTCCTAGTTTTATAGTTATTTAAGAAAATAGATGATTGACCATTACCTCCATAACTCAGAAACTAACCCAAAAATTTTGAAAAACATACAGAAAATGGTTCTATAACAGGAAATAAGAAGTCTATGGTTTTAAAATAACATGGCAAATCTCTCAACATTGTGCGTACAAACTTACATTGCAGTTGGAATGTATGAGAGAACATGTTTTCTAACTACAATGTTAAGTTTGTTCTTGGGATAAATTCATCCCAACTATGGAACCCTTCATTGTGCGTGGTCCGACACGCAATTCGCCGGTTTTTTTTGTTTTTTTGTGTGGTGAATCGTACCATAACCTTCTGGTTAACCGGTTACGCAGACATTGAAAGTCAAGGGACCTAGCAATAATTTTTGCTCAATGCTACTTAGTTTGATGTAAGAATACGTAACTAACAGCTATGTATAACATAATAGAAATAATTATGAAATTAACTAACCGTATAGTCGCCGGCACGTAGCTTGGCAAGGTTTTGGCGGAGTTTGCGGATACAGTACAATAAGTACAACAAAAAAAAATAACTTAACATTGTAGTTGATAAATATGTTCTCCCATAAACAACTGAAAATGTAATTTACTGCGCACACTATTGAGAGATTTACCATGTTATTTGAAGACCATAGACTTCATATAGGTTTCCTGCTGATCTTTGAGTAAAGAACCATTCTCTCTATTTTTTTTGGAATTTTGAGTGGTCAATTTTCATTTATTTTCTTAAATATCTTCAAAAGTATTTATTTTAAGACTATAAAAATAATCCTTATATCAAGCCCTTTAATTTGATATTTTACACGGTACAGTTTACAATTCTGTATTTTATTATTTGCCCTCAAAGATACCTCCGTATTCAACATTCATTTATGCAGGAGCTAACAGCTGTGACATGCAGGAATATTTTGTACCTACTTTATTACACTAGTGAGTAGCTGAATGGCAATTTGTTTTATTTTTTACGGCATAATTGAGACATCCAGAACCTAATATAGTCTAATCGTGTAACTCCGTGTAAAACAGTCACAATCACGAATTCCCTAGAATTAATTTTTAGGGAACCGTACCTGAAGCTGAAGTGTGCCAAACGGAACCCTATTACTAAGCCTTCGTTGTACGTCCGTCCGTCTGTCTGTCAGTGGGCTGTATCTCATGAACCGTAATAGGTAGACAGTTGAAAATTTCACAGATTGTGTATTTCTATTGTCGCCCTTTTTAATTTCCATACAAGAAACGTGTTTTTTTGGCGTTTTTTGCTCGGCGTACCCTTCGTGTAGTACGAGTCCGAGTTTAGCTGGTTTTTTTTTCAAACATGTCAACTAGTGCAACAAAAATTAATAAAAATTTAATAATTTACGGGGGAACCCCCTTTTTAATTTCCATACAAGAAACGTGTTTTTCGGCGTTTTTTGCTCGGCGTTCCCCTCGTGTACGAGTCCGACTTGCACTTGGCTGGTTTATTTTTCAAACATGTCAACTAGTGAAGCAATAGACGGAATAATTATGTAGGTTGTTGCTGACAAAATGAAGGGAATTGTGATTGTAATGCAAGTAAGTGAGTTACGAAATCGGAGTGCTGGGCTGGGATAGCACGTGTTACGTAGAAAAACAGTAGTAACTATAAGTGTAAAAGATCAAAGTCAAAGATACCATCTAAATCAAAATAAATAACAGTAGCAGGACGCACAAGACTCACACACAATGTAAACGATAATGATAAAATAATCAATACGCGTCTGTTATCTATCAATAAGTGGCTGTCTTTGTTATCTGACTGTGGACACAGAATCTGTGTAGATCTGAACTCGTGTTTAATTTCATCTTTATCGGAAAAATACCTACTGCTGTTGAGCGACTGAGGTTGAATGACATGAGCCAGGAAAATGTAATTAAATGAAATATGCTGATGCCATCGATCGTGGTGAAAATACTACCTCAGAGCAAATAAAAGACCAAGACATTGTGCCGCGAACAATCAGTGAAGCATGCCAAAAGTACACCTCCGCTCTGTTCTTACACGCTCACACACACACACATTTACAACCATTTACAATCAAACTACACCTCACTAAGTGCAAGCATGTTTACGAAACCGGCCTCACGTCACTGTTGACAGCGCTAAGTTTTGGTTTTTTATTTGGTCTGTGACTCTTCTAGACCATCAACAACAAACATAATTATCACAAAAAAAAATGAATGAGTTACGAGTATGTTCTATAGCGAGTTGGTAGGTACTTCATCCTCAAAGAGGACCAGTATTAAGCGCAGGCCACACCGCCAGCTTAGCGGGCGGAGCAGGCGAAGCGAACGAAGGAAACTATACAAACTACCTACGCGAAATATTGTAGCTCGCTGTGTGAACCGAAGTATGTAAAGAGGTGAAACGTTCGCCCGCTCCGCCCGCTAAGCTGGCGGTGTGGCCTGCGCTTTAAGATCACTCGTAAGAAAGAAAATTAGATGTGAATTAATAAAATATCCGAAAACATCGAATTGAGAGGCAGTCGGCCTTTTTTAACGCCTGATAAAATTATCATAGCAGCGTATAAAAAATATTGCTCTTGTAGTTATCGAAGGCGCAATTATGTTTGATATTATAAACGGTCAGGCGCTGCGGTACTAACCTCGCTTAGGGCTAGGTGATAAGTCCAAAAGGAGAAGTCGATAAATGTGAAATTCTTCCTGAAGTAAGGCAAACAACATTTGAAGAAAGCTTACCATAACAAATTTAAACCTTCACAGGTCACACAAATTAAGAGAATTTTTTACACAATGGTCCATTGTACTTCGTCACTGTTTTATAATATTTGTACAATTTGATTAATCGAAAAGATAACTTGTGAATTCTTCTTAGTTGTTATCATAATTATAATTGTGCAATATTGTTCTGATAAGCCAGATCTTCTACAGGATTCAGCTTCTCTTACCATAATTATCATACTCGGCTACTCGCTATAAGGCTAATTAGCCCATTACACGAAGACGCACCCCACTCTTCTTCCTAATCGCATAAATAATGGCACTCATGTCATGGCACTAATACAATTAAGTGATTGTTACGGCCCCGCCGCCGCCAGGTGGCGCACGGCGTGATTGTTTCGGCCCTGCTGCCGCCAGGTGGCGCACGGCGGGACTTACTGTATGCCTGGGCTGCCGCTGCGCCAGTCTGTGCAGTCTTCTCTTTGAAAAAAGAAGTCTACAGAGATCAGATTATTCAGAAAAATAAAACAGATTCATCTAATACCAGTATTTTCGAAGATTCTCAGCGGCAACAGCCGGACCAGATGATTATTCACCAGTCATTAACCTTTAGTTACCGTTAGCCATTTATTCCAATTTCTGATTCATTCTAATTAAATAAATCAGAAATGGGAAATGATCGGAAATCTGAAAATTTGAGAGAAAATACCCCAGTATACATTTAAATAGACACAAGACACTTATTTCCTCTGGCTCTATATCTAATTATTCTCATTGGCGGATACAGGGGGGGGGGGTTTTATTAGTGTTTCGTACCAAAATGGTAAAAAGGAACCCTTGTGGTGCGTGTGACTCAGTCTATCTGTCCGTCTGTCTGTCACAGCTGGATATCTCAAGAACTACTAATGTATCAATTTGGAATAGTTTATGATGACGTTTGCCCAATTATTTTGCATATAAGAAAAAAATAAAAATATATTCGAATGTAGGGCATGCGGGGTATCATAATTATATTATGAAAAAGCGCGAGAGTTCTCAAACAGATAGTTATCGCCTTTAGACAAAAAAAAAAAAAATACCGCCGCACGGGGATTTTTCTATGTAGGTACCTAATAGAAGTTTATGTAAAGAATACAGAAAAAATATAACGATGCCATACTTTCTGGTTGCTGAAAACACGTTACGACTGAAAACACAAAAATCTCTATTTCCTGTCAAACATTGTATCGAACATTGGTAGAAAATAGAGATTTCAACATGATTTTAAATGAATGTTTCGCCAGTGCAAACGCACAGTTACGTACGACTGCCAAAGATCTACTCTACAAATGACAGCCGGCCCCCCAATTACGCAATGCACGATCAATTTTAAATTGAAACCAATTGAAAAAGATTGCCAGTCCATTGCTTCATAAGTTCGACAAAAAAAATTGAGCAGCAGGCGTAGCATGAGCACCGCTTTGTCGACGGAAGAGAAGACAAAAATGACGTTCCGTGTAGACAGTACGACGACAGCAAAGTAGAAAGAGGTAACTGCACTTTTTACGAAATTCACTCTTTAATATAATTCGACTCAGAATTCTTTGTTTTGTCATAGGATGTTTTTACTGTTTGATTGTCAATTTTTACTGATATTAAGTCACGTTAAACACAACTACGTACAGCTTTTTTTTTCAGTGTGTCGAAGTACCGTGTTTTGGAACAAATAACATTACAGTAATATTGGCCTTAACCATTTCCTTGGTAATATTAACTAAATGATGTAAAATAGGAGAAGATAGCTTTCTTCTTCTATTAGTTATCACAGTTTTGCATTTAAAACGCTGTTCTGTAAATTATGATTTTGCAGATAACCCTGTATACTTTGTGACCGTCGAGTAGAATATTTCACTACCATAGACAACTGTCAGTCGTCAGAGTGATTTTGACAATTTGGTATAGAAAACTTTCTTCTGAAATAGTCTACATATAAAATGACCTAGACAAAGATAGTTAGAAACGAAAGACAAAGTGACAGATTGAAGAAAGATTTCTACGATGCAATGTCAAAAATGAAGAAAGGAAATGTCACTTTGTATAGAAACAGCTGTGTCTACTCTTCGTTGACATAGAAAGCGCATGCTACGCGTGCTGATGTTTTTTGTCGTACTTATGAAGCAATGGACTGGCAATCTTTTTCAATTGGTTCGATTTAAAATTGATCGTGCATTACGTAATTAGAGTGCTGGACCAACGGCTTAATCATGGGCTTAACGTGCTTTCTGATGAGGCACGGAGGAGTCTCGAGGAAGAATGTCCTATCTTTTGTCTTTTCAAAAACCCTATTTGGCTGAACTCTCCCTAGTTGAGTCATGCCGAGCTGTGACTGACCCATAGGTACAGGGTCCAAATCTCATCACGTGCAAGTTCCAATAGATGATGAATAATGACGTCACATAATTGATTGATATATTAAGCTGCACAAACGTCACTCAACAATTTGTGTGATGTGATCATGTGACTTGATAATTATGACCTTTATTATCTGTGAACTCATTATCGAATCGTGTCTGTGGGTTAGTGCAGTGGACTTCCTGAATTGCATCTGTTTGATGAATTGGAATGGTACATCCTGGATGCGTCTTTGGGCTAGTGGTCACACGAACCCAGGACCTCATGCTCAGTCGTAGTGATTACTGAGCATGAGGTCTTGGGTTCGATTCCCAGGTCGGGCAAAGTGTTATTGGGTTTTTCTTCAGGATTAGCCCGCGGAGTCTGGATATGTGCCGGTTGATGGCAATATTGGTAATAGGGTCACCCCTTTATTGCAATCAATCTGCCTAGCCTTTTCCCAACTAAGTATTTTCATATAGGTAAGGTGTAATAAAACATGCTGTCTTTTTCCCCCTATTTTTAACAACGCTGCCATAGGGCCAGGGCTGGATTTAAGGCGGAGCAACAGGGGCCCTCCACAATATCATTTTTTTTAGATAAAAAAATTACGTTAGGAAGGAACCATTTTTAAATTTCGTTTCATGTCCTGGGTTGATGGTCTTAAAAGTGATACGTTGAAATACTTTGATACCGAAAACCGAATCAAATAAATTTTTCGATGTAAAAACGCATTTTATATTTTAAAACGTACGACGACGGCGCCGCGGCGACGCGAACTCCATCTCCAACGAAATTTCCCAACAAGTTGGGATCGTCTTCGTATGTCGTCGGCACTATACGCACTTATACCTACGTACGATTAATTCGCATCGCGTGAAAGACTACATGCTTGCGTTCTCGATTTTGATTTTTTTATCATTTAGAAGAAAGGACGCGCCGCTGCGCGCGCTTTTGCGGAAGAACTGATCAAAACATACAAAAACGACTTGGAACCAAGACTTGGTAATTAATTGGTCTAAATTGATGGTTTTGTATAAAAACAATTATCAAAAAGATCAATCTAAGGAGATTTCTACTACCAACCAAATACTTGAAAACCAAAATTTCAGAGCGTTGCGCGAATTACGTTGAGAATGTACACCTACTTGGTGTTGATGGTGTCGAAGTGCACTGGAGAAGCTCATTTTCGAATATAAAAAGGATAAAAAATAGACTACACTAACACAGAACCGCCTAAGTTATCCCTTCTAAGTATTTACTCCGGATTTCACCGAAATCATCAATAATTTTTCGTCGCAAAAAGGTCGCAAGTTCCATTTCCCTTACATTTATCTTTATTTTCTTTTGTGTACTTACCAATTTTTCGTATTATGTATAAATGATTGAAAACTGTGATTTTTTTTATACGTCTGTTCCAAAAAAAAATCCGGTCCTCCACTTCTAGGTTGCCCCAGGGCCTCCACACATTAAAATCCGGCCCTGCATAAGGCTTAGGGTCGTTACACTATAAATAAATAAAGCTCGATATCACAAACATCACAATGACTATCCAGGAGTTAGTGATAAGGGGTCAGGGACACCGCACCCAGCTGCTCATGTTATCGTATTTTTTTTTTATTGTAGCCGTGGTATTTCAATAATGAGGAGTTTTATTGATGTGCACCTTTTCGCCAACCGGCAGATGGCGCAGAGGCGTTTATCTGTTCTTTCAAGACCATGGTCAGTAAAGCTGTCAATTTGCACTCTACGTTTAACAAGGCCTAGGTACAGTTAATCGCACATGTGTGGTAATAATTTGACATTGACGGCATCTTTAGGTCGTAGCGGTAAGGGTGATTTTCGTTGTAAAACTGATGTACGGTTTACAGTACGTATTCATAGTGGTTTCCACTCTTGCTGGCTTTACTATCCACGGGTATTCCAGAGGTTTTCAAATGTAGGTAAGTACTGCGAAGTGCGAGGTGTGTGGACACAATAAATAATCAACAAAAAATGAGTAGGTACGTACATAATAGTAAGTTTATTGCGATCGTGCAATAAAAACTAGAGCACAACGTTACAACAGCAATAGATTGTTGTTAAAATAAAACTATTGTTCATTCCTCCTTCATACATCTATGTAGTAAAAGGCAAGCACATTCTTAAATGCAAGTTGTCAATGTTGTAATTTCATCTTACATGCTGTAATTTCATAATCAATTACGGTACAAGTAAAATCAAGCATATTTTTTTTTACAAATTTGAGTTTTGACGCTACTGATTTTTACCCGACTGCGGCGAAGCCAAAAAAGGGGGGGGGTATTAAGTTACCCTTTTAATTTAACCCAATTGGCATTAACTAAAAACTGTTGTTTCGCGACTTCGAACATAAAATATAGCACACTTGGGCTTTTCATTTTTGAAAGAATTTTCGCAATCGCATCAGTAGTTTCGAAGGTACACCCCTACATAACCTCACAAATTTTACCTCTTTATAATAATTATTATTATCATAGTAAGTATAGATAAGTTTTCTTTAAACTATTCTGAAACGTTTGCCACTAAATAATTTCATCAGTTCGAGGTCATTTTCAAATGAATTTCTCTAATAAGTGCTCAATCGTTGGGCGCCCGACAATGTCGGCTTGCGTTATCTGAACCAACAAGGCTCAGTTCGAAACTAACCGATTAGCTTATTAAACGTCCGCCAAGTTATTATTAATAAACATTTTAACATGACAATAATAATTATAACAATCATTTAGAAAAAAAAATGTGACAATTTGAAAATAGAGGTGGGAAAAGTGTGTCTGAAAAAAGTGTGTTTTTGTTTTGTTTGTTAATGAGTAAAGTGGTATTAGTGAAAAGCAGTCAATAATAAAGAATTACGAGTGATATTTGTTAATTAACTTTCTCGTTGATTTGTTAAAAGTTATTCTGTTCCGTATTTGCTTGTGGATATTTTAAATAATACGATATTAATTGTTTGTTTTTAATGTGTTAACTGTGCTATTGTGGACCATAAACAATTATCTTATGTGATAATTCCTGTCTGGGTAAAAACTAAGAATGCGTATGAAAAAGACGTTTCTGATATTCGACAAAGATTTTGAACATGATGATGAACAGGAACCTCTGCTAAATGACGATGACGACGATATTAACGAGAACTGGCAAGTTTTTCTTTTAGTTTTAAACAATATTTTATTGAACTTAATTCGGTAGCAGTAGTTCGATATTTTATTTTCAAGTTGGAGCTGTCTTGATTGTAAAACATATTGTTAAAAGAAAGTAGTTGATGAAGAGTTTCCATCATAAGCGATGGCAAGAAAATTGTACACAAACATGTCATGTTGAGTAGGTATAATTATACGTATAGTGTAGGAGGAGCAGTGGTGGCCCAGTGGTAACGGCCCCGACTTACGAGTTTGTAGGTCGTGGGTTCGAAATCGAACACAATCAGGCGCTTTACTTTGTGTAAATAATTTCATCACCACTGCTCTCAAAACGGTGAAGGAAAACATCGTGAGGAAACCAGAATGTCTTACTTAGAACCAAAAATTCGAAGACTGCATGTGACATCTACCAACCCGCACTTGGCCCGCGTGGTAGATTACAGCCCACTCCCTCTCACAGAGAGGAGGCCTATGTCCCAGCAATGGGAACATTATAGACTGAATATGATGATGATGATGACACCGCTTGTTTCTACGTAAATCTAAACTAAAGAGCTGATGACACAATAAAAAAAAAAGAAGTAAACAAGTCGTAGATTTAAATAAACTTCATGTTTTGCTTGAGTGAGTCTGCAATAGCTCTAACTAAGCGTGGCATGGTAGCATGTCGCAAATCATTGCAATCAGCGGCCAAACCTATCTAGACTCTAGCGGATGAAACAAGGTTTCATGGTTGAAATTGCCTGATAGACTGATTATAACTCGGCTTATATCTTTGAGCAAGGCGTCGTCAGCCGATGACCCAGGGGGGGGGGGGGGCGGGGAGGTGATAAAGAGGATGGGAAAAGTATGATTTGTAGGTACAGTCAAGAGTCATTTGATTTTTGACAAATCAGTTTCAACTCGGTTCAATTTTCAATGTGTGGATTGGAAACGGACCGGGACGTTTTTCCCAAAACTATTCAGAACTGTAGAGCTCAAACCTATTATGTATTATGACTCAGCCTACCACCAGCACATAGATACGAATTACGTCCCCGGACTCCGGATTAGACTCCTTTTAGGAGATATGGAACTTTAAAAGACCAAATAAATGTCGTCCAAATTAACAAAATTGGATTTATAGATATATGTAGTTTCTATACATTAAAATGCCTTGTATTTGAGTAATTTGTTTTGGATCTAGGGGGGGCAGCTGCCCCCCTCTGCCCCCCTTGGCGACGCCCATGTCTTTGAGGAACGGTGGCCCAGTGGTTTCGATTTCGACTAGAGTTGCAACGGATAGTGTTTTGGCCGGATACCGGATGACGGATAACCGGTGACTGCCGAAGCCGGATAGCCGGATATCCGGTCGAAGCGTACGTCATGCATGTTAAAGAAATACTTTTTTCCGGAGCTGATTTGGTATATGAGAATAAACGAATTCGCATAATATCTTTAAAGGCCGAAAAATTGTTTTCATACATCACAATTTGTCTTTAGTAGATTTCAAAATAAATAATAAATATAATTAGCTACCTTACGTGCTTACAAACTAAAAATGTATTTTTTCAGGTTGGTTTTCGAAATTAGTACAGTACGACACAACTTAAGATGTAGCATCGGCAAAATTCGTAAAACCGATCAACATCCGAACTGAGTGCGCCTCCAAAATCACCAATCTTTATTACTGCTTTAGGTGAAAATTATCTTTCGAAAACGCAATAACTTGTAAAGTCTTATAGCCAAATACATTTGTAAAATTGAAATGAATGAATGAAAATTTTCAAATCTATGCTACATCTAAGTTGTGTCGTAGGTACTGTACAGTACCTATTACTTATTTACATTTTTCTGATCTCTTTGTTTACATTTTCATCACATACTTACTATATTAAACACAATAAGGTCCAAATATTATAGATAAATAAATCTACGCATAATCTATACGTATCTACATCGTGCAACAATCTGTGGCGCCGCAGTTGCTGTCAAGTCAACGCCAAAAATCCCAGTTGCAGCGATGTCTCCCTGTAAGCAATAAAGAAATTGCATGTCTGTAACATTTTATGAATTAATCAACGTATTATTTAGATTCAAATCAGCAGTAAAATATCTGGTTTACCTTATGACGAGGGCTAAAGTAAAGTATTTTGAATTAGGGATCAAACAAAGTTGTGTCTTCGTAGATTTTTTTAGTGGTATCATCTTCAGCCTTTCCAAATAAATGGTATGGTATTTTATGATACTTTCTGATCCAAATTCAAGTTCTCTTAATGAAACAGTGTCTTTCATAGCTTCTAGGACTTCTTAGACAAGTAAAGTAATCCGACTGTGTTCTGTAATTGGCACGGTGTAAAGAATAAAGATCATTCTATTCTATTCATCATTCGAAGCAGTGGAGGCCCAGTGACTTCCGGAAGGTGGTCCGTAGCCGACTGCAGGGAGCAGCAGCAGAAGACGTGTCGTCGCGACACTAAGTGTTATGATGTATATAGACTGTGGTATTTCTATGAAATACCTTCCGTAGCTATCGACACACATCGCGACGTCACGTTGCCTGCGGCTGCTGCCTGCAGTCGGCTACGGGCCCGTACCGATTATGTGTAATCTTAATTCATTTATATTAAACTAGCTGCGCCCCGCGGTTTCACGCGCATAAGTCTCGATTCCGTAGGAATATCGGGATAAAAAGTACCCTATGTCCTAGCCCAGGTCATGGTCTACACATGTGCCAAATTTCATCTAAATCCGTTTAGCCGTTTTAGCGCGAAAGCGTATCAAACAAACATACAAACAATTTAATATTTTCTCTTTGAAAATCTTCTTCAGAAATTCATCATTATTCGTTTCAAGAATATGGTCATAGATAATTTCGTTTGACCCGAAGGCAAACCTCTAGACACTGAACTATGTTATGTACCTACCAGTTGCAAATTTACCTACAAATTATTACTTTGTACCGTGTACCTACTTAAATGTGCTAAACTTACAAATTGGAATGGTTGGTAATGGTATTCACTCATTTAAAATATTTCCACTGAAACGTAAACAATTAACGCAATAACGAGTTCTATCGAAGAGAATGAACTACCTTCTTCTGATAAAGTTAATCAAATTATTCAAAATGCAAGTAAACATGTTTGTGAGACGTTTTCTGTAGAATCAGTTCACAACAGAGCTCATGTTGATACGGTGATTACAGAGCCTGATGATAGCTAGGTATCATGATAAAAAGCTCAACTGAAGTCCAAAATCAATCGAATCCCGAAATACAACTGCATATAATAGCTTCTATCTATCATCATCAACATTATTGCTCCACAAGGTCATCGGCCCACCTTGTGGCCGTCCAAAGCTACGCCTTCTGGTACGCAGTCGCCACTCCAGAAATTTTTGGCCTCATCTGCAATGCAATCTGTTCTGCAAGCAATGTGCCCTACCCACTGCCACTTAAATTTGGCAATTCTTCGGGCTACGTCGATTACCTTGGCTCTCCTACGGATCTCTTTATTTCTGATTCGATTACGTGGAGAAAGTCCAAGCATAGTCCTCTCCATTACCCTTTAGGTGAATTTTAGCCTTCTAATAAGGTCCATTGTGAGCGACCACGTTTCAGTGCCATAGGTCATCACTGGCAACACGCACTGGTCAAAGACTTTCGTCTTGAGACACTGCGGTATGAGGAACGAGAAGATATTGCGTAGCTTCCCGAACGCTGCCCAGCCGAGCCTCCTATCTATAGACAACACCATGATTTATGACCACAAAGCCCTCATGGCTAGGTTGCGATTCCAGTAGCCAAGCCTTTATGATTTTTGCCATGCGATTCAATCTTGAGGACTCCCGAATAACCTTGAACGTGATGTTTGTTCCCAGGGCCCAGCCTCTTCCCAAGGCCAGTTTGCAGCAACTCAACATAGTCAGGCGAGTGTATCATCAAGAAACCCTCAATAAAGATGCAGACTATCAATTACCTGACAAGCCGCGTAAGTTTCTTTTACTATGTCTCCTCTCGGTTCTGTGCCAACCATAGAAATATAATTTTATCATCTTATTATATTTAAATAGTTTTTTCTTTATAATTTTTTCAGGAACTCCCAAAAATTTTAATACAATAATAAATGGGAGAATCGATAATTTTCCGATTTAGTCAGTCACTAGCGTATAATTATGTAAAATAAATGACAGCACAATGAGAGCGATCGATGTTTTCGTGTGAGTGAGTTGTACGATGCATGATAAATGCACGCTGTGTTTGATGGGATAAGGTTTCTAATTGTCCGTTATCCTTGTTCACAGTGAGCCAGCAATGCAAAAAAATTGTAAGGGATTGTGGTTTTGGCGAATGCCTGCTGAATTCGATCCCATTGATGCGATGGCTACCAAAGTACAGTTTTCAGAAAAATATTGTTGGCGACCTGGTGTCAGGCGCCACCACGGCCGTCATGCACATACCACAAGGTAAGGGACAAAACGAAGTGCTAATGACCATAAAGCTGTTCTAAATGTGGTTCTGTTCAACCTTTTAGACTTGACCATGGCAAGGACCAAATCTTCGAGCCTTTTCATACCATAGATTTAATTTTACTCAATAGGGCAGAACAATCCAACTTCCTACCTTATCGGAAATTGTTACCTATAGACTGGTAGTACCTTTATTTGTCTTTTTTTTTTGTTTTTGGAGTAAACCTTCAAAAGGCGCCCAGGTTTACCTCTCAAAATACCAATACGGAACCTGCTCTATGTAGCGCCTGTTAGGGCACATCTCTGGGAAGACTGTAAAGGGGTCTCCCCGAAACCTAACTGTGCAAGTATGCAAGGCAGCACGTGACCACTGTGCGCCGTCATCCCTGAGGTCACTCAGTGGGCAGACAGACAGAGTCCCCACTCTGACCGCCCGTGAATGTCCGTGATCCCTAGACTGGTAGGACATACCTCAAATTCTAAATATGTGAAATATATCACTTAGTCATTATCAATTAGTGGCTTCCATGGAGAAGATCCGGTAAAAACCTCCGCGGTTACTCTTTAAATAATTAACTTTTACAATCTTTTCAAATTACAGTCTTAGCATATAAATATGGGAGGGCAGTGTAGAACTGTCAACAAGGCCTCACCGTACGAACACTTTAAGTCAAATCTCTTTTAGTAAAAAAAATCTTCCATAATATGTATCAACGACATGAATGTTTCCAGGTATGGCCTACGCGCTCCTAGCAGAAGTACCACCTATAGTGGGACTGTACATGGCATTCTTCCCGGTCCTCATCTACGTCATACTCGGAACTTCTCCACACGTGTCCATGGGCACCTTCGCTGTAGCCTGTCTCATGGCTGGAAAGGTAAATATCAGTTTTTTTTGCCACTTAAGGCGAACAACGGTATAGGGTAGACTCCTTTAAAAAAATATTATCTTGTGACTGAGAAGCAGATAAGAATAACGGCTAATAAGGACCCTTGGTAAGTGTGTCTAGAATTTTCTAAAACCTTTTATAAAGATTCATGAGACACGAAGCCACAAAATTCGATTCGATAAAGAAAAGCGGCCACATTCCTCTATTTAGATTGTATGTAGTTGATTTGTGTCTCAACGAAGCAAGTAGTAAAATCATTCCCTAAAAACATGATTACCAGTTTTCATCCAGTTAGGGATTGATTTTCGAGATTACTTAACTACACGTAATTCTAAATTATTTGTCAAGTTACATATTAATTGAACCGCGCGCTAAGGTTTGCTAAACCAAATGAGGAAATGCTCATTCTAGTCCTGCTCGATCACATTCGCTAGGTGTAAACGGGCCGTGAGCCTTCGTTCGTTGTGCTATCTTTGTTCGGTATGGAATATTCATCTGAATGCTCGCTCGCTTGGTGTAAAGTGTAAACGGCGCGACTTGCAATAGGCTCTGTTTTTTTATTGAAGGCACAGAGCTGTCCTATTCTGGAACATTGTTAGAGCCTTAGAGCTGAGCCTAATCGTAACACATAATTATTTATCTGTTTTTTTTCAGGTGGTAACACAATATGCGACGCCTACAGATGTACCAGTTACCAATGAGACTGTTTTGTCAGGTATGTGGCCTTTCAATTCATTGATTTAGTGCGGATTTCACCAATGAAATTGAACGCTTTCAGCACATCTAAACGCGTTCAAGAGCTGTCAGTGTACAATATTCCATAACGATTTTGACACTGACAGCTCTTGAACGCGGTTTAGAAATGCTGATCGCGTTCAGTTTCATTGGTGAAATCAGCCCTTTTGATGCCTGTTCTGACTAGATTCGAAATTAAATACAGTCAGTATAATACATGATAAGCCCGATGTCAGTTTGCCGTTTTATAGCAATTTCCTACAAATACCTATGAATGACAGTTGTGATTTAAATTGGAAGTCAATTTGCTTGACAATTAATTTCCCTGACTTTCTAACACCCTGTTATTTACCGAAGGCAGCGCCGGCCATGGGATAGAGCGAGAGGAGCGAGCCGTCACTCTAGGCGTCAGATGGCAAGGGCCGCCAAAAATAAATTTTCATTTTCCATCTCAAATAAATTTTTGATGACGCCTTTTGAGAAGCTCGGGAGCAGTGTTGCCAGATCAGACTTTTGAAGTTAAAACTTCTTTAGTCGCGTTGAGCACTTTTGGGTGAACAAAAATCATGGAACTCACGTCATCGTCACCAAAGGCTATATTGTAGCCATAAAGCATATGTATCGAACGAAAGACATCAACGCGTGAATCAAAAAGTTACTTAGTTTTCACTTCTATCGGCAGTCCCCAAAGAACGTCCGATGATTTTTTTTTAATCCGTAAGGTGACGCTGAAACCCATAGATTTTTAAAACGAAATCTGACTGTTTTTAGCGGCTTACGGCCTTGAACCAAGTCCGTAAACTGTGTTTAAATTCGATAAGTGTTGATATTTGCAATAAAAGTTGTTTAAAAAAAATTGGGAATGATAATTAGATAGATACTAGATAGAATACTCTTTATTGTGTACACGGTGTACACCATAAAAATTCGAAATTTTACATAGTGTGACACAATGGGCGGTCATATTGCTAAAAGCGATATTTTACAGACAACCTTTGTATGGATTAATTTACCATGTAACCGAAGTAGAATTTACGTGAAGCGTAAGCGTCGATCAAAAGGCGCCGAAAGACAATCTCGCTCTACCCTGATCAAGAGCTAGGGCCGGCGCTGCCCGTAGGGTTAAACAAAACACCCACATGATGATGTGAACGATACACCCACATGAAGATGATGTGGCTAGAAAGGGGGTGAATACTGGGATGCCGGCTGATGGAGATGTCTGGAAAAATACATATTGCGCCGACCCTTTTATATGGTATAACGACATAAGGACGGAGGTTCAGGTGCGAGCCTGCTACCAGTTACTACGACACTGGGTTTATTGGCATAAGGGCCTTTACAAACTGGCGATTTGCGAACGTGTGAAATCGCGGAGTACACATTGAGTAGTCGCGGCTAGCTCGCTTCGCAGTCGCGCAGAGCGCGCTCACAAATCGCAGGCCGCTGGAAACACGCTGGCAAATTGTCATTGTGATAACGCTCTAAATACTTAAGACCTTGCAATATATTTTTTTTTTAAAAAGGCATAATGTAAGATGGCAACACTGACGCTGATTTTCAGCAGCAGCCCACGATTGCCATACGCTCGAATACGTTTAACAATTTTATATTATTTATAAACATGAAAATAATGGCCGCGAATCATATTTAGATCATCATAAAACCTGATACTGACCTGAAAATTACAAAAAACGTAAGATGTTTTTCGTGGGCTTTCGGCTTTTTTTTTGGGTTGGAAATCGTCAAATTTTCCGTTTTGTTTTTCAGTTGCCGCATTAGTACCAGGGGCAGGGGATCCTGTGCAGTACACGCCTTTACAAGTGTTAAGTGCAGTGTGCTTGTGCGTGGGAATATTTCAGGTAACTATTATTTTTAACCATCTTCAAAAAAAGGAGGAGGTTCTCAGTTCGTCGAAATCTTTAATAAAAAATGTTTTTTCCTCTATAAGTCCGTCATTTATGGACCGACTTCGAAAATTCTTTTTTCATTTGGTAGAGAAAGCTTGCGCGGTGGTTCTATATAAATTTTATTAAGTTTGTTTTGGTAGTTTTTGAGTTAGCTATACAATAATACGTATATTTCCCACCTAGTCTATGTGGATGATGTTCTAATAACTCTCACACTCACTCTGTCTCTGTCACTGTAAATAACAGTGACGGGAAGGTTATTGATATTTGTTAGCAAGTTTTTTTTTTTTTAATATAATTTGTGTGGTGTTGTTACCACAACAAAAAGTGAAAATTAAAACTTAAAAAAAAAACACTACAAAGTTAAAAATATCTTTAATTTTGGTTGTTCTTTTTGTGAAAAAATGTTTTTATGTTACAAGCTGGTGTTTCCTTAGCTTTTCAGGATTAATGTACCTTTGGTATTTGTTTGACAAAAATTTTGAACGGGAGAGGTAGTTTTGAAATAAATAATGATTAAGGCGCCATTTCCACGAGCGAGAGAATCGCAGCGATAGTATCCCGCCGCAATGACATCGCCGTGTGAAGATTGCTCCATACAGTTTCTACAGAATTTGATGTCACGGTGTCGCCCGTGCAGATGGTGCCTAACTTAGATGAGTATTCGTGCCGATTGAAGTGTCCTAGTAAAAGAACATCGCAATTCGTTCCCCAGGTGTTAATGTGGATGCTCCGGCTAGGTTGCGTGTCCACACTGCTGTCGGAGCCGCTGGTGTCTGGGTTCACCACGGCAGCCTCCTTGAACGTGCTGGCCTCGCAGCTAAAGGACCTGTTCGGAATCAAGCTAGTCAAGCTGTCTGGAAACTTTAAAGTTATATATGTGAGTATGTATGGACAGAAGTTTTCGAAGTAGCGTTGTATCGAGCTTGAAATTTTTTGCTGTATGGGGGTGTCATCTCCAAAATGCCTCTTAGTGCTCATGTACACGATCGGGACGTTGCCAACGCGTCGTCGGCTGCCGTCCATGCGTCTACGGTTTCCGCCGACGAGTGTCGACGGCTGCACTTGCCTCTGCCGTTGGCAACGTGCCGCTCGTGTATATGAGCACTTACTTTACTGAACATATTTCGGCCTTGCTATAAAAACTTCTCAAGATTTGGAGGCCCCCAGGACCGGAGGCCAGGGGTCTTTCACTCCTTTACACAATCTACCTTCTTTTATTTAGAGCGTTATTATTTTGTTTTCAGACATTTATAGAAGTGTGCAAGAACTTGCCGAATCTCAACTGGGGAGCGTTCGTGATATCGTTCATCACGTGCCTTATCATCGCACTCAATAACGAAAGGCTAAAGGTAAAAGAAAATACATTGTTTGCTCTTGATCTTATACTGTATATAGGTCTGGGATTTTATAAGAAAGATCCTTTTTGATCCAGTCATTACAAGTTCAAGCATCAATGTAAATCAGCCATAAGGCCTTTAGAACGCGATTCTACCTTCTTCTTCATCTTCTTCTTCCTGCACTTATCCCCTTTTTCTTTAATATCATCCCTCACACACACAATCCATCCATCCTTTTTTTGGTCGTCACATGCGTTTCATCTCTCCTCATCACATGTACAGACGCCAGCACATCAAGTTACTACAATCTGTCAAATTTCTTTAATAGATTTTCAACTTTCTCACTAAATAATATGGTTGGAGTAGGTTGATGTGCTGGCGTCTGTACTATATCATAGATTACAAGTCGTGCCATTAAAGTTGAGACTTGACCGCGCCTCAGCCCCGGATCTAGGGGGGGGCAAACCGGGGCATGTGCCCCGGGCGCCAGCATTTTGGGGCGCCAAATTCAAGTGTGGCAGACACGTGCACCACCCAACGCATTGCAACTTTGCAATAAATGAGACGCGCAGCACTTATAATCCTTCCCTGCGGGTGGTGGACTGAGGAAATCACTGATTAGCGTAGGTATAGGTCATCAAACGGTGTGAGCGGGTTGTGAGCGCAAGCAGTTCTACCAAGAACTCGTTGAGTTACGTTGCGTATTCTGGTAGCGTCCCTCGTCGACACCTGTGTGGCTACCATGAGTTTCATTTAACCTTCTCGATCAAACGCATCGAGCGCGTTCGGCGTTCCGATTGGCCCTTCACCGGTGAAGGCTGGCCGGCTGCCAATCGGAGCGCCAAACGCGGTCGATGCGTTTGATCGAGATGGTAAAATGAAACTCATACTAAGCCCTCCGTATGTACAAAGGCGACCCGACTTCCTTTAATTTTTAACACAGTTTTGGCGCCCTTGTTGGATTGGCGCATTTTCGATTAATTTTGAGTAATATGTTTATATGCAAAAAATGTCGAGCTCGGTATGCTCGCTCTTGCAGCCTAGTAACTCCTAAAGCAAAAGAAAACCTAGCTTATCTCAGGCAGAGTGCTAAAATTTTCGCGCTCGCTTCGCTCGCTCTTGCATTCTAATTGAAAATTGAACCGCACATCAGGTTAATATGGCTCTAACAGTAAAATTGTAGGTCGTTCTAATATGTATCATAATCTCACTACTAATTTCAAACCCTATCCCAACCCAATCCCATCCCCATCCCTATTCTATCCAATCCTAGCCTAATTAAAATGAATGTCCGACAAGTACTAGTATATACGTATTTAAAAAAAAAGCGGCTTATAAGAAACCAACAAAAATTAAGATCCTCGCGATTCGAAAACGATTCGGGGTGGGGGGAGGGGGGCGGCAGGCAGCTGGTTTTGCCCCGCCTCGAAAAAATTCTAGATCCGGGGCTGCCGCGCCTCCCGCCGCTCTTTCCCCCGCCCCGATTACACCCCGACCTCATACCCCTAAAAAGACCCATAAATCGACTACTGCGCAAGTCAAAACACGTGGTGCGTCAAGTCTCAACTTTAAGGTGGAACTAGTTGATATTTTTTCCATACAAATTTCGGGGCGGTTTTACTCCACTGTTTGACATTGCACATCCAAAGTTAAACATGATATCGTTTTATGTCTCAATGTTAATTTTGTCTGTGCGGAAACAGAATAGTAAAATAATACGCCATTAAAAAGTTAGGAGCCAACAAAGATTCGTTTTTTCTTGCTAATTTTAACGCAACTTTAGGCGTAAATAAGTAATAAAAGAAGTGTAAAATCTCCAAAACAAAATCGCACCGACACAGCACAATTATCGAAGTTTTCTATAATATTTTTTTTTTTTTTGTTATTGATTTATACAGTGGTTTTTCCATAAAACTCGATTTTCCAAAATACTTTTCGTAACTTTTTTACGCGCTCGTTTCACTAATATAGTTCGGAACGGTGTTTAGTGCATGCGAACTTGACGTTGTCCATGTTTACCGGCTTCTGACTGCTCATCACTGATACTATCTCTGTCGGACACGATGCCAGGTGAGACAGCGTGGTTTTTGGCCATGCCCAACAGTGAGTTCGAGCCCGCGACTAGTTCCATCTTAATGGCACGACTTGTAGTACATGATACCAAGACAAACGATTCCCTTTCATTTCACGCTATTCAACACCCTTCAAAATACCTTACAATAACTGTTTATTTCTCTTTCAGCCATGGGTCGCCAAGCGGTCCCGAGTGCCGGTCCCCATAGAATTACTCGCCATTGTCATCGGCACATGCGCCTCCAGATTCGGACACCTGCATGAAACGTTCGGCATTAGCCTGGTTGGGGAAATACCTACCGGGTTAGTTAGTTCTTTTTATGTAAAGATTTGTTATAAACCTGCCTTAGGTGTCAAGTAAAAACCATGCTTTCATTCGCTAGCACTGCTTTTTCGTTCTAGCGTCGAAAGTGGATAGCATACTCCCTTGCCGTTAATAGTATTAACTTACAATTTAAATATGAACGACGTTAATTTACGCCAGTAGCACACCTCCGCCGCGAAACCGTAGTAGCGAAACCGCAGTAGTTCAATTCAACTGGCTTGCGTCATGATCCGCTACGCGAAATTCATGTAGCGGAACACGTTACGGTTTCGCGTTTTTGTTTTATGAAGATATATTTAATTGTATTAAACATTATTAATATTTTTATACATACATTTATATTGATTAATTTACAATTTTCTAAAATACCTTCTCGGAGCAACCTGTACTTAAAGAACTGTAGAACAGAGGTCATTGCCGGGGTCACGGATCATAACATCGCATTAATGAAATTAAAACGAATAACGCGTAAAGAGTAGAATTGAATGAAAGAGAGAGCCCTATGTCGGCGAGCATCTGAAAACATTATTATTTCATTTTTTATTTATATATATTTATTATGATTACTGGCCAATAGCCACACTACTCGTGTGTTAAATGAATGTCGCCATTGTAGCGGCACTTTGTATACCGTATTGATAAAATAAAGGTCCTCTTTAGCCGACGACAGAAAGAAGGAGGTTCTCAAGTCGACGCATATGTAACAACGTACTTTATAAAAAAAATAATATTATTATTATGTTTTCAGACTCCCTGAGCCACAACTCCCTCCCATGGAACTACTGCCAGAGATCGCGATAGACGCGTTCACGATCACCATGGTAACGTACACCATAACAATGTCGATGGCGCTCATCTTCGCGGGCAAAGACAAGTACGAGATCAATGCCAACCAGGAACTATTGGCCATGGTGAGTTGATCTTACTGGTGTTGGAGTAACTATTGGCCAAAGATTGATGGATATGACATATACAGGGTGGATTTTTGAGATGGGGCAGCAAGGACAGCTACCTTAACCGTTGTACTATAGGAAAACAGTCTTAGGAGACTGTCCTTAACTTTTTGAGATATTTCGATCTGCATTCAAAGATTTCGAAAAAAATGCGCAGTCAACAAGAAAACGGGCAGTTTTCACTGAAACTTTTTAATGTCAATCAATCCTGTTTCTTATAGACCATATTCTTGCTCACTGTAAATATTTCTCAAAATCTGTGAATGCAGATCTAAATGTTTCAAAAAGTTAAGGACAGTCTCCTAAAACCGTTTTCCTGTAGCTACAACGATTAAGATAGTTGCCCTTACTGCTCCATCTCAAAAATCTACCCTGTGTAGTGGATCAGAAAACTTACATGTGATTGCCAATTTGTAGTACCACTTAAAAATTGAGTGCTTGATTTGAATACCGACATTCTCATTTTAAATCACCTTAAAAATGTTTTTCATTTAACATTTGAGGTTAATTTTATAACCTCAATTTTCATCTGTGATTTTTCGCATATGTTTGAAATCATATTTATGACAGAGACGTCTCTTTATTTCAGGGTGCTAGCAATATTTTCGGTTCATTTTTCACCTGCGCACCTTTCTGCGCAAGTTTGTCGCGATCCTACATACAGTACCAGGTGAGAATTAGGTTCTAGTTTACACTAAAAAAATACACAAAGTAACCACACAATAAATACAATGAAATGTATTGGAGCTCGTAAACGAGTGACTTCTTTCTTATTTAAGTAATTTCTCGCATTACATAAAGTCGATTGTACTGATTCTTTATGGCTATACTTTAACTTTAAATAATGGCAGTACTCTACTGACTAAAGCAACATTCTTTTAGCTATAGTTTCACAGCGGGACGCGAGGGCAGTGCAGGCCGCTCATTCGTCAATGCACACGGCGCGCGGCGTCCCGCCCACCGCTTATTCGTCAACGCTGTGGGGCTTCGCTGCGCATTCATAAGGCGTGTAACAGCGGTCCCAGTCAAACTATACCAGCATATACTTTATATAGCGATAGTCTTTGCCAGTCACTTGTAAACTAAAAGTACTATCTAACGTAGTCGGCTAATACTTTCCAATATCGTACCGTGACAGCCATTTTTTGTGGGCTCCAGTGGTTGTTACCAACTGGGTTCAGATAAAAAGCTTACATACGCAAAAGTGATACAGAAAATATAATTCTGTTTCGTTTACTCGTGTGACTTGCCTATAGCTATTATTTGCTATACTTTGTCTACGTTCCCGAGCAACATGTTCGCGCGCGCGTAGAATGTGACGCGTCCATAGCCATTCGAGGCGCCTACCGTACACGGTTCTTGCATGTGCGCTGGTGTGGACGCGCCTTTTTAAGCTCAATCTGGCATTAAATTCACTCTAAAATGTCCCTCGATGTGTTGTAGACGGGAGCTAAGACCGGTATAACGTCTGTGGTGAGTGCGGTCCTGATCCTGTTCGTCCTACTTTGGATCGGGCCATTCTTCGAGCAGCTGCCGCGCTGTGTGCTCGCCTCCATCATCGTCGTGTCGCTTAAAGGCATGTTTATGCAGATCAAGGAGCTTAGCAAGTTAGTATTATGAATTATGATATACCCGTAGACCGTTAGATAGTGTAGTTACGGATGACAGACGTGATGAGTACCGATGCTAACACGATAAAACAAAAAAAAACTGTTTTTCTCAACTATAATCATCATCATCATCAGACTAAAGCAGTCCATTGCTGGACATAGGCCTCTCCAACCGGCTCGGCAACTCTCATCCAGCTGCTACCAGTCACCCTGCGAAGATCGTTGCCCCACCTAGTCTGAGGGCGTCCTACGTTACGTTTGCCGATTGGGCTCATTTTCCGATTGGGTTCTACTCAAGAACAGGTCTACCCCAACGGTCATCGGTTAACATGGCCGGCACACTGCCACTTCAGCTTGCTTATTCAGTGAGCTAGGTCGACAACTATACACACACTATATTTCAAGTATACTACCAGAAGTCATTGGCTCGAAAATAAACTGTTAGATATTATTTTTGTTTTTTAAATATTGAATTTAATACCCACCACGTCTGCGGAATTTCACTAGCATTTTTAATTTGACCGTGTAGAATAATCTATCAAAGTCACCCAATATGGGACTATCATACGCATTGCGGTTATAAAAGTCCCTAGACTCCTTAATAAAAAAAGGAACAAAAAAAATAAAAAGTCACCATATCATGTCGTATCCATTCCGCGCACCCTGTGCACACAGTCTTGCCTGTGTAAGGCTAAGCGTATGCTGAGACTCAGATGACGCAGCACAGCACAGTACAGATTTTGCAAGGTAGGGCAGGTGAGGCAGACATAGGCCGGGAGGAACGCATGCTGCGACGCAACTACACAGACACATTCGCGTCCTATCTGTCATTGAAACAAAATTATGAAAAAGCACTTGAAATCTGTGCCGGCTCTACAACGAGACGCAGACCAGGACAGACACATGTCTTCGTCGCACGTGCCTGTGCTGCAACGAACGCAGCTTTCAGTACGTTCATGCATTACAAAATCTGCTCTGCGTTGCGCTGCGTTGACCTGCGTCACATGTGTCTCAGCATACACTTAGTCTAAACAGTGCTAATTTTGTCTCAAGAGAAGTACTCTTAAAATTCGTTTATTTGTTCCAGGTTCTGGAGGCTAAGTAAATTGGATGCCATGGTGTGGATCGTGACCTTCCTGGTCACGCTTTTGATCAATATTGATATCGGGTAAGTTTATTTTCGGGTAGTTTGATGCGGAAGATCCCCGGGGGGGCAGGGTGTTAAGTGTGGCGCAGCCTGGGAGAGGCCTAGGTCCAGCAGTGGACTAGGATGCGTTAATTTGATTAAAGTTTGAATGGTCAAATGAAATGACCAACTTAGAAGAATGATGGAGATCTCACGAGAAAGGATATGGATATGGAAGACCAAGGAAACGATAAACGGATTGTAAGAAACATGTCTTGGCTGAATACTAAAGTGACGGCTGTTAGAGATGTATGGATGCTAAAACATACTGCGCGGACCCCAAAAAAATCGGCATTTGGGTCATCACCCCATGAGGTGGCATGCTTAAGGCATGATCTCGAACGTCCTTCTTACACTTTAAGATAAGCCTCAAGCTTTTAAGAAAATATTAAAGTTCTATGTTTACGTAACTTTTATTTAGTACATTAACCCCAGTCGCACACCTCCGCCGCGAAACCGCATAGTAGTTCTATTCATGTTCCGCTACTCGAATTTCGCGTAGCGGAACATGACGCGGGTCAGTTGAATTGAACTACTGCGGTTTCGCTGCTATGGTTTCGCGGCGGGGTTGTGCTACCGGCGAAAAAGCTTGTTTAAAAAAAGGTTTTTACTAAAACTTTATTTGTGTTTGTGTTCTTTCTTTGCATCATCATCGTTTATCGCAAATAAGCGTATTTACTTTCTTTCTTTCTTTAAGCCACGAGCTTACAAATCAGACATAAAGGCGTTCAAATTGTAGTGTTGGTAGTGTTTCTAATGAACACCTTGCCATTTCCTTTCAGACTTGGCTTTGGTCTGCTAGCAAGCCTGGGCGCGCTGTTCATTAGCTCGCAGAACCCGTACGTCTGCCTGCTGGGGAAGGTGCTGGACACTGACCTTTACCTGGACATCAAGAGATACAGAGCTGTAAGTACTTATTCTTCTATCGTATCTGTACGAACTTTATGACTCCTTGGTCTCCTTGTCCTATTTAAAAGCGATCGTCGCGCGGGTACGCGATCTTTGCGTCCATAATTTCCTTTTTTTTTTGTGAACCTGAACGCATGGTCGCCCCGACAGACTTCGCTTTCCGGTTTTCCGAACAAAAAGCGACATAACTAATTTTGGAAGTCGGTGTCTTTGGTTATGAATTTTAGTTTTTTGCCACCGACTTCCGAAATTAAAGTTATTTTTCACTGAAGTGTTTTTTTTTTAGTAAAAAGTTTATATTTTTCACTACAAATTCGAACACTACCTGCTATGCAAATAACAGTGACGGAAAGTTATCGTCATATCATCCATATAAACTAAGAGAGAAAAATACGTGTTATTGAAGCTAACTGAAACTATCCAAGCAAGTTAATACAATATATGAGATCACCTCGGGAACATACCCTTTCAAACAAAAAAACAATTTTCAAAATCGATCCACAATTGACGGAGAAATTGGTGGACATACTTACATAAAAAAGACGAGACTCGCTGTAGTCATGATTCCGAACCTGACCGCAGGCGGCAGCATCCCGTATTCCAGTCGGTAGATAGAAGATAGGAAAACGTGACTATCGCTCAAGCGTTGGCGAAACTACTGATCTACGGTCGGGCTGCACTTATCGCCTGTAGCTGCCAACGACTTGTTAATTCAAATTCAAATTTATTTATTTGGGACAACAAGATCCAAATGTAGTATTAGTAATACAAAAAACTTAGACACTATTGTTAGTAAGTACTTAAATAAAACTACAAAGGACAACACTCATCTTAAAACCGCATAAAACTCTATACACACATGCACCTGTGATGAAACACCCCG
Organism: Conistra vaccinii; assembly: GCA_948150665.1. Classification (NCBI taxonomy): domain Eukaryota; kingdom Metazoa; phylum Arthropoda; class Insecta; order Lepidoptera; family Noctuidae; genus Conistra; species Conistra vaccinii. Next base: position 11,774,282 of record OX411336.1, on the reverse strand, counting down.
CCCCGTCAAGATAACCTATAGGGAGACACCTCCCTAAGGATCACCAGACGAACGAAATGCCTCAACACAGGTGCACGTACATCCTCAGCTACAGTTTTCAGGATGCTGTTGTGACTTCCCCGCACCCACCTAATAATTGACATGACTGTGTGTCGCTAGCTACGGAAGGTATTTCATAGAAATTCAAAGAAACCAGTCGTGTCGCGGCGACATGTCGCCTGCTGTTACCTCCTGCAGTCGAGTACGGAATGGTGCCTTTAAGTATTTATAATAATAATAAAAATCGACCAAGGAAGGTATAAAATACCAGGTTCGGTTCGTTAAAAAATTCGTAACCAAAGATAGAAAAAGATAGGAGGCCATCAGTGGGAAAATAATAATGCTGACTATGATAAGGCAAATTCCTTGAGTTTAAGCTCATAACTGGCTCTTAACTTTAAAATGTAAAATAAAAAAACAAGAAATACATTTCAATACATATTATGTAATATTTTTTAATATTTTTTTTTGAGGAGCTCGTGGCTAAGTAATAACAAGCCGCACGGGTCGATCTATCAGGTTAAGCTACGCTTGCCAGGGTTGGTCAGTGGATGGGTGACCATCTTCACATACCGAGACTCCTCCGTGCCTCGGAAAGCACGTTAAGCCGTTGGTCCCGGCTGTCATTTGTGGATCTTTGACAGTCGTTACGAGTCGTCAGAAGCCCGAAAGTCTGACACCAGTCTTACCAAGGGGTATCGTATTACCCAGTTACTGGGTTGTGGAGGTCAGATAGGCAGTCGCTCCATGTAATATACTGGTATTCAGCTGCAACCGGTAAGACTGGAAGCTGACCCCAAGATAGTTGGGAAAAAGGCTAGGAAGATTGATTATGTAATATTTTTTACATAAAATTCATGACCTTTGATATGTTATAAAATCACTTGTAAAGCCGAGCTCGGCACACACCCAGCAATAGTAATACATGGTCGTCAATTGTTCACACTGGACAGTATCCCATGAGTAGCCTTAACCATTTCATGGTAGTACGTAGCAAGGATTATGAATTGGGCGAAGCACATAACCACTATATAGATCAGCGTGAATAGGATACATTTTAAAAAGTCGCATAATCCGATGTCGTAGGCTATTTTTTTACATAAAATTCATGACCTTTGATAAATGAAATCACTTGTAAAGCCGAGCTCGGCACACACCCAGCAATAGTAATACATGGTCGTCAATTGTTCACACTAGACAGCATCCCATGAGTAGCCATGTCCGTTTCATGGTTGTACATAGCAAGGATTATGAATTGGGCGAAGCACATAACGATTATGTAGATCAACGTGAATAGGATCCATTTCACAAAGTCGCATATACCGATGTCGTAGGTTGTGGCGTAGGGGTACAATTTATCTGAGCACAGTCTCATTTTAACCCTCCTATTTTGGAAGGGGTGTGTACCATTTTATTTAGTTTTGTTGTAAATTCATCTTGAGGATTTGTTACTTTCTTTTCCGAGACATTTTGTTTGTAATAAAGTGACACTATTGACGTATTGACGAGATGGTGTTTTTTTTTCCTGATTTATATTTTTTTTGCTTTTGATAGAACCTTTTTGGAGATCTAAAAAGGTCTTGCATTTAATTTTCTATTTCAAAGTTCATAAATTGTGGTTTGATAAAATCGTAATATAAAACGGCCGATGACAATATACTAGTTAAGTTAAAGATTACATACACTCACTTAATAACGAACGATGCCCTAATTTGTTTTACTTTATCGGTTGATTATCAATATTACCTTTCATTGACGAATATTACCCTTCAATAAATTCTTGATCGAATTCTTCACTACTAGTAGTTAGTAGGCAGTGCAGTACAGAGTACTTTTTATATATCAGTGCAGTAACGGTAAAGACTTCGATCAAACATGTTGTCTTCGATGTTGTCGAAGTCATGTTACATCGTGTTATAAGTGGAACGAAATTCAAGGTCTAATGTTTCCTAATATTCTTAAAATATTTCTTTACTATCCTTACAGGCTGAAGAACTCCCAGGGATAAAAATCTTCCACTACTGCGGCGGCCTGAACTTCGCCACCAAGAATCTGTTTAGGACGAAGTTGTTCCGTAAGATCGGGTACCTGAAGCCTTCCGAGCCGGCCCACGACGAGGACAACAACCTCACCAAGAACGAGTCCTTCGAGTGGGACCCTAATCTTAGTCAAAGAGTAAGTAAATATTGAAAGAAAGAATATTTAGGGCCTATAATCCCTCAAATGGTTTATTATCCACCGTTATATCAAAAATACAACAAATATTTTAAAATACATATACTTAGATATGTTAAAGTTGAGGATTAATGTTTGACGAAAACACGATTCCATAAACATTTCTCGATAGAAAAAAAAAGCAAAATTAAGTACTTATCTCTGGTATTCAAAAAATACTTCAAATTAGATTCAAAAATGAAAAATCATTTATTCAAACTAAGCTGAGAATCAGCACTTTTCGAACGTCAAAATTACATAAGACAGTCCCCCAAAAACGCCCGCCCCTCACCACTTCCTAGTGCTTTTGCTGGGAAGAAGAAGTGGCGCAACAATCTCCCCAGCAGCACAGTTGTCTGTTCAGTTGGAAAAACTTGATTCTATAAAATAGTACTTATGCAAAATAGTGGATTTTTAACCAAGGAAGCAAACAACTATTTTTAAGGCGAGAGTGTTTCTTTGAATCCAAAGCGGAGCGAAGGATTCTAAAGTAGAGTACATCACTCGAGCTTAAAATAGTGTTGCTCCCGAGGTGAACACTCTACTTTTTATTACCCTCTATGAGAAAACAAACGTGTGCGGTCCGACCCCCATCAGGAACGAATTTCCTACTCACGTATGATTTTAAACACAAAATAAAAAATTAATGAAAAAAAAATCGCAGCCACCATGTTGGATTTACATTTTGACCTCACTATCGACTTTCCACCCTAAAAAACTATGAAAATGATACCCATGAAGAAAAATTTGAATATTTTCGCATCCGCCATCTCGGATTTAAATTTTGACCTCACTATCGGCTTTACCACAATCGAAAACTATGAAAACGATACCAATGACGAAACTTAAAAAAAATTCGCAGCCGCCATCTTGGATTTACATTTTGACCTCACTATCGGCTTTACCACCGTCAAAAACTATAAAAACGATACCCATGACGAAACATTTTAAAATTTTCGCATCCGCCATCTTGGATTTACATTTTGATCAAATTCACACTTTCTCTTGCCAGCCTGTTACTTATTCATACAATGTTCGTGATCGATCTCTTTGGTGAATAGAACTTTTACTAACAATATCCACATTCCAAATTCAAATCACTTTTAGTCCCTAGGGATTAAATAGTAGATTGTTATACAAGGGTGGTAAATATTTATTCATATTGAATAACATGAGTAGTACCTATTTAAAATGAACTAACAAGTTAGAACAATTTGTAAAAATGTTTAAATATGGAACGCACCGCATTACCGCTGCGGGCCGTCCCGCGTGTAAGTTTTTTTTTTTTTATTGACACTGGCTGTTTATAATATACTCACAAGACCGGAGCCCAGTGCTTCCACTTTTAGGGATTTCTCCCTTTTTTTAGGGAAAACGGCTAATAATAAGCATGGTTTACTGATATTTTATTTTGGCAGGGATTTAGGGAAAAATTTAACTTGAGTTGTTAGCCCTATTGTTTAATTAGTAGGCAGAACCCAATGTACTACTTTACTCTATGGCACCACCGATTGATTAAAGGGGATTTCCTGAAACTTGTAATGATTGTTATTCGTCTAATTTTAGTTTACCATGTTATTGTTAATAGTACTATTTCCGTGGCTAAAGACGACATCAGAAATAAGTCGCATTAAACCTACAGTTGGTTTGTTTCGTTTGTCTCGATTAATAATGAATGTTTTCTAGGTATTTAATGACATAAAAATTAAAAATTCCCTAAACCAAGGAATTTTTATATTTTTTAGGGAATTTTAGGGATAATTCATTAAGAAACTGGGGAAAACCAAAAACGTAAGTGGAAACACTGCCGCAGCTTTTATTTTTATTCTATTCGATATTTTTCTTAAAAAGTTTCGTACCCACAGATATTAATCTAACTAAATGATGCGATTGTACGTAAGTATGTACTTCGCGTGTCAATAAACAGAGTAAAATTACGATCAATGATCGTAATCTGAGATTTTCATTTAGCATTATCGGCACCGGAAATCCACCAAAATCTAGAAAAATGTCTTTTTAAGCCATATTGAGCTGTATAGAAAAATTGAAAAAGTGGCACGCTTGGTTTTCATAAAGATGGAGGGACTTGCGATATCTAGTTAGATTTATAACTGTGTTCGTAGCCGACTACCTAACCATAAGTTCTATTTTTAAAATTCATTCCCGCCCTAGGGCGGGAAGCAATTACTATGAGTCTTTCCCGCCCTAGAGCGGGAAGCAGCGTCTCCCACCCGCTACTCGGATCAAACAAACACTACTTTCCAAGCATGAGATATGAAAAAGCTATTTTGGTCCCTATTTACGAGGAATAAACTACCTCTTTTTGAATAAATGTGATAAAAAAAAATACTTTACTACCTATAGCAATATAACTCATAAAATAAAAACATTGTAATGACATAGATAGACAATGTCAACAATAAATGAAAATAAAAAATTAAATTAAGACAGTGTATAGAGTGCCACCAGTGGCACTCTATCCCTATCGGATAAAGTACCACTACAGGCACCCTAGTAACACCGCCTCGGCCCGGCCAAAGTGCCGCAAGCATTGGAATGTCATTGTCACTGTCACTAAGTCACGTCACTTGGTATTTTGTTTGATTGTCGAGGTTAGATCGCTGTAAAACACCACATTCCCAAAACATTACATTCTCTTGTGCCTAAACGGACCCTGGCACTTCGCCGGCCGCTACCGCGGCACCGCTCGCTCGGCTCGTGCGTTGTGAGGTCACAGTTCTAACCTAAATAACAAGTGACAGCGACAATGCAACGCTCACGGCACCCTAGCCGCGACAGCGACACTAGAATGCCACAAGAATACTCGCGGCACTCTATACACTTCGTAAAATTAATTGACATACACAGTCAAATAAAATAAACTAAACAATTACATGAGATCATATAATGTCATGTACTTAATTGTTGATTCTAAAAACACTTGCTTGTTGCTTCGGGGGGTACATTGGAGTAGATCATGAAATTTTGCCTAATAACTGAACCGTTGCTCGCCTCACGATCCGTCTACAGCTGGTTCTGTTAGATGACAGTCTGGCGCATTTATTAACGGGGCCTCCAACCGTGGAGTTAATAAGATCGGTCCACCTTATCGATCTCCCTGCCAACACCGGCTGGTAATTAAACGAAGGTTAACACTCCTACTTACCTAAAGACGTCGTGTACTACCTTCGCCGGTTCGCGGTCTCCAACTCTACACTCAAGGACATGTCTACTCCAACGCCAGCAGAAAAGAAATTCTACTGGCCCATTGTCCTATAGATACCTATATATGAGCTTCTGAGCTTGTTCTACGACTGGTCTTTGTCAGATCAGAAGATCTAGAAAAGTTATAGGGCTGATTAATTGTTTGATTGTTATCGTTCTGTTTCCAGGTACAATGTGTGATAATAGATATGACAGCCCTGTCCTACGTGGACGCGCCGGGCATCAAGAGCTTAGTCGCTATAAAGAAGGAGCTGGTGGCCAGCAATATTTCTGTGCTACTATCGGGAGCTAATGGTAAATATAGAATAGTTTGGAAATTCCAAAAGTGCACGCCTCATAACACACATTCATAAACGAAAAAGAAATTCAAAACATAGTTTCTGACAAAAATTAACAATTTATCACTTTTCATGAAGTATGTTTTGACTGCTGTTTTACCCATCAATATGGGTAAATTTCTAACCTCGCAATCCTTACGTAATGTCAAAGACTATTTATTTCGATATTTACGTTGTGGGTTGCTAGGCAACACATTAAGTCAAGGTTGGAAATATTTAGATAAAGATATTATATTTTAGTTAGTATTTTATTAATTAATAATTAAACTACTTTGAACAAAACAGCAATTTTCAATAGGGTTCCTTCTATGGCCGAAACCAATGTATTCAAAAAAAATTGACTCAATTAATTGATTTTATCGCAAGCTATAATGTTTTCAAGCTTTATAAATTGACGGACAATGTTTTTTTCATTTCTGCTGCATTAAATCAATTAGTAAAAAGTACAGTATTAATTTCCATTTAATCATCTATACAATGGTATATAAATTAAGTAGGTTCTGTGTACTAGCAGGAGTGTAACAATAAAAACAGTTGCAGAAATGGGGCAAAAAATATTTTTCGATCGTAGAGCACACTCTAATGCTTCGCATTACGAGTCGTGCAATACGCAGATTTTCTGATCTTTATAAATTTCTTTATTACTTTATATTGCCCATGCTGTTGTTTTTACATGATTTCAGAGTTCGCCTCTTAGTAAAAGCTATTTTTTTTTGCAGTACTTCTGCAAAATTGTTTTATTTTGTTTTTAACCGATTTATTTTATTTCTTAACTTTTTATACCCCAACAGAATATAGATGGCGCTAATACTAGTTTTAAGTTTTCCCTTCTGTCTGTCATGAACTCATGATTGCCTATTTTTTTTAAATTATTATTTGCCACTTTTTATAATTTAATAATCTCAAAATCCTTTTTTTTTCCGTTTCACAGGTCCAGTACTAGAAATGATAGACAGGTACAACTCCTTAGAGACAGACCAACTGCAGATGGAGACGTACCCGACTGTTCACGACGCGGTCGTATACTACAAGTATTTAGAATCTAAGAAACATGTGGTCACTATGACTACGTGAGACCGAATCACCTCTCCCTTAGGGGATTTTGTAGTATTCAAATACCAAGAAGGCCTTAGTAATGTAAGGTCGTATAGCTCAATAATTTTTACCCTTTTTATTTTTAAATTACCCTGATTTTGTCGCATTTTTTTTTCGTTATGGACTATAGTCGGGTCATAGGACGTTTAAGCCAGACGATCAAAGAGCTGTTAAAATATAGCGTTTGCGTGCCACATACCGTAACAGCACAAAAATAAAAGTCTTAAATATTACTTTTGATGTGCAGCGTATAGACTGTGTAAATGACGGGTTCTATTGCACGCCACGTATACTTGGCACACTGTTATTTCTATCCAAACAATTTAAAAAAATCCCCGTTTTATCTACATTTTTGGCAGTGTGTCAGTTAGCAGTTCTTATTTCGGATTACACTGTTTTTGTAATACCATTTTTTTTAATAAGTAACACGCAGGGTAAATATAAAAATAAAATGTCTAACAAACCTATTTATGTATATTTATGAATATCTTCAATGTAGTAAATTAGCTGAACTTGGCTAAGCTTAATTATTATATTACATGAAATAACTATAATATTATCTTATGAAGATAAAATGTTACAAAGATGACTTGACAGTGATATTAAGACATTAGATCACTTTTTATTTAGTTTTTATATTTAATTCTCAGCCCCATTTAATATATTGTAGGTACTTATTAAATAGTTTAGCAAAATATCAAGTAAGTACTTAAAGGTACTTAATCGCTTTAAAGATTTTAGTTAATTATTTAAGAAAAGCTCACTTGGATCAAGATTTTGTTGCTATTATACATAATTATAACAGTCCTAATATTAATTTTATTGTACAATTTCTAGTGTCATAATTTAATAATAATCTTAAAATTACTTGCAAAAAACTGCACACAGTTGTATATATAGGCACTTAATTGTTTCCTTTTGACACTTTTTGAAATGTGTATTTAGTATTTTTGTTTTTTTTTTCTTTAAATATAAGGGAGTAGCTATAAAGGGGCAAAAAAAAAAATATATTATCGCTCAATGCAAAAACACAGGGTGATATTTTATTATTTTTTTCAAAAAACGAGTCGACAACAAACAAAAACAAATAGTTACACAAACAAAGAGTTTTGTTTTATCGTGATTGGTTTTCGCTACCATCACCACTATAATGTACTTATTATAGTTTCGGTTTTAGCCCCGAAGTCCCATCTCAAAATTCACGTACCTAGCGATACCTAAATACCTAGGTATGTTATTCAATGCAATGCACTCGTACTTAATTGGTTTACATAATTAGGAAAAACAAAATTTTTAACCGCCTAGGATAATTTAGAAACAGTATAAGTACCTACCTACCTATTTTCCCAATAGACTTTAAAAGACAATAATTACTATCATAATTATTGCAAACTTTTGTAAGTATTTACAAAAACATGTAGTTACGTGTGTGCACTTTTTTGCCAGTAAATGTTTTTATTACTAAAATCTGTTGTGATATTTAGAACGTAATGCGATTGTACAGAATGTACTTAGAATAAAATATAATGTTGAATATATTTTACATTTTGGTTTCATTCCCTGATCCTCATTACTGCTCTATCGAGCTTTTTGAAATAAAAATACCGACTTGAAAAGAACCTAAAACCTTTTGTTTTATAAAAAAATATATTTGTCCTTTGCATTATAGCTATCGTCAATATTTAAAGGTCCCTCTACCAACTAACTAAAAGAAAGATGTGGTCACCTTTCTGATACAAGAAGCACTGAAAATACCTACCTGGAAGAGCTATTGGGCCATGAAAGAACTAATGAAGGGCGATCTTCCTTTACATTTCGAGAGATTTCGACGGTGATTTTTGCGATAAATGGGCAATTTTCGCGTTCTTATTCTGAGCATTTAAAAGACGAGACGTGAAAAAATGTTATGTTCCCGCCATCTTGGATTTTCATTTTAACAAAATTTACACTTTCTCTCTTGTCTCGTGGCAGTCTTGTATTTGTCGATACAATGTTCCTGATTGATCTCTTTGGTGATTGGAACTTTTACTAACAATATCCACATTCCAAAAACGCCTAAAACTCTGTAGTGGAATGTAAAATCGATTTGAATTCTGTTGGTGCTCGTGACTCTTCCTCTATACCTACTAGTAGTATAGTAACAGATTAGTCAGTGCACGAAAACTAATTAAGCATAGCATTCACGGATCATTAGCGGATTTCAATTATTAAAGTCACAACAAGCAGATAGGTACGAGATACCTACGGTTGTGATAATATTTTAAATAGATAAAATATGGATTGAGTATCTTGGTCGTTTTCAAATCTGTCTACGTTAGACAGATTAGCTAAACTTGTTATTACGTACCTTACCTACAATCATGATGGAATAAGAACCTAGTTGACTTTGGAGGCTTACTAATGATAAGCATAAAATATATTGTCATAATTTAGATTGGCATAACGAAATTCAGCATAATGATCATTAGGTACGCAAAATATTATTACGCATAAATGTTTTGCCATAATGTTTATTGCTATACTGTTGGCATAATAATAATGAAGCATAATTTTATATAGCACAGTGTTATAAACGCATAATGATATTTACATAAAATGTTCTTTGGAATAAAAATAATAAACCCTAATTAGAACTCATATAAAAACACATGTTCGCGGGTCAGGGGTGGCCCAAGCATAACCCCCGCCGCACCTGACCCTAATCCAATAGAGTAATTCCCAAATTATAATAAATAATGTTTATATATAAGGCTCATGCATAATTAATAGAAGAATAAATAATATGCCTTAAAATTTTATGGAACTCCAATTTGTGCCAAAACAAATTAGACCAAATGACAGTTATGCTTGCCTTTGCATTATGCCAAAGTATTATTATGTGAAAATGTTATGCCAAACAATATTATGCCTTAAAATTTTATGTCAAGAGGGGGATTCCCCTCTTTGGAATGGGCAACTAGCTTCATCTTTTTGAGTGACCGATTCCTTGACAATTCAAAAGTGCCTAATTCGTTTATTTGAAATAAATTGTCGAGTTTGAATGCAAAAAATCATGATGCAATATTGCATACCTATAAAATATTAAAGCCACTGATCAAAACGTTAATAAGACTTTTTCCATTTAATTACTTATGTGTAAGTCCGGTAATAGAGCCACCATAACCTGATGGTTATGGTGACCTGTTGTTATGATGCTGATGCTGGTTATGACTAACCAGCATCAGCATAATAACAAAAAAAAAAAAAAATGGGCCGTAATCTACCACGCGTGCCCAGTGTGGGTTAATGCCGATTTCCTCCCTCAGGGTGATTTTCCTTTACCATTTTGAGAGCAATGGATATGGAATAAATTACACAAAGTAAATTGCCTGCCTGGGATCGACACCAAGACCTACGACATAACGACACCTAAGTTGGGGCCGTTCTTAGTTCTAAATCTAGGCACCAGGCGCTGGAGTGGCGCTCTAAGATTGTGATTATGAATCTAATAACTGTGCCCAACCCTGGGATCCTACCTAGCACAACTAGTTCAACGGCCGCTCTTACTACCACTAGACCATCGAGGCCGTCAATTAACGAATTGCTTCAATAAGTACATAATAACAGCTGTTTGCCGCATTCATATACAAGATAAGCAGCTGAGAGATATCCTCAAAAACCTGCCAAGTGCGTGTCGGACCACGTAGAAAGAAGGGTTCCGCACATTTGGGATGAATTTATCCCCAGAACAAAATTACCATTGTAGTTCAAAAACATGTTCTCCCATACATCGGCATCATCTCATATGTACGTCACGGTCAATTCTCCAACTGCAAATGTATGTTAGTCACAAAAAAAATGAAAATGATTAAACTACTATTTTCATTTTCATTTTTTTGATCAAATCTTCACATTATTTGACGAGTTTTGGGAATATGGTAAAATGTAGCAGCAGGGGGTCAACCGAAACCAGGACAATTAAGAAATTGGTCTACGAAAAAAAAAAGTTTGGGAACCTCTGAGTTAGAAGCTTGATTTAGAGCTCCAAGGGACCAACGTATTTGATATTAATTTGATACCTCCACGCGTTCCTGAGAAAAAAGGGTCTTGACAGACAAACAAATAGATAGACAGATGGACTACGAAGTTATACTATAAGGGTTCTGTTTTATCCTTTTGAGGTACTGATGGAACCCTAAAAACAACGTGAAATTAAGAGGGTGCATCCTAAAAGTTGACAACGTCGTAAATAGCTGTCAAATATTTACCTGTTTTGATTAATTTGGAAATAATACTATGGAAATAAGAAATGTGGCTAACTAACTATCTAGAATATTAATAATGAATTGCAATTATAACATTGAATTTGATGTTGTACCCGTTTTAGGTGTAAAAAAGGCATTTGGAAAGTTTCCAAATACTTTTTTTTACATCTAAAACTAACTATTCGGTGTTACGCTATTAATTGTTGCATTTCATAACCAATATTCTAGTTCGCTAGTTAGCCACATTTTTTATTTCCATATAGAAATATTATCAAATTAATCAAAACAGCGAAATATTTGACATCTATTTGCGACGTTGCCAATTTTCAGAATAAACAATCTTAAGCGTGAAAATAACGATGAATGATAATAGTACTTATTAGTATCTGCTAATCCGGTGGCAACGAGGTGGTAAGGATTAGAGCCCACTTAAATAGTTGGTGGCAAGATCTTCTGCACGTTGTGTGCACAAGATGGCTGGACTGTACTTCTTCGGATTGCTATTCGTGATCGGATTTGTGCAGGTAATTCATCTAAGATAAATACATACATAACCTCACGGCTTATTCCCACTGGGGTGGGTAGGCAATTAATTTAAAATACAATTTCATTATGCTGGACTCAGAGGTGGATGAAATATCTAGAGCGCCTTAGGGTCGCGCCACACCTGCCGAACGTTCCGCGGCGGAAGGTTCCGTCGCGTCATGTGACGCTTGCATTTCTATGGACGTAACGTTCGGCTGATGTGTCATAGGTAACTTGATAAACATTAGGAGCGCATTCAACCGAACCTTCCGCCGCACGCACCCCATCGATGCCCCTCTAGCAGCCTTATACAGGTTGGTTCAAATAGTGACGTGATAAAAAAGCCATAAGATAAGATTCCTCATGCCCAGGGTTATCCGAAAGTACACCCCATGTATGTTCTGCGATTTTTTGTAGTTTTCGAATTATTCGGTTATTTCTGTAATCTTTTTGAATTTCCAATGTTTCTTTCATGCGTAAAATCATAGATATATTATACGCTAGTTTTAATAATACATCTATAATATTCGTAGTCTTTGCGTAAAATAATAAACTTCCTAACATTCCCTACAAGTTACTCAAAAAAGTATCGATAGCAAGAATGTAAGTTTTAAGTGTATTTCATTCAATACACAAAAAACTTGACACAAATTGCCCGATTAAAGATGATAATTTGTAAAAAATTCAAGGAAATAGGCGTCATTAAATTTCACTAAATACTAAATAACCACATAAATAAAACTAATCAAATTAAAAACTCACTTTTTTTAAGGTTCATCTTTTTTAAGAATTCTTAGAACTGAAGTACGTCTAGCTAATTTAGCTTAGAACTTGTAGACGGGTCTCTTTGGCCTTCTTTAACTTGCTCTATCTATTGCGCAGTATAGATACTGGTTACTGGTAGAAACCTCCGCGCGTGCGCCCCTTTGTCACCTCGCGTCCCTACCTAAGCACGTGCCTAGTTTGCCTTAGGGATAATGCACCTCTGGCAGCACAGAACCTGTCGATGTGGTGACGCTTGGTCCCGGTGGCCTACGTCCAGTAGTAGACGTCTTTCGGCTGAAATGGTGTGTCATTACATAGCATCACGGTTTTATTCACCCAAATAATATGCAGAGGTGTAACGGCGGTACCTACACCGACCAACGCCAGAGCAACTTTGCACTGGACTGCAGGTGATACAGAAACATAATTCAACTTACCCATAATTTGTGTATTGCCAACTATTTTAGTAAAATTAATTAAGACAAACATAAACAACTAGAAACGATAACAATAAGGGTAGTAATAAAAGCTCCGATAAAAAAAGAAGAATTGTCCTTACTCAAAATATTAAATCTACTGCCTAAAATACTAACTTTCCGACTACTTTTGTCCGAATAAAATTGACGAAACGACCGAATGAGATACTGAAATTTTAGGAGAAAATGTAATTTGAACATGCTCTTATTTGTTGTTAAATTGGATATTTTTATTCGTTTATGTTTTGGGTTTTTTGTCGGTAATTCATTATAACGCTGGTTAATTAGAATAAAAGTCGGCCACAGATCGCTGGAGATTAATTTGTTTTTCGGAACCATTATTATTTTCCTAACAATAATACAACACAACTTAAAGACAACTATATCTACTAAGCCATCTTCTGGAGACACCTGGCAAGAATACATCACTGAGCACAGGTGCTTTATCAGGTGGCCATCAGTCTTACCAGCAACAATACTCAGGAGAATATTGTCGCTGTCTCACATCAGACGCAGTAGTGACATGGATCTTTTACGCATGATCGCAAACAAATCATCAGGAGGCCTGCCACCACCTTTAGATCAGTATTAATTTTATCTTACTTCAGTAGGGGAAAGAGATGGAGCTATACGTCCTATAGAGCTCTAATACTGCTTTAGTTAGAGATGGTGGTAGTCCCCGTACGCACTGCTGCGAACATCCCTGACGCGCTACAGAAACGTGGCAGCAAAAGCAGTATCCTAAAAGGAAGTAAAACAAAGCGAAGCAGTATCATAATTAATAATCGTTTTCTTTCAGAAAATCCATACATTGTTAGTAAACACTGGTTTAAGATATTTCTAAGGTATCCGATAGATCACGTCGTATTTAAGAACGCCTCTTTAATTTTGTAATTAAATCATACTGAATTACTTTTCACCTATTTCCAGGGTGGACCTGTCGACTCCGAGCTCGCATATATCGAGGATATTCGTAATGGTAAGGATTCCAATCAGTATTTTTAGAAGGCTTATCGGTCTCTCGCAGTCCTAAGCATGTGCCTCGCGTTCGTTATAAAGGGTTATTGGTAAAACACCAACAACCTCTTAAGGGGTCATAATACTCATCATTATCAACAACTTTTACAATGGGACCAAAGCTGAAATCGCGAAAAAACAATCAGCTGTTCCCTACATTTATGTTCGCATATCTCGTCAAAATGTATGGAACAGCCATTGATGCTTTTAATACATATAATATCAATGGGAACAGCAGATTTTTTTTTCGCGATTTCTGTTTTGGTCCCATATTGAAAGCTGTTCATAATGATGAGTACAATGACCCCTTAAGAAGTTGTTGGTGTTTTACCAATAACCCTGTATAGTCAGAAACTTTATCTGAATGATTTTAAGTGACTCTGTTGTGACTTCACCACAATTTGTCGCTTTCCCTACAGGATAACAGAAAAAGACACTTCACATCGCACAGGTGTGAAATGTCGTCGAACCACAATCGAGGCTCCAAACTACAGCATACCTACCAATGAATCTGCCCTGCCTTTTCCCAACTATGTTGGGCTCGGCTCCTAGTCTTACCGGCTGCAGCTCAATACCAGTATATTACATGGAGCTACTGCCTATCTGATCTCCGCAACCCAGTTACTGGGTAACACGATACCCCTTGGTAAGACTGATTGTCAGACTGCGGGGCTTCTGACTGGGACCTTCCGGGGCACGGAGGGGTCTCTATATGTAATGGATGATCACCCATCCACGAACCGACAGCGGCATCGACCCGTGCGGCTGTTATTATTTAGCTACAAGCCTTGAGCTTCAGCGTACTTACCATTGGACCAAAAATATATTCGTATGTGTAATTCCCAGCGGGAGGCCCTAGGATCGTGGGAGGCTGGGAGGCTGAAGACGACCAGTTCCCGTCAACAGTCAGTATCCGCATGGTGGGGGGCGCGGGTGGCGTGGGCGCCTGCACCGGCTCCATTCTCACCAATGAGTGGATCCTCACTGCTGCGCACTGTCTTGCCAGGTTTGTAACATGACAAATTTCCTTTCGTCTTTTGCAATTTACAGGTCAGTATTATTATTAGGTTAAGGGCCTGTTTCATCACCTACGATTAAGTTCCTATTAACTTACTTGGCAGATAATTTCATACAAATTCTGTTCCATTTTTGAATTTATTCGGTAAATAGTGGCTATTCGGACATCGTGAAATAGGCCCTTTGTGTCCGACCGAAACAAAAAATCTAAATGATGAACGAATGAATGAAACGAATGATGAACGTCATCATGTATTTTATATTCATTGTCGAAATGAAACACTACATAAAGTGCCACCAACTATACAATATTCAGCCTATAATGTTCCCACTACTGGGACACAGGCCTCCTCTCTGTGATGGGGAATGGGCCGAAATCCACCACGCACTCGCAGTGCGGGTTGGATCTACCAACCCGCACTGGGAGTGCGTGGTGGATTCACACATCTTCGAAGTTTTGGTTCTAGGACATGCCGGTTTCCTCACGATATTTTCCTTCGCCGTTTTTAAGTAGCTTCAACTGGTGGCGTGTATTTTCATAAAACCCTCTTTCATTTCAATAATTCACGTCTGTACTGCAACGACTTTTAGGCTTTCAGTTGTTCTTTAAACTAATGTTTTAAAACTGTAAGGAAAAGGTTGCGGTATCATCACTTTTTGCACACAGCTACCGCAAACACTTTGCAACAGCGAAAGAGTGAGACCGGCACCGATAAGACGATTTATGCCAGACATAAACGTGACTTCAAATAAATTTTGAATCAGTTTAGCTATAGGTCCTTCACCAACAACCGACCAAATAAATGTGTAGCGGTTACACCTCATATTATTATACGAACTATGCAGCAAAGACATGACGTCACACAAAACCTGCATCGCGCAGTTAGAGTTTACCGCGCGAACGACATATACATATAAAACTTTCCGAAACCAATTTACGGGCAGTTGCCCGCCAGACATAACACCCGTCTGGCCGGAGGATCCTCCCTTTTCTATGGTGGATGAGTGAAATTTACACCCTGTTCCTCATCCCACCAAAAATGTCTTACTTTCGGAAGGGCCTTGATAAATAACGATAAAATAACTACCTATCTATATATATAAAAGGAGAAACTGATTCACTGACTGACATATCAACGCACAGCCGAAACTACTGGGACTAAGAACGTGAAATTTTCCACACAGCTTCCTTTAATAATTTAGGGGAGCACTAAGAAGGGGTTTTTGAAAATTCGACTTTTAAGGGGGTGAAAAGGGGGGATTTCGATTGTATGCAAAATCCAGTCAGTTTCTCCTTTTATATATATTATAGATATATAAAAGGAGAAACTGATTCACTGACTGACATATCAACGCACAGCCGAAACTACTGGGACTAAGAACGTGAAATTTTCCACACAGCTTCCTTTAATAATTTAGGGGAGCACTAAGAAGGGGTTTTTGAAAATTCGACTTTTAAGGGGGTGAAAAGGGGGGATTTCGATTGTATGCAAAATCTTATTCCTTGAGTTAATAGACTTGAAACTTTGCACGAATACTTACCTAAGTAAATCATAAAGTTTGTCATTTTTAGTTTTTCTAAGCTACCCCCTAAATGGGGATTGGGGGGTGTCAAAGTTTGTATGAAAAAATTTTTACGCAAGGTCCGAATAACTCGAAACTCAGTATTTATACTTAAAATCGAAAATAAAGAATAATGCGTATCAAGGTTTTTCGGAAACAACCCCTAACGGGGTGAAAAGGGTTAAATTATTTTAATGACGGCTGCGATTTACTCATTTTTCGTCATGGGTGTCGTTTTCGTAGTTTTGGATAGTGCTAAAGCCGATAGTGAGGTCAAAATGTAAAGCCAAGATGGCAGCTGTGAATTATTTTTTTATTTTTCGTCATTGGTGTCGTTTTCGTAGTTTTCAAGGGTGCTAAAGCCGATAGTGACGTCAAAAAGTAAATCCAAGATGGCGGCTGTGAATATTTTCAAATTTTTCGTCATGGGTGTCGTTTTCGTAGTTTTGGATAGTGCTAAAGCCGATAGTGAGGTCAAAATGTAAATCCAAGATGGCAGCTGTGAATTATTTTTTTATTTTTCGTCATTGGTGTCGTTTTCGAAGTTTTCAAGGGTACTAAAGCCGATAGTGACGTCAAAAAGTTAATCCAAGATGGCGGATGTGAATATTTAAAAAAAAAATCGACATGGGTGTCGTTTACATAGATTTCTAATGTGCTTAAGCCGAAAGGGAGGTCAAAATGTAAATCCAAGATGGCGGCTGCGACAAATTTGTCATTTTTCGTCATGGGTGTCGCTTTCGTAGTTTTTGAGGGTGCTAAAGCCGATAGAGAGTACTTCGTACGAATACGTATCTTAGTAATAAATGGGGATTAGGGGTGTCAAAGTTTGTATGAAAGATTTTGTATTCGAGGTCTGATTTACTCGAAACTCAGTATTTATACTTAAAACCGAAAACAAAGAATAACGTGTATCAATATTTTTCGGAAACAACCCCGGGATGAAAAGGGTTGAAATATTTTATTTGCATCGCACTGACCTATATCAAGATACACGCAACGACATCTATTTTTTGGAATTTGCTATTCACAATTGGGCCCGATAGGTGACGCTGCAATCGAAGTTCAAGACGGTATTCTGTTCATGACACGTGCACAATTTCTGAGCAGTACCTAAACTAACCTAACAAAAAGTACTAGGGTTTCATGAATTCACGATATAGTATTTCAATTATTAAACAATCAATCTGCCTAGCCTTTTCCCAATTATGTTAGGGTCGGCTTCCCGTGTAACCGGATGCAGCTGAATACCATTATTTTACATGGAGCGACTGTCTATCTGACCTCCACAACCGAGTTACTGGGTAATACGATACCCCTTGGTGAGACTGGGGCTCAGACTTTCGGGCTTCTGACGACCCGTAACAACTGTCAAAGATCCATGAATGGCAGCCGGGACCAACGGCTTAACATGCTTTCCGAGGCATGGAGGAGTCTCGGTATGTCAAGATGGTCACACCATCCACAGACCATCCACGGCAACCGTAGCTTAACCTGATGGGTCGACCCGTGCGGCTGTTATTACTTAGTTTACAGCTCCTCTACAATTCTTCTCTCAATTTCTATCAATTCATCAATTTCTATCATTAGACATCGTGCACTATTTCTGAACAGTAACCTAACAAAAAGTACAATCATTACGTTATGCTACTAATAGGATTTGGCGATTTGGATTTAGGCGACAGATAGTTATAACCTGGACAAAGAATACTTTTTATCCCGGTAGTACGTTTCCTTGTTTTTCCGACATCCACGCGAGCGAAGCCGCGGGAAAAAGCTAGTAATAAAATAATTATGGTTGACGGCAACGCGGGTGCAGCGGTAGGAGTCAATGATTTTTTCTTCGGCTATTAGGTATGTCATCCTGGTAGTATGTTCCCGTGGAATATTTTCCGACATCCACTCAGCCACAAATAGTCAGTGCACTATTCTTCTAGCCTTGTGTGGGCATCTCACGTAATATGAGTAAAATCACACAATACAAAGAAAAGGATAATAAACGTATTATCAGTATCACAGATGAATACAGATGGTTCACTCCGCAAAATCATTTAAATAAAAAGCGACTCTTGCTACGACACAATAAAGTGCAATTCAGGTCTCATAGCGCTAATTACCTACAGTTATATTCACCTAGAAGTGGCCTCTCTTTCTATCGCGTAACTCTTATTATCTTCTGACTGCGAACTACTCTCTGAATTGACAAGACGAGCCCGCCGCGTACCTGTAGCTTCATATCTAAATGCGGAGTAAACCATCTGAAATCGTTTATGTGCCCGTAGGTGTGTCCGTAGCATCACAGCGGGCCCTATCAGAATACCAGCGCTGCGGTATTTATTTTTTAAATATCGCAGCGAGCGAGATAGGGGACTTTTTGGCCTCGCACAGGTCGTTAATTAATAGTATTAAATTTTAATTTTCGTTTATTCGAATTCTTTTTTTTTTGTTAGTTTTAGATGCTCGTTTTTAGTTTTTAGTTTTTTATTACTGTTTTTTCCTGTGCGTATCCCAAATAAAATATTTTTCTTTCTTTCTTTCTTTGAAATATTATCGATTTTTGGTGTGTCCTTTAACCATTTTTTTGTTTATATTGTTCAGGTCTTCATCTATTTCTATTTAAATTGTTTAATGTAACCTTCTTATCTCTAAACTATAATCCTTCAAATATCCTGGTGGTCCATTATTAACCTGACCCTTGCTCTTTTTAGACGCTACACATACGTCGTCCGCCTGGGCCAGACAAACATCACCAAGCCTGGCTACATGGTGGAGGCGTTCGAGCGGTACATCCACGAGGGTTACAACCAGGAGAGCACTGCTGTGCAGACTGAGGACATCGGCCTGCTGAAGCTGGACCATTATATTCCTTACGGAGGTAAGCTCTTACCAGCGGCATTGCCCGAGTGCAAGAAAATTTTATACCAAGGGGCTTATAGGGATATGTCCTAATCGAATCAAGGCCATCGTCTACCTGGGTGCCAAATTTCATCCAAATCCATTCATTCAAAGGGACCATTTAGAAGAATGGAGGGGAAAGACTGCATGCTGAGGATAACTATATCACTGACCGACGCGAACTTAGATAACGTAGGACTGATTTTACCAAACCGTTTTGACGTTTTTGTATGAAAAACTGTCACGAAAAATTTATTCGCAGAATAAGACCCTAAGGGTGCCTGTCCACCGGAGCGGAGAGGAGAGGAGAGGAGCGGAGATGTGTCAATATTAACTTCTCCTCTCCTCTCCGCTCCAGTGGACAGGCAGCCTTAGTCCTAACCGAAAATTCATGACGTGCCGCGACTTGATTAGGTAATCGCGCGAGTTTTTCATATTCGTTTAAGACGCACGATAAGCGCGACACTGCAGCCTTATACTAGTTATAAAACACATAACATCAAGCCGGTATTACCCGAGGGGTTAGGCAGAGGTGCAGCTATAGTGCACCGGTACACACACATTTCACCAGTAATATTTTAAATCCCATAAATACACCGGATAGGAGGCGAGTAGTGCTATCAACCGGGCACAAATATAGACTCCGGGCGGCTACTGAGAAATTCCACTATGGCAAAACCCAATAACACTTCGCTCGACCCGGAAATCGAACCTAAGACCTCACAGCAGTAGTTCTTGCGAACACTAGACCAACGGGACAGTAGTGTTAAAAAATATGTTCGAATTCACCCTTAAGCCTCGTGCAGACTGGCGCGACGCGACTCTAACAAAACAATTTCTAAGAAAACTTCACGATAGAACAATAAGGATGATGATGCCTGGGTCCAAAAAAAGAAATCCTATTAAGTCAGAAAATAAAAAAATATTCGACACGTATTTTTTGCTTTAACATAATAAAAAATTACTTAGATAAAACGCATTAAAGTTGGGGAGTGAGGGTTGCTACGTCACAAGTACGTATAAAATCTACATACTCGTGACTTCATGGCACATTTTAACTCAATGTATCGCCGTATTGCACGACTCATAATGCGAAGCATTAGAGTGTGCTCTACGATCGAAAAATATTTTTTGCCCCATTTCTGCAACTGTTTTTATTGTTACACTCCTACTAGTACACAGAACCTACTTAATTTATATACCATTGTATAGATGATTAAATGGAGATTAATACTGTACTTTTTAATAATTGATTTAATGCAGTAGAAATGGATAAAGCATCAAAATAGTTGAAAAAAAATTCCTGTCCGTCAATTTATGAACCCTGAAAACATTGTAGCTTGCGATAAAATCAATTAATTGAGTCAATGTTTTTTTTATACATTCGTTTCATCCATAGAAGGAACCCTATTGAAAATGGCTCTTTTATTCAAAGTAGTTTAATTATAATTAATAAAATACTAACTAAAATATACTATCAAAGAAGACACCGCGAACAAAAAATGTGTCCCTTGGATGCTTTGACGTTTGACTACTGCGCGTGCGGTGCATGCGCGGTGCGAGGAGATTCTCATAGAGTAATGCACCCGAAGATGCGACACAGTCTGCTTCTTCTGCCTACTTGATACCTAACACAGTTTTAACTGCAGAACATTATTCTAATTTCCATTGTATTAATGATGAACATTATGTGAGATGGTTCACTTGGCAACCACGTTTGCTCATTACGATTTTTTTGCACAAATGTTATCCTTTTTCCCTTGTTTCCTGGAGCTCGGACGTGGAAATCTTAAAAGGGAAAAGTGCCACAAATTGTAATAATTATTTGATGACAAATAACCATAAACCATAATATAATAAAACAAACATTAATATCAGCGTTCAAAATATTAGATACTTAATATAAAAAAAATCCGCCATAAAAACAAACGGCAGCTATTTGTACCTACACTTCACTTCTGAATGTTTTAGTCTATGGCGAATGGCGCCGTAAAATATTTTGTTCATACTTCAGTTTAAAACTTTAGAGGTATGAGGAACAGGGTGTAAAGTTCACTCATCCTCATTTGAAAAGGGAGGATCCTCCGGCCAGACGGGTGTTTGTGTCTGGCGGGCAACTGCCCGTAAGTTGCTTTCGGATAGTTTTATCTATGTCGGTCGCGTGGTAAACTCTAAAGCGCAGGCCACACCGGCAGCTAGCGGGCGGGCGTGGGCGAAGCGAACGAAGGAAACTATACAAACTACGCGAAATATTGTAGCTCGCGGTGTGAACCGAAGTATGTAAAGAGGTGAAACGATGTTCGCCCGCCCGCCCGCTAGCTGGCGGTGTGGCCTGCGCGGTGGAACTAGTCGCGGGCTCGAACTCAATGGTGGGCATGGCCAAAAACCACGCTGTCTCACCTGGCATCGTGTCCGACCGAGATAGTATCAGTGATGAGCAGTTAGAAGCTGGTCTACATGGACAACGTATAGTTCACACGCACAGATGTTTCTGTGCGTGTGAACTATACGTTGTCCAACTCGTCGTTGTGCACTCGTGTTACTAAAATTGGTCGGTACGGTGTTCCGTACCGACCAATTTTAGTAACACGAGTGCGTCAAAAATTTTGAAAAGGCCTTTGGAAAAAAGGTTTTTCTGAAAAAACCACTACATAAATCAATTACAAATAAAATTTATTGAAATCTTCGATAATTTTTCTGTGTCGGTACGGATTTTGTTTTCGAGATTTCACACTTCTTGTATTACTTATTTACGCCCAAAGTTGCGTTAAAATTAGCAAGAAAAACGAATCTTTGTTGGCTCATAACTTTTTAATGGCCTTTTATTTTACTATTCTGCTTCCGTACAGACAATTTTAATAATGAGACCTAACGATATCATGTTTAACTTTGAATGTACGATGTCAAACAGTGGAGTAAAACCCCTCCGAAGTTTGTATGGAAAAAATATCAAATTGTTTCACCTTAACTGCGCGATGCAGGATCTGTGTGACGTCATGTCTTTGCTGCGTAGCTCGTATGTGGTGGTGTAACCGCTACATTATTCCCCTCCGGAGACCGGAGGTCGATATGAGAGAGATTGATATCGATGCGAGTTTAGAAATTTTACCCATATTGATGGGTAAAAAAGCAGTCAAAACATACTTCATGAAAAGTGATAAATTGTTAATTTTTGTTAGAAACTATGTTTTAAATTTCTTTTTCGTTTATGAATGAGAGTTATGAACTTATGAGGCGTGCACTTTTGGATTTTCCAAACTATTTTTATGTTATCGTAAAAAAAGAATAAATACTTATGTGTCTAATATATTTTAATAATCTACAAGACGGACAAAAAATGTATTTTTAGTAATCATCCCTATTCACGTCGCGTCAGTCTGCACGAGGCTTTAATAGGCTCACGGACTGATGATGAAAGCATTTTCTAAATAATATACTTACTTTTGTTTCTTGACAGAATCTATCCAACCTATCAGGATTCAGAGCAGCCAGCGTATGAACGTGGAATACGGCGATGTCCGGCTGACCATCAGTGGCTACGGACGTACCGACGACTGGTGGGCTGGTACGTAATATAATCATAGACAATATAAACAAAAGACAACAATTATGGACCACTAGCTGTTACCCAGGGCTTCGCCCGCTTGGATATTGGAAATTATCCCACGGGAACATACTACCGGTACCCTAATTACGTAATACACGAATATCAGAATTTGAATCGGTTTGAAACAGATTGCTAATCCATTGCTTCATAAGTTCTAAAAAAAATCTGCACGACAACGTAAATAACGCAATGAATATGGTTGAACTGTCAAAATATATGAAACAGATTAATCGGAATCGTTTACGAAAATGTGTTGCGTAATAAGATAGCGGGCCGAAAGCCCATTCAGCCACACTTTGAGGGGGTCTTGTGTACACGCGCTATACATTGTTTGAAACGTTTTAAATTTTTTGTGAATATTTGTAACCAAGAACAAAAAATTATAAATAACCAACGCATAAACTAATAAATCTTGTTAAAATATACAATGATCAGATTTTGTTTTCACGGTTTATAATGCTGTATTCGCTAAGAAAAACCTACATTTAAAATAAGCCCTCGGTGAGGGCTCCCGGCATCCCATACCCCTTATAGAAGTAAATTGAAAAAAAAACAAAATGTTTTTTTTTTCACAATCTTGAAAAAACACATGAAATAAAGCTTGGCACCGTTGCGTCGTTTTTTTTCTACATTTGGTTTTATTTTCAGAAAAAGTGAAACTCAATAACTAAAATGGAATAAAACACTAAACTTGGTGGTTTTGTTTTAAATTAAATTAAAATTATGTTTAAATCAATGGGTACCTACCTATTATTATGAACTTAGAAAATACTTAACACTCACACAGCACACTCAACAAAAACGAACTCTCACTAGTCACTGTCTCAAGCTTTCTGCAGTCTTACGCAATTAAACCAAAACATAAACCAAACGAGGATTAGGGAAATCCCGTTCGTAAACTTCAGGGTAAACTTCAGTGGGTGTTGCCAATTATTTTAAGGGCCTACGTCTCGTTTAGTACCGTAAAACGGTCACTTTAAAAAGCTATCTTCTCCTTAACGGCTTAGTTAAATGATTTGAAAAAAATATATGTTTGCTATAGATTCATCTACAACATATCTGAAACCGGGTTTTTTCGTATGACTAATACTTTTGCCTTAAAAAAATATTTACCATAACGCTATTTTTGGCTAATATTCCTAACTACTTCTAAACGGCTTTGACGATTGGAAAAAAAATTACACTGAAAAATTGTTGATTAAAGGTACTACAAATTTGAAACTGCATTTGTAAATCAATCAATATTTGTTAAACAAAATGTCCCCATTTAGAGATAGAGGTTCAGAGGGGCTCTGCGCGGGACGCGGGCGGCAGTCGCCCGTGAGCATTGAGACGGGATGGCTGTGTCGCTCGCTGGTCCGCTCCGGCTATCGACCGAGTATGCGCATACGTATGTGTTAGTGCGAATATTTATGAACTTATTGTATTAGTGTGCGTTTATAGACGAGCTTGCTGCAGAGAGTCCAAATCGATTGTGCGCGTAGGCGCTTTATTGTTGAGTTGTTCTTTGATGTACAATTATTAATACTTTTTTACATTGACAATTACATACAAATTAACAATTTACAATATAAACTAAAAAAATGTAAATGTAAAATATAACATAACATCACGACTGTATTCCCCGAAGGGTTAGGCAGAGGTGTACCTATATAAGGTGTTAAAAAATTTACTTTAGAAACTTTAAGAGGTGTTTTAGAGACCATCGAACTGAATAACTTTTACTTTGGGACATACATTGATATCGCGAAAAAAAAAATCTGTTGTTCCATAGTAAAGTTTAATACCTGTTCTAAACTGTATGGGACAGCTGTTTTTTTTTTTCGCGATTTCAAAGTTAAAGTAAAAGTTATTCAGTTTGATGGTCTAAAGCACCTCTTAAAGTTTCTAAAGTTATTTTTTTTTAAATCACTAAAATTTGTTTAGTCCTGTCAAACGAGCATTTCCCATTCTGAAATAGACTAAGGTGACACAACTTAACTATATTTTAGTTTGACAGCACTAAGATTGCACTGAGTTATTAGTTTAGTGAAAATGGCAATTTTGCTATTCTGAATTTGACGTTTTTCACCTAAAAATTTAGATTATCCAACTAAATCAGTCTATTTTTAAACGCGATTAAAAAGGAGTGGAATAAAATTAGTTGGCATGAACACACACTTCACACACTTCAGCTGCAAAAACTGTATCTTTTTTTTTATTTTGCTTATATCTCGAAAACGGTGCGTCCTAGCGCAAAAATAATGGAAATTTCGACCCCCTCTGCCACCCGTAAACCCATATGCCCCTACTCATTGGTAATATTTAATCATATTTTCTATACAAAAAGTTTAAAATTCCATACAAAACACGTCAAGGCTACCCCCCCCGCGTGCCTCTGTCTCTAAAAAAATTCACGGGGTAGAGCAAACAAGTACCACGTCGCCGTCGGTCGCGACGTGACTGTCAAATTCAATTTTAGATGTGTCAAAATTATTTTTTAATTTAGCGATATTTTTCCGCAGAATAGCTTTTAGATTCTCATAGCCAAAAGTAAGGAATTTTAGTCGTAGTATTTTAGTCGTAGTTTAGTTAGTTTAGTTCGGTGTACAAGAGAATCGGCACCAAATATTTTCTTAAGTTACGTAGGTAAGAAGGTTAAGAAATAAATCTTGATTGGTGCCGATTCTCTTGATGTCACTCAGGATGGCTGGACAAATCTTCAAAATAGCTCGCATTTAAGTAGGTCAACAGGGCACTTTATGTGACGGCTAAACACCCTTATCTCAGAATTTGTGACGCTACAGAATCTTAGATAATCGATCGAAAACGTGTCCAGCCAGCTTGAAAAACCACTTTTCACTGGTCTCTCAATCTCGGTAACGGAAGTGATTTTGACGACTTTTTGCATATCAACGGGCGTCACATAAATTTGTGACAGGCATGGAGATAAAAGTTTTGAGATACGTACAGTGGTTTAGTAGAAAAATGCAAAAATCTGTGCCAGCCATCTTGAATTTACGTATAAAACTTTTGGCTGGCACTTTCGAATCTCAATAACGGTAGCGTTTTCGAATATGACTCCTTTACTAATATTTAGTGACGCAATTTGTGACAGTAATAACGTTTGATTTATGGCGGCACATGTAAGGGTTTACGAGAAATCAATGAAAACTAATGTCCAGCCAACCTGAAGTTCAAGATGGCTGGACACCTGTATCTCCGCTGCCTGATGATCTACGACCTTCAAAATGTGTTCAAAATTTTGTGACGGGGACGATAATGATAACCTGAATTTGTGACGGAGAAACTTTGCGTAGTTTCAAAGATATTGAACATTTTAATTTTCCCATACAAACACTGCAGTAGGGTTACCAATATTGTAGGTTTTATGTAGGACTAAATATATTTTATGGTGTGTTCTTTAATGGACGAAAATCCGTGTATTGGTGATACTAATAAGAACAACTGTAGATATTTAAATCAATAGAAGACAGAAGTGAGGAAGGGGGGTAATTTTTTAATGTTATTGATTATTTACGTGCAGATATCTACTCCTTTTAGTAGGTAGGTATTGGTGTTTTTCATGGTAAGTACATGGTAGTTAATGTGTCAGGATAACTAATGCTCTAAGGTATTTAAATGAAAAAATAATGTTTGCTGTAAATAAAATCACATTTATTTATTTGTACCTATACAGCGTTTCAAATGACGACGATCAACTCCATTTGCACTTCAGTAACCCTCGCCTTGTACCACACACAACGTTGTTTTTACCACCGCCCTAAGTGCTTGAAGCGCAAATGAAGTCGGTGGTCGTCATTTTAATCATAATACCTAGCTGAATATACTTAAATATTCTTCAATACCTATTTATAAAAGACAATTATTACACAAAAACAATCACAGCATCAGTAGCTGCTACCGGCAGATTAGTCGATTAAAAAGAAATCCTTTATTTAAGTAAAAAATATGGTCACCTCACAATATTAGTGGATGTTTGTATGGGAAAGTTTAAATGATCAATATCTTTGAAACTACGCAAAGTTTCTCCGTCACAAATTCAGGTTATCATTATCGTCCCCGTCACAAAATTTTGAACACATTTTGAAGGTCGTAGATCATCAGGCAGCGGAGATACAGGTGTCCAGCCATCTTGAACTTCAGGTTGGCTGGACATTAGTTTTCATTGATTTCTCGTAAACCCTTACATGTGCCGCCATAAATCAAACGTTATTACTGTCACAAATTGCGTCACTAAATATTAGTAAAGGAGTCATATTCGAAAACGCTACCGTTATTGAGATTCGAAAGTGCCAGCCAAAAGTTTTATACGTAAATTCAAGATGGCTGGCACAGATTTTTGCATTTTTCTACTAAACCACTGTACGTATCTCAAAACTTTTAGCTCCATGCCTGTCACAAATGTATGTGACGCCCGTTGATATGCAAAAAGTCGTCAAAATCACTTCCGTTACCGAGATTGAGAGACCAGTGAAAAGTGGTTTTTCAAGCTGGCTGGACACGTTTTCGATCGATTATCTAAGATTCTGTAGCGTCACAAATTCTGAGATAAGGGTGTTTAGCCGTCACATAAAGTGCCCTGTTGACCTACTTAAATGCGAGCTATTTTGAAGATTTGTCCAGCCATCCTGAGTGACATATTCTCTTGTGCACCGAACTAAACTATCACTAAAATTACTTGCTTTTGGCTATGAGAATCTGAGATTCTGCAAAAAAATATCTCTAAATTAAAAAATAACTTTGACACATCTAAAATCGAATTTGCGTCGCGAACTCGCGACTCCACGTGGTACTTGTTTGCTCTATTCTGTGAATTTTTTTAGGTCCAGAGGCGCGCAGGGGGGCAGCGTCGACGTGTTTTGTATGGAATTTTTAACTTTTTGTATGGAAAATACGAAAATTTGTTACCTTTGTGTTGGGGTAAAGGGGTTTGAGGGTTTCCTAAAGGGGGTCGAAATTTTCATTATTTTTGCGATAGGACGCACCGTTTTCGAGTTATAAGCAAAATAAAAAAAAAAAAACCGGTACTGTTTTTGCACCTGAAGTGTTGGTGTGAAGTTTAGTTCATGACAACTAATTTTTATATTCCATTCCTTTTTAATCGCGTAAAAAAAAAATTGTCAAATTTAGTTTGAATAATCAAAATTTTTAGGTGAAAATCGTCAAATTCAGAATAACAAAATTCCCTGTTTCACTAAACTACTAAGTTAATAACTCATTGCAATCTTAGTGCTGTCAAACTTCGGTGGCAGTGACCTCTCGCGTCCGGCCCTGGTCCAGGCCATGGTGCGGAGCGAGAGGGCATGGCAAGCCGTCACCTCCTTCTGCGAAGCAGTAATGCTCGCGAAAGAGGAGGCGGAGTGCGCGAGGGAGTGGCAAAGGCCGCGCCCTACCAGCCCTAGCCGCCGCCGCCGCCGTAGGAGACGTCCCGGGCGTCGGGAATTGACTGCGACTGGACTGGAAAGGGCTAGGCATCAACATCAATGGCGAGTATATCACTAACCTTCGGTTTGCCGACGATATAGTTATCATGGCTGAGACCATGGAGGACCTCAGTATAATGCTCGATGACCGCAGTAGAGCCTCCAAAAGAGTGGGTCTTAAAATGAACATGGACAAGACAAAGGTCATGTCAAATGCCCATGTAACACCCGCCCTCATAAAGATCGGTGACGCTACGCTCGAAGTTGTAGACGAGTATGTTTACCTAGGACAAACTGTCCAGCTAGGTAGGTCCAAATTCAAGAAAGAGGTCAATCGTCGAATCCGACTCGGCTGGGAGCGTTCGGGAAACTATGCAATATCTTCTCGTCCCACATACCACAGTGTTTCAAGACGAAAGTCTTTGACCAGTGCGTGTTGCCAATGATGACTTATGGCACTGAAACGTGGTCGCTCACAATGGGTCTTATCAGAAGGCTAAAAGTCACCCAAAGAGCAATGGAGAGGGCTATGCTTGGAGTTTCCCTACGTGATCGAATCAGAAATGAAGAGATCCGCAGGAGAACCAAGGTAACCGACATAGCCCGAACAATTGCCAAACTTAAGTGGCAATGGGCAGGACATATTGCTCGCAGAACAGATGGCCGATGGGGCCGAAAGGTTCTGGAGTGGCGACCACGTACCGGAAGACGTAGCGTTGGAAGGCCTCCCACAAGATGGACCGATGACCTAGTAAAGGCCGCAGGAATTCGCTGGATGCGGGAAGCACGGAATGGGTCGAAGTGGCGGTGCTTGAGGGAGGCCTATGTCCAGCAGTGGGCGTCTTTCGGCTGATATGATGATGATAATGATGATATGCTGAGTTATAGGGGTTTATGGATTTCATAAAGGGGGACGAAATTCACATTATTTTTGCGATAGGACGCACCATTTTGCGTTTTCTCCTCTTCTGATCGCTATTTCTCCTCTACCGATCGTTATGTCTCCTGACAAAGTTTATTCTGTTTATTATGTATAATATGTATTTATTTATAATTTATTCTTGTATTTTTTTAGTTATTTTCGTGTTATCAATTGATTGATTGTGTATTACGTAATTAGGGTACGGGGCACGTGCCCCGGGCGACACCGTTAGGGGGCGCCAAATTCGAGCATGACAGACAAGTGCACCACCCAGCGCACCGCAACTTTGCAACAAATGAGACGCGCAACAATTATAATCTTTCTCTGAGGGTGGTGCACTGAGGAAATTACTGATTAGCGTAGGTTTAGGTCGTCAAACGGTCTGAGCGGGTTGTGAGTACTTGTGAGCGGGCGCAGTTGTATTCTACCAGGAACTCGATGAGCGTTTCTGTGGTCTATTTTTTAAGTTTTGCGGTGCCGGGCGTCTTGCTTCAACGCCGACGACGCCTGTGACACGACTTACTTTAACATTTACCACAGTTTTGGCGCCCCTGTTGGATTGGCGCATTTTCGATCGATTTTTGATTAATATGTTTATTATGCCTAAATTTTCGAGCTCGCTTCGCTCGCTCTTGCAACCTAATAAAGTAACTCCTAAAGCAAAAATCCAACTTATCTCAGGCAGAGTGAATAAGGCTAATCAAAATAAATGTCTGACACGTACTAGTATATTTAAAAAAAAACGGTTTTTTTTTAAGAAAAAAAAAAACGATTCGGGGTCAGGCGATAGGTTTTGCCCCGCCTCGAAAGATCCGTTCCGTTCTAGATCCGGGGCTGCCCCTACCAAATATCACTCAACGCGCTTAAAGAAGTTTTTCCTAAAAAAAAAAACTGATACCTACAAAAAATTTCTACAGTCAAAGGCCGATTCTCTTGTACACCGAACTAAACTAACTACAATCACTAAAATTCCTTACTTTTGGCTATGAGAATCTTAAAGCCATTCTGACAAAAAAAATTACTAAATGAAAAAAATATTTTGACACATCTAAAATCGAATTTGACAATCGCGTGACGACTCCACGTAGTACTTGTTTGCTCTACCCCGTGAATTTTTTTAGAGCCGGAGGCGCGCAGGGGTTGGCAGCCTCGACGTTTTTTATATGGAATTTTTCACTTTTTGTATGGAAAATATGAAAAATTATTACCAACATGTTGGGATATAGGGGTTTAAGGGTTTCCTAAAGGGGGTCGAAAATTTCATTATTTTTGCGATAGGACACACCATTTTCGAGATATAAGCAAAAGAAAAAAAAATACAATACTGTTTTTGGACTGAAGTCGAAGTGTTGGGGTTTTAGTTCATGCCAACTTACTTTATTCCACACGTTTTTAATCGCGCTTAAAAATAGTCAGATTTAGCTGGATACACCAAATTTTTAGGTGAAAAACGTCAAACTCAGAATAGCAAAATTGCCATTTTCACTAAACTAATAACTCAGTGCAATCTATTTTTAGTCTAGTTTAGAGGCATTTGTGACAAGAGAATCGGCACCAAAATATAACTAGCAGACCCGGTAGGCAGACGTTGTCATGCGACAACAGCGCCTCCCAACAGCGCGTCCAACTATAGCTAAGAACCATCCAAGTGACACAAAAAGAATTGAAAAAAAAAAACATCTAAATCAGTCAAGCCATTTAGCATAAGAAGAATTACAAACACACGCACACCGATATTTTATTTATTGCCAGGAATGTTCTTAAAAAACAAACAAAGTATTTAAAATAATATGCGGGTCAAAATATGGTAGTCGGCGTACAATTTCAGATTTGCCTACGATTCCTTCTCTTAGGACTAGGAATCTTAGGCAAAAAATGCGACATACGTGCGCATGTCTGCGCCTTTGTCTAGTCTTTGATCGTCGTTTTAGTGTAGTGCGCCACCGTTGCACGTTTTACGTATTGGAGAGTAGGGCGTTTAGCTCCGCCCACATGCACAAGGTCAGTGAGCCTACTATACACCTTAACCTACTCGAGAAAAAAAAAAATCTTTTTCAAGTTTTTTTTAAACGTATTTTTTCATCTCAGACAAATAACCGTATTTTTACAACTCTACATATGCGACTAGGTGAAACCTCCAGGAGGTAACAGACAGACTGACGGGCAGTTAAAATATTAGTAGGACTATGACCATTGAGACAACAAGGTAAGCTGACTGCGAGGCGCGGTAAAAGACTAGGGACTCTGACTACGAGACTGCAAACCGTTTTAGCGTGAAATCGTAACAAACAAACAAACTTAACATTAGCTAGGATTATAACAGGATAGTTTAAAATGTTTAAAGAGAGATTGAAACAACTAATAACTATCGAGTTCTAAAAACAAGATGGTTTGGAGAGGTTACTTTCTATGGTTAAACCTGTCCCCAGGTGGAATCGTCCCCGACATTCTGTACTGGACGTACCAGCGTGGCATGACGCAGCAAGAGTGCCGCACCTGGTACCCGAACAGCCAGACAATCAATGTGCAGACCATGTGCACGCAGTTCTATGATGAGCCCAGCCAGAATCCTTGTACGGTGAGGTTCACATCCTACTAATGGCCGTACCTGTAGACCAAGTTAGTACGACAACTGGCAGTAGCGGATCCAGGCTAAGGGGCTCAAGACTAATTATTATGAACACTAACAGCGTCTCGCTATTTTCAGGGTGACAGCGGTGGTCCTCTGACCATGGTGGACCTTGATGGCAAGATCACGCAAGTCGGCATCATGAGCTTCGGATCACAGCGTGGATGTAACACACCCAACCCACAAGGTAAGACCAGCTTGCCAACTTTTGTCAAACACAGGGAAACCCCAGAATAGACCAAAGTTTATTGAGTGTACAAAGTTTATTGAGTGTCTAGACTCACCGACCCCACAGTCAAACCATTACCACGGTTTTGTGGGGCTTAGTATATTAGTTATACTTACCATAAATGAATATAGATAAATAAATAATAAATAGACCATGTATTAGACCGAATCTCGGCCATGGTGACCAATCTCAATGCAGACCAGTCTTCGACGCGGGAGATTTTATAGTGCACTAGCTGCCCGTCCCGGCTTCGCACGGGTAGCACTAAGTACTTATCTACGGCTACCTACCCTACCTACCTACCCTACCTACCCTACCTACCCTACCTACCCTACCTACCCTACCTGCCCTACCTGCCCTACCTGCCCTACTTGCCCTACCTGCCCTACCTGCCCTACCTGCCCTACCTGCCCTACCTGCCCTACCTGCCCTACCTGCCCTACCTGCCCTACCTGCCCTACCTGCCCTACCTGCCCTACCTGCCCTACCTGCCCTACCTGCCCTACCTGCCCTACCTGCCCTGCCTGCCCTACCTGCCCTACTTGCCCTACCTGCCCTACCTGCCCTACCTGCCCTACCTGCCCTACCTACCCTACCTACCCTACCTACCCTACCCTACCTACCCTCCCTACTTACCCTACCTACGACAAACATTTCAAGACCAAAATCAGCCAAATCGGCCCAGCCGTTCTCGAGTTATAAAATTACAACGAAAAGTGGCATTGATTTTTATATACATACTAGCTGCCCGCCCCAGCTTCGCGTGGGTAGCCCTAATTTGCAATAAAATAATATTGCGGCTATAAATTGAGATGAAGGCTATCCTATCTTTTAAGTTAGATCAAACTGCACACGGTGTGCAAATTTGATTGAAATCGGTCAAGTAGTTTAGGAGTCCATTGAGGACAAACATTGTGACACGAGATTTATATATATTAAGATTTAGATAGGTGTGTGCGCAGACACAGGTGCACTCTCTCTTCCCTCACTCTCATAGTCCTATGGAGCGGCAATCCAACACGACCGGAGAGAGATCAGGCGCAGGGCCAACGGCTGAACGTGCTTTCCGAGGCACGGGGGTCACACCGCCAACTTCCAAACTCCGGACTGTTATTACGAAATCCCTAATGGAAAACCCAATAACATTTTGCCCAACACGGGAATCGAACCCAGGACCCCATGCTCAGCAGTCTCCCTTGCGACCACGAGACCAACGGGGCAGTCAATAGACCATATTATGATTAGGTTTGAACATCATAATCTACGGTCTACCATTTCAGAGACTTAAAGATATTTTGCAACATACAGATCACGCCTGAGTTCCTCCAAAGGGGTTAAGCAGAAGTATGCTAGTTATGATGTTATCATGTAAGCCTGTATGTATACAGTATAACCCCATGTAGTAGAGGGCGAGCCTATTGGTATCAACCAAGTATTGCTTGGAAAAAAATAAAAAATCGAAGACATGTGACATCTACCAACCCGCACTGTGCCCGCGTGGTAGATTACAGCCCACTCCCACTCACAGAGAGGAGGCCTGTGTCCCAGCAGTGGGGGGAACATTAATAGGCTGATGATGAAGCATTGCTTGACCCGGGGACCCAAACCAGGAGGACAAGTCGACCCCATACAAAGGTGGCAGTCAAAAACACAATAAAAACAAATATTATAAGATCTACATATTATACACTTTTGTTTTGTCAGGTTTCGTTCGTCCCGACTTCTACCACGCCTGGATTGAGGCACAGACGGGCATCAGTTTCGACTGGAATGTCGAAGACTTGGAGACCAAGCCAGAAGATATCGTGGCATAAGACCATAGTCTTTGTTAGACAATTAATATTAAAAATAACTTGTTACACAGTATATGATACGCGTTCTTGTGTTTGTTTCTTTCAATATTTAAAAAAAATCCTTTTAAATCCAGACGCACTAATGGACTAAGGGACCCAGCAGGGGCAGTTCGTCCCGGGCCCTGGAGCGCCCCCAAATCTTGATTTTTAGTGTAATCCCAAAAAAGGCCAAAGTACGAGTATGTTCAGTAAGAAGCAGTTGAAGGCCCCTTACTGCATTGAGTGCAGTGTGCCAAAATGCTGCTTTATTCATTTATTTAGTTCTTACATCATCTTGTTTCTCAAACTTTTTTGCAAAAATTATGTCTAAAACGAAACTCGATGCTCTTTCGAAACATTCTCTTAATTGTCAGGCTTTTCTGCATACCTAAGTCGACAAAGTAACTCCTATTTATTTATGTTATTGTTCAAAAGAAAACTTAACCTTTCCGTGGCGGTGTCACGGGGTGCTAGTATTATCGAGCTCGCTTCGCTCGCTCCGCTCGCTCTTGCATCCTATGTCCTTCAAGTTCTCGAACTTTTCCTCACAAGTCGACAAAGCAAGCTTCTATTTCCTTATGAATGTTTAATAAAAACTTGTAAGAATTGCGAAACCGTGTCAACCCCATATTGTGGAAATGAAAATGCATTGAAAAAAAATATCCTGCCTGATGCGAGGCTCATCCTAACTAATTATAAATTCGAAAGTGAGTTTTTTGTTACGCAAAAGTGGCTGGACGGATTTGGATGAATTTCGGCACACAAATAAACCATAACCTGGGTAAGGAAAGGACAAATACTATTTTTAATCCTGGATACTACCAGCTAGTACATAAAGGGAAGGTATAATTTTACGCACGTTATACTTACTTGTTTTTTTTTTGTCAGTACTTATTCACATTCAGCAAAATTTTACTAGAAATACCTACATAAACTAAGAAGACCCAAGAAGAAGAAGAAGGGGAGGGCTAATATTTGTATGTCTAAGGGCCCTCGCCCTCGGCGACTTTTTGTAGCGATGCTGTCGCGCATGTGTATCGATACAGCCGCGATACTGTAATTATGTGTATGAAGAATCCTGTGCGATAGTAGTGATGCAGAAGCGCTTTTACAAAACGCGCGACAGCATCGCTACAAAAAGTCGCCGGAGTGGTAAGCTGGTCGCGCGTTTTGTAAACGCGTAACGCGGCTGTGTCGATACATGTGCGACAGCATCGCTATTGCATCGCTATAAAAAGTCGCCATAGGCGCGCGGTTAGTCCACCACTGTCCAGCACCCTAATTACGAAACGCAAACTCAATTTTAAATTGAAACCAATTGAAAAAGATTGTCAGTCCCTTGCTTCATAAGTTCGACAAAAAGAATCTGCTTAATTTTTTTTGTCGAACTTATGAAGCAATGGACTGGCAATCTTTTTCAATTGGTTTCAATTTAAAATTGAGTTTGCGTTTCGTAATTAGGGTGCAGAATCCAGACGACTAGGTACTCCTCAGAATTTTAATTAAATAACTCCCCACAATGAGAAGGTCGATCAGTCCAAAAGTCAAAATAATTGAGTTAGATAACATTCGTTGAATGAAAATAATATGTGACTGTGACTAGGTAAATTGGGTGTAGGTCACCTAATTTATTATATAACTATCTAAGGATTCAGGATTATGATAAGATATGAGGCTAATCTACAAGATTAATGGTTTAGCCATTATGTGCAATAACAATTATTCTGCTGCATCATAGGCAATCAACTGAACTAGACATCATGATTTTTTAGTTCACTGTAAGGTTCGCAACTACCAGTTGTAGTAGGTACCGACAACTTAATTAACTATCAATCAATGACTTTACGAAAGTGAATATTCCAATTCTCCTGTTTTCATGATCTATGTAGTGTAGTGTATATACCTGAGTAGATAGATAGATACTTTTTTTTTTTTTGGGTGGGAAATCATCAAATGATTTCTGCCGCTCTGGGCGGAGCGGAAGGGCGTGTCAGACTCTTACTGACTATAAAACCCACCCGTGTTCCTTCACTTCCTTCCCTTGCCTAGATGGGGGCCACGGTTTCCCCTTAGGACTATCCGCAACCCCATAGATAGATAGATAAATCGTTTATTTGGTTCACACAAAAGATTAGCACAACATACAAAACACAATTAAAATAATAACTAAATACATGATAACATGAATATGTACAAAGTGCCAATATACAAAAAATAAATAAAAAAGAAAACAAGATATTGTGATGAGATGACACTATTGGCTAAAACACTTTAAAATAATGAAACAAACAAAGTGCGGTGTGCGTCTCTCAAGGTTGCACCAAATGGGAGTCCAATCCAACTCAGCATGTGTCAGGCAACTCAGCGTGTGTGAGTCTCATGAAGCGCGCTGCCGTGGTAAACATATTCGCTAATCGCTAGCCAACATAGGTACTTTAATTCTGTAGCCAGTAGTACTTAGATCTTTTAAACACCTTTACACGTAAATTTTTTGGCCAAAATTTCAAAACTGTGTAGATGGCGTCGCGCGCCCTGTTTTCGAATTGACTGAGAAGAATATGCCGAAAAAACTCAAACGACCATTTAAATATGGCTAATCAGTATAATGTGAATTTGGTACGGATCATGTGCTCTTCACGTACTGCGACTGAAAGACCATTTTCAAAAACAAATGTTTATATAGTTACTAGCTGCGTCCCGCGGTTTCACCCGCCGCGTAAAGTAGTTTTCGCAACAGTTAGGGGTATGAAAAATATATAGTAGCGATTCTCAGACCTACTTAATATGCATAAATAAAATTTGGTAAAAATCAGTAAATCCGTTTCGGAGGAGTAAGGTAACTAACATTGTGACACGAGAATTTTATATATAAGATATAGCTGCGTATAGTTACAGCAGCCATAACTGGCCACGGGCCTATGGGTCATTTAACAAACACCTGTTTATTTAGGAGTCACAGAGAGTCCACTGTACAGGGCCTGCATGGAGCACGACAAGAGAGCAGGGGGCCTAGTCTACTAATTTACAAACGTCACAATGGTCTCTCGATTGTTAGTTTTTGACAGATTTGCCATACAAAATCTGTCAAAAACTCACCATCGTGAGACCATTGTGACGTTTGTAAATTAGTAGACTTGACCCCCAGCTCATGTGGCATAAACTGCCCGGTGGTTGCCACATACAGGACAAAGTACTTTGGAAACCCAGGTGCCTTTGTGATTGTCAGTAACACCAAGGCGTTGCTGGCCTTCAATCGATCGCAAAATACACGCTTGGACATGGAGAGACACCAGCCCGTTATCCTACCAGGTATACCTACCACTACTTGACTAACATGAAGAAAAACGTACTTGTTGTATGTACCCTACGGGTATACGACAGATAACAGCACGTATCTACCCATTTGCCTATTGGGAAAAACACAACTACATAGGTATTGTTTTAAAGGTGTTGTGTAGGAGCTGGGTAAAGCCAGTGTCCGTTGCAGACACTGATAGCTATTGATAGGAGTGTGCGCACGCGTAATATCCGGTGTAATCCGGGATTATATGTTTATTATAATAACACAATCACGGAGCGTAGAGCACCATGGCTTGTGAATTATTTGGGATCTGTCCTGACTTTTGATCCAAGCCGTATGCGATGTTACCTCTGTTGGAAGTTACTGCCTTTTATTTGCAAGATTTTAGTATGGATAAACCTTTTTTATTTTAGGAAGTTGTATTTAATATCTTATTTCAGCTTGTAAACATCCATTGCTGGAACGCAATATTAACAGTCAAGTCATCATCATCAGCCTATTAATGTTCCCACTGCTGGGACACAGGCCTCCTCTCTGTGAGAGGAAGTGGGCTGTAATCTAACATGCTGGCACAGTGCGGATTGGTAGATGTCACATATCTTCGAATTTTTGGTTCTTAGACATGCCAGTTTCCTCGCGATGTTTTCCTTCACCGTTTTGAGAGCAGTGGTGATGAAGTTATTTACACAAAGTTAAGCGCCTGCTTGGGTTCGAACCCACGACCTACAGCTCGTAAGTCGGGGCCGTTACCACTGGGCCACCACTGCTCTCACAGTCAAGTGAGTGTCAACAGTCAAGTGTCCATATGTTAATGTTATTTTGTAAGTGTTAATTGAAATTAGAAAAAGTGAGCTCGCTACGTAATGAGCACGTGAATACTGGTTATGAATATGTACTGCATTAAAATTAAGGAATCATCCATGGTCGTGCTGGAGAGGATGACACTTTCGTTCGAGTCTGAAAGAACTCGGACAAACCCTGAACATAATCGTGAATAAAACTATGCTACAAGGATCTACTGGCGCCTGAATGACATTGTCAGTGGGCTTCGTTGAGATGTCAGCACAACTGACGGGGTCCGCTAGGGCCGATGCCTGCCGGGGGATGAAGGAAAGTCCTAGGGACACCGTGGCCCCTGGCAACGTACAGGCAACTGAAGGAACACGGGTGGGTTTTAGACAGTAAGAGTCTGAAACGCCTTTCCGGTCAGCCCAGAGCGGGAGAAGTTATTTGATGGTTTCCCACCCAGAAAAAATAATAATTGTGAAATTGCTAATGGCAGCGTTAGTTCGTATTCACTTTGTATATACCTAAGATTACTTGTCGTGTCACAAAACTTTAAAAATGGAATACTTACCTAGTTAAGTTTTCATACTTTGCAAGGCATTCCTCAATCCTACACAAAGTTTGGTAACCATAACAATGCTGAAATACCCAACTGTACCTACCTACCATAAAAATCCTAATTAATTATTGATATCATAATCCCAGATAATGAGAAAATATTATCATTTAATTCTAATGTACGATACAGATTGATTATTAATATAGTAATTAAGTCAATGCAAGTCACTCGCTAGGCGTTCGTTCAAGATGGCGGCCGCGTACCTGTTGGGACTTTTCTTCGTTTTGGGCTTTGTGCAGGTAAGAACTTTGAAACATTTGATAAATAAATAAAGTTCCTATTAGGCCTAGTAAAAAAAAATAGGTACAGTACGACACAACTTAGATGTAGCATCGGCAAAATTCGTAAAACCGATCACTATCCGAACTGAGTGCGCCTTCAAAATCACCAATCGCTATTACTGCTTTAGGTGAAAATGATCTTTCGAAAACGCAATAACTAGTAAAGTCAAATAGCCAAATACATTCGTAAAATTGAAATGAATGAATGAAAATTTTCAAATCTATGCTACATCTAAGTTGTGTCGTACTGTACGTCAGTACTTTTTGAGGAAATCGCCGACATAGATACATATGGGTCAATACAGAACATCTTTTTATCTGGCTTTGGCAAAACCAAAAGGAAGGGGTAACCCTTCCTGTTATGTTTTTAGTCGTCTAACATCCCAGTTGCACAAAGACAAAAACATTACGTAATGGATCATTATCGCTCATTATTTCATTAATTTGTTCAAAGAACCATTAAAATCGAGTCTAATGTCGCTTTTTGCAACAAGTTAATGGAAGATTAGTATTTAATGACAGCTTTAAAAGTTAAAATTCGTTTGTGCAACTGGCGGTAAGTATATTTGTATTTACATAATTATGTTCCACCGCAACGCAACTACTCATCCGATTTTCATGAATGAGCTGTCAATCGATTCGTTATTACCTACGGTTCTGGTGACATAGGCAAATTTTATATGGAAAAAAAATCAATTTGACGGATCCGGATGATACCTACATCCAAAACGTCAACGTGTCAGCGAAAAAAAATTATTTCAATATAATATCGTGATTGTTTTGTGTATAAGTATAGATAATGGTTATCTATACTTATACAATTAAGATTAAAACAAGTATTTTTTACTCTCTCAATAGCACTAAAACCTTTTTAGGCTCCCGCAGACAGGTGCGACTCTACTCTGGTGGAACAATTTCTATGAAAACTTCACGAAAATTGTTCTACCGATGTCGCCGCGCACCTGTCTGTGGGAGCCTAAAAAGCATTTAGTGCTATTGAAAAATATTAAGTAGATTGCTTAACAAATCAAAGGTATCAAATTAAATTTGCTACCTGCCCTCAATGATCCATAACCCCTAAATAATCGAAATAAAAAAAGTTTAATTTGTACAGATTACGTGAGACTCCGTCTTATCTGTACGAAAACCGAACTTATTTTGCTACAATTTCTTTAGGGTCTTTTGAAAAAAATAATCTCAGTAGAATTCACATCTCGAAAACAGGATCCAGTGAGAAAGCAATCGCCACCATCATGGATCTGGTCAATGGATCTTCTGAGATAAAAAATCTCAGTAGATCCACATCTTGAAATCACGATCCAAATGATCCAATATGAGAAAACAATCGTCACTAGATCATCATGGATCTGGTCAATTAATGGCAAATATATTTTATTTAATGTTTTGTGTTGAGTAATGTAAATTATTTGCATACTATTGTACAGAATCAA
Source organism: Conistra vaccinii (assembly GCA_948150665.1). Classification (NCBI taxonomy): domain Eukaryota; kingdom Metazoa; phylum Arthropoda; class Insecta; order Lepidoptera; family Noctuidae; genus Conistra; species Conistra vaccinii. The sequence goes on along the minus strand of OX411336.1, from coordinate 11,733,786 downwards.
GTTTTTTTCTAACTGAACAGACAGCTGTGCTGCTGGGGAGTTTGTTGCGCCACTTCTTCTTCCCAGCTAAAAGCACTAGGAACTGGTGAAGGGCGGGCGTTTTGGGGGACTGTCTTATGAAATTTTGACGTTCGAAAAGTGCTGATTCTCAGCCTAGTTTGAATAAATGACTTTTGAATTTTATTTTTGAATTTGAATTTGGATCTTCTGAGATTGAACGATTTGGTCGTAGTTGGGTTTTTTAAATTCGTATAAAACACTATGTATGTTGAACAGAACTTGCACGCTATTGCTCGCCTCGTTGATCTAGTGGTCGCAAGCGCTACTGCTGAGCATGAGGTCCTGAATTCGATTCCCAGGTCGGGCAAAGTGTTATTGGGATTTTCTATCAGTATAGCAGCTCGGAGTCTGGATCTGTGCCCGGTTGATGGCAATAGGCTCGCACCCTATTACATGGGACTTAAAACATAACTGGCGAAATGTGGGTGTACTGCAGGTACACCTCTGCCCAACCCTTCGGGGAAACAAGGCGTGATGTTATGTTATGTTATGTAGTTTTTATAAGTAACGGTGGCCAAAATATGTCTAGTTTGGGACCAACCAACGCGAACGGTACCTCAATAATGTAATCTAGATCTTGAAATAAACGATTTTTTACTTTATGGATACCTACATAAGACGAAATTAAATGCTGAAAAATTATTAATTTATTTAGACTGCCTTATTTAATATTACTAACTATGTTTTAAATATGAAATATTTACAAAAGCGAATTTCCCATATCTTAGGGAGGTGTCGTCAATCCCGAGCCGGCCATTATCGAGGATTTGGGTAAGCGAATATTTTTAATTATATAAGACTGATTGAAAAAGTGATACAAATGAAAATTTAACAATTTAGGAACCTGGACAAGGGCAGATTTCCTTAATTTATGTCATATTTTTGCTATTTTGCTGACGAAATTAAATTGTGCTGTTAAAATAAAAAATATTACACGGTGTTGGAAAATTTGTATTATAATAATAATAATATTACCTCATCGGATAAGCTTATGCCGTAGCGGTAGCGCTCTGTGCTACGGGAAACAAAAGTGTACCTGCTACGGCGTAGCGCTACGCAGATACGGCATCACGAAATTTTGAAAATTAACTTTTTTTTTCACTTTCCATCCTTTAGCTGACTTCCAAGCATCAAGGATCGTAGCTGGCTGGCCTGCAGAGGAAGGCCAGATCCCGTACCAGCTTAGTGTGCGTATGGTAAGCAACGCTGGTGCCGTCAGCTCCTGTGGTGGCTCGCTCATCGACGAAAAGTGGGTGCTCACCGCTGCGCACTGCCTGGCTAAGTAAGTACTAAAACTAGGTTTGGAGACTATTTTTTCTATACAAATTATTTCCTAACTCTGAAATTCAGATCAGTACCTAGATAGTCTAGCTAGAGCCTAGAGATACACTAAAACATTTTAAACATTACATATTGGGTACTACATTGTAACCACACATTGATACAGTATTATATGGAACAAAAATTATAAGACATTTATCTTCTGATGATTAGCATGACACCTAGGTAATATTGATGGTTTTGATTTAGATTTATGTTAAAATAATGAAAGAATTTTTTGTCGATGTCATCATCTTTCTAAGGCTGATCGTACCTAATCAGACACAAGACACAAAGCAACAAAATACGATCTAGAGTCTAGATCGTATTTTGTTGCTTTGTGTCTTGTGTATAACAAAAGCGGCCATATTCCTCTACATTCTAGAGGAATGTGGCCGCTTTTCTTTAGATCGAATGGTATTAGATCGAAGGGTATTAAAAAAGTTTTAGACACACTTACCGAGAGTCCTTATTCGCCGTTATTCATAACTCCTTCTCAGTCACAAGATAATATTTTATTAAAGGAGTGGCGCTAGTGTACCGTTGTACGCCCTCTTAAGACTAGCTTTTATTAACTGACTGGACCTGTTTTTCTTTAGAACACTGACTGACACATGGCTGTTTCTGTTGCACCTTAACTAAAAGAATATTCGTACGTTTTTTCCTGACAGCCGAATCACGTTCGTCGTCCGCTTCGGCCTGACCAACCTGACCCGACCTGAGGCCATCACGGAGTCCACGAACAAGCACATCCATCCCGAATACGATGAGATCAGGGCTGGAGTCCAGACTGCTGACCTTGCCCTCCTCGGACTTAATGAGAAAATCAAGCTTACCCGTTAGTGAGAACAATGTTTCTTTTATACTTATATGTATAGGCAGGGTAGCCCGCTAAATTCAAATTTTCTTTTACTAGTTGCAATTTGTGCTGTCTTGTCAATGTCCTGGCAGTATCAGGTATTACTGATCAAAAATGTTTCGCGGTGACCGTATTTTTTTTTTGTGTATTACATATTTTTATGATTATAACTCGAGTTATAAAAAAATCATCAATACAACTCTCTTAGCGCATCACCCTTATGGGACAGAGCCTACTGCCTTGTGCCCTAATTACCATCTCCAGAAAAATACCGGTTACATTATCGGAAAGTTAATTTTAAACAAATTCTGAAGGAAGTAGCTTCCAGTCGAATTCGATGACGGATCACTGTGTGTGTGTGTACAATGCACGGCACTGCCATCTATGCCATTCCCAACCTAACAACTTAAGTAACCAATATTCCATCTCACTAAAGCATTTTTAGTTATTTATGTTGCTAAATCTAGTCAAGGCCAACAAGGTTACGCCAATCGAAATTCGATACTGAACTAATTGTTTATAAAAACGCCTGACCGAAAATGATTAAATAATAATTTTCTGAAGTTTCGCGAATGAGTTGTTTGCCATGAAAGTATTTTTTTTTGTTATGAAATAATAATAAAATGCTCTTTAAATTAAAATAGAGGAATTCTTTCAAAATCTCGGTTTAAGATGGAACTAGTCGCGGGCTTGAACTCACTGGTGGGCATGGCCGAAAACATTGCGTTAAAATTAGCAAGAAAAACGAATCTTTGTTGGCTGCTAACTTTTAATGGCGTATTGTTTTACTATTCTGTTTCCGCACAGACAAAATTAACATTGACACAAAACGATATCATGTTTAACTTTGGATGTACAATGTCAAACAGTGGAGTAAACCCCCCCCCCGAAATTTGTATGGAAAAAATATCAACTAGTGCCACCTTATGTGCTTTTACGAGTAAATGCACCTTGTGTAGATTTTGGACATACAGGATGGAAGGGTAAACACCGTTGTCACTCAAACTATGGGTAGTTGGCTTAAATATAAACATAAAAAACCGAGTAAAAAAATAATTACGTTCTTTTCTTTAACAATATTAAAAAGGTTATTGTCCGATACCGTCCGCAAATTCATGGATATGCGCCCGCCCGAGTGACGTAATCGATCGCCGCCCGTCCTACCTACCTACACAACACATGAATAAATACAATACAACCTTTTCCTGGCTTAAGACAGGCAAAAATACCTACCTTAGGAATTGCGTGACGATTCTAAATGTACATCTTTAAAAAAAAAAGTTGTGATTTTCCATTGAATTTATGTTCTATAAACGAAACCAAACCACTGGTTTGAAAGATAACGGTGTTTACCCTAACACCCTGTATAGGACTTTGGTCATGGTTCTTTTATAAAGTTGATACCTATTATATCTGTCTGAGTGGAATAAAAATTACCACTAAAGATCCTCATGCAAATACTCACCGTTCGACCATATTGATACAGACCACATTAGGGGCGCATGTACTCAAGACTCAGTTTTATTATCGTCGTTTTCTTTATCACAGTCAACGTGCAGCCGGTCCGCCTCATGAGCAGCGCACAGAAGAACATCAACTTCGCTGGAGTCAGGATGATCGTTAGCGGATTTGGCCGTACCGACGATCTCTGGAACGGTCAGTATCTTATAATAGAACCTATCTATTTAAATAGCCTGTATTGCCTCTCCCTTTTTCCGCACAATTCTTTCTTTTGCCAGTCCTTTCGGTAGGACTCAAGCTGGTCCCACCAACTTTGTATCGGCCTGCCGCAATGTCCCAATCAGCCAATCGGTGGTTCTCTTAGCCCATTTGTCATCTGACATGCGGTAGACATGTCCGGTCCAGTCCCACTTAAGGTTAGCGGCTTTCTGGGTAACGTCCGTGATCTTGGTTTTGGCGCGCAGTATTAGGGTCCTGATACGCTTCGAAATTTAAATCCCCAGGATACTGAGCTAAATGGCTCGCTGGCAAACCTCGAGCTTGACCCTCTGCTGCAGTGTGAGCACCATAACATATGTGAGAATGGGGAGAATACACATTATGCATAATTTTCTATTTGAAACACTCTACAAAGTGTTTTTTTTTATATCCCATACTTAACTCTAGAGAGAGCTCTCATGAGACCATGTCAAAGAATCAACTAGCATATATTTTTTTTAATGATAATTTACCACTAGACTCTCGATGTGTGTATCTAAGTATCATTGATAAGTACAAGTAAATCATTTTCATTCAAACCATTCATATTTAAAGCTAAGAAAATGCGACGTTGCCATATTTTCTTTTTATGAACTAAAATAGTCAAAATTATGTAATAGTTCACCTAAGGGTTTTTTACATAAATAATCGTGAATTGTCGAATTAATTAAATAAAAAATAAAAAAATACGCCTGTTGATTCTTTGATATGGTATCATTCATATCCTAGAGTTATAGAATATAAAAAAAAAACACCTTGTATATTCTTGACAGTTAATCAACATAATCAATATTTTAGTTCACTAGTTAGCCATATTTCTTATTTCCATACAGTAATATCGCCAAATTAATTAAAACAATGAAATATTGACAGTTATGTGCGACTTTGGCCACTTTCTGTATAAACGTTCTTAAATCCTTATTTCTCGCCCTATAATATTGTACTAAATACCCCAGGTGGTGCTGCCTCCGAGATCCTCCTATGGACGTGGCAGCAAGGAGTGTCCAACGAGGATTGCCTGAGCTGGTACCCTACCAGCCAAGTCATCAGGGAAGAGACCATCTGCGCAGGATCCTACGACAACCCCTCACAGTCCTCTTGCCAGGTAAAAATTAAGAACTAAATATTGGGGGCCGGCAGGGGTGGTCCGCCCCGGGGAGCCTCCAATTCCCGACACTTTTTAATAAAATCCCAAACTTGGCCAAAATGTGTTCAGTAAGAAAAAGGCAGTTTGTATTTGGTACGTATGGACGCAAAATACAGGATGTCTCAAACGTAGTGGTCCAAAATCCAAATACAATGGTGTCAAACGGAGGTGGTCACCTATCACTTAAAAACTTTAACCAAACTTTCTAAGCCCAGATTAAAAAATGTACTACTGTAGGTGACTCACATTATATTTACAATATATACATAATATATTTATACGTCCTATACTAATAAACACAAACACACAATATACACAATATTAATAATCATAAAACACTAAACAATAATTACTAATATTTAATATAATACATTATTACGTTTACCGTACGGTCCGTCCGTCATTAATTATAATAGTAGTACACTGGACACACGCGTCGCCTGCCGAGTCCCTTGGTCCAAGGCGCGTGATGTTTCAAGTTACATGCGCCCGCGCATTCCTTTCCTTTACCGCGCAGGCGCGCATTCGGAATTTGCGGGTCGCCAGCATATAATTGTAGTCTGTGGTCGCCAGTCAAGATCTATCTGTGACGTCGGACGTACGCTCGCTTGCGCTATTTATGTGATCCTAAGCTACCCGCGCTAAATCGCTGTATAACTTTTATCATTCTATTCTGTCTTATGCTTACTGCTTGTGCAAATAAACTTGCTATAAACTGTGCCTTCGTAATTGTATTTCAAGTGTCGTGTAGTGTGTGGAACATTAAAGTGTTGGACTATCTATTGGACTATATTTTCTTCAGACCCAGTAAGTCTACCCCCACACACACATTCGACATAACCAAACTGGTGACCCCGCTCAGAACATTTGAGAATAGTGAGTGCAGTGACAGTATTATATATTAGCTATCATGAGCAGCGACGGTAGCGATACAGAAACATCACAGCGCGGCCAACCCGACCGCCCGCGCAAACCGAGTAAATGTTCGCGCGTTTCCACTGACCCGGAACCCGAACATCCGTCAATGGAGTTATTTCGTGTAGGCGTTCGTATGCCACCATTTTGGCCTGAAAAGCCCACTATATGGTTTTGCCAAATCGAAGGCCAATTCAAGCTGGCCAGAATAACTGACGACTACACCAAGTTCCATTACGTCATCGCTCACTTGGACCGGCAGTACTCCGTGGAAGTCGAAGACATCATAACTGCGCCTCCTGCTTCTGGCGCGTACGAGAAACTGAAGAGTGAGCTGATCAAGCGCCTGTCAGTCTCAAAAGAAAAGAAGGTGAAACAGCTTCTTCAGTCAGAGGAATTAGGTGACCGAAAACCATCCCAATTCTTGCGGCACCTGCAACACCTAGCGGGACCAACGATCCCAGAGGATTTCCTCCGCACTATATGGACGAGTCGCTTACCAGGTAACCTGCAGACGATCATCGCATCGCAGTTGACCTTATCCCTGACCGAGCTTGCGGACCTCGCCGATAGAGTTCACGACATGGCGCCTCCTACTCCGCAAGTCGCAGCAACATCCACATCACAAGCTGATCCACAGACGGACATGATGAAGCTTATCATGGAGCTGACGAGGAAGGTCGACGCGCTGACCACTGAAAGGTACGATCGCTCCCGCCCACGCACCGGGCAGACTTCCGGCAATAGAAGTCGCAGCCCATCACAGAGATCGCAGTCCAATTATAAAAAGTTTCCGCGATGTTGGTACCACCACAAATTCGGTAGCCGCGCGAAGAAATGCATCCGCCCGTGTGATTACAAGTCGGGAAACGAAACGGGCAGTCAATAATGGCGACTGAAGATTGCCCATCCACAACTGGTCGCCTGTTCGTGACAGATCGCAGGTCGAAAGTCCAATTTCTAGTGGACACTGGAAGCGACTTATGCGTCTTCCCTCGATCTGCGCTCCCACAACATCGTCGTGCGAAGACCGATTACCAGCTGTGTGCGGCCAACGGTTCAACAATCGACACCTACGGTTACCTCCAGGTTGTGCTAAATTTAGGCCTTCGCAGGGATTTCCCGTGGCGCTTTATTGTTGCTGACGTCACTAAAGCTATTATCGGAGTAGATTTTTTGTCATTTTTTAATTTAATTGTTGATATTCGCAACAAACGCATAATCGACGGCACCACTAGCTTGTCAGCTGTAGCATCTATCGCTTTTCCTGATAGCTTAATCTCTAGTGTAAAGGTCATGACTGGCGAATGCAAATACCGAAAACTCCTAGCAGAATTTCAGGAAATAACACGGCCAGCAGGCGCGCCATTCACACCTAAACACAACACAGCACACCACATTCGCACCACATCAGGCCCCCCAGTATCTTGTTCCCCACGCAGACTAACTCCGGATAAAATGAAAATCGCCAAGGCAGAGTTCGAGGCAATGCTGGCAAACGGCACAGCTCGACCGTCAGAGAGCCCTTGGTCGTCGCCTCTCCACCTCGCCCCAAAGAAAGACAACAGCTGGCGTCCTTGCGGTGATTACAGGCTGCTCAACGCAAGGACAGTACCAGATAAGTACCCAATCAGGCACATACATGACTTTGCCCACAGTCTATCTGGTTGTAAGATCTTTTCCACTATCGACCTTGTTAAAGCTTATAACCAGATTCCGGTATTTGAGCAGGATATTCCAAAGACCGCCATCACTACACCCTTCGGACTTTTCGAGTTTCCGTTTATGACGTTCGGTCTGAGGAACGCCGGGCAGACTTTCCAAAGGTTTGTTGACGAAATGACTCGTGGCCTGGAGTTCTGTTACCCATATTTAGACGATTTCCTGGTCTACTCTAGGGACGAGGCAGAGCATGAAGAGCACCTTCGCCAACTCTTCACAAGGATGAAGGAATACGGTATGCTCATCAACACCGCCAAATGCGTATTTGGTGTACCAGAGGTAACGTTCTTAGGCTACCACATTTCGCAACACGGAACGAAGCCTTTGGAAAGCAAGGTGCAAGCAATTAGGGAGTTTCCAGTGCCTAAAACCGCTAGGCAACTAAGAAGGTTTCTGGGCATGATTAACTTTTACCGGAGGTTTCTACCACGGGCTGCCCAGAACCAAGCGCCTTTACATGCCCTACTGACCGGTAACGTGAAAGCCTCTCAGCCTGTCGACATAACCGGAACCTCGTTACAGGCATTCGAGGAGTGTAAGGATAGCCTTTGTAGTGCGGCTTTGTTGGCACATCCTGACTCAAATGCCAAACTGGGCCTAGTCACGGATGCGTCTGATTTTGCCATCGGTGGAGTGTTACAGCAGTTCAAAGACGGTAATTGGCAACCATTGGCATTTTTCACCCGCAAACTGAGCCCATCACAACAAAAACACTCACCGTATGATAGAGAGCTCCTTGCTATCTACGAGAGCATTAAGTACTTTCAGCATTGGCTAGCCGCTACCACCTTTACCATCTATACTGACCATAAACCGCTATGTTACGCTTTCCATCAGCGGAAAAGTAACTGCTCGCCACGTCAGTATAGACATTTAGACTATATTTCACAATTCTCGACCGACATTCAACACATCGCCGGAAAAGATAACGTCGTAGCCGACACACTTTCCCGTATCGAAGAATTGCAAAGCCCCGTAGATTTAGATGTACTAGCCAAAGCACAAAATACCGACTCTGAACTTGCACAATTACTCACAGGAGATTCTTCCCTGCGCATTAAGAAAATGATAATTCCTGGAAGTCGTATTGAATTGTACTGCGATGTTAGCACAGCGACTCCCAGACCCATCATTCCTAAATCATTGCGCAAACAAATTTTTGACACGTTGCACTCGTTAAGCCATCCCGGCGCAAACGCAAGTGCTAAACTTGTAGCACAGCGCTACGTTTGGCCCCAGATGCGGAAAGATTGTCGCGATTGGTCTAAGTCATGTTTGGCATGCCAGCGCACGAAGGTGAATCGACACGTTTCCACCCCTTTGGGTACCCTCGATCTACCTTCAGCGCGATTCAAATATGTCCACCTAGACCTCATCGGACCGTTGCCGCCATCCAATGAATACCGGTATTGTCTGACACTCGTCGATCGCTTCACGCGATGGGCTGAAGTCGTCCCTATTACCGATATTACAGCGGAAACTGTGGCCAAAGCGTTTCTGTCGGGATGGGTAGCACGATTTGGTTGCCCAACCGATATTGTCACTGATCGTGGTAGACAATTCGAGTCTGGTATTTTCCAACACCTCGCAAAGTCCATTGGGTTTAGGCATCGAAAGACCACCGCATACCACCCTCAGTGCAACGGTTTAGTCGAAAGATTCCACCGGCAGCTAAAAGCAGCAATCAAGTGCCATGCCGATAGCAGCTGGACCGAATCGTTGCCATTTGTACTGCTCGGCATAAGAAGTTCCTTCAAAGAAGACCTTCAATCGTCTTCCGCCGAGTTAGTATACGGTGAACCTTTACGGCTGCCGGGAGAATTCTTTGGCCATAAGGTTGACAAATGTACGACTGATATAACGGACTTTACAGCCCGTATCAGATCATTTGCCAACAATTTACAGCCAGTTCCCACGTCGCACCACTCAAAACAAGAAAAAGTCTTTGTCCACAAAGATCTGTCATCTTGTTCCCATGTCTTTCTTCGGGACGATGCGTTGAGGGGTGCACTTCACCCAGCATACACTGGTCCCTATGAGGTGATCGAAAGAGGCCCTAAAGTCTATAAAATTAAAGTTAAGGGTAAATCCGTCACAGTATCGTTAGACCGTTTAAAACCAGCCTACTTACTGTCTGACACCAATGACACCCCTATCCCAATTAAACCTGTTCCCGAGCCACCACCTTCCATTCCACCAGTTAAAACCACTCGTTCCGGCAGAAGAGTCCACTTTCCGGACTACTATCGCCCGTAGCACGGTCTCTGGAGGGGAGTGATGTAGGTGACTCACATTATATTTACAATATATACATAATATATTTATACGTCCTATACTAATAAACACAAACACACAATATACACAATATTAATAATCATAAAACACTAAACAATAATTACTAATATTTAATATAATACATTATTACGTTTACCATACGGTCCGTCCGTCATTAATTATAATAGTAGTACACTGGACACACGCGTCGCCTGCCGAGTCCCTTGGTCCAAGGCGCGTGATGTTTCAAGTTACATGCGCCCGCGCATTCCTTTCCTTTACCGCGCAGGCGCGCATTCGGAATTTGCGGGTCGCCAGTCAAGATCTATCTGTGACGTCGGACGTACGCTCGCTTGCGCTATTTATGTGATCCTAAGCTACCCGCGCTAAATCGCTGTATAACTTTTATCATTCTATTCTGTCTTATGCTTACTGCTTGTGCAAATAAACTTGCTATAAACTGTGCCTTCGTAATTGTATTTCAAGTGTCGTGTAGTGTGTGGAACATTAAAGTGTTGGACTATCTATTGGACTATATTTTCTTCAGACCCAGTAAGTCTACCCCCACACACACATTCGACATAACCAAAGTAAGTCTCGCTAAAGTTTAATAATAAGTTAGAAAAGACAAACAAAAATATAATCTAAAGCGTTGCGAACTCAAACTCAACGCATTTATTTCAAATAAACCAATTACAGGTACTTTTTAACTGTCAAGGGGTCAGTCAGTCAGAAAGATGAAGCTAGTTGCCCATTCCAAAGCGTAGTAGGTTCCTATGGAGAATAACGGGCAAGAAATTCCACGGACACTCTTTTAAATCAGAATATTGTTACAAAATATTGGTTACATCATTCATGTTCAAATTATACATGTGAGAACAATGTCGAAAGACGTGCACGTTAAAAGCGTCCGTAATAAAAATAAAAAACGAAAACAATTCAAAAATTAAAATAAGCCCTGGCAGCTAAGAGATGACCAGTCTCAACTGACGGCGCGGCGGCGCCCGTTCACGAACATGACGCATGGATCAGCACCATTTAGCTCAACCATTTTGAGGGAACTTAATGGTCCAACACACACGCCACCACCAGCGAGACATTTGAGTGAGCATGACATACTCCCAGCCGCCAGGGCCGCCGATACTCTTAGCCGCCAGGGTACATAAATGGTAGCTTTAAGTAGGTACATAGTGCTCACACTTGTGCTATGCCATTATATAATACTAATACCTAGATTGAATTTATACAATGTATTACAATGTGTTTTACAATCTTCAGCAGCTCCAACAATATTTTCAATTAATTTATGCGCCCTTGTGGAGTTGCAGAATCACACTGAACGTACATAAATAGGAACATAATCTTGTACTTACACTATCAAGGCATCTCCTATAAGTCAGATTTGAACTCGCTACGTCGAAAATTTTGTTCACATGGTCGAAAAATCCAACGGAAAGTGTAAAATTTATTCAAAAATTACTAAGCGTTTTCTGAACAGTTGAGAAAATTCCAAAAAAAATATTTTTTTATGATAGGTGGCCACCTCCTCTCTACCCCATTTGCCATTGGAGAAACTTCGGCTTTGTAGAGCTTCGTCTCATCTGTGTGACTAGGTATCTCTTTTTCATCATATTATAATGTAGGAACAGCGTTACAAGGATCTTTTGGCGCTTGAATGACATTGACAGGGCGTTGTTGGTAAACATAATTATATGAAATTGTTTCGCGAAATAAGATTTAAAAAGCATGATGGCGGCGCCAAAACATCCTTGTACAGATGTTCTCTTTACCCCTTAATTATTATTTTATTTTGATTTTTTTATCCTTCAGGGTGACAGCGGTGGCCCCTTGACTATCGTAGACGATGACGGTAAAAACACCCAGGTCGGTATTGTGAGCTTCGGATCCAGCGCTGGATGCAACAGCCCCTGGCCTTCTGGTAAGCAATCTTTCATATCTGCATGAAACCTACAGCAAAACTCACGACGTGGTTGAAGGATTAGCCAATTAGCAAAGTTAAGGCTAAGCGTATAATAAATTAATAATACATAAAATATTTATTCAGAAAAAAATACAGAAACACATATAAAATGTACATAATAATTCTTTACACGTTGCAAAATCTGTGCAAAATGTATAACCCTGCCTCTTAGACTAGGATAGCCTGTATTCTAACCCTGGGGCTACACTGTCGCGTTATCGCGAACTTTACTTCGCCCGCTCTCCCTCGCACACCGCTCGACATCTCGCTGAGCAACAGAGTGCGCACGAAGTAAAGTTCGCGATAACGTGACAATGTAGCCCCAGCATTAGAGACAGTGTTCGGCCGCTGAGCAACAGGTGACGCAGCACAGCACAGTGCAGTACAGATTTTGCAAGGTAGGGCAGGTGAGGCAGACATAGGCCGCGAGCGCATGCTTCTACCACAGTATAAAAACCTGTAACCAGTAGGAACTCGCCTAAATCCCGACAACGTGTAGGCATTGTCGCGACGTGGTCGCGGCAGCTAGCAGTTCGGGAACGCGCTTCCCCCGTCTCGCCCCTCACGCCCCGCAGCGTAAGCAGTTCGGTACCCGTCTCGTCCCGCACGATTGCTCTGTCTTCTAGACGTCTTCGTGTGACGACTGTATGATGTTTAGATTGTGCTTCTGCACAGCTACACGCGCAGAAATCTGTTCTGGCTCTACAGAAACGCAGAGCAGTAAGTACAGATACATGTCTGCGTCACATGTGCCTGCGTCGCAGAGTACGCAGCTATCAGTACATTCATGCATTACAAAATCTGCTCTGCCCTGCGCTGCGTGGACTTGGGTCACCTGCGTCTCAGCATGCGCTTAGCCTATTAGTTAGATGATGATCTAACTGACATGCATGAACGTAGGAACGAACCATTCTTGTTTTTTTCTTGCATCGATAGACTTGAAAATCTGGCTGAATAGAAACCTTTTCAGATATTTGAGCACCTATAGAAGTTTATTTTCAGCACCAAATGGAATAATACTAGATTATTTTAAATGTGAAAAAAGCACAGGGATCCAAACACAAAGTTGATAGACATTTAACAACAAAAAAACTAAGCTAAAAGGAAGATATCGGTAAACTAGTTAGCCGCGTACAAGTTCGCGCAAAACTTTATGAGCTCTCGGAACACGCACGCTAGTGGCTGCGCAGTACGCATATTATAGGTATCCGAGGGACGGGATACGGCGTCGGGGAGGGCACTGGCCCCCGCGCCCCGCGCCGTATCACCGCTCGCGTCCCGTTGCGCCGTGCCTTAGTGTGAGTGCTACGTTCGTACACAACACTTGCGCGCGTTGTAGACGAGTCAACTGTACCATGCGCGGTTACGTACTCGGGCCTAACTTCAGAGGGCTCATAAAGTTTTGCGCGAACTGTATCTTTTCAACACTTCTTGCGGTGATTAAAAGTTAATCAGTGGCATGCCACATGTTTGGTGTACTTGTATACGACATCCCCTTCCTCGAAAATCTGACAGGCCTACATTGGTACTTGTACCCTAATTACGTAATACACGATAAATCAGAATTTGAATCGTTTTGAAACAGATTGCTAATCCATTGCTTCCTAATTTCAAAAAATAATCTGCTCAACAACGTAATAACGCAATGAATATTGTTGAACTGTCAAAATGAAACAGATTAGTAGGAAACGTTTACGAAAATGTGTTGCGTAATTAGATAGCTGATTAACTTTTCATTGCTTTTCATGTATTGCGTAACTAGATTAACTTTTCAACTTTTCATTAAAGCAGCCCTTTGTTGGTAAGCCTTTGTTACATATTTTCAAAGAAATTGTGCTAACGAAACAAGATGGTGCGGTTATAGTTCCTTGTAGCGTTGTAGCTATTTTACCAATGATTTCAAAACAGATGCCCTAGGAACTACTTAGCAAAACATCAAACTCATGTCTCTAAACCTCGTTCCTCAGGTTACGTCCGTCCCGGCCACTACCACGACTGGTTCCTAGAGGTGACCGGTGTCAACTTTGACTGGGACAGCGATGCTATTAAGCCCGACTCTGAGGAGGACGCTGGCAGTTCCTCACCCGAGGATTCCAGTGAAGACAGTCCTTCCTCTGAGAGCGCTGACAGCAGCGAGGAAGCTGAGAAAGTGCATGTTGTCAACTACTAGGTTGAGGTGGAGGAAATAAAAGTTTATTTGTGACTTCAAAACAAAACCTTCGTTTTTTTTATTTGAGACCAGCCGGTGTGTTCTGTCAAAATCTCACCGTCGCGCGTCGGCAGGAAGCCCACTTCTACCATTTTTTAGATTACTTGGACAAATTGTACAGGTACAGTACAGTGCCTTCATACTTGACGCGTGACGCGATTGGTACCACTGAATTTTGCAGTCATATTGTGATTGGTAGTACTATTCTGTCAGTAGCCATTTTGAACTCTATTAGTATTGAAAATAAGACTACAAAATTCAGTGCCACCAATCGTGTGATACTCCCTGGCCGCGCCACAGTGGAAAATTAAAAAAACATGTTTCTAGATTAATTGTACCATAAATGTACTATACGGTACGTGTAATGAAAATAATTGTACCTCAACGAATAATGAAATATAATGAAGAATTGGTGGCGCGGCCAGGGAGTATTCTCCCTGGCCGCGCCACCACGGTTTTCATAAACTACTAGGCGCACCCGGATATAGTAAAAACTAAATAATTGTACCGGAATTGTTCTTTTCGGTACGCTATAAAGAGATTCGAAAATTTATTCGAGCGCGTTAAAAAAAAAAAGAAAAGAATAAATGTAATATTTCTAAGAAATGCTGAAAAGCAGCGTATTCAATAATTTTGTGTAATTTTAGATGTCATGTATAAAAATTAGCAGTGTTATTAGATGCCATGTATAAAAATTAGCAGTGTTAACAACTTTCCTTGCTGACCGTACCTAATAAAAAGTACCTACCAACTTTTTATCTTCTTCTTGAAAGTCAATTATTCTTGTTATGAATCTAGATTCGTATTATGTTGCCTATTTCTAGCACTTCTATGCAATCATCTCGCCGAGATAATTCCCTGTACTTCTAATTTGAAGGCCACATCTAGTAAGTAGGTACAAAGATCCGCAACTCTCTTGATTTGATGTTTTCTCTAAGTCTAAAGTTATTAACATTTTCGAATCTTTTTATAGCGTACGGAAAAGAACAATTCCGGTACAATTAATTAGTGTATACCATGTCCGGGTACGCCTAATATTTCGTGGTGGCGCGGCCAGGGAGTATGCTCCCTGGCCGCGCCACCAACGCAAGGCTACAATTTCTAAACTAATAAAATTTTCGAATGTTTTTATAGCGTACGGAAGAGAACAATTCCGGTACAATTAATTAATGTATACCATGTCCGGGTACGCTTAATATTTCATGGTGGCGCGGCCAGGGAGGATACTCCCTGGCCGCGCCACCAATTCTTCATTATATTTCATTATTCGTTGAGGTACAATTATTTTCATTACACGTACCGTATAGTACATTTAGGGTACAATTAATCTAGAAACATGTTTTTTTTATTTTCCACTGTGGCGCGGCCAGGGAGTATCACACCCACCAATCGCGTCTCGAGTCAAGCCTACTGCTATTTTGTCGTTCCTCCGTCTTTAAGTACGCATGTTTATCACCCAATTTATAGGTGAACAATAAACTGGGTTATAACTATCACGATACTTAACTAAATGTTGATAGTAAAATAAAAAAGTAAAATAATTTATAACTTAAAACTTTATTATTATTCACAGTAGTAAGTTGTAACTGTTTTATGTGTGTAGGTAGGTTATAGTTACATTCTTGTGTGTACATACTAATTATGTAGTCCAAAGAGACACAAACATTTTGCGTGTGTGTGAGTGCATTTCTGCGCCCTGTATTAAATTTTAACCACGACTTTAAAGCAATGACCCACGCACACATTAATTAGCCCAGGTTCTCACGGGCGACGTTTTAACGCGTCGATTTTCAACTCTTGGTGTTGAGTCGAGCGTTGAGAATCAACAGACGAGTACCTACATCCCATCGCATCCAAAAAATACACGTTGGATTTTCAACACTCGGCGATAAGCAGTTCGTTGAAAATCCCGTGCGCAATAAAATATCGCTCTTGGGTACGAGGGCTTACTCAAAGCATATTGAAAGGACTGTATAAATGCAATTATTGTGCAAACAATGACTGTAGACCGCTGTATACTACCACCAGTATCTTGGCCCAATGGCCAAGCTGTTGGGTCAACGTGCAGAGATCTACTTGGCGTATGTTGGTAGTTGGCGACCAACACTGGACGGCCAACAAAATAGTGTCGGTGTTTCGAGCTCATATTTAAGGATCTTGGCGCGCTCCGCAAACAGTGTTCACACGTTGGCGTCTTATTAAATGTTCACGTACTGGGGCCGTATTATATTATAATGCCATCATGATTTCAGTGCTAGAGACAGATGAAGCTATACATGACCGACAGCACCATCTCTTTTTCGGATAGTCGACAGTAATCATGATGGCATTAATACTTCATAAAGCTTCGTGCAGACTAGCGCGACGCGACAACGGCTATTGTTACACCGTGAAGTTTTCTTAGAAATTGTATTGTTCGTGTCGCGTCGCACCGTCGCGTCGCGCTGGTCTGCACGAGCTTTAATACGGCTCTATCAAATGCAAAAATTAAAAACAAAATTAGCTATCAGGTACTTATAACGGCAGTTAAAAGCAGATTACATAATATTAGCTAAACTTTATAATGTAAACAAAACTATTATTACTATGTTACATCAAAAGCATTATTAGGACATTAACTCGTATCAATACATGAGTAGTTTTGTAAATTAATTGTTTATAAAAATGTATAAATACACATCTATAGGTATGTATCTTATAATAGTTATAACATTATGCAGGGACCGCGGAAGTGGGGGGCAGAGGGAGCCAAATGCCCTCCATAAAATCAAACGGCCGCGCCCCCTCCCAATTTACTACTTGGTACAGTTCGCGTCGCGGTCCCTGATATTACGTCCATATTAATAACTCGTTATCACCATTTTCATTTATTTTAACTTATCAATAAGTGCTAGCAATAAAAACCCTCAAAAATGAGGGAAGCCTTTAGAAGATCCAGCCTGCCTGGGCGTTTACAACTGTACCTGGTTTAAACAAGTTACAGTGCTTCACCAACCGTCGGTGCATAAAGGACATCGCTCCGTTATAACAGCACCGCTCCGACACGGCAAATAACTTGCCATTCAAGTTAGGATTTTAAGTCAAATGTATCAAAGTCTATTTTACGTGTGACGGCTCGCGCGCAGTGAGCAGCCGGCGAGCAGTCCACTATTCTGTATAGCCATCGTAAAATAGACTATAACTCATTTGATTTAAAATCCTAACTTGAATGACAAGTTATTTGCCGTGTCGGAGCGGTGCTGTTATAATGAGCGATGTCGTATTAGGCATTTATATAGAGATTTATTAAACGTAACAGTTCGCATTGTTTGTCGGTCAGGAGAGCACTGAATGCTACAAACTGTCGGTCAATGAGCATCGTCAGGAGTCCTGACGATACGCTACGCACCGACGACGGTCGGTGAAGTAACCCTAAGTGACCTAATAATTTTAGACTCATTTTATCTCGTGTCGAAACAAGAGAAAAACAATCATATCCACGAGCGAGAGAGAGAGAGATAGAGAGATGTTTTGGGCCTACGCACACAACTTTTATGCCCGGTTTTCAACGATTTTCAACGCTGGAGTCTGCTCTGAAAGTAGAAAGTCCAACAGCGCGCTTTTATTTATGCCATCATTTAGGTGCCGCCTAGTGTTAGTGAAAACGTGTATTTATCGCGCCGTCGTCGACGCGTGTCTGCGCTTCTTAACTTATGAAAACAATACTAGGGTAGGGTAGGGTACTAGCTAGGGTACTAGCGATATGAACTGAGTAGTCGGGCCAATGGCAGGGATGTCCGCCATTGCTCCCGCGAGGTGGCGCTAATGAGTTTGGAGGTCATAATCAGTCTATTATCTATGGTCATAATTTGAAGTTCTGGCGGTCAAATTTGAAATATTTTCGTCTATTGAGTTTATTACTATACTCTATGGAAATAACCAATGTTTGACAGTTCGTATGATGGGGGTCATACGAACACAGCCAGCACCATCTGTTCTGAGCTTTTCAGATTACCTGCCATTATGTCAGTAGCAATTGGAATGTGCAACGCCTTGCGTCTTGTTTGTTTGCTACTTGCTCCATAAGTGCGAGCGAGACAGACTAATAACAATGATTTATGGCCCGAGGACTCCGTTCTTAAAGCTACTACTATAGACGCTGTAGCAATACGCTTGCGTTTGTTGCGTTAAAGGCGCGTCGACGGCGCGTACCAGAGGTGAGCATAGACCCTTATTTTTAACACAGACCACCGATAACCATTTCAACAGCTATAACAATGAAAAATTGATGGCGGCTTCGCTTATAGGCAATATTCGACAGTTGAACACTCTAGCATTAGTTTTTATTATCTACGATCATTTACACCTGCAAAATTGTATTTACAAATAAAGAAAATGTCTCTTCTCCGTACTAAATTATAGTTTCGCAACAACTATAGATGTTTTATTTTATTTATTTATTAAATTTTTGTGCACAAGTATATAAAATACCGTACAAAGGCGGACTATGCCAACCTTAGGGTGAAGCAGAGACAAAAAATGTCAGGTGAAACATAAGGGATTTTAATTACTATAAATACATAGATATATTATACATACATATAAACAGAATAAACTTTAAATCGTTGCACATTGATATTGCAGGTTAAACTAACCATTCTCGGACATTTTATACAAGGTGGAGACGACATTACAACAATAAATTAAACTGTATATCTAAAAGACGTTCTTAGGCTAAGAACTCACGGCGCGGTTTTCACCCGCGCCCGCCGCGGTCGTGGATCTGCGGTTTTATTTCAAAACTCACGAGACCGGTGATTTGCGCGGGCAGGCTAAGGTTAATTTTCAACCGCGCCCGCCGCGGTCTTAAACCGCGTCGTGAAAATTAATATCTAAATTTCCATGTACTACGTGTTCGTACGAGTATTTGCGGTGCCGCCACCGCGGCGGGCGCGGGTGAAAATCGCTCCGTGAGTTCTTAGCCTGCCCGCAGCCGTCGTCGGATTTTTGTACCCCCCGCCCCGCCGGCTACTGCGGTCGCCCGCCAGAGGAGGCGGGTGACTGCCGCCCGCACGATTCTACAAGTTGCCCGCCGGTGCCGCGGGACCCGCAAACAACCGCGCGCGCCGCGGGTGAAAAACGCGTCGTGAAATGTGCTCTTACTTTTTGCATATAAATCTACATCCTACAGAAGCTGCGGGCCCGCAAACGCGGCGGGCGCGGGTGCAAACCGCTCCGTGAGTTCTTAGTTTTGATTCTACAAGTTGCCCGCCGGTGCCGCGGGACCCGCAAACAACCGCGCGCGCTGCGGGTGTAAAACGCGTCGTGAAATGTGCTCTTACTTTTTGCATATAAATCTACATCCTACAGAAGCTGCGGGCCCGCAAACGCGGCGGGCGCGGGTGAAAACCGCTCCGTGAGTTCCTAGCGCTAGTCTGCATACGAAAATTCAATTAAATATATCCATAATTAAGTCACTATAGCTAATCAAAGATTGGCAAAACCCATAGTCGGCCCATCACTATTAATTAGTTTGTTTGAAAACTTCCCTTATTTTAATTTCGATGCTAGGATTTATTTGATGGTTCCAAAATCCTCTTATGCATTGTATTGAGAGTGTTTTCATTTATTGTCGTATTGTTGTCTTTACATTGTATTTTATAATTCTACAATAGAACTGTGATGTGCCGTTAAATAAATAACACATAACATAACATCACGCCTTATTTCCCCGAAAGGTTGGGCAGAGGTGTACAGACGCTAGCACATCAAGTTACTACAATCTGTCAAATTTCTTTAATAGATTTTCAACTTTATCGCTAAAGAATAAGGTTCAATGTTGATTGGGAAAAATTGACAGATTGGAGTAGGTTGATGTGCTGGCGTCTGTACGTGGAGCAGGTCCACCCACGTTTAACCGCACCCAAGAAATAATTGATTTTTCTCAAAATTCTCAAGAACTCTGATATTAAGTTCCTAATAAATGTAAATATTCCTTTTCTTAACACAGTTTATTTTCATTATGATATTGAAGTATTTTTAAATGTTTTTATTGTCTCTGTAAAATCTTTACACAAAATAGTTCTACATAATATGAAGAGCGCGCGAGCACTGGCGTACCAAACAACCAAACGGTGCGTGTACTGAAGTGTTAAAAGTCGGTTATTGTCGCCTTAAAGTATGAGTTGAGAAAATCAGTTAAGACAAAGAACATGAAGTCTTTTTTTTTGTTTATCGTGTTTAGATGTCGATACCCATCGCATCTGCGGAGTTTCGCTAGCTTATTTATTTTAACCTTCTAAATTTAGTATGGAAAAGAGATCATAAATGTATACCAAACCATGTCATCATTACCTATCTGCTTTCTCCTCATTATCTTGCCCGATCGACGGGTTGCTCATAGTCATCGTCGTACGGGGTCCAAAAATATTCCTTAACAAATCTTGACAATACTCCTTCTCTTCTAAAAACCTATCATCACTTAGTTCTGGTCTCTTGAGGTGATCTTGTAGAACATTCTTCAGGTTATACCTCGAGTCCCTACACAGTCGCAAGATGGCGGGGTCCTTGGTGCTCACTAACACTTGCAATATGCTCAGCAAATGTTCTGTGCTGTCGTTCCTCCCGGCTTGAATATCTCCTGCTATTAATTTCACGATGTTCAATCTTACGAATTGTTCTGAAAATATAACGAAATGTTTAAGAGTATACTCTATTTATTTATATAACAATTGCATTGTTGTTGCTAAGGTCTAATTTATAACCAATTGATGTTATTTCCACTTAAACAAACATCAACTTTATGCAAGTATAAATAAAGTTGTTTTTAGACTGACTAGTGCTGTTGAAAAAGTCATAAAAAATATGAAGTTGTAGCGCAAACTGAACCTTCTGTATGGGCATTACCGTTGTTCTTCCTAAAACTCGTATTTGTTTACAGGTTTGGCATATAAATGATCGTAGTTTTTGATCTCTATTATGCTGCGGTCCCACGGCCCAGTTTCTCATAAGCTTGATCACGCCAGGCCAGACCGATAGGCCGTGGGAACCGTTGATCCGATTTGGCCTGTAGTGGGAATGCTTGGCACGGGAAGCGTCACACCTCGACCGGCGTGGCCACGTGCCAGGCCGCGACGGGTCTCGACTCTCTGAAAGAGCTTGTCTGGGGAGGAACTACGAACGATGTGCCTTTATTGCCGCCAAGCAGAGCTGCTGTGATTCCATTTTGAGGGTAATGGGTCATAAAGAACCCTGTAAGAAATCGACACGTGTTTCACCTCGCAATGATTTATGAGTCTTTAAGAACAGTTAAGCGGATTAGGTTACTAAATATACGTTGTATATATATTATAATGGATTTCCGCAAGGCACGCCTGAGTCAATTAACTATCAATGATAATATACTTACTTCTAGAGACATCGAAATTCTGGCAGAAATGTCTGATGAGAAATGCCGCCTTTGTCTTGGCAGATGGTTCTGAGGAAGTCAGTAGTTCAACAAGGATTGGACAGCCTCCTTGCTTGATCAGCTCCAGGGAAGCCGGGTCGTATCCGCGAGACATACCTGCAGGGATAGAAAATTATATTATTTACTATTAGCTTTTGCCCGCGTGGACGTCGGGAAATATCCCACGGGAACGTACTAAAGGGATTAAATCATGGCGCGCACTAGCGGCCAGCGAGATAGTCGGTGGGGCCGCTGGCCGCCTGCGGCCAAGGTGCGCCTGCTCCATAACGATGTCATACTAATGTATCTATCTCGCTGGCCGCTGCGACCTGGTCGCTAGTGCGCTATGGCCCTAAAAGTACCCTACGTGTTAATCAAGGTTATAAACATCTGTATGCCAAATTTCATTCACATCTGTTCAGCTGTTTTTGCGCCAATCCGAAACATACAGCAAGAACAAAGATTCTAAAACTATATTTTCGGCATCAGACTAGTTCGCACACTTCGTAACAATTACTATTTTTCATAAATATTCAATGTACAGTTATGAATTACGTTTTTTCAAAAACATTCAACATACAGTTTTGAGTTTGTTACTATTTTATTTTATGTAACGGGAAGACCCAAAGTAATATTACTTTATAAGCACATCAGATGCATGCATCTAGTATCAATGTTTATTTTTTAATTGTGTTAGAATCTATTACTTAGTCATAGACATTACCAAAAAAGGATTTTAAAAAACTATGTGAAACAAAACCATTAGCAAAAATAAAATTAAAGAAATGCCTTTTTTGCTAAATATTGTATGGTGGTGCGAAACCATTCGTAAGTGAGTCCGACTCGCACTTGCCCAGTTATACAATAGACAGATACCTTTTGTCTGAAGAATAAATACGGCGTTTTGACATAATTATTTCCTATATAAAACCTGTCAAACCAATAAATTAATTTCTCAGTTAAAACTTATATGAAAGTTTAAAAAAATATGAATTGAACATACTGCTAATGCTTAGCTACAGTCTGCTAACATTGCTGGTACTCACATGATAAAGCATACAGACACTTGGTAAGTGCGGTCCCCTGTTCCGTCTGTACCAAACTGAGCAGCACCGGCAGCAGCCCACTGGTCAGAGCCTTCTCCTGGCAGAACGGGTTGTTCTGACACGCCGTGCCCAGCACCGAGCTAGCACGAGCTCGCAAGTCCTCATTCTGACTGCTGTAGCACATCGGGAACATTGCGAAACCACCCATTTTGTAGAAGTCTGGAATTTTAAGTATAATTAAGTTTTTTTTTTTTTACTTTCAAGCTTTGCCTCACACCAGGAATTTCTCCTGTATTGTATGCGTTCACAAACATTTAAATTCACATACACTAACAGCCAGACCCGAAACAACTACTTGTAATACAAATATTTGTTCCGTGCGGGAATCGAACCCGCGACCTCGAGCGGAGCAGTCCATCGCTTAACCACTGCGCCAACGGTGCCGTCGAATAAAAAGAAAGTTGATATAATAGCGTCACTTATTCAACCATGCGGTTGATAAAATTAATTGGATGGTCTCGATGCGCCTGATCTCTCTCTGGTTGTGTCGGATTGCCATTCTATCGGACTACGAGAGTGAGGGACGGACGGAGGGACTATTATCACTACATAATTAAAACAAAGTCGCTTCCCGCTGTCTGTCCCGTATGCTTAGATCTTTAAAACTTCGCAACGGATTTTGATGCGGTTTTTTTTAATAGATAGAGTGATTCAAGAGGAAGGTTTAATGTGTAATACATGCATAATATAGTAAGCTATAATTTATAAATTTATCACGCGGGCGAATCCGCTGGCGGGAGCTAGTTATTGATAAAATGAATAAGCAATCATTTTTAACCGACTTCAAAAAGGGGGAGGTAATACCACTACCAGCCATTAAATACCAGCGTCAGGAACTTATCATCATATCACCCAAATAGGCTAAGTGCAAAAAATACGTATTAATAAAGCCAATTACTATAAAACTACCCAAGCAAAATTAATAAAATTCATATGGGAGCACCTCTGAACTACCAAAAGACCTACCAAAAAAAAAGAATCATCAAAATCAATACGTAATTGACGGAGTAATCAAGACACAAACATACAAAAAAAAATCAACATACAGTTGAATTGAAAACCTCCTCCTTTTTAAAATCGGTTAAAAACACTTGTATTGTAATACCCCTCATTATGCAATTGTTTCATAAAGGAGATCATTCATTTTGGGATAAAAAAAATTTTTTGGCGGCCATCAATAATAATTACATATTTTGAAAGAACACATAAAACGTATTATTTTTTACTATGGCGTCAATGTCGAGAACAATTTGGGTTCGGAGATATACCCATTTTAAGAAAAAACATTGTTTTTGGCGGCCATCAATAATAATTACATATTTTGAAAGAACACTTATAACGCATTATTTTTTACTATGGCGTCAATGTCGAGAACAATTTGGGTTCGGAGATATACCCATTTTAAGATAAAACATTGTTTTTGGCGGCCATCAATAATAATTACATATTTTGAAAGAACACTTATAACGCATTATTTTTTACTATGGCGTCAATGTCGAAAACAATTTGGGTTCGGAGATATACCCATTTTAAGATAAAACATTGTTTTAGGCGGCCATCAATAATAATTACATATTTTGAAAGAACACTTATAACGCATTATTTTTTACTATGGCGTCAATGTCGAGAACAATTTGGGTTCGGAGATATACCCATTTTAAGATAAAACATTGTTTTAGGCGGCCATCAATAATAATTACATATTTTGAAAGAACACTTATAACGCATTATTTTTTACTATGGCGTCAATGTCGAGAACAATTTGGGTTCGCAGATATACCCATTTTAAGATAAAACATTGTTTTAGGCGGCCATCAATAATAATTACATATTTTGAAAGAACACTTATAACGCACTATTTTTTACTATGGCGTCAATGTCGAGAACGATTTGGGTTCGGAGATATACCCATTATGAGATAAAACATTGTTTTTGGCGACCATCAATAAATAATTACATATTTTGAAAGTACATTTATAACGCATTATTTTTTAATAGGTAGTACCTACAAAGGCGCTGCATGTTACGGTAAAAACCTGTCCTAACCTAGCATTTCCTCCCGCGCCCCTTCCCATGGGCTTCACCCCACACTACACAATAGATACGCGTGTCGTGACTCAGTTCATTCACTCTCATCCATCCCGACAAGAGCATCGCTTTCGACAACCCTGACAGAGCCGACTGCCTAGTCAATAGCTTAGAGTCCTAATGTTCTCCCAGCTCCCAACCAGTAGACCAAACGCACCTTTACAAGGTTGATGCTGAATTTGAATGCAAAGCTTCCCACCCGTTGAAGACCCTGATGGTCCTCTGCCTCCCGTCACTCCAGACGAAGTGCACGACATCATAAAAGGACTCCACCCTCGGAAAGCTTCCGATTCAGACGGTATCACCAGTAAGGTGCACAAACTCCTCCCCGCTCTTCTCATTATACTTATGATCGCCATCTTCAATGGCGCGGCGCCTTGAGCAATAAGATCTTTCCGCAACCGTGGAAAGAAGCCACCGTTATCAGTATCCCTAAGCCAGGCAAACCCAAGTCTGAGTCCTAAGTTACCGTCCCATAAGTCTCGTCAATGTAGTACGGCAAATCTACTTAATTATAAGCGTCTAAAAGACTATGTCGAGGCAAAGAGCCTCATACCCAATGAGCAGTTTGGTTTCCGAACCCAACACTTATAAGTTTTATGCCCTGGCTGGAGGCCTTAATTTATTGAGGCACCCACAGGAAAGTCCGATTAAGCAGCCAACAATCTCCTTGGTTAGCCCAGCGAGATATCATACATAAAAATAAAATAAAATAAAATCAGTCGCGACACTCGGGCGAAGGCAAACTCGATTACGTCATTTTAAGTTCAGAGTATTAATTACTACACTAGTGTTAGTAATTGACTCTGTAACAATAAACTCCCGTAGGGTATGAAGACTAAAAGTCTGTAACCAGTGCATCCTGCCCGTTATGACATGCGGTGCCGAAACGTGTACACTGACAGTCGGGCTAGTCCACAAATTCAAGGTCCTTCAGCGCACTATGGAGCGGACTATGCTCTGTGTTTCTTTGAAGGATAAGATCAGAAATGAAGTTATCCGGAGTTATCGACATACCCTGCAGAGTGAGCAAGCTGAAGTGGCAGTGGGCTGGCCATGTTTGTCGAAGAACTGACAGCCGGTGGAGCAGACGAGTTCTAGAGTGGAGACCGCGTATCGACAAGCGTAGTGTGAGAAGCCCCCAGCTAGATGAACCGACGACCTTAAAAAGTTGTCTGACTGCATTCGGAAGGCGGAGGACGGGATGTTGCGTCGTAGCTTAGGACAGGCCTATGTCCAGTAGTGGACTGCGACTAGGTTCAGTTCATTGTACAATAAACCAAGTAGACGTTAAAGGAGCTATTTCTCTCGTTTACCCGTATCACATTTCTGCGCCCACGACTGTAAATCTGACACTGTGTATGTCACTAAGAGTATGTCTGGTCACGATCCTATGTACCTGAGTTCGACATCATTACAAGATGACGAACATAATATGTAGACCAGCTATCTAATTACGCAACACATTTTCGTAAACGATTCCGATTAATTTGTTTCATTTTGACAGTTCAACAACATTCATTGCGTTATTTACGTTGCTGAACAGAAATTATTTTCTGTTCAGCAACGTAAATAATCTTTTGAATCAATGGATTAGCAATCTGTTTCAAAGCGATTCAGATTCTGATTGATTGTGCATTACGTAATTAGGGTACTGTAATAAGAATACTTAATAAATAACTTCATACCTTTGTTTTATTTTATTGTAATCCATCCATACTACGCCGAATATAGATAGGCTAGCTAGTTATTAGTGTTGTATGTGTCAGGTGGTATCACCCAGCTCAAAATATCGGAATAATAATTATATGGTATATTCGCGGTATGGCTGGATGTACATAATTTATTTAATTTAAAGATCGTTGTATATCTTTACTCACAAATACTTTACAGCGTTGTCGCCATACAAAGAAATGTTTCTACTACTGCCGCCATTTAAATAATATGTAATTCATTCTTGGCCGCAGACTTTTTTTTTTTATCCCAAATCGCCTAACAAAATGAATGATCTCCTTTTCTTACCATTGGCCACATCTAGGTCATCAACATGATCCAGGAGTATGGTGAATGAATTCCTCACTTCATCAGGCAATGTGTCACCCTCTTTTATACTATCCAACACTTCCCTGTTCGTCAGTACTTTGATAGCGCTATCCAGCACTTCTGATACATTCACGGTTAAACTGCTCAGTGCTTCTTCAAGGAACCTACGCCTCTGAAATGATATGATGTAATGTTAAAAAAAATTGCATAGGTTAAAAATTAAAATATTATTATAGTCACGTTCAAGTGATGTTAGTTTGAATTGTGCTAGTTAAATGCATGTCGGACCACTCACAATGACGGGTTCCGTAGTTGGGATGAATTTATCCCAAATACAAACTTAGCATTTTAGTTGAAAAACATGTTCTCCCATACATTCATACTGCAAAAATGCAAGTTTGTACGCACAATATCCAGAGATTTACCATGTTATTTTAAGACCATAGACTTCTTAGAGGTTTTCCTGTAATCCATGAGTAAAAAACCAGTTTCTGTATTTTTTTTCAACATTGTAGGCTCTGTAGTTTTGGAGATAAGGGTGGGGAATTGTCAATTTTCATCTATTTTCGTATATAACTTTAAATGCATTATTTTATGTGATCCTTGCAATAAGCACTTTCATTTTGATATGTCACACAGTACACTTTGAAAAACATTTATATTTTATTTTCTTATTTACCCCCCAAAAGTGACCCCTATATTCTAAATTCATTTATTTACATTACAAATCTGTTTGGGTCACAGAAATACATACTATGTGTAACAAATTACAACATAATCAGTCTATTAGATTCAAAGCAAATTGGCTGTGACAGACAGATGGACAGACAGACACACACAATTGATCCTGTAAGGGTTCCGGTTTTTTTCTTTTGAGGTATGGAACCCTAAAAACAATATAATTATGCAAAATATATTTTATTTATTTTATTGTCCTCTTGTAACTGCCGAAACACAACCATGCTGTTAACATTGTTGTTATGGCAACAGACTTAGATAAGATGGTGGTAGCTAGCCAGGCGGACTTAGAACAAGACCTACCACCAACTAAACCGAGCAGAAAATGTTGCCCCCACTGGGAATCAAACCCGGGAACTCTGGGTCTGAGACAGGTGGTCTATCCATTAGTCCACAGAGGCGGTTAAATCATGTTTAGCATCCATGTTACGAACCTCATCATCCAGAGGGGCTCTATCTTTGGTCCCTGGAGCGTCTTCTGCTCGCGTAGCTTCCATAGCAAACTTCAACAGACCCTGAAACCACCACACAGAACATGGCATTATGTAAGTACTAGAACAGCGTTCTGAAAAAATTGTACACATAGACTCGTTATTGCGTCACTTACCTGTAAATTTTTAGGTTGTCTGGGGTTCATAGGAACCTGACTGCTATCCGGTAATGTTACCAAAGATTCAGCAGCAAGCGACAAAGTTTCATTTTGTGTATTTTGCTGATTGTTGGCAGCAGCAAAAGTCAATGCACCAGCAATTGCACCTTGTATCGGTTGGGCATTATCCTGACCATTAGCAGGAATGGCAACCGTCTTTCTAGGGGGGTTATTTGAACCCATTTTGAATAACCAAAAGATAATTTGAACACGAGTTTATCTTCACTTTAACTAACGACAAGTCACTCGATAGATTGATGTTACACTACTAAGAATGTACACACAGACCAACAGGCTTTTATTGAACGCGATGAATCACTTTTATGACTACAACTTCTGGAAAAATTAAGAAATATCGAGAAGCAAACGCAGAACACACATTACCACATTCACATTGAACAAACGTCAATTTGAAATGACAGCGACAGTCGCGTGACGCACGCTGTCAACTGTCCAGTGATACCACCCTCAGATTTTGGAATTCCCCTAGCTCCTAGCGAAAATCCCCATCAGATCCTTTCTACAGACTAGCACTTCGACAGCCACTTCGTCCGCTCGAATTTTGTATTTTCCCTTACAAAATTCAACACTTGCTCCACCCCCAGTAGTTTTTGAAAATTTATAAATACGCTCTTTATTATTTACTAGCTTAGCCAGCGGCTTCACCCGCATGATTGTTAAGAATTTACTGTCTCAAGAATTTAAATTTTTATAGCATTCTACTAGAGATTTTTTTTTATTCGGTCCTTTATTTTTTTAATTTATTTATTACAAACAAACAAACATACAAAAAATCTAATCTTTTCTCTTTATAATATTAGTTTAGATTTAGATAAGTATTTTGGTCAATGTTCAAATTAATTTAGTTAAAAGCAAAATAATGTATCATATAACAAAATAATTTATAGCAAAATAATATGTGTGTGTGGTGGTGACAGTAACAAAAATCTTAAAACGTATGTTTCATCATTTAATTTTTAGAATATGTATTCCAATTTTTGAGTTGATCAAGACACGCAGTAAAATCTTAACTTAATTTTTCCTTTTTTAAACCTTAAAACCCAAAAACTATTGACTTTCTGACAAAAAACCTAGTTTCGAGATAATCGGACTGCTCGTTAAGGTTCTTCCACTTATAAACTTTCTAAACCCCTTTTGAGGGGTTGTTTTGAAAAACGAATAACGACAACCTTTACTATTTATCATGTTTAGGTATCCATACTCGTCACGTCTCCGTTATGCCCAGAAAATCTGCCGAGCCTACGGTCAATCACCTCTTTATCTAAGAGACGATGTTGGGTCCTACATTTCTAACATTCGGTAAAGCGAATTTTATACATTTTGTTTTCTTGGAATTGAGAACTAAATTATTTGTTGTAAACCAATCCGTAACCATTGAGAGTGCACTGTTTACATCGTCAAAATCTTGTCTATTCCTGTCTACTAAATATAAGAGAGGTATCATCTGCAAACAGTACAACTTCACAGATACCCTTTAAGAAAAGTCATTGATATACACTAAGGACAAGAATGGACCCAGTATTGAGCCTTGATGAGGTACACCTAACTGAACTGGTAACCTGGAAGATTTCACACCATTAACATCTACACATTGGGACCTATTCTGTAAATAAGAATTTATAACATCGAGAGCTTCGTTTTGCACACCGTAATGACGCAATTTACGCAAAAGCGTGTCATAGTGCACGCAATCAAAGGCTTTGGAGAGATCACAGAAAACCCCAATCGCATTTTGCGAGTTCTCCCATGCGTTAAATATGTGTTTCAGCTGAGCAACACCCGCATCTGTAGTCGAAAGATCTTTTGTAAAGCCATTTTGTTCATTATGAAGGAGGCTTAGACCCAATTTCACCAAACACAAAAATTAGCTAACAGGTCATTAAACTCAGGTTACTGCTTTGATTGGCTCACTGACATGACAACAGCCAATCACAGCAGTTGACATGTGTGTTTAACAGTCTGTTATACTAACAGAGTATGGTGAAATTGAGTCTAACATTACGATATTTACGGTCGCAAGCGCTACTGCGGAGATCCTTGGTTCGATTCCCAGGAAGTTCGACCTGGGAATCGAACTCAGGATCTCAGCAGTAGCGCTTGCGACCATAAAACCAGCGAATAAGTTGTTTGTTTATTTTTTCCCAAAAAATCCCCATCGTATTTTCCAAACTGCAAAAAAAAATCCAAATACAATCCTGAGCCAGAAAAGACAGAAAAACACAAAGATAACGAGACAGAAAAAGGAGAGAGAAGGCTTATTTCCTTTGATTCCCTTTTTTGTTTGTACTAAGTGCTGCTAAGGTTAGGTTAGGTTAGGTTAAGGCGACCCTAGCTGTTTACCTTATACATTTTCCTCCTTGACTCTTATGATCGTTCAACAAGTCTATTCTCAAGTTCTCAACTCTCAGCTCAGCTATCTAATTACGCAACACACAACAAATCGTAAACGATTCCAACTAATCCGTTTCATTTTGACAGTTCAACAATATTCATTGCGTTATTTACATTGTTGAGCAGATTTTTTTTTCGAACTTATGAAGCAATGGATTAGCAATCTGTTTCAAACAGATTCAAATTCCGGTTGATCGTGTATTGCGTAATTAGGGTGCAGGTTATTGAAAGTCGTTACTATATGATAAATGATAATAGAACGCCTGGATTATTTGCTGCCTAGTATGATAAATATCACTTCAGATAACTTATCACAAAGATAATGTTAAGCGAAGTAACATGTTTTCACAAATGTTTTCACAATAACATCCCACGCAGCGGGAGATCCCACGAAACATTTTATTGTTTTAGAAATTAACATTTTTAATTCATTTTTCGGTGAAATTTTATACCGTGTCGTGTGTTTTTTTTTACTCTTTGTACTTAATAACGTTTATCAAGCTATAACTTGGAGCGAAAGTTTTGTTGTAATTAGTTGAACTAATTAATTATCGCAAACAGGTAAGTGATCACATGATGTTTTTATTTTTATCCGAATACAGAAGAGACAAATGAAGAACAGTGTGTGATCTATGTCATCTATGTAGGTACCTCTATCCAAAAATACTAAGTATAAATTAGTATCAAGACACCTTGGCGTATTTTTAGGTAGATAAGTATTTGAAGCACATACTATTTAAAAAAAGTAGACAAATAAATCTAATAAAAATACGCACACGATAACGGATTTAAGCCAACAAACGGGACTCTACAGTTAAAGCAGTTATTTTGCTTCTTATTCCAAATCTTATTAACAAAATAACAACGAAAATATTAAATAACAGCGTAGTTATCGACATTATTGATAAATTGATAAGATTACAACATGATACGATGCTTATTTTAGAATATTTACTACCTATCATTACAAAATTTTTTCGTGATCTGAAAGAAATGGCTGCCTATAATAATTTCACTCTCGTAATATAATTAGGTATGTAGGTACTGTAGAGGCTTTATTCCATTCGGTTTGAGATGCAACCTTTGTGTGCGCGTATTGATGGCAGTTAGAGGAAACAAACATTAGGTTCATAATTAGAATAGGAGAAAATAATAGATAGTCGGCTGACGGCTGTCAGGCCGTTGGATGTAAAATGTATTGTAATAATTTGTAATTCCAATTCTAGAAATAATTATGTTATGCGATGCCCATATGCGTTTAATTTAATATCATCCCGGTACAAGTAAGCCTCAGAGCTTACAGTACCGTGGAGTATCAATATTTACAGCCGACTACGCAATGAGACTTTTCACTGTTGACTCTACATGTATAGGTACTAATAATAAAGCTAAAGATATTGTTTGTTTTTTGTTTGTTTGTTTGAACGCGATAATGTCCGGAACTACTTACCAGTCAGATTTGAAAAATACTTTCTCTTACCATCACGCTAGGAGCCAAAGGAGTTGAGGAACAAGAAACAAAGTTAGAAAGAACGCTGACTGAGCGAAAACGAAGTACCTAGGTAATAAATAGAGTCGGGGTAACAAGAAATTTCTGGGTTTTATATTATAAACCCATTGACATCGATCACTAATTGATCAAAATTATACGGGAGACCGCAACCAGTATTGCAAAAATATGACAGCGTTATCCACATTGTTACCCATGTAAAAACCTGATTGTTTCGATATAAATCAAATAAATAACAATGATTTTCGCATCGCTTGCTCTGTGAGGTGAGAGAATAAAGTAGGTAGGTATATAACGTTCGTCGCACAAGGACGACCCTTCTTATCAGATAAAATTATCATTTATCATAAATGCAATTCGATAACGCGAATAAACAGTTTCAGTTACGTTATTGACATTGTACAAATATTATAACGAAAAACCACAGCCAAAAAAAAAAGTGTGCCTTCGGATGAACCAATCAACTCCTACCAAAAGCCGCGAAGGGGGTGCGCTAAGGTAGCCAGCGAAATTCAATTTTTCTTACGTTTTTTTGCAATTTGCAGGTCGGTGTCAGCAGGTTGTTGTTCATGAAATAGTTATTCACTATGGTACCTAATAATGAACTTAGAGAGTTGTATTGATGAGTTTTATGATTATAATTCAATAATCAGTATTTGATACTATACAACCTGATACTGCCCTGCAAATTGCAAAAAACGTAAGAATAATTGAATTGCGTACGCTACCCTTACTTACGCTTTCGCCTTAAGGAACTTCGTTCCAAAAAACTCCAAACTTCAATTTATCTTTGTTAACA
Source organism: Conistra vaccinii (assembly GCA_948150665.1). Lineage (NCBI taxonomy): Eukaryota > Metazoa > Arthropoda > Insecta > Lepidoptera > Noctuidae > Conistra > Conistra vaccinii. The sequence continues at coordinate 11,700,809 of OX411336.1, read as the reverse complement.
ATGTTGGGTTTTTTTCCTTTACTAACTAGTTCATCAATCGATTTCCAGCGATGGCGCCTCGGCAAGACACCGGACCCCAGCCACAGCCGATCAGAATAGAGCAGGGGAGGCAGCCCCCACCCCCGCCGAGGCCCGGCCGCCTCCAGAGACCCCCGCACGACAACCCCACCGTCTACATAAACAGGCCCACGAATATACCTCGCAACAATGTCAACACCAGTGAAATCGCTCGCACGTAGGAAAACATAGTGAATGAAAACCAAATTGTATTTTCAGGCTAGTCTATGCCATTATTAGTTCTTTTTTAATGAACGCTACATATTAAGAAATGACGGCTAAAAGGCTCTTATCTAAATATCGTTAAAATAAATCTTTTTTTTTTTGCGTTCGTTTATAATAATGATGAAAAGTTCTTTTGGTTTTGGATTTTGTTGTGATCGTTTGCGGTATTTTGAATACCTTAATCGCGGAACGAAAACATTGATTTTTTGTGGCATAAGTTCACTGTACTGTTTCTAGGTTATCACTCCATATCCTAGTTACATATACAGCAGTAGACAGATACCTACCTTCTCAATTGAGGGGTGGGAATTCACACCTATAAATTGGGAGTTGTTGAAAGCCTACTTTCGGAAAATTTCATACGTACTTACCTATTAGAAATATATGAAGTACTTGTATGTATACATATAAAACAAATAAAATATATGCATAAGTAAGATTTAAAATTTTATGAAATTTTAATTATTTTTGTGTTATTATTAGTATAAAATTATTATATTATGTAGAAAAATATCATGTACTTAATATATGTAGGAATAATACCTAAAATATATTATGATATTTGTATGTTTAGAAGTACTTAGTTTTTCAACATTAGTCAGGCAGATACCTAATGAACCTAATCTGTTTAGTTTTTAAGCATTATAATGTAAATACTATTGTAGATTCTGAATTTATACGGTATTAGATTTTAACTGAATAAATTTTACTAGACCAAATAAAATATTATAATTATTATAATTATATCTTATGGTTTTAATAAATTAAGTACCTAATAATATTCCACGTCCTATAGTAGGTAATGGGTGGTATAGGTCAGTATTTTTAGTGATGCAACGAATACGAATACGAATATTCGTATTCGCCGAATAGTAGACAATTACCGAATATTCGTATTCGGCGAATACTAATACGAATATTTAAAAACTAATATTTTTGTACGCAACTCTAATTACTGCAGATTTGAAAAACGCGCGTAAAAATATAACGTATGCAGGGGCCCTTAACCGCAACGACGACGCGACGGGGGACTCCCCGGCCATAGTTTATACAGTTTCAGCGGCTCCGGGAGTTTCCCTATCATTACGATTACGAACCATTCATTCCATGTACAGTCGCCTCGGAAAGACTTTTTTCAACGGCTGGGAACATTCAGACTGAAAAAAGAAATCGCCTAAAACCAGAAAATCTACAAATTTTATGTTTTTTAAATAAAAATTTGCCTATTGTAAATTTTAATTATTAGAACAGTAAACATTCATCAAATAAATAAGTCTTTTATTACCATGGCGAGATATTCGTATTCGTATTCGTATTCGCCGAATAGTAGGTTTGATATTCGTATTCGTGTTCGTATTCGTAAAAGTAGTATTCGTTGCATCACTATATTTTTCAACCTTTTTCGTGACGCGACCCCCTTAGTATGAAATTTTGTTTCGCGACCCCCTACCGTCCACTGTTTATAATCTGTATTTTGATATTATACAAATAATTATAAATAAAAGTTAAATACGTACAACATTATATTATTTTTTATAATGACGTAAGGTCGGGCGGGGCAATTTCGACTATGGGGTAATTTCAACTCTAGCCAATAACTCTTTATACTGTATTTGTAGCAGCACCATCTGTGAAATTTTGTGGAAATTATCTGTTTAGCTACCTGGATATAGATGGCGTTTTGGTACAAATACAGTAGAATAAGAGTTATTGGCATTAGTTGAAATTACCCCATAGTCGAAATTGCCCCGCCCGACTTTATAGGTTAATTCTCGCTATAACTTCATTACCATCAAAATTTTAAATAAGCATTTAACTCAAATAACTTACTATTCTCTTAAAATCAGGTTCCGTTTTTGAAGTGAAAACTTCTTTAGTGGCGTTGTGCACTTTTTTTGGGATGGGTAAATAATGTTAAACTCGCGCCAGGACACGTGACCTGATCGAAAATTCGTAAGATGTTCAAGTTTTTGTTAACAGCGCACCCTGTTTTATTTTTTTGGATTTTTTTAACGAGCTACAGCTTTCGTTCTTGTACTGACAGAAAACCACATAAATTCTTGACATTTTTGTTAGATGGCATTACTTAGTTTTCACTTCAATCGACAGTCCCAGAGTCGTTTTATTTTTTATTAATCCGTGGACAATACTGTGGGTTAAATGTCTATTTATTTTAATCACCCTAACATGTAACTGTTTTTTTCCCTAATAAATAAAATAAAATGTTACATCGCCAAACGCCTCAACGGAAAAGCGATATGATGGATTTGTGGGGACAACGTAGCCAGGATTTTATATAGTGGGGGGCAGACAAAGAAAATCCTAGATTATATTGTTTTGATCGATGTTTTTAACATAATTATGAGTGTCACATGAGCAATCAGCAAACGACCGCTCTTCTAAGGGGGGGCAGCTGCCCCTCACTGCCCGTACCTCGGTACGCCCAGATTCCTAAGTATATTTTAAGTAAATTTGATGTCGTATTAAGTAATATTCATGGCTACGAGGGATTTCCCAGTAGAGTAATTACGTTTTTATATGCAGCTATAGACTAGACTTAGATGAGGCAACTTTGGGAACCAACCTAAAAGAAAATCTGCTGGAATTATCAAGCAACAAAACAAAGTTGAAAAATATTTTCTTTTTTTTTACTGAGCCCTCGCCCTCGCGACCCCCTTATAGAGGCTTTGCGAACCCCCTGGAGGTCGCGACCCACAGGTTGAAAAACACTGCTATAAATAGCTAAGCGAATACATAAAATTAGAGCTTTCATTGATCATTATTTGATGACAATAATACGGTAATTTTATGTTCAAATATAGTAGATTCAGTCATCAATTACTTTGCTAACGTATAAAAATAAAGGTGATAAGAAATTAGAGCACGTTGATATTATTTTATAGATGCAGTTGATACACTTATTAGAAGCTGGCAATGCGTAGACATATCACAAATTTAGTTGCACTTAAGAATTATCACCATGCTGCGTCTTATTAACAGTAGCTTGTTTTACAATATATGGTCGCTTGAAAACCATTTATTAGACGCTAAAACTTCGTCGCTGACATAGTAATTCATTAGACAACTAAATATATTTGAAGACGAAAATGACATTTTAAAGAAGCTGCCTTAATTAGCACCCATAAATAAATACCTAAATACATTATTTAAAATTGTAGATGTTGTGAATGCTCTTTACATACCTTTATTCCTTATTATCTTTATCATACCTAATAGAAAACTGTCTATTACTTTTATAGTTATTTTTATAAAAACTTTTTGTTTAAATATTGCGTTTTTGCGAAGTAATATCTAAGTCTCGTTTCTTTTTTTAAACTCTGAAGTTATTTGAAACAACTAGAAGAAACATTCCTGGATTTTTAAACTGTGGAAAACAGCTTAAAACTTTTAAAAACTGAAAAAGTTCAATCAAATTATGAAAATGGCCGTTACTATCGACCAGATACTTGGGTTATAAAAAGTGATTTATGTTACAAATAAAGTATTAGTTCTCAGAATGCTACAAGCTCATGAAATGGCAGTGGACTGGACATGTTTGCCGAAGGACCGATGGCCGGTGGAGTGGAGCAGACGAGTGGAGACCGCGTATCGGTAAGAGTAGTGTGAGACAACCCCAGCTAGATGGACCGACGACGTTATAGCTGGGACAGACTAGATGCGGAAGGCAGAGGACAGGGTGTTGTTGCGCAGCCTGGGAGAGGCCTATGACCAGCATTGGACTGCGATAGACTGCGGCTGAGTTGATCTCAAAATGCAGGTACCGTATACTCCTAACTCCATTGGTATAAGTACCTACTTATGTACCTAATTCTAATTATCTAAAGGTAAACAAAATTCTGAATCGATATTTGGAAACGGAATTCCGAAACGGAATTCCGAAACGGAATTTACCTCCACAAACACAAAACCTACTGGGCTTCTGACTACCCGTAACGTACGTCCGTCTGTGATCTACAAATGACAGCCGGAACCAACGGTTTAACATGCTTTCTGAGACACGCAGGCGTCCCGACCGATATGTAATATAATTATTGTCACCTATCCACGAACCTACCTAGCGAGCTATTATTATCTAACTACGAATCCACGACTCGAGCCCCTTTTTTTTGGGAAATCATCAAATAACTTCTCTCGCTCTGGGCGGAGCGAGCGGAAGGGCGTGTCAGACTCTTACTGACTAAAACCCACCCGTGTTCCTTCAGTTGCCTGTACGTTGCCAGGGGCCACGGTAACCCTTTAGGACTTTCCCGCAACCCCGGCAGTTTTCCGCAACCACGGCAGACGACTCGAGCCCCTCACACGACGAATATAACTAGGGAGTATACATGGTCACCACCACGATCATACTGGACACTGACCACGCTTGGCAAAGGGATTGAGAAGGGAAACAAAACGCAACATAGGTACATGACAAGGGTTAATCATTTAATAACGGTTAAGTTCTAAAACTAAAATCTTAAAATCAATCTGAACCAGACTTAAAACTGATTTGATTGCCAAAAACAGAGCTTTACATTTCCTTATAATTAGTAGTGTACCTACTAGCGAGGTTTATATTTTTTTAATAGGTATGTAATACGCAAAGGAAGTATTACTTGTGAACTCCACACTACGTCGAGCCTGTCTCGTGGAGTCCTTAAAATAATGCTTGGTGCTAGCATAATCAGCCGATAATGTTCCCAGTGCTGGGACACAAGCCTCCTCTCGGTGAGAGTGCATGTCTTCGAATTGTTTAGTTCTAGGACATGCCGGTTTCCTCAAGATGTTTTCCTTCACCGTTTTGAGAGCAGTGGCGATGAAATAACACAAGGTAAAGCGCCTGTCCGGGGGCCAATCTAAACTCGTAACCCTACAACTCGTAAGTCGCGGCCGTTACCACTGTGGCACCACTGCTGATGGATGAGAATAATAAGTTCGAAAGTTTACAAGTTAGCAACAGAAAAACATTTCTTTGCAGATCGATGTTTGCTAAACTCTTCATTATTACATTTGACTGTTATGTAAATTCTGATCCTGATGAACAGTTTTTTGGCGTAGTTAATCGGAAAACATGAACACGGAGGAACGTAAATTATTTGATGCATGCTTTCGAAAATGGATTTAGCAATCTTACAGTTTATATAGAAGTTATTGAAGAAGCTCTGATAATGTCTTTCCATCTCTTCTACAAAATTTACGAAGTCTACCGGTGGAATAAATTGAATTTTATAAGCTTCGTTGTCCGCTAAACAGCCCTCATCTATGTTAAATATTTCAATTTTATCATCAGGAAATAAACACGCTTTCAACAGATGACAATCTCCGTGTAAGCTTGCACATTTGTTAAACAAATAACCACAAATATATCTCAATTTGCTATCTTCCGGTAATTCTATTTTACAATAATCTGAACTTGATATTGAAGGAGTACTGGATTCTATGACTGTTTCATTGCAATCTTCTTCCATTCGTAAATTCTCTTCTGTTTCAGTGCTCAACATAAATCCTAATTTTTCTGTATTAACAAGTAATTGTGTCAAGTCCCCTGAACCTTTTCCTTGTTTACCGGGTTTTATAATATTGGTAAAGAAAATTTTCCTAAATGCTGACACAAACTGTCTAGTGGTGGGCTTTTTCCTCTTGCTTCGAACTTGTCCAAAGAAAATGTCTGTCACATCTTGGTTTAACCGTCTGGTTAGTAGATTGTTATACCCCTCCACCCTGAGATCATCAAACAAAAGCAGAATAGATGTTATCGTAATTTGATACCCCGTAATAAACTTAGCAGTTGACGTCACATCGCGCCCTGTCGTCGAACTAATTAGTCTCAACGATTTAAAAAACTGAAGCATTTCATTCATAAATGTTATTTGTGTAACACTTCCACAGAACGCCTGCTGGTATTCGCATGTCGAGTGGACGGATGAAGAATTTAAAATGTCGAACAAGTCATTTATCAGCTTGATGAACTTTACCGTTTCTTTCGCGGATTCATGTATAGCCTGAAAATCTATATAGCATGATAAAGCTGTTGCAACGGTATGGCTTAATAGTTCTGTAGCAAACTGGACCTGAATTTTATCAAAAATTGTCGGTTTAATGTGACTCTCTGTTAACTTTGGAGCCAGTCTTAACGTTTTGTTCTTCTCACTTTCATAAAACTGTAAAATATGTTCATATTTTGCAACTGATCCATGAAAATAGAAATCATTCGTCATTAAATTGTTTCTCAATGATTTAATCAAGTGCAGAGCGTCAATTATGTAGAATATTTTTCTGTTGCTAATGAAAAAGTAAGGTCTTTCGGTCGAAATCATATTGCGTTTTTCTTCACCTAACAGATCGAATCCAAGATCAGAAACGAATGTTCTAATATCTAGTCCGACATCGATAAGTTTTTCTAATAACTGCTCAATCCATTTAGATATGTCATCGCTGTTTTTGGATTCCCCAAGGAGTGCAAAACCAATGGGTTGTTGCCAGTTTCCAAATATGCCCCTTATTATAACTACTAAAGCTTTTTTTGCCAGCACAGGAGTTTGAAGTCCGTTCACCTCTTGCAGTCCAATGATTTTGTCCAAGTTTATGTTGTAAAATAGACTAGTTTTTAAACTAATGGCATCAACTATGACGGAGCAAACTTTTTCTGAATTCGTCATGTTATTGACTTTCACCTTCAGCGTCATCATCAGATGCTCATTGACTTCCGTGCTGATTGGTAATGAGTGTCTGGCTAAAGTTGTAGCGTTCGGCAGGCACAGAGCTTGCTCCAGTAATTTGTACGCTTGTGGGCTTGTATAGTACACATTAATACAAAATTGTTTATATTTCGGCGAGTACCTATTCCCTTTGCCGTGAAATTTCAATTTTGTCTGTGCTTTTACAATTTCTGCTAAGGGTTTTGTCAGGAATTTGTCGCAAAGCTTGTGAAACGTGTCTTTAGTGAGGCTGCTTGATGCGGCTGACTTCATCTGTTTCTTGCATGTTATAAGTTCTTCTTTCAGTTTTTTCACTGATGGAAGGGACGTTGTAAGAAAATTCGCCGTTTGCGCTCCTTTTTCTATTTTCAATACATAAAAGTCTGTCTGTGCGAATTTGTTGAGTGTTTCTTTTATTTCAGTTTGTGTGTGTTTGGCTAGAGACCGTTTGGCAGGTAACTTTAGGGAGGGTACAGAGAATCTCCTCAATCTCTTACGTTCGGGCGTCCCTTGAATGCTGCCAGGGTCGAAATGCTCTTCACAGACTACATAGCTGTGAGCCTGCTTGTCCTGCAACTCCTCCCTTGAAATTAAGTGCAGCCAAATGGCACGTCTGGAAATATAAGAAAAATCATCAGTTTAATTTAAGCGATACATATACCATTTATTTTTTTCATTTAAAAAAATTATTTGAGATCCTTACAACAAGACCTTTCATTTCATATAAGTCACGCTGTACAATTTGCACGTTTAAAAAAAAAAATCCTGTTTTCCGTAAAGTGACCCCCAATTCAAAATTCGTCTTGGCATCACAGAAGATCATAATGTGCACGAAATTTCAACTAAATTGGTCCAGTAGATTCGGAGGAAATTGGCTGTGACAGACGGACAGACAGCCAGACACCCAGCCAGCCAGCCAGACAGACACACGAGTGATCTTATAAGGGTTCCGTACCTCAAAACGAAAAAACCGAACCCTTAAAGCAGCGGTTCTCAAACTTTTTTGGCGACGGATCCCCTTCATAAAACGAAATATTTGACGAAGCCCTAAAATAATCAAAACTACGTTTTATGGATTATTCCATTTTGCCCCACCAATCTGTCCCACCAGTGGGACAAAGTGAACTGTTCACAGTTTTGTCGTCCACTCATTTTGGTGGGGCAAATAACACTCGAAACTCTGAGTTCACTTTTTCCCAATAGGGCTGGCATGGCACTGGTTAGATTTAATAAAATACTATAGCGAAAATAAAAACAGTTTTAATAATTTAAAATAGAAACTATTCGTACGAGAATGGAATGATTTTTAATACCACAAAGCATTGACGTCCAGTGCTGGAGATAGGCCATAGGCTTATATTTTCGCGGAGCCCCGACAGAGACTTTGCGGAGCCCTACAGCTCCGCGGAGCACACTTTGAGTATGGCTGCCTTAAAGGATCACTCGTGTGTCTGTCTATACATATATATGCCTGCCAGTCTGTATTATGTCTGTGTATATGCAATACGTAATAAAACTGATGATGTTTAATTACGAAATGGCGCCCAGTCATGCACATTGCATGTAAACTATTATTATACATTGTAAAGATGGGTTAGGTTAGGTTGGGTCTAAAACTGACCTATCGTAACAATATAAAAGATAAAGACTGATAAAGACCAACAGTCTCAGAATAATAACAATAGAGCTTTCTAAAAGTCAAAACTCAAATCGAAGATTCTAACGGATACTCGTATTGCCGTTTTCTCCGATATTTTCTGCTTGAAATCGTGAAATGAGACTACCCGGAGTCCCAGACCCCGACTGCCCCGACCTCCTCCACGAAGAACTATACTTCTACTGAAAACGTCGATGGAACTCCTGACTAAGATACGTAGATACAGAAACCTAGAAACGAAATGGAAATAAACCGAATGCGGTCTGTCTGGTGCAGCAGTTTCAAGTCTATATTACATACAAAATATACATGCGTACATTATATGCGTATTTGTATTGTAAAATGCCTGGCACGTCACGCCATCGCCAGTGAGGCGACCCCTCCGTCCTATCGTGAAGCGAGCGATGTGTATGTACGTACGTGTGCTGAACGATATAATGTACAGACGATGAGACGAGTGTTCATAAAACGAAGTAATGAATGAACTACGTACGAAAGGTAAATTGCATGTACAGACGCCAGCACATCAACCTACTCCAATCTGTCAAATTTTCCCAATCAACATTGAACCTTTCTTCTTTCTTCTTTAGCGATAAAGTTGAAAATCCCTTAAAGAAATTTGACAGATTGTGGTAACTTGATGTGCTGGCGTCTGTACATAGCTTGAGTACAGGGTGCGGATACTGCGAATTTCAAAGAATAGGACCAAAATGAGTAGTGACTAAGCCTAGCGCCACACCTGCCGAACGTTCCGCGGCGGAACGCTCCGTCGCGTCAAATTTCTATGGACGTAACGTTCGGCTGATGTGTCATCATAGGTAACTTGAAAAACATTAGGAGCGTAGTCAACCGCACGTTCTGCCGCGGAACGTTCGGCAGGTGTGGCCCGACCCTAAGGCCTCCCCCACATTAGGCGCGCGCGTTCCTCGGGCGTGTGAACGACGCGGGCGCGGGCGGGGCGGGGGAGGGGCGCGGGCGGGGTGCGGGACTGCGGGCTAACGGGCTTTCTTTACTCACACGCCCGAGGAACGCCCGAGGAACGCGCACGCCTAAGGCTAAGAACTCACGGCGCGGTTTTCACCCGCGCCCGCCGCGGCCGTGATCTGCGGTTTTATTTCAAAACTCACGAGACCGGTGATTTTCGCGGGCAGGCTAAGGTTAATTTTCAGCCGCACCCGCCGCGGTCATAAACCGTGTCGTGAAAATTAATATCTAAATTTCCATGTACTACGTCGTACGAGTGTTTGCGGTGCCGCCACCGCGGCGGGCGCGGGTGAAAATCGCTCCGTAAGTTCTTAGGCTGAACGCAGCCGTCGCGGTTGAGATTATCACCCGCAAACTTGGCGGGCGATAATCGCAAGACGGACGCAAATAATGTCGTCGGATTTCTGTACCCCCCGCCCCGCCGGCTACTGCGGTCGCCCGCCAGAGGCGCCGGGTGACCGCCGCCCGCGCGATTCTACAAGTTGCCCGCCGGTGCCGCGGGACCCGCAAACAACCGCGCGTGCCGCGGGTGTAAAACGCGTCGTGAAATGTGCTCTTACTTTTTGCATATAAATCTACATCCTACAGAAGCTGCGGGCCCGCAACCGCGGCGGGCGCGGGTGAAAACCGCTCCGTGAGTTCCTAGCCTAATGTGGGGTCAGCCTAACTTACCATTTCGAAACTGACAAAAAAACAGGTAATTATACTTTTATTCTTTCTTTTTTCAGTAGACAATGAACTTTTCTATTTTCAAAATAAAATATAAAATTCCAGACAAATAACAAGGCCGGACAAAGTCCGAAGGGGAGGTCACAAAGCTGGACATGTCCGGAAAAATCCGGACAGATGTTAACCCTAGTAGTAACTGACTGAAAAATTGTAGCAAAATCTACCTACCTGTCATCTTCTGAGGGCAGCGAAAAAAACGATATGTTAGGCTTGTTGACATTTGTGTTGCTGCAGCCAAACACGGAACAAACTTTTTTCGCCATTTGAATACAGGGTGCCGTACGTTCATAGCAAGCAAAGTTCCTGGCGCGACTGGATTCCCCCCGCTATATTCCGTGTATACGGAGAGTTGTTTATGTGTGCGTGACAAGCTTTAGCCACACAAGTGCAGCGATTCGAGTTTTAAATATTTTTATGCAAAAAGAACAGTTGCAGTTTATACAATAATTTTTCTTCTAACTATTTTCTTAAAATTATGTTTTTGGGAAACATTTGAATGATTTTTTTTGTAAAAAAAGCTCAAGTCAAAGTCAGCCATGTCAGCCCTGATTAAAAAATTAAAAGGAACTCAACATGAAAAAATGGAGTTTACCGAACATTAATATTGCCATTCTAATAAAAGAATTTCCCTAAAATTTGGGTAATTTTAATTAAATCAGCATTTGGAATTACATTTGTATGTACTTACATGGTACCTAGTTTTTTAGTGCTATGTCTATTTATATATATTCTAATTATGTGTAGGTAATAGGTATGCATAAAAATTACGTATTTGGCTCAATATTTAAAATGGGTTTCGTATAAATACGTAAGTATTTGAAGCCAGAAATCATTTTGACCACAATACAGTTATTAACATTTTTTTTATAGTTACAGATTTTGGATTTTTGCCATTTATGTATAAGTATATTAGTTTTTTTCATAGTCCTCTCTTATTGTCGGTGACTAACTGACGCGACGTTATGGTTATTCTGCAGAAGCGTTGAAAGATCATCAAGACAATATTAAATTGTGGAGAGAAGAATATTTAGTTATGCAAGTCATGGCTGTGACTGTATTGTCAGCCTTGGCTTGACTGAGGACAATCAACCACGTACAAGTATGTCATGTACAGACGCCAGCACATCAACCTACTCCAATCTGTCAAATTATCCCAAACAACATTGAACTTTATTCTTTAGCGATAAAGTTGAAAATATATTAAAGAAATTTGATAGATTGTAGTAACTTGATGTGCTGGCGTCTGTCTGTACATAGACTATCCATGAGTTAAGATTCCCAGAATACTGACAATTTCAATAGATTATTATTAGTGGTAAGTAAATCATTAATTTAAGCTAGAAGATTACTGTTTCTAACTCATCTGCAGTACCTGGTCGACCGAGCTCTCTCGGGTGAAAATAGATAATATCGTTCAGGTATACCAACGTTATATCACTTGTATCACATTCTCTAGGCTGTGAAAATAGAGAAAACTAATTTTCCCAGATATAAGACCTAGCTAGATCGATTTGTCGTTCCCGTAAACCCCCAAATTGTAACGTTCATCAAAATGGTTAGAGCCGTTTTCAAGAACGTGATTTAAAATATAAATATATACAAATATTGCTCATTTAATATCATAGGATAATACCTAATTACCTACCTTCTTTGTCTATTTATACTACAGTGATAACGATTATTTTTCTGTTGATCTCATTGAGAGCAGAGAGGTTACTATGTAACTAGGCAGGTGTCATTATTCCTTCATAATAATTGATTGGCAACAATAAAAATAAACAGTAAGTGTTGCGGAGCGGGCGGCGGCGGGCCCGACCACAGAGCGGCAACGTCGCACGATCGATCGATGGACGCCGCGTTTAAGGCCAACAGGAGTTTCCCCGTACGAGAAATACACTCGGAGTTTCTTTACAATCAGACTTCTTTCGTTGAGTGTTACATAAATATCTACTTATTTGCTGAGAAAACATTTCTTAGAAATTCTGGACAAGTTCGAAGTTAGTCGAAAAACATTTAATTGAAGAGACATGGAGGGGAATAGAGGAGTCTTTTATACACTGTCGTAGAAACACTTCAAGTGCCATCATATCAATCTGCGAGCTCAATGATTGTTGATTTCTACATGTAAAGAGTCTAGAGTACTTGATCTTTAATTAAAGCATTTAATAAGCAACTCCGTCATCCTATCTAGTAAAATCCATTAAAATTAGCACTGCGATTCAAATTGTATTTCATAGGTACCTACCTACTAATAACTCTGGGCTTCCTTAAGTATCAGTCTACCAACATTTTTCTCGATTTTTGCACGGTACAAAGTGCTCAATTTCAATTCGTTGGACAGCTTGGATAAAATTTGCTAGGGGCAAATATTGTAAAATTCAGCCTGATACATAAAATGTTTCATTGGGTAAAATAAAAATGGCGAACATAACAACTTTATAATGTGGCATCAACGTCGAAGAAATCCGTCATTCATTATTCTGTCGTAGATAAATAACTCGCCCACGTTATGGACGGTTCATTCAATTACTGGCTGTGAAAAAAATAAGTCGTTATCAAGAAAATGTCGGATATTATGGCGCATGAATTGCTAGGTTGGAATTTTTCCTGGCTTCAATTTTCTAACGTTAAATGAAACGTTTTGAATATCATGCAGTGTGAGTTGAGAAGGCAGATATTTTCTAAGTATGTAGTGTATATTTTCGATCAGGTTTTAGCAAAAGGTAGATTTACTCAACAAAGCTGTCAGATCGGAGTCAGTTGCAACTTGCAAGTCTTACAAGTCACAAGTTGTTAAAAGTATACATAGATAAAGACTGCTTGTGACTAACCAAACTACAAATTAAAGCTCATACTGTTCATATTCTGAATTTGAGTGATGTTAGTGATGTATGCCTCTGCATAAAAGACTAATCAGGTAAAAAATTACAGAATATTTGGAAGAACCTCAGCTTGTACACCTCTAATAAATCAATAAAGCAGAAAGAAAGGCCTTCTTTTATTAGAAATTACCAAAACATTTCATGACCTCCAAATCTCCAATAGGAGCACGCATGAGGAGATCAATAAATATGCATGACGAAAGGAGGTATGCACGCCGTAAGAGGCCGCAAGGACAGAGCCAAGCGTTGTTCCCTTCTCTACCTGAGACAGATCTAAAGTGTTAGTAACAACTTGGTAACAACGGTAGCCAATGTTGACGATAGCTAACGTGCCTTGTATCGCGCCCACATCTCGTTTTGCACCGACAACTGGTTGCAACTTCAGTGGGAAGCTGGTAGGTGAAAGTTACGAATCTCTACAGTTAGTTGAACGAAATAAAACAGACATTATAACCGAAACAATGAGATTATTTGATTCCATTGTTTCCATTCACAAAGTTGTGACGTCAAATGGAGAATTAATGAGAGTAAATAACTACCTGAATCCAACGCCTAAAATCATTACCATAATGACAAAGACTACACAAGTGTGTATATGCAGTGATTTAAAAATAACATTAGGTGATGACTCATCGATTGCCATCTACCGATCACAAATTGCTTTTGAGGTGAGAAACAAAAAAAAAGAATGATTCGTTGACGAAATTACAGTTTAACACGAAATGACATGACTTAAAGATAGACGGTATCCTAGTGATGACTGCAACGGAGCAGGGCGTTAATTGCCACTCGTCCAGGATACCCTTTTGTCGTTTGAAATAACAGGTGATCCTGTTGCTGCTGAATTTTTTTTTCTTTTGATACTGACTTTTCTTCTGACTGCCAAAATATTATATTTATACAATGCCACGGCCCATATATTCAAAGGATCTGCATAATATTACACTTTTATATGCTGTGCCATGAACACTATCATATAGATTGTATGGAGATATAGGGTCATTGCGGCGTGTCACGGATTCGCGATATACATGTGATGGATAAACTATGTGAACAAAGTTTTTAATGGGTAGGTAACTGATGAAATTGGAAACAGATAATTGATAGGATATTCCGATTTCGACGCGCCCAGCAGTAGTTGCTGTATTCTTAAATGGACTCATTTATATTGATTTTAGCAATGAAATCCAGTTGAGGGATATAGATAGTTTAGAAGTCAGTCCAACCCAGGCGTCATCCAGTGCATAGGTAAATGTAAAAAATGAAAAGCGTCTTGTCAGGCCGAAGATTATCTTGGCAGTTATGAACCACCCACCTATTTATACCGCGTTGTGTCGGTCGCCGCGACGTTGCCAGCTCGCACCCGCTGGCGAGCACTTTGAATTTCGAACGTGAACCGGTATTATTGCTAGCGCGCAGAACTTGCCCATTTTAAGAGAAAACGAACAGAAGTCCATTTTGTAGACGTTTCTATATTTTTGTTTAGTAAAAAAAAAACAAAATCAATCCCTTCTGAATATTATATAGGTATCTGTACAAAACCTATAATTATGTAATTAGAATATTCTCGTACCATTTATGCTTTGACGTTATTGTGGTAAAAATTGATAGGTATACTACGCAATATGAAGAAAATGAAACGTAATGGAGTAAATGAAATAGCTGAAAAAGGACGTCGCAAAATTCCACAGGTAAAAGGTAATATTAGGAAGACGATAAAGTTTCAGCTGAAATAGCATTTCCTTTCAAATATGAGAGTACACAAATCCCAAATAAGTGCATATATATAAAAAAGAATGCAATACTGATGATTTCATGGTGTCTAGCATTGATTAACAGTATCCATATATTTTTTATTGTAAAATCTATAATTACCACAAAACCCCCAATAATGTAAACAGGATCTAAAAATCTTGCAGTCCAATTGACAGGAGTACCTACCTAAATATATTTATTTAATTTCTGGGGAGATTTTTCTTTAAGCTAGCAGCCCCGACATTCTTGCGCCGAGTTCGGCTCGGCCAGCACTCGGCGCGCGGGCCTAGATGTAGTAGCGCGTATGCTTGCTCCACGACACGACACAAATTATAGTCGCGTATTTTTTTACGATAAATAACATTATACTTTAAAACATGAATTTCGGATGGAGGTGTATGATTTCTGAAATGTATTTTACCGATCATTTGTCTGCAGTATCGCTGTCTGAAGTCTGTTCTAATGATTTAAAAATAAACAGTTGAACAAATGAGATGCCTGCATTCATTTGCAACCACACATTGAAATAGGTACTCCGTTTGGTATCTAGGTACTGTGGGAACCTAATTCATTATCTCGAGCTCTTTGGTTAATTTTTATTGCAAAGAGCTAACGAAAACGGACATGAGTACCTACCTAAAGACAGAGGCATAAAATCAGACAAGGAAATTGACCCTACCTACATTTAGCTGTCTTTTCTTTTACAGGTTTCCTGAACAATTGCAGTTATATTTGAAGCATACACGTTGTTTTAAAACGATTAGGTACCTACCTAAGACTAACTTGGAAGATTGGCAGGCACTGCTAATATCCTGAGCACTCCTTCCAATGGCTAGGAGGTAAAGGCCTTTCTCTAGCGTGGTGATATCGTAGTCGGAAATGTCGGAATGCTTCGTTTAATTCCGTCTGCTGTTATGATTAAATCTGAAATTGGTTCTCGAACGGTCGGTAGGCAGCATCAGCTCTTAGTACATTTTTGTTTTCGATTAGGTTTTTGCGCAGTCAGTGCAGTTCGCATAATACTATCACAGATTGACAGATAGGACCAGCTATCTTATTAGTTACGCAACACATTTTTCCGTTTCATTTTGACAGTTCAACAACATTAATTGCGTTATTTACGTTGCTGAACAGAATTAATTTCGCCCTTTGGAAGCAATGGGTTAGCTATCTGTTTCAAAACGATTCAGATTCTGATTGATCGTGTAATTACGTAATGAGGGTATTGCACTCGAATTCACAATCTGTTTCATTTTGACAGTTCAACAACATTCATTGCGTATTTACGTTGTTGAGCAGACAAATTCGAACTTATGAAGCATTGAATTAGCTTCAAAATGATTCAAAACACTTACAGTGTGCAATTTTTTTATTTTATAAATCTAATTATGTCAAAGCCTGAATACTTAGTTTAAAAGTATCACATAGGGGTAGGTATACGTCGTAGTACTTACCATACGAAGTAGATAATTAAATTACCTAAGTACTTACTTACTACTACCTTATGAAGTAGCTGGATAATTACCACAGAAATACAGGGTCAAATTAAATTAGCGAGCGAAACTCCGCAGACGTGATGAATATCGATCGATATCGATCGTTATCTAAACACGATAAAGGAAAAAAAAAAGATTACATGATTATTTTCTGGGGTCAACGACCGCTAGTAGTGTACAAGAAATCTTTTAATTTTATCGTGTATGATATCGATACTTACTTACCCATTACGTCTGTGAAGTTTACACAAAAAATACTTATATTCCAACCAGCCACCAGGGGCCGTATTATGACGTGTTAAATCCATTATTGTTCCAGTGTGAGAGAGAGACGGAGCTATACTGCATAAATAGCACCATCTCATTTTCACAGCGGAACAATAATGGATTTAACACGTCATAATACGGCCCCTGTTTGTAACTACACTACACAAAGAAAGTCGTTGCTTCTTTGTGTAGTGTAGTTACTTGGAAAATAAATAAAGAAAAAAAAACGGCAAATCTTTCCATCACGTCTGCGGAGTTTCGCTAGCTAATTTGATTTGACCCTTATTATAGGTAGGTACCCAAATATCTACTCTGATCTAAAACATAGACGTCCTAGTCTACCTACTAGTACTAAATTTTGTACCAACGTTCTGATCAGAAATAAAAATCGAACTTTAGCGTGGAACATAAACCGCTGGAGTCAACTCAAATGGGTCACTGTTCGGTGTAGTCTGAAATCAATAAACTGGTTGCGTTACTGCTGCATGTGACCGGCCACTAACAATATACTACGTATTGATATGGCTGCGTTGTCTATGTTCCCAGTGGCTAGTGTAGCTACGTTCTATGAAGGTTCTATGACACTTCTAGGCGCGGTAGTGTCTCTTTGTTTTCTTATAATAGCGCGCTATTAGGTTGGCCATAGATTTTGCTAGATACTTTTTTTTTCTTTTAAGTACCACTTTAGCCTGGACCCTGGTTTGATATGCTTTTGGCACAGAACAGATTATATGCTTCTGGCACAGAACAGATTATCTGTTCTGTGGCTTCTGGTAACCAGAAAAGGAAGAAACCGCCTTATTAACGCTGTGGCCAGTAAGATCTGAACTCTAGTCCGACTTTTGTACCGATTTTTTTTCAGGAATTTTCCAGGCACTCACGTCACATAAAAGACAATAGTATTGAGGGATCAATCAAATTTGAATCGTTTTGAAACAGATTGCTAATCCATTGCTTCGTTCGAAAAAAAAATCTGCTCAACTCAACAACGTAAATACCGCAATGAATATTGTTGAACTGTCAAAATGAAACATTATTTTTGTAGATCCCAACATGATAACATGTTTCTATATGAGCAAGTTTACTAAATAACTTTTGATAAGTCGGAATCGTTTACGAAAATGTGTTGCGTAATTAGATAGCAGGACTATGACTTCCGTTGTTCCAAGAGGCTCACACGACCTCACGCCTGGACCTCCCGCCGCGCTACAGCGGATAGAAAACTCTTCCTTTAATTAAAACAATCTTCTTCGGAAGACTTTTCCAAGATATTTAATCAGTTTGATTTATTCTTTTCTTAGGTTACCGACCTAAGGATTATCTTAGGCTTTCGATATTTATGGAGAATCGGAGATCAATGTTTGAAAGTCCAGAAGTTCGAAACACATCACAGCCATGAAACAGTGGAAGCTGCCACCAGTCTAATTTTTAAAAAGCGAATCCGACAATACTGTCCTTTTTGGAGGAGGGATTCTCTGTACTCTGTGGATCGCCTACCCACACACAGAGGGGAGGTTTGAGTCCCTGAAGTGGGAACACTACATATAGAGTTATAGGCCTAAGTTATAGGCTGAATAAGATATGTAGGTACGTATTAAAGTGAGTTCATTTCTATCGGTACGTTATTGATTTTGATAGTTGACAATATAAAATCAATATCTAGTGAAAGCTGTCAGCAAATCCGAAGCATGATAAGATAAGGACCAGGATGTACCAATAATAAATTATTATCAATAAGTAAGTACCTAATTACCTACTTATGCAAAGGCACTAAGTGTAAGCGACGAAGTTTAGGCAGAATTTCTAAAAGTAGCTCGTTACTACTTGTACAGTCAGCTGCAGAGAAATCTCACCCCCTAGCAATACATAAATACATTGCTAGGGGGTTTCTCTGCAGCTGACGGTACCTGCGTTTTTTAGTTACATTGCTCTAGCTAAGATTACCTACACTACTATGATGTTTAGACTGTGATAAAAGCTAGTTACAGTTGTACATATTTAACAGAATTTCGCCGTTACTCACATCACAAGCAAATTCAGAGTTAATTGAATTCATGGAGGAAAATATGTTTTGCTAAGATTTACAAAGCAAGACTGACGATTAAATGCGAAAGTACTAAACAGTTTCTTCAATCATTTTACGGTTCGCCGCGCTCACTCTTGGCATGGCGTCACCAGAATTTATTTCCAAAATGGCGCACCTGTCAGTGCTTTGAAATTCGAACACGCCTCTCCTGCCTTTGCTCGCTACGTTGCACACATTTCACTTTTCACAATGAAACACGTGTCGTGTACATGAAATAAAAGGGCTCAATAATTATAACTAATTATGTCATTTAAATGACGGTAAAATGCTCCCCTATTAACACGTTTAATAAAAAAAAAACAGGAAGGTACCATGCTAACGTTCCGCGCTCTTTCGTCACAAAAGTGACGTGTGTGTTTTCAATGTATTTTGAAAGCTGTGCCAAATAGCCCCCAAATACTATAAAAAAAAAAAAATTTGAAAATTTTAAAATTTGAGGCTATATTTTCGTTTCATATCATAGTAGAATACCCCTCGGCAAGTCGAGAATGTTCTACCCCTTTTCATCCCAGTGATCCCCTTCGCTATTTAATCAACCTGTATCCAGATCCACCCGCCGAGCCGCTACTCCGCTAGATATAGGTCTCCGCTCTCCACGCTTGCCTGAATAACTCGGTTGGTACTCCTATATCGATATTTTTAGTATGAAGTAAAAGCCTTATTTCAATAACCGATATTCAGGGACCCTTTCCCTAAAAAGGGAGGAAATATTAAAAAACACATCCCCTAAATATCGTGGAGTGTAAATAAGGGTTTTACTATAGAATTGAATCTATGGTCCCGACGATACCCAATAAAAATTTCAGCACAAATTTAGAAGGCATTGATTGATTTTCCAAAAAGTTCGGTTTTTACTTACACAATTGTAGATATTTTTTTTATTTAGTAGGCATCTCACAAAGCTCTATTCCATTACTTATTACTAAAACAAACATGCGAAGCTTGCTCTGCTAGGTAAGTACATTAAAATGATTAGGACAGTAGATAGTACCTGGTTTCGGAAATGAACCGTTATGGACCGACCGGCATGTGACACCTGTTTTCTGGGAAACGTAGCCGAGATACTTACTTCGTAAAAAAAAATATATTTAAAAAAGTTCTCCATCACGAACGGGTTGTGTAAATTCTAAAGGACAGCTATTCGTTTGTTTATTTTAGAAATAAAAGCACCTTCCAGTTTCCACACCCCGGGCTCGGCTACTGTAACCATGCTACTGTTTTTCTGCGGACATTTTTTGTTTTTATAACTCGATTATAAAAATACTATGAGGAAATATGTAATACCGTAGAGACTTAATAGATATTAGATTGAGTAACAACAACATTTTCATTGTTATATTTCTCTTCTAATAATTTTAACACAATAGCAATTATACTCGTTATGAGTATGACGTACACGAATCCCTAGGTAAGACCTTCAAAACTCCCGTTCAATGTTTCGAGCTTTAAATTACACGGCGCAAATCCACGTGTCATGTTAGTCTTTACGTATACGTGAATGTTGGTGAGTCTAGTGTGGTATGGGGGCGAAAGAGGGGCGATGCGGGGTGGACGAGGCGCTGCCTGGTGTGGGGCGGCCCGGGGTGACGACCTTCGCGGAAGTCCTACTCGCAGCTGTAATTACTGAAACGGCCTCAGCAGCCCTCCAACTCAATTTTCTTTGGGCTACATTGATTTTCACTCGCCAGCGCGAGCGACACGTACTACTTTAACGCTCGTGCCTCGTGCCCTGTTGATCTTTGTAGAATAAGAAAAACAGCTGGTAAAGTTTTCACATGAATTGTTTTTGGAATAAAACTTAGTTATGATTTTGCAACTTTCATCATAAAAGTATTAAAAGTTATGATTTAACTATTCGCGTGGATGAAAATTCTGATGTAATAATATTGCATTTTAAAGGAACCGTTACGTAAATATGCGGTATGGCTGCTGCCAGTACCAATTAAAAGAAATAAGCTAACTTGTTTAGGCTTGGCAAGAGTATGCCTATGGCTTCGGCACTATAGTGAATGGTTGGAAACGTACCAAAGAGAGCAGCATTCGTGGCCAAGCGAAAACTAGCCTTTTAGCTAAGTTGGATTCAGCCAATGTTTGAGCTTACTAGGAACCTTCCACGAGTAGTAGTAAAAGCAAATAAACTGGCTACTTGAAGAATAAATAAAACTGCTTGTCCGTTGTGCGATAAAATCTCTGTTTTAAACAGGGTATGTGCACACATGGGCTTGTATTGTATATACCTATGTGTGGTGTTCTCGTATATAATTGAATATACAATACCGCATCCAACTCAGCGTGAAGATGTGATAACGTTTCCGTACACCTAATTGGTCTTGCAGTTACATACAATTAACTATTCATGCTTTATTATATTCAGCAGTTTCTAGACTCGACGAGTTATAAGCCGTAGTTACTTTTAAATATATACTTACGAGTGGAATTGAAAGGAGTGCTAGCTTAGCATAGACAATTATGCATGCTTTGTGGTTAGTTTCTATGGAAACATGCAACTATGATAGGTACAATGTTCGGACTGTGTTCATAATTATTTATGCAAATAGAAAGCAGAGACGAGTATTCTAGCGACACACAGTCACTTCATTATATTTATGTTTTAATTTCTGCAAAACAGCATGAAATCCGGCAAGAGCCAAAATCTAATCGTTGTGGATGCCAAAAACAAGTGAACTACAGATAAGTGGATAACTCAAGGCAGAAGGCAGATCTGGCAATGAGCGTGGACTGTGGACAACTATAGAAAAAATAAGCAAGAGTGCTAACAAACTTAGTAGAAACAGTGGCGGATCCAGGGGGGGGGTCATGGGGTCATGACCCCCCCCTGGGCTGTGTCTAGGTCGACCACAGATATTTTTTCTAATCTCATTGATAAATTTTATCAAATAAATACTTTATATGATGTTGCCAGGCATAATAAGACTTCTTGTCCTGTTATTATAATTATGCTGATGGACCGTGGAGTTTTCTGCCGGCTCTTCTCTATAGGAAATGACCAAATGAAACCGTGCTCCTAAGCTTCAGACGTGTCATAAACTCATAACATAATCATAAGTGCCTATGTAGATTTATCTGATGCTAGCAACTAGACGTACAAATTAAATACCCCAGAATAGTATCAAGACAAACCGCCCCAGGCCCACGGTCCTGGCGGCCCCTTAGATCTTAAAAAGTACTTTTTAATGATATCCCAAACATGGTCAAAACATATTCAGTAAGCCGATGTTCGCACAGAAGTGTGAAAAAAATCGCCGTGATAAAATTTCGGCGATTTTTTTTCGTGTACTTTTTGGATTTTCGACGCTCCGCTTAGCGCCGAGAGTTGAATATCCAACAGTGTGTTTTCTTGCCGCGCTCGGATACGCGCTGAATGCACACGCTGTTGGATTCTCAATGCTCGGCTCAATACCGAGGGTAGTAAATCCAGTGTACGAAAAAAAATCACCGCGATAAAAACACGTCCCTGCGAACGTCGGCTAAGAAGCAGTTTAAAGTTGGAGGCTGAGGATGATTTTCGAGCTCGCTTCGCTCGCTACATCCTCGGACTTTCTGCATACATATGTCGACAAAAGACAACAAAGACGAAGAGAGACATGACCTATTTCTGTATGACTTTTCATAAAAAAACCTTCCCTACACAAGGCGGTGTGCTAAAATTTTCGAGCTCGCTTCGCTCGCTCTTGGACTCTATATTCTAACTCTCAAACTTTTCTGCTTATGTCGACAAAGTAACTCCTATTTTCGTTTCTATTTCCTGTTTGTTGTTCAATACAAACCTAACGAATTCAGAGACGAGGTGCAAAAAATTTCGACCTCGCGTTGCTCGCTCCCCTACATTGTTCTTTTCGTTGAGGAGATGAAAATGCAACACCCTCAAAAAAAATCCTGCGGGTTGCGATGCTCATGGTGTAGGTGGATTATGAATTACGCACTATTATACTCGTTTTATTTTGCAAAATTTTACTAATAATATCTACATAAACTGAGAAGACCGGGGGGCCTCATTTTTTTTTTGCCACTCCGGGCCCCCGACAGACTTAGTCCTGTACTGATTGGGCCTGTCCTGACTGGACCCCGACTATGTGACCCCCCCCTGACTCGAAGGCTGGATCCGCCCTTGAGTAGAAATCTAGAATGAATTGCCAACAGGATTTCCAGGTCTCCATACTCAACGCAAACGAGAAGAATTCAACATAATTATGTAGTAATAAAAGTCAATGGTTTTTTTTAGCCTTGCCTGTAAATAATCAAAGTCAAAGACACATTCTATAGCATATAAGAATTGAATTATTGAACACGTCAATTATTATATTTGTAACTTTGTATCGCGTATAACCCAATATTTGATTGAAATTACCAAGGTATTTTTCTCGACTATGTTTATTTACCCCAATGCTGGACACGGCCTCAGTGACACCATAACTTTATTTTCTTTTTACGACCGCATATAAAAAAGAATAAAGTGCAAGGCGTCTCCTATCCTCACCCGGTCACACCCGCCCAGTTATACGAGATCTTTTATTATTAGCGGTAATACAAGATACAAGTCATACAAGCTACCGATGTCTTTTCTATTTGTATTTCCAGCTTCTGTTTTGATATAACAATAAAACACGATTGTATATATGTCTATAAACAGCATAGATGACTAAGAGCGCTCGCTTGGACGAAAGTAAACAAAGGAGTAATATAATTACGGCATGCTGGCTGTTGCTTTGACTTCGCCCGCGTTGTGTTCAGTTAACGAGGAGTTTAGATAAGAAGAAAAAGTTAAATAAGGCTAGCTCTGTTAGAACGTGAAGTTCTGGCTATGTTAGACCGGTTTTCAGAGTTTAGATAACGCAAGTTGCTGATTTCAACTGATGATAGGCTTCTAAAGTTTATCATGTTTTGTCCGTTCTCTGTTGTTCTGTTTAGGTTTAGTTTACCGGTTTACTTAGCTAGGTATATGCTCTACTAATGTACCTCGCTAATGGCCAACAGCAACTCCATCAGAGTCGCCCGCTTGTCGCCAAGTTAGGCCATTCTAGACAGCCGCTATAAAATAATTACAAGCACTGTCTAGGTTTTGCTCTTTACTCTTTACACAAGCGATACCGAGACTGAGATCACAAACAGATAGCACAATCTTATTTATTTGTGCATACAGATAGGGACACAACGCTCTGGATACAAGCCAACTCGTTTGAATTGTATTAGATATGGTTTTATTGCAACATTATAATTAATATCAGTCGTAGAAATGGTACGAAATATTTCGTAACGAAGAATAATCGAGGTGTTTGTGCCAATAGGTAGATGGCGCTAGTCGGTCTGGAGCATTTTTTTTTAATTGTTACGCATATGACGGCGAAAATTAATTTTTTTACATAAATGTACCAGTCCACAATTCCATTTCTTTTTTCATCTAATTTGATAAGTTTTATTTAGTCATTCAACTAAGCAGTACTTAATAATAGTGTTCTCAAGATTATTTTTAAGCATACAATTCATAATTAACTTTTTACAGGATTGTCTAACATCATTCTTAGCTCAAATAATTCATTTACGCAATGCGACATTTTAATTACTAAGATAGCAACTTGGTAGACATTTTCCATATTTCCTATTTTACTTTCAAATACAAATGGGTATAGATTTCATTCGCAACAGAATGCGTGCAAGCAGGAAATCGAAACGCTTCGGACGTCAGTTTGACTGTCAGACTGTCTGGCAAACAGAACGCGGGATGTCCATCAAATCCGATACCGGCCTGTCTCGTGGTTACCCTACTCAAAAGTCAAAATGGACGAGAAAAATGCGCACTTTTAATTTCAATTTTTTTTACATTTTATAATTTATGAAATGGTAATGGTACACACGCACTGTTTTATACAAGCTTATAATATACGCATCTAAATGAGAACCTACTGTCATTTATTGGAACAAAATGTAAAGTAGAGATTTCAACCGAAAAACTCTGAAACGATCAAGTTCTTTTTCTCGTTTATAAACATTGATAGGGATACAGTAACTTCGCTAACATAAAGATAATGCTGATAGCATCGAGTAATGACCACATAAAGGAAATTCTGGCAACATCATCCATGGTCGTTTCTAGCAACGCACTATGAAGCATTATGACTGGAGTTCTTCTACTTTAGGCAGACAGGCGCGACAGGACGGTGCGACGCGACTCGTGTAGAACAATTTCCATTAAGTTTTCTTAGAAATTGTTCTACTAGACTCGTGTCGCGACTGTCTGCGAGAGCCTGTTTATGGCTGCTACAATGTGATGTCTATGGTTGATCTTTGGTTTTAACGACCCAGCTGGTGCCAGCTTTTCCGCGAAAAATCGTGTGTGGTCTGCTGCTCATACAATAATAACCTATCCTGACACTTTTAGTGTCAGCGCTGCAGTCATGCATACACTGAAATAACGTTCTGAAATAAACTACCTACCTACACAATAAATAGCTATGTAGGTAGGTACCTATCTACAAAGCCTTGGATAAGCTAATTAACTACCAACTGTCCATTGGATGCGTACTTGCGTAGGTACTCAAATAGCAACTGTCATTCTTTGACATTTGTGTGACAGATAATTTCCCTTACTGTACAGACGCCAGCACATCAAGTTACTACAATCTGTCAAATTTCTTTAATAGATTTTCAACTTTATCCGTAAACAATAAGGTTCAATGTTGATTGGGAAAATTTGACAGAGTAGGTTGATGTGCTGGCGTCTGTACTTATTATTTATTTATTTAACCAGAGCAACTTATGGGGCTTGTGGCTAAGTGAATAACAGTCGCACGGGTCGATCCGTGGAGCGGTCAGCATCTGACTCGCTTCCAGTCTAACCGGATGCAGCTGAATTATTCACCAGTGGTCACCCATCCACGGACCAATCACGGCAAGATTAGCTTAAAACCATCGATCAACCCGTGCGGCTGTTATTACTTAGCCACAAGCACCCCTAAACCTTTTTTTTTTTTCGTTCCAGTGTGGCAAATCCTTATGAATGATCTCCGCCCTGGGGCGAGCGAAGCCAAACACCAGGGTGGTTTTTAGTCAGAGGATCCTCTGACTAAAAACCACCCTGGTGTTTCCTTCCCACACTTGGATCGGAGATCATGAGATCTTATGCGCAATGCGCCTAACCTAACATAAACATTTTTAAGCTATTGCATAGCTTCTATCGCGGGCCTTGAGCGTGGAGACCTAATCCAGAAATTCCGTAACGAAAATACCTAAACCTAAGGAGAGTGTTTTATATTGAAAATTATGTTTAACTGCTTGACAACAAAGTTCAAATTTACTTAGACGAATGATCTATCGAGAGTGTTGTATTGAAAATTATGTTTAACTGTTTGACAACAAAGTTCAAATTTACTTAGACGAATGATCCTTGACTATTAATAGTTAAATTAAAACCTTTTTATTAGTTTGATGTTCCCATTACGTTGTGTCAAGTTTTAAAAACTACAATTCCTACTCGGACTATAGCCGCCCTCGCTACGCTCGGGCGTCTAAATACCTCGTATGGGAATTGTTTATAAATGTGAATAACAGTTCCTGTCAATGTCACCATTGCTATTTCTTGTATTCGGGTTAATATTTTACAATTGCGTTGATAAAAAATGCTATGCAATAGCTTTACCGCGGCAGTCCCCGAGTGCCACACTTTTTTTTTTTTTGCCGTTGTGGAGATCCTCATGAATGTCCTCCGCCCTAACCTAACCTAACTCGTGAAGTCGTGAAGTCGTGACTAATCTATAGGTAGGTAGTAGGTACCTAAGGTACTAATAATATTAAAAAGAGGTAAGTAGGTATTTCTTAGTTCATATGTAGGGGATAATCTTCGGAACTACTGATCCGATTCTGAAAATTATTTCACTAATGGTATTGCCGAATTTTATAGGATATAATATTTTATGTAAAAACAAGAAATATCACCCGGACGAAGTCACGGGTCGAAGCTAGTCATAAATACATAAATTTTCCCATACAAAACAGGAAACTGGCACAACTGACATACCTACCTAACCACCTATTATTCTTTGACTCATCCTTGTTTCAAGGAAAGACGATCAACAATAATTAAATAAATTCACATCTGCGCAGCTACGTAGTATTATTATCTGTGGCGCAGCTGCGGCAAAATTTGAATGCACAGTCTTCATTTATCACAAAGAAATCATATTTTTAACCGACTTCCAAAAGGAGGAGGTTCTCAATTTCTCTATATTTTTTTATTTTTTTTTGTATGTTTGTTACGCGATTTCTCAAAAAAAATTGTGGACCGATTTTGAAAATTCTTTTTTTGTTTGAAAGGGTATGCTCCCGAGGTGGTCCCATATCAATTTTATTACTTTACTTGGATAGTTTTTGAGTTACCTTCAATAATACGTATTTTTCCCACTTAGTTTATATGGATGATATTATAATGATAACTTCCAATCACTGTTATTTACATAGCAGGTTAGTGGTATTCGAATTTGTATGGGGTAGGTACCACCACTAAAAAGTGCAAAATAAAAACTTTTTACAAAAAAAACTTTTTACAAAAAAAAAAAAAGAACAACCGACTTCCAAAATTATAGTTATTTTTGACTTTGTAGTGTCTTTTTTGGAAGTCGGTTGTTCTTTTTTTGTAAAAAGTTTTTATTTTGCACTTTTTAGTGGTGGTACCTACCTACCCCATACAAATTCGAATACCACTAACCTGCTATGTAAATTTGAAAGTTATCATTATATCATCCATATAAACAAAGTGGGAAAAATACATATTATTGAAGCTAACTCAAAAACTATCCAAGTAAAGTTAATAAAATTGATATGGGACCACCTCGGGAGCATACCCTTTCAAACAAAAAAAGAATTTTCAAAATCGGTCCACAATTGACGGAGAAATCGCGTAACAAACATACAAAAAAAAAAAAAAAAAACATACAGACGAATTGAGAACCTCCTCCTTTTGGAAGTCGGTTAAAAAGAACAACCGACTTCCAAAAAAGACACTACAAAGTCAATAAAAACTTTTTACAAAAAAAATTAAAACCGACTTCCAAGAAAAACCACTACAAAGTGAAAAATAACTTTAATTTCGGAAGTCGGTGTCTTTGTTTTTAATTTTCGTTTTTTGCCACCGACTTCCGAAATTAAAGTTATTTTTCACTTTGTAGTGGTTTTTCTTGGAAGTCGGTTTTAATTTTTTTTGTAAAAAGTTTTTATTTTTCACTTTTTAGTTGTGGTACCTACCCCACACAATATCCAATACCACTAACTGCAATAAATAACAGTGACAGGAAGTTATCATCATATCGTCCATATAAACTAAGTGGGAAAAATATGTATTATTGAAGCTAACTCAAAAACTATCTAAGCAAAGTCAATAAAATTTATATGGGACCACTTCGGGAGCTTACCCTTTCAAACAAAAAAATAATTTTCAAAATCGGTCCACAAATGGCGGAGATATCGGTGAACATACATAAAAAAAAAAAAAAAACATACATAAAGTCGAACATAGAACCTCCTCCTTTTTGGAAGTCGGTTAAAAATAACTTTAATTTCGGAAGTCGGTGGCAAAAAACGAAAGTTCAAAACCAAATACACCGACTTCCGAAATTAAAGTTATTTTTGACTTTGTAGTGTCTTTTTTGGAAGTCGGTTGTTCTTTTTTTGTAAAAAGTTTTTATTATCTATTAATTCTATTACGTCATCTGTTATTGCATATTTCGCTTGATATCTCTACGATTACAATAGTTACTCGTAGTCTTATCTACCGATATGCTTGTCTGATATTACTTAGGTATGTACCTACCTACGTTTAAATACCTAGGTATACAGGTGACTCCACATAACACAACATTCAATGATTAACAGTATTGTAACTCGGCCGTATCTTTGAAATAAATGCCTACAGCCGCGCGGTACGTAAACATGCGATAGGGCTGCCCGCCTCCAGCATTTTAATTACATTAATTTGCCTACTTTGTGTTTCCATTTACTTTTGTGATTGTAAATATACTTTTTTTATATAAAAAAATAAAATAAGTACTTTGTGAATTGAATAGGAAGTGCTCAAAGAAAATGCGTGTTGTTTTTTTATTGGTAGATTTAATTAAAAAACCATGTAAGTATGTTTGAATAACAAATCGGTCTTATAAATTTGCGACCGAAAAATATTTGCGCCTCGACTGAGATGTACGAAATGCTTTAGGTATTATTCAATTTTAAAGTATAAAAAATCCGTATTCTAATATAAAGCTTAATTAAAAATTGTTTTGGGAAACATGGACAAGGTGGAGAAAAAGGAATATCTTTTACTTGGTTGTAGATACCTGCAGCTTATATGTTTGGTTTTTAATGAAGTTCGGAATATTTCCTCCATTTTTTCTATATATTCCACAAAATCATCGCTGGGTACAATCAAAAAAGTTTGCGAATTAATCTTTTTGTAGTGCCGGTACCTTAGATACCGATTCTCTGAGCTGAAATTGTGGCTTCTTTGATCGGGTTTCACATACGACTTCAAAGCATGACAATCATCATGTTCCTCCAAACAACGCCACAAATATAAAAAAGTGCATTTTTTCTGGCATATCTACCTGATTGTAATCCGAACTAGTAATTTGGATGCTGGAAAATTCTTCATAATCTGTATTTGATATTTCGTTGGTTGATACCGGTAATGCATACCTAGTAACTTTTTCGTTCGTCGTTTGAACAAGAGTTCCAAATTCATCTGCACAATTTCCGCCTTTTGGAGGTTTTATGATGCTGCAGAAAAATAAGTTTTTGAACGCCGCGGCCGATGCAAACTGTCTACAAGTCGGATTTAGAGCCGTGCCATTTTTCGTTCGTATTTGTCCGAATAAATTTTCAAGAGCGTCGTGATTGCATCTTCTTGTCATAAGAAAATTAAATCCTTTATAAAACAACGCACCGTCCCGTCCGTTCGTCACTGCGGCACAGTCGCGACTGTCTGCATGCCGAGCGCATGCCGATTGCCGAGATCGAGGCGCGTTAGCGCTGCATAGCTCGCGCTTCGTTCGTTTGTATGAAGTTGGAAAGTTTTAATACTGTATTAATATTACCGTGCCTGTGTCTCGTGACTCGTGTTCGACACAACACGTTATCAAAGCTCTTGTGTAGTGTGTTCCACTTATAGGTAGAACTATACAATGTGGAGTACCCCCTTCGCTAACAGCTCTCTAGATCCAACCATTACGCTCATAAAATATTACCAACTGATTTAAAGCTAAGTGAGCACGTTCCATACACAAAGTTCTTCGTGAGCACTGCTGTTAAAACATCTATAAATACATATAGCATGGGTCGGTAAAATGTTAATGGCTAGGTACGGCGCAATAGCACATAGGGACTTTATACCTACCTAACCCGGCTTACTAAGCACAGACTGCTGCATTGAAGCTACCTAATTCCTCCCTGGGGTGTCCTATTTCGCAAAAATTGTGAAACCTGGAACGGCGCCATAGGGGGTAAGCCATCGTAATAACTCTCATTTTGCACCATTCGCATGGAAGTTACCATGTAAAGTCGAAGTGGCTGCGTGTTGTGTAACGCCGCGACCGTTTGCTTGTCTATATTATGTAGGTTAGCGCATGGCTTCGCGTGTCTAGGGCTAGGTTCGTTAGGCAGGTATCAAAGGGCCACGGGGATTTCGCGGTTTCGCCGACTTTCGTAATCTGTGGAAACGTGGGCTCGAATGCCGCAGCGAGTTGGCAACGTCGCGCGCTCGACCGACGACCTCGCGTTATCGCCCGCGGTGACGCGATACGCTGAAAAGGTCACCAGTCGCCACTCCACTCGCCACCATCCGCTAATGTCTTCGCCTTCGCCATCTAAACAGTTGCAGTTTCGACATAGAATCCCATAAGTACCTACACCGTGAAAAAAATATTGTTGCGACGTGGCGTCGTGGTGCGTAGCGGCGTCTCGCTCGCGCGCCCGCCGCGTCCCGCTCGGCTCCGCCCCCCTCCGACCGTAGCGCCGCGTAGCGGCCGCGCCGCGCAATGTACACGTCGCCTATACAGCGTTGCCATTCCGTACCTATAATTTCGCTGGACGTAAATTTCAACCGAAACAGTTCAATGGACTTTTCAAAAACTCTAAACGTGTCATTTTACGTAAAAAGTCCTGTGTTACATAGATTATTGTAGGGAGTGGTGTGTGACCGTCTGTTTGGTTTCTATCTTGTGATATTTGAGTGTGAGTTGCGTGTCCGTGCTTGTAATCCGTGAACAAAGTCCCGTTGGGAGCTCACACGTCTGTTTTCGGCTATAAGGTGAGTACTAGAACGTTATTTTTATAATACACAGCTTAGGTTTTATGCACATTGACCGTTAGACGTGGTAGAATCTGGTGAAAACTATCTCAAAGTTCCCCTACTTTTCCTATTCCGTCATCGAAATCAAGTTTCTAGGTAACTGCGCAAATAACCGCGGCGTCAGTTTTCTCTTGTAAAGTGTAGTTACATAAATGCGTGAGGCACGGCGTGGTACCCTGGTGGTGCACGTGCTGGCTCCAGCTTATGTAAGCCATGATAAGCAGATAAGTTGACGCGACAGCCGCCGGTGGTCGCGCATCGTTATTTTTATCTTGGAATGCACTTTGGCCAAACATTAAAATAGCTGTGCATCCGACACCAGCACCATGTGTCGATCAGTAGTGCGTGTGTAATTGGGTTGTGGTGTGAACGGCCAGCCTCGACCGCTGCCGTAGGCCTATATCTGTTCAGGGCTCGCGGAGTAGCGGCGCCAACGACAAACGCTAGCACTTGCCCGTTCCTAATATAAATTTATAGAGTAGTCCTCGAACTACGTCACTGAAAGGTCTGGCCAGTTAGGAATGACTGAAAAGAAAACAAAGAAAGTTACGAACACGAAAATAGGTTGAGAAAAGTAGTTTCTAAACACAACACTCCCACTCATATAACAGCCAGTGTTGTCAAGATCATGCCAGGTTATTTTCGTTCATGCGTAAATTACTGTGAGATAGTGGTCGGTGGGTGGCACACAAAACCCCTTTCTTCTCAGTGCAAGTGGCACTCGTAAATAGATTTCCTATTCAAAGTGACGTGGCTAAATGTGATATCTCGTGAAATCAAGTAAGACGGCTTATCGTCGCCTGATACAGATAGGTACCTTATTCATATCTCGACCTCGCCTCATGTCGGTCACCCATCCGCATAACAGTACTTAGTACCTATCAATATCTAATTCAGTACTAATAATACCTACCTTTAAGTCGTCACAAAGCCTATCACAGTAGTACTAAGTTACTCTGTTCTCTGTGCTCCCCATATTCACCTGTTCACCAAGTTAGGCTAGTTAGATAAATGAAATAATAGTGAACAAAGTCAGTAGGTACCTCTTACCTACCTAACATACTACCTTCTCTTCAAAATTCACCAGAATACCACACAGTAGGTACCGTTACAGACAATAGGTACACGGTTTGTTCACGGTTGTTCCTCATGAGAGTTGACGTTTTTTTTTTCTTTCCTGTGACCATCGGGCGATTGCTAGTTGCCAGTTGACGTCAGAACTTTTCTCAATTTCCACGTTACTTACTTGGTATCCTCAATCTATTTTGACTTTATTTGATTGAAATAACAACCATATTTATTATCCTCACCAATAAGGTAAGTAGTACCTACCAACCAATCAATTAAAAAAAAATATCGATGGTTTCCGTAGGTATTCTCACCATATAAAATCATCGTTAAATCACGGTGAAGGTTATTGACTCCGACAATATTATGGTACCTATATAGATAGTCAGAAGCTATGATCTATGTTCGTATTTTTTATTTCTGGACGTTCGAAAATCGAAATAGTAGTCTTAACTTACAGCAAAATGTAAACTTAACAAAATCGATGCGCAAGTGCAACTAAATTACCTGGAAAACTTCAACATAGGTACAACATTTCTGAGGCCGATATTTTTTGCATAATAATATCTTTATGTAGATACAGTACGAGTAAGTATTTTGCATATTTTGATGGGTAACATGCGACCATAAATTGCACGTAATAATAACTACCGATATTTAAAGCATCCTACATAACAACATACTAGCCAAACTACGTAGGTAGTTAGGTACCTACCGTATTGCGCAGTGATATATAAATCCGTCTATAGTTACTAGTTTCAGTTTCCCAAACTGCTTTTGTTATTTTGTTGTTCTGAAGTTCCCCCTGCCTCCCTTAAAATTATTTACAGGTGGGGTTAACGAATGACGTAACAAGATTTTCGACCAGAACTGATTACATCCCCCTCTGTCGCCATTCGGCCATCTTTTATAATGATAATAAGATGAATATAATGTGTGCAACCTCCATTGATCAATTCATCATCGTCACTCATTGCAGTGCAGTCACCAGTCTGTAACGAATTGGTAATCCCCAAGTCCCCTCAAAACCTGATTTTATGAAGGCAATATAATCGCTTATTATTGTGAGTCACAGTATTGCCACTGAAATAGTTTGTATACCTATGCCATGCATGACCACTAAAAATGTTATGAAAATAAAGACGTAATTCGTTTACCTATGGGCGATTGCCAAGCGCAGTTGTTGCGAAATCACCTTGCGACCGTTTATGATAACTATGTTATCGGTGAGCTGACCCAGGCAACTTCTGGTTGTATTCAGGATGATATTATATGATGATGATGAATATAGGTACTTTCTGTTACCTATCTGCCCTTATTGCAGGAACCGGATGTCGACATTATTTATCTATGCTTAGTGTTTGCATGAAGTTTTTAGTTGAATTATGTCAAAGTTAAAGTCAAATCATTTATTTCAAATAGGGCAACTTTTGAAAAATAGAATTGACTAGTCGTCCCTTCCACAAGGTAGTTTTCATATGGAGAAGAACATGAAAGAAACTCCACCGTTACTCTTTTAAAATATTTGACATTATTTTGTATAGGTACATTAGGATTATATGTGAATTCTTATCTTGGATATAATCCTCTATTTGTAGTATGCTTGTTTACAAAGAGTTTTAAATTTTCTTTCATTTAATTGCAATATAAGTACTCGTATCACACAAGGTATTTTATTGTAACATTTAACACAACTCCATAAAAGACTATAGATAATCTGAAAAATTGTTGATCTATTTTATCTTTATATTTAGTATTAAAATTATGTCTATCACTTATTTTATTAAAAAGACGTAGATTTTTCTTACTGTACTGTATACATAATATTTTCATAAATGAATTGGCAAGGTACCATCATAAATAATCATAATATTAATCTTTTTTAATAGTTCCCTGAGAGATTCATTTATATGCTTTTGGCTTACTGCATGCTTTGGCATAAACTGTAAGTGCAGCAAGTAATTTTTCTATAATAAATCTATTGGAGCAGAGCGGGTAACCTAATCAAAACATTGTGGTTGCTTAGTCTGCACTTCTCCGATTCTCATCGCTTCAATGAACAAGCAGTCTGTAGGATAACGATGGCTGATAATACAGCTGTGCCCCTTGGGATTACAGGATTTGTTATGTAACACTAAATTAATGATATCCCCCGAGATTCTCCACCAGTGATTGCAATCTATTGAACTATACAATATTACCTCTAATCAGATTAGTTATTAGGTTATGGTATACACCATGTATATCGTCATTACACCCTGATTTCTGCTTGATGATGTCAGTGATGAACTGATGACTTATTTATGGCACTGAAACATGGTCGCTCACAATGGGCCTTATCAGAAGGCTAAAAGTCACCCAAAGAGCAATGGAGAGGGCTATGCTTGGAGTTTCCCAACGTGATCGAATCAGAAATGAAGAGATCCGCAGAAGAACCAAGGTAACCGACATAGCCCGAAGAATTGCCAATTTAAGTGGCAATGGGCAGGACACATTGCTCGCAGAACAGATGGCCGATGGGGCCGAAAGGTTCTGGAGTGGCGACCGCGTACCGGAAGACGTAGCATTGGAAGGCCTCAAGATGGACCGATGACCTTGTAAAGGCCGAAGGAATCCGCTGGTGCGGGAAGCACAAAATCGGTCAAAGTGGCGGTGCTTGGGGGAGGCCTATGTCCAGCAGTGGACGTCTTTCGGCTGATATGATGATGATGATGTTCCTGCATCCATGTTACAGTGAGCTTCGTGTTTTGTCACAATTACTTCTGCAGTGGCGTATCCAGGATTGTCTTTTGGCAGCTTGACCCCGCTGAGGATAGGTTTTAGCAAAGTAAACACTAAAAAGCACACAACATTTTATTTTTTTAGAATGCTTATCAAGCCTGCTCGGATTATTACTCCAAATTCCTCAATGGAAAATAATAAAAACGTAGTGTAATGCTTGCTAAAAGTTTTATTAGAATAATATCACATTCACTTTCACAATTTGTCACGGAAGAACTCAGATGCATTTGGCTTTTGGCTTGAGCCCCTTAGCGCCCCCCTGGATCCGCTACTGTACTTCTGTATGAAGTCCTCATTTCTTAAGGAAACCAGGTGTTGAAAGTATACCTAGTATAAAATAAAGCTAGGGAAAAGTTCTTTTACTTAAATACCTAAAGAATACCTTTCTCACTCATCATGGGAACAGAAGGACTGCCTCCAACCAACTTACCAGACAATGTCATGATTTCAAAAGTTGCTGCTGGATGGATATTCTCTGGTGGCTATATGCCTCCCTAAGGCTGCCTGTCCACCGGGGCGGAGAGGAGAGGAGAGGAGCGGAGATGTGTCAATATTAACCAATAGAATCAAAACTCCGCTCCCGAGGTGCGATTCTATTGGTTAATTTTGGCACATATCCGCTCCTCTCCTCTCCTCTCCGTTCCAGTGGACAGGCAGCCTTACTCCCCGTTTACGGCTAATAGGATATTTCATCAAAAGAATGTCTATGGTACGACTTTTGCCAGTTCCATCGCTCCTATCTACTTCCTGAGGGAGGTCGTCCCACGAAAGCTGAGTATACTTAGAACTTACTTAACCAAATGGACAATTCTGAAACTTCGGAACTGTTAGCTTGGAACCGTCTACCCCATAAAGAGAAAAACGGGCGTGTAGATACGTGATCCATTTCTCCAATTATCTGGTTACAAATAAAAATAAAGTCTGTAGGTATACCACATGACCTAGTTTCCGTCTGAGACCGTCTATTTTATATCCAGCCAGCATTATTGGTGTGCTATAGCTGTTATTCAACAACTTCGTTATTTTAGCACCGAAATTATTTGGATTGGATTCTATAAACGTTTCGGCAGTAGTTCTCTTTCAGTCCATTTCGTCAATACGGTTCCGTTGGTAATTTCGTTTAGGCATTAGGCACAGGCTCACAGAAACTTCAATCGATTGACTGAACGTCTTAACATAGACCCTTGAAAATGTGGTTTCTCGGCAAAAATTGGGTGGCATGTCATAAAGACGACAAAGAATTTTTTTTTTTGTCAGTAGAACTAGAAACAGCATTGGATAGTTGAACATGACTCGTCTAATAAACGTAACTGCATTTACCCTGATTTACGCTGTCATATGGAAACAATGTCCATGATTAATCCTACTGGGACCGCCGCAATCCATGTTTCCTGTCGTAATGACTTTGTTTATAATTTTATACCCGAGGGCACGTCAGCAGACAACCATTAGTATTAAACATGCTCACCTTTCTGTCTAATGGCCGACATACAAACTCGACAGCAGCAAAATGACCTGCAAACACGTGTACAAACGACACCACTGGTTTGTGTAATTGGATTGCCAAAGTGTCGCCTTGCGGAATGTCACTGTCGCAGCGCAGCAATGCATAGCCCTCTATATTTGTGATGTGAATCACGTCTTTGTATGATAGTTATAGAATTTTTGTAGGATAAAAAGGGCCTTTTTTTGGTCCATCTGTACCGAAGTCTGATCGTTAAGGTTTGCCTTCCTGTTTACACCTTTCGGATTATGAAATATATTTGTTTCGAAAAGCACAAGCTTTTGAAATCACTGATTCAGATCTCAAATAATATGTATTGAGTAGAGAGTTAACGCTTTTATATGGTTACCAAGGTGATACACGACTGCCGTTATTTTACCGTTACGTTTAACGTGCTTCTAATACTAAAAATACTCGCGTCAACTGCGTCGTAACTATTCTCTCACCCACCTGCCCACATAGGCGGTGTTTTTGCGTCCATCGACACTGATGGTATTAATACCATAGATAAGGGGAAAAGGTTTAACAAACCGAACAAACGTTGCACTTTACATTTGCTTAAGAAAAAAAATTATATCCATTCTCACAAGATATGAACACATGATCACACATCCCGAATCCCTTCCGGAGTACGCCCACGATTCGTTCCTTAAATTTTTCCCAAGCCTTGAATGCACGCCTAAAAACTGCCAGTTTTTTAAGGCTTTTTTTAGCACTTACAAACCTGATTGTTGGAACTTGGAAGCGTCTCGACTTCGACATTCAGGTGTCATCTAAAAATATCAAACCAACTTGGTATGAGTCATCCGAGCGAAAGGCAGGAAAATCTTCAATAATAGTTTTTAAAACAGCCAGGCTTTTAGCGCTAGACTTCTCTCTATAGACACTATCGTACAAAATAATCGCTAGACATGTTGAACCGTTTCTAAAAAAGAAATCTTCGACACCAAATTGGTTGATTGTCCCGGATTTCTGGTTTAGCCAACCCCTACTGCATTTATAAATCTGGCTGGGCACGTCTCGCACTTCATTCTCGGTTTATTATTTATATTTCAGGACCTTGCTATAATGTTACCTTACTAAACATAATTCCCTCGAGGATCCAAAGACCTTTTATTTTTAAATAAATAAAGGACATGCAACGCCCTCATAAGTCACTGTAGACATCTCATTGAAAAGTTTTTGACATGGCGCCGCCTCATCAGTCTAGTGATCGATGCTTGGCTGTCAAACTGAACTCCTGAGTTCAATCCCCAGGTGTAATTGATTTCGGAAAGATGTATTGGCCTTTCGGGTGATTCTGTACTGTGCTGGGGGGCAAGAGTCACCTCTGATGTCGTAAATGGGACTGAAAATACCTTGTACAGTTTCTGAATGTGTAAAAAACTTTTTTACTGTCGTGTTTGGTCTTCTGAAATGAAACTTTAGGAAAGATGTATCGGCCTATCGTGTTATTCGGTGCACTGTGCTGAGGGGCGATAAGGCTATCTACATATATCATTAATAGGACTGAAAGGACATTGTAAAGATTCTGGATTCGTAAAAAAACTTTTGCTTTTTTGGCTGTCGTGTTTTGTCTTCTGAAATGAAGCTTAAGGAAAAATGTATTGGCCTATCATGTTATTTGGTATAAGCAGTGTACTTGGGGGTTGTTTAGGGCTCTTCATATCATTAATAGGACTGAAAGGACCTTATACTGTATCCAGGATGTTATCATTAATGTTTTTTATCGTCGTGCTCTGTCTTGTGCTTTAGAAAAGTATTGTGTTCTGGAAGGCTATAGGTTCACCTTGTGTGCCTATCATAAATGGGACTGAAAGGACCTTCTACAGTTTCTGGAGATATTGTAAACTTTTTATTTGCTTTTTCTTTTCTGACATGTTGCTTTTGTCGGCAGGTTATCGGTGCAGTGTCGTCGGTCGTGTCGGTCGTGTGCAGTGGTGTGTCGTGTGCATCCGTGTTTGTGTGTGTTGTGCGAGGTAGCGCCGGTATGGCGCGTAGCTAGCGAGCCGCGCCTGCCGCGGCATGCGCGCCGCCTAGCCATGCCTGCTGTGCAACACGAGACATGGCGCAGTACTCGCAACGGACACAGCCAATGCACAGGTACATAGTCATAGATTGTGGAGCAAGAACACCTCAAACTGCACCTGGAGCCCAGAGGGACCATAGTCATCATCCTAAGTTATAAACTTATAAGTTAGACCTAATGTAATGATCTTTGTTGTCAAGACCATTTTTTTCTTTAGGACAGCAGAAGCCTGACCTTCTTTCTTCAAAAAGTAAATGAAACGACTTTGAATGTATTCAGAAACGTATATTTTACTTATTCACCTACATGTATGACGTTCAGCACAGCCACGGTCCGATAGAATCGAACGAAAATTGGTTCCATTAAATTTTGCTCTGTTGAAAATTGTGTCCATTTTCATATTATCTCCACGTGTAAGTACGGTTAATGGTATTCCTTTGAATACGTTCTCTTTAAAAACGATGAGCAGAATAGTTGAATAATCAGGCATAAGTTTTCATGGACAACGTCTAGAAAATTCTTTGTGTTAATCATTACTGTACCGGCAGATTAATAACGGTTGACGTGCAGAGTTAACTGGCATGCCATATTGAATTTCAATTAAACAATAATGTTCTCGTTGGTTGGTTCATCTGTTCATCTCAGTTTTACTGCTAGCCAGCCGCTAGGTATTGGAAAGAACAGTAAAACCGGTGCGTTGAGCCGGACTGGCATTGTTGCGGACTTGCGAAGTTGCGGCACGAGTACCGCACCCATACAGCGTTAAGGCTCCCGCAGACAGGCGTGTCGCGACGACGGTGCGACGAGTTTCTGGTAGAACAATATCCACGAAGTTTTTTTTTTTATTCTTTTATTAGAGTCGCGTCACGCTGTCTTGTCGTGAGTTCGTGACTGTTTGCGGGGCCTTCATAGTTTGAGAGATCACAAATTGGATACTCTTATACAACGGGAATCTCTTTACCTTTCATCTATATTCTTAACCCTTCATCCTAGTTAATTTGCAGTATTGCCATAGAATTATTTTATAATGCGAGATATATTGACCTAAGAATGAAATCGCGGTCCGCAACCGTTTAGCAACTTGCTAATAAATCCTTTTGTGTGCGTTTCATATCCTTATCCCAATCCTTTTATATTCCAGATCATGAAATCCTGAAGATCCCCCATCCCAAGATCCTTGACGAATGTTATGAAGGTTCATTGAAGGAGTACCGAACTTGCCAAATTACTGTTTTTGTTTTTTGTAGACCGTAATATTATACAGGGTGACCTAATAAAAAATTGCTGAACGAACAAAGTAAAATTCAGAAACATTTTGTTTTCTTTTTTTTGCGTCTGGCTGGACGTTCGGCCAGACAGCCTGTATTATTTAAACATAAATAAATACATAGACAAAAACATGAACATATTTTTTTTTTCAACTTTTTGTATTACATGTTCTGTTCACGTTATGTACGCAATAAATTATGTATTTATGATTATTATGTTTTAATGCAATTTGCTAGGACAGCTAATTTGACGTTCAGGGTTGGTCCTAGGTGTTCACCATCCATTGTTTCCGAGCAGCTGTCAATTATTATGGTGTAGTAATAAAAGTAGCACGCAATATTTTAATGTCTTCATTATAGTTGACGATATGAACTGACGTCGTAAAAGGCAGGTGATTCGTTACGTCACCACCAGTAAGCTTGTAAGTAGAGTTCGTTATAACTACGACACATGCCATTTAATCAATACGAATTATAGGAAGGTGTTGGATTAAAGAATGGTTCCTGTAAGTATCAAAATATTTTAACTCGTTTTGGACGGAGGATTTTCTATTAAGACTGTTAGATCGAATTTGATAAGATCCTGCTTATCAGTTTTACTGGATATGTGCCCAGCACTCAGCGCTGCCATTTTGATGAAAAAAATATTAATAAGTAAGTAAGTAATGCTGTACGCACGTGGTGTGTCCTCAAATAAATAATCTATTAATGGTATTTAATTACCGTAGTGATGCGTAAATAATTGTTTCTTAAACAATCATTATGTTATCCTACTTATATTATAAACTAGCTTCCGCCAGCGGCTTCGCCCGCATGATATCATAAAATTATAGGCTATACGTATACTCGGTAATTAATAATAATGTTATGCATTCTACTGGTGAAAGAATTTTTTAAATCGGTCCTGTAGTTTTTAGTTTAATTCATTAATTACAAACAACAATACAAATCTTTTCTCTTTATAATATTAGTGTAGATTTGAGAGTTTGTATTTAGGATGTTTATTACTCAATCTCGCAAAAACGGCTGAACGGATCGTTATAAAATTTGACAGATAGGTAGTCTGGCACCTGGATAAGGACATAGGTTACTTTTATCCTGGATCGCAGACGAAGTCGCGGGCCACAGCTAGTATTGAAATAGTAATACAATCCAGATGACACGTAGTTAGTCGATACGTAGTCATACGTTTATTAAAAAAAACATGCTCATTCTGTAAATAACTTAGCATTATTCAATTATCATAATGATTTGTTTTGAATCACACATACTTATATACACATTATGCCACATTTCCCTACATTGCGTTACCCTCGTAGGTATGTACGTACAATTTTCTGCATGATGATATAATTTAATTAATATGAGCAGATAAATACCTACTTACTAGCGGAAATTAATTAATCTTGTTGTAATAACATTAAATTATATTTTTCGGTCGAATTACACAAATTGATTAATCATTGAATTTTATGGTCTTGTGTTTTATTTTTTCGCAATCCTGCGCACCGAGCATGGCCTACTGTGAGATAGCTTAAATCACACATTATATCACAATTTGAACGATAAAACAGTCATGTCACAAATGCTAGCACGGCGGCGTGAGATAATCTCTTGACTTGTGACATAACTTCTTGACGTTTATTTGGGATTCTATGTCTTATTTGCTACTATGGGCGCACCAATTTTGTCACGAATGCCACATAATGAATGTCGTCCATACGTCAAAAGTGAATTAGTTCACAACAAAATTAAAAAGTTGTAAAACTGTATGAACCTGCACTATAAAAACGTATTATTTTATTTGGTCGCATATTCACTGATCATAGACATTTAATTTTTTTAAATTTACTGTGTCACACTATGAAGTTAGCAACAAGAAAGGCATGTCGCGCCTCAGTTTTTATCACATGGTTGAACCGTGCTAGCATTTAAGACAAATTATAAGACATGATAAACTTTATCATGTCTTGTCACAAACGTCTTGGGTACGCCTGTGTTAGCCCCGCTGGTGTCATGTGAAAGTGAAAGACGGTTTCCAGTTTCGGGTTTGATGAACACGTTGAAAAAAAACACATAGTAGGATGAAACCTCTAATTCTTGGGAATTTAACGATAGGTACTTACCCAAAGCGTGTTGAAAAATGAAGAGATGAAAACATCAGGTAGGATGGCACTGAGGAATAAATTAATAGCAGCACGTAATAGTGATCATTTCAGCATTGGTGAAGCATTGATTTCAAAATTGATGAAGTGAGCTGTCATTTCACCTGATGCAAGGGGCTTGAAAACTCACTTCAAGCTCACCTCACCTAAGTTTTCACGGATTTTTTACAGAATAGACCGCTGTTCTGTGTAATTGCGCCTGATAGAATTTTCGACAAGCCTTTCTTCGTTCTACTTTCAAAATTGTCATTCGTCAATTCATCACCATTTTAAAATGGATGCATTTGAAATGAAACTACAACGCAACGTTTTTATATCATATTTTGTAAACATTACACTATGTCTGGCTGGCTAGCTACGCTAGTTAGGGTAAACATTCGTTCGTTGACCCTACGTGACATGATCACATCATGACGACATAAAGGCACGTGCCATCTTGGATCAGTTTTAACCGAAAAAATATGCTTTTTGCTTGTAAAGTCCTGGTAAGTACAATATTTATTATGTATTTTGAGTCTATGCCAAATATTGATACTTACTAAATAATTTAAGTGAAAAGGGATGTTTGAGACTTCATGTCATGTGAAATACCTAAATAACTGACACGGATTACTTTTGATAAGCCGAGATGTAAGTACAGACAGAGAAATTAATTATTTACCAGTTTGATATAAGTACTTTTTAAAGTAGGTATGTACGTACTGTAAATGCAGTTGCCAAAAATATACCATGCTGTATATTCACTACCTATTTACCATTTTATCAGAATAAAACCGTTCGGGCAATGGTTTCCGGCGAGTGGTAGGTACCAAAAAATCGTTGAATTATTAACTACCATTCATTTTATACGTTTCACGCAGAAATTGGAACGGTGCTCAACTGTGATGTCTCTCATTAGTACAATAGGTATTATCTCTGCAAGGTTGAATCACATTGGGCAATAATTTATTTTTAATTCATAAAAAATTACGTATATAGATGTGTCGATTTCTTGTGACATTGAATAAACATTATTATTTTAGTTTGTTCATTACTTTCATTCCACACGACACAATGCAAATGTTTACACCCTGTACGATACATTGACCCCAACCGGAATATTCTGAAAAAAAAAAAAAACTGACAAACTGAGAACCTCCTCCTTTTTTTGATGTCGGTTAAAAATGTAAATGAAATCTTAGTTGAAGTCTAGTGAGCTGTCATTCCACTTGATGCAATAGGCACATTTTGTTGAGATTTTTACGGAATAGATCGGTTGATATTCAAGATCACCCTTCTCGCCTTTCCAAGCTACTGATTGGCTGACGTAGTAAACAGGCCCATTGATAAACACTGCTTCCGGCAGTTATCTGTGTTTGAAAAATTTAAAAGCTGTCTTACAGCATTGCCCGTGGCGTGCAACGGGGATGTCGATGGTTTCTTTTTTGATGACGCATTTCGTATGAAATCTACGCATATTGAACCTCAATGAATCTACGTCACTAAATTCCACTAGTTCATAAAACTGACGGCCGGCTCGATGACAACTCTGACGACCGACCGCGACGGCATTACGATTACGAACCAACAACGGACGCCCGCTGGGAAGATGGAGGACGAAACTATAACCAGCATAATATATAATCGAGAGCTAAAAATGTCAGCGTATAAAGTCCTTTTCTATATTATCATTTTGTCCGGTGTTTAAACTACACTGAGGAGTGTACGACTGCCGATTTGCTTTTCTATCAAACCAAAGAAGCATAATATATCTAGGCATAGTTTCATTGTACAGACGCCAGCACATCAAGTTACTACAATCTGTCAAATTTCTTTAATAAATTTTCGACTTTATCGCTAAAGAATAAGGTTCAATGTTGATTGGGAAAATTTTACAGATTGGAGTAGGTTGATGTGCTGGCGTCTGTACACAGTCATGGCTAGTATGGCTGATATGTATCAAGCTCTAATT
Organism: Conistra vaccinii; assembly: GCA_948150665.1. NCBI lineage: Eukaryota > Metazoa > Arthropoda > Insecta > Lepidoptera > Noctuidae > Conistra > Conistra vaccinii. Next base: position 11,656,858 of record OX411336.1, on the reverse strand, counting down.
TTCCAGTATAAGCTGACCTCTCATTGTACGGAAATCCTATACAATGTGAGATCAGCTTAAACTGGAAAAGTATAGCTTGATATGTAATGTAGCCGTGTGTAGACTAGGCTACCCAATAGGCTACCTATCCATAAACTCTGCTTACAATATTAAACTGATTATGACTGACTGAATTTTTTTTTTTTTTTTAATTGTTATACATCTTTATACGTATTTAACATAATTAACTATTTACACTCAATAAAATTAAGTAGGAAACGTAAAAGTGCAATGTTTAATGATAAACAGCACTCGCACTGAATTAACATTGGAATTGGCAATATCAAACAAACGAGACATTTCCCAACCAAATTAATACATCGAAGTTTAAAAATAACTGCCCTTACACTTTTTAATAAACGACAAGGTTGAGTGAAAGTGAGCTACGTAAAAATACTATGACCGCTACAGTTCTACAACAAATAACCGCCGTCAAAGGAAATCGTCCCTATATGACGATCTGGCAACGTCGCTTTGTACCGAAGGTAGGCGAAGCTATCCGAAGCCTTGAACGCGACGGGCGGCAGCGAGTGCCACGACGCGACGTGGCGGGGCGGAGCGGGGCGGTGCGGGACGCTAGCGTGAGCGTCACAGTTAGCTCGTAGAGTGCGGGATACGCGCATCGTCTGTCGTGTACAACACAATTACGATTTCCCGCCAAAAATGATTGATATGGAACGACTAATTGAACTTGTCAAAAGGAACGAGTTCCTATACGACATAAGTCATAGGGATTACAAAAACCCTAGCCTTAAAACTGCGACATGGGAATTTATTGCAAGAGAGTTGAATGGAACAGGTAAGTGCACATTTTATGTCTAACAAATTAACAACATAGTGTACTAGTTCTACCTAGATGCCATATTGTGACAGAAAAATTTACAATACTTAGGTACGCTATGTTTTAATGATTTATAATTCTGTAAAAACATATCTGTTAGAGTCGCGAATCTTATTTCGATCAAGATACAACCTGACACTGACCTTCAAATAGCAAAAAAACATAAGAAAATTTGAATTTTGCGGGCTACAACTGCGGATCCTCCTTAAAAGATTTTTCCAAACAGTTATTTCTACACCAACTTACTTCTGTTTCTGACTTGATCACGACCATAATTCTAAACTCATTTAAAATCCGTAATTTTTTCAGCTGACATTTGTAGACTCAAATGGAAGACCGTAAGAGACAGCTATATCAAGTACAAAAAGCTATTACAAAAATCAGACGGTACAAAAGGAATCCACTATATCTGGAGCAACAATTTGAAATTTTTAGATGATTACAATGTTAGCCGGAGAAGTTTTTATCATACAGTTAGTAACCGGAAGGCTGAGCCGGCATTACAGGTTCGGGATGAATTATTAACATATGAAACATCGGCTTCATCACCACCGCCTCTAGCGCCTTTGGGATCGTTAAATATGGCGGAAATTAGCTCTGCATCATTTCAATCTAATCAAGATTTACGAAACAATAAGGGCGATCAATTAACAAAATTTAAGGAAATTGACGCCACTGACCTTCTATTCCTGAGTTACTCGGGAACATTCAAGAAATTTCCAGCAAGACAGCAAACCTTTATGAAGTTAGAACTTGCGAAGTTATTTGCAAACGCAGAACTGCAACAATTGGATGATGCGGAACAATCTAGGGTAGAAGCTGCAGAAACTTTACCTGTCATTATCAAAACGGAATATACTGATAATGGCGAATCAGAAATTTCGGGAGAATTCAGCGATGATGTCGCAGAAGTGAACCGGGCTAAACGCAAGCGGCGGCGTATTTCTAAGCCACAGAAGCATTGATGTATTAAAAATAGGCACAGAAGTGATACTCTAGAATTTTAGGATATACGTGAACATAATGTAACGATAGCAGTAATTTTGTGGGTTCCAACTTTGAAATAAGAATGCCACTTCTGAAGATTCATGAAACTAAGTTGTTCTTTGGTATGTTTTAAATAGAATTTTACTTACATATACTTGGTGTTAACTGCGAATGATCGGATGATCTCTACTTGAGTGAGTTTCAATATCGATAAGAGTAATTAGACTAATTAGTAATTTAAGAATTGTGTTCACCATATTTTTCTATGATTGTGTGAACTGTAAGTGTAGTTTCTAAGTACCCTTTACTTTAGAAAGTGCTAAAAGACTTTATTTTTAATAAAGAAAACGATCATGTTATTAGATTGTCTTATTTCAACCTTTTTGTCGCTATCCTTCTTTCTAAGAACCCTGCTATCTCCACACGCTTTACAAAATATGATCGCTGTGGGAAAGACGTTTCTATCATCCTACGAAGTATATTATTTGTTTGGCTCAATATCTCTCAGGTAGTTATGACATCAGTAAGTCGCCAGGTACTCTGACGATATTATTATAATAACTGCATTGTCCGAAGCTCGCTCACTATCTGCTCGGCTTTGAAGCAATCGAAATTCTTGTTTTGGTCTAAGTACGTATTAACTTTCCTAGTCACTACGATGTTATTTATAGAATTATAGCTATTATATATTTATTTCTAGCTAAAAAGTAATATAGTAAAAAAAAACAAACCGACTCCACCATAAATAAACTTTTATACAAGCCAACAATATAAAAACAAAAACAAAAAAAAAACAATATCAGACAATATGTGTAAAAAAAACTTTTTCTATTTTTGGGTAAAATTTTTGGCTTGTACGCCAAAAATTGTAAATCAAAAATACAAAATGTAAATATGTCACGAAAATACTTTAAAAGGAAATTGAAATACCTTGACATCGTTACGAATTTACGACTGTCATGGCAACGTTCCCTCGATCGCTAGCTCTAGCTACAGCTATCGGAAATACGGATTGGATAAGGAAACTCAGAAATGTTCGAAGAATTTAAAGTAGGAAGTTTCTATGCCAGCCACAAATGAAGCCGCGTCTAAAATGTAGTCTAGACTAATTTCACGAACAAAATAATACATAAATGTTTATTATCAGTTACACAACAGCGATTTCTATTGAGCAGCGCGCCCGGCCATGACTCCGGACGACTGTCAAGGTTTCACTCATTGAAACTTTTGCTAAGATTCAAGTTAACACGTGATTTGTTTAAATGTTCCGCGTGGTAGTTACTTTTCCTATACATATAGAAATTCTCATTAAAACCCGCTGGAAGTTGATTAGGAAGACCGACGACTGACTGTGTTTGTGTTTTGTATAATCAGAAATTGCTAATTAAGGAACGAGAAACGAGTTTCGAGCCAGATTGCACTTATTAAGGGTACACTAGTCGGTCACTCTTCCATACAAACGTAGTATGGTGATTACGGGTCCATATTGGCTCACCTAAAGTTCTTTACCCGAAATTGTTCTTCCTAACGATTTGTAATCCGAATGATCACTCTTCCTAAAATTTTTCATCCTAAAGTTTTCATTCATACTATTTGTAGTGCTACCGGCGATGTTCATAACACTCATGTTTCCGAAAATTGTAATTAATAATATCATTAACGTAAATATATTTAAACTCCTACTGTTTTTTATCATAAAACGCTTTTATCCTACTGAGAGAACATAATCATGAACCAGATGCTTTGAAGGAAAAGGTTTGTTTTTAAACTATTTCTTGTTATTACAAAACAACTGTTTTTGTATTTAGCCATTTTATTTTTGGTTATTGTTGTTACATATTTATTACTTTAACTATACCTGAGATAATTATGTCTAAAAACCAACTGTTTAGAATGATTAAAGGTCGTTTCACTGATTTTTGTCTTAAATTAATGAAATTCAGGTCAAAGTGTCGTCTTGGGGGCACTATGAAAAAAATACTTAGAAAAATCCACGACCAATTTCGAGGTAGTTTCGCGTAGTTGGTTCGGTTCTAACCTAACCTAACCTAACCTAATCCTCATCTAAACAAACAAGATATGACTGAATAGTGTAAAAGATGGTTATGTTGAGAAAATATAGGAAAACAAATAAAAGTATAATAGATGATTATTGCTACTGACAATATGAAGTTGAATACTTCGGAATTATGAACATTAGAGACAGAGTAGTTAGGAATTGTGATTGTTAGGATGAAAAATGTTAGGAAGAACATTTTCGGATTTCCAATTATCGGAGTTGAAAATTTAGGTGAACTTTGGCGCACCCGGTGATTACTCGTCTGTTTTTCGGTATACGTTTGAAATTAGAAATTATATCAATTTGTCTTGTCATTCTCTATCCCTGTACAGATTGTGCCATCCACGAAGACGCGCCCCACTCTGCGATTACTGTACTGTAAGCTGTACTTTAGTACGGAGCGGAGCAGAGTGGGGCGCATCTTCGTGGATTGCACTATCTATATGGAAGATTGGAAAAAAGTATTGGTTTGGAAGTTATGAGCGTCGAAATATCCATATTTTAACTCGTGTTTGGGTGGGCCTAAATTTAAAAACATAATGTAATCAAAAAATGACAAAATACAAACCAAAAATACAAAATAGATAATTTATTCGATAGTTCAAATAATTTTATTTTAAGTATTTACTTAATACATTCAGAAGTTTTTTTATAATACTTATACGCCCCAAGGTCTGTTCATGAAATTTTACGCGCTCGTTTTCGTTATAAATCGCTGTCTATTTAACTGAATAAATATATAAATTAATCTGTAAAAAATCGATAAATAAATAATTAGACTAATTATCATGCAGATTAGTTACGTCCACCAACGAGTTGGAGCCGTCGACTAGTGTACCCTTAACATATTTTTATGAAGTTTAAAAGTGGAAGCCTTAGCATAGTCATTTGCGAGCGCGACAAAATGTTTGACAACCACGGCTGTGCTACGGAAAAACAAAGCAACTAACGTATTTTTCAAAATCAGTTTTTTTACATATTTGGAACATTTTGCCTATAACGGACACTGCTACATTCACAGAATCATCGAAAAGGCTTTATTTTTCGAGATAAAAGTTTGTAAAATAAAGTAACTGCAGGTACTTGTCTAACATATCTACGGTAAAACAAAGTAAACCACAATGTCTAAGCAAAAACAAAGTAATTGCATGTCGATTACATTGTTTTTACGTTGTGAAATGATTTAATTGGCTTTTCATTTGATTTATATTTCTTTTTAAGCCCCTTTATCTAGCTATAAGAAAATCAAACAACTTTACTTTGTTTTTGAATTGTTAAAAATGGCCAAAATGGCAAATTTGTTAACGTAAAAAAAAAGCAAGTAAAATGACAAATGTAAAACAAAGCAACTGATTAACAGTTGCTTTGTTTCTTTATTGTAAATCAATTCAAGCTATTACTATATCCCATTTACTTGGTTTTTAATATGCTGTCGTTTATTTCAAAATTTGAAATGTCTAAATTATTTGACATTACTCGGTTTTAACACATTTCTGAACGCACCTTTCAAATGTCACTTTTCCCGCAATTAAACTTATTGTCAGTTACAACTTTGTGTCGATAAGTTTGCCGAGGCTGTGATTCTTGTGTGTTTTGTTTGGAAAACGTTTAAAATGCAAAATAGCCGCAGTTTACGTTCGAGAACTATGGTGCAGTTAGCACAAATGTAAGTCCAAATGTCCAATTATTTGTATTGTGAATTGTGTGTTTACATTTCGTAAATACCTATTTACGAGATATATCGTAGGTATACATGAAGTAGTACCTATTTTTCTGTTTTGATTTGGTTGTCTATAAGAAATACTAATCAATTTGTGTTATTTGTATTACCAATAAGGGCGTTTGTGCACTACACAGAATTTTACCGTCCGGCAGTCAGATTTACATCAACTTTCATTTAAAATTCATTGAATTTCATTGACAATTGTAAGAAATCGGACTGCCGGACGGTCAAATTCCTTGTAGTGCACAAACGCCCTAAGGGTATGATTTCTTTTAGGACCTCCGAATCACCTAAGAATCTCCAGGAAGAGACCAATACTGTTGAGGCCATACCTGACGATAACCTTACGTCGCATCACACAATTATTGCTCAACCATCTACTTCAAAAAACTGTTTCTCGTCCCACTCAGACCACCAGAATGATTCTGAAGTTTCCCCACAAATATTGTAAGTAACCTATAGTCATTCTAGTAATGAAATATAGCTAAAAAGTTTATTGAATAATATAGATTTTATTATTAAGAACTGTCATATTGTACTACTATTATTATGAACGAAAAGAGCGGTTATCTTGTTATTCATTATGTTAGTAATTTTTAATCATAATATTATTTTTTCAGAGACTTGATTACACCAGAAGATATAGGTATTGACACAGGAAAAAAGGTATACAATCTATTATTTTAAAGAATATACAGGGTGTTTGGCAGAACGTTGAACATACGAAAATGGTGGATAGGCAGGGTCATCTGCTACTTACTCAGCCTTATTTGGACCTGGCCCCCTGGATATTAAAAAAAAATATTTTTTGCTTTCTTCTAGTTTCACCACTTTCTTAACATTAAAGTGTATTTTTTTTTTTTGAAAATAGGTAAAACAGGCAATATTTTTTTTAATCTTTAATGTTGGCAGATTCTTATAAAATTATTGCTTTATTCACATGTTAGCTAGAAAAAAAGTTATGAGTCTTCAAACTTACAGAAAAATGTAAAAATATTTAAATCTTAATTTCAACATGCATTAAAAAAAAACAAAAAAAGATTGAGGAGTTCCAATTCTAGCAAAACATCCCTAGTGCCTTTCTAATGGTATGTAATTTGCTTGTATAAAAAAAAAGCTTAAAATGTTATTTCATAATTTTTACATCTTTCTGTAAGTTTGAGGACTCATAACTTTTTTTCTAGCTAACATTTGAATAAAGCAACAATTTTATAAGAATCTGCCAACATTAAAGATAAAAAAAAAACAAAAATATTGTTTGTTTTACTCATTTTTATTAATAAAAAATACACTTTAAAGTTAAAAAAGAAACTAGAAGAAAGCAAAAAAAATATATCCAGGGGGCCAGGGTCAAATAAAATAGGGCTGAGTAAGTAGCAGATGACCCCACATATCCACCATTTTCGTATGTTCAACGTTCTGCCTAACAACCTGTATATTCTTTAAAATAATAGATTTTATACCTTTTTTCCTGTGTCAATACCTATATCTTCTGGTGTAATCAAGTCTCTGATAAAAAAATATTATGATTAAAAATTACTAACATAATGAATAACAAGATAACCGCTCTTTTCGTTCATAATAATAGTAGTACAATATGACAGTTCTTAATAATAAAATCTATAATATTCAATAAACTTTTTAGCTATATTTCATTACTAGAATGACTATAGGTTACTTACAATATTTGTGGGGAAACTTCAGAATCATTCTGGTGGTCACAATTGATGATGACAAATAATGATTACAACTTATTCCTATGATTTTTGAATTTATTTTAGGTAACCTATATACATATACATGCCCTATTCCTTGAGTGACACTTAATATCTTAATAAATCCTAAGATGAACTAGTTTTTACAATTCTTACAAATTATGTGATTCATAAAAAGCAAAAGCCAACAAATCTTATAGTAGACATATTCATTTTTAAATGGCTTCATTGTCTTTGTTAAAAACAATTAAATGCATTTACTTTGTTATTAAAACTAAAACTTAACTTGTCCATCTCTTTTTAAATTATTTAAAAAACAAAGTGACTGTAGTTACTTTCTTACTGAATTGTTCTTTTTATTTAATATTAATTTTATGTCTATAGAAAAATATTTTTTTCAATTTAAAGGAAAGTTACCAAAAATTATTAAAAAAATTGCTTTGAAACAGATAGAACTAATTATTTTACAAATTATGAAATAAAAAAAGTACTGAAGTTGTCGCCAGTACGTTTTAAATTTGTGATTTTCGGTTTTTTGCTCCTCCTGATAATTTTGCTTGACTGCAATTACTTTGTTTTACCGTAGCGCAGCCGACCAGTTGGAGTCGCGTGGTGTTTTGTTATAAATTCTAAACATGCTTCTGACGTCACGGGTGACGGGGTGACGGTATCAGAATCAATATAACCAACGCCTTCATATTTTATAAGGACGTCTCGCACGTCACAAATTCATAATAAGGTAAGGTTGGGATCTGTCTTCTATTTTTAACTTTTTTAAACAGTAACGTGTAGTTGAAAAAATAACCTATAAATTCATTTCCATCAGACATAACTGAAGCACAAAAACGAGAATGTCAAACGTCATATAAAAAAAAAATACCAGCAGAAATAAAAAAATCAAAAAAATAATGATAAATGTGCAGTTACAGCCTTCATAAAATACCAGCTACTACGTCGCCAACTCATACCTAAGTTTTGCAAACCGATGTGCTTGTTTGCATACTTATATACATTTCCTGCTGCAATAAAAGCTTTGAGTATTAACTATGAACTCGTGACATTTGCCGAGTATAATCAGTGATCGCTGAAACATTGTTTTTTCCTCGCATTCGCTTGTCATGCCTATGGCATGACGCCCAACTGCCGTGCCAACGCCAGGCACTACGACGTTCATATCAAATGACTTAGTTAACTAACTACCTTTGAATGACAGATTCTGACTTGCTATATTTATGTGGCCTGACTTCTTTGATGATTTTTTAGCTCTGTACATACTTCCCTTTTGAATGAGGTGTATATTTGGCAGCCCTGTCTGAATTCGTCTATCAAACTTGGTCTTGGATCTTGTCTTGTAAGTATTCTGGCTGAAGCCGCAGGTTCCATATTTGAATTCAAAGTAATCTGATTTCGTTAGTCTAGGTACCTAACTCTACCTTATGTTAATTTATGATCTGGTTAATGCCTACTTGTTATACTACATTCCTTCAAGGCTCTAGAACTGTAAATAACAACAACATTCTAGCGTTGTTGTCCTCGGCCCTAATACCAAACTATTGATTTTTAATTAATTAAGTACTTAAATAGAACATTGAGCTGGCATTATTTCTATTTTGTGGTGCCTGCACTATGTTATGACCCGATGTGACCCGCCAAAATAAAAAGGAAAAGGTTTCGAAACGAACTTCAGTAATGGAAAATAATTGCTGATCAGATTGCCACACTGCTTAAATTGGCCGTGTTATAGTAAAGCCATTTCATACGACTAGGCAGAAAGGATAGTTACTTACATTAGAAAATAGTTGTATTAGGAAATACGTACAATTAAAGTTGTTAGTTCATTTGGTAAATAATTAATTTCCGTAATTGTACCTGTACCTACTGCCTCTGTTTGTGTACAGATGTCACCGTAAGAATGTGAGAACCTTTCGTTTATAAATAATCTATAGGTATTTTTCCGTTAGATTAAAAACTGTCTAATAATTTGTGAAATGGGTTAGGTTAGGTTAGAAGTGAACACTGACCAACCGAGTGAGAGCCGAGCGAGCGAAGCGAGCGGAGCCGCGGCCGGTGAGCGCTACTTCCAAATTGCTCGCAGTTAGGCTATTTATTCTAATATTAGCGCAAGGTGCGATACGTCCGCGTCGCAGGAAAGTTTGATACCAGTTCACAATTGGTCGGTTACCCATAGATATATTATAAACTATAGAAAAATAATGCGTTTTTAATGTAAATGATTCGTTGTAGTTTACAATTTTTCGACAGCTTATAATCTAACGGAAATAATAACTTATCGGGTTTTTTAACCTATCACCGTATAATTATGAACTTCATTAGTTTATAATATAAACTAACAAAGTTTATAATATAAACTAACAAAGTTTATAATTATACAGTTACATAATGTACTGCATGCAAAGATAGACTCTGATGTGTGTAGGTATTACCAAAACTATACAGTTCAGTCCATAATCAAAAGGAAACAAAGAAACCACACTAATTTCCGTCTCTCAATAATTTATAATTTAAATCTCTGAAGGCGGTAGTTACGAGTATCTACGACGTTACGCAAAAAATTCAAAAGGTATCTGTAGCTTACATAGATAGCAGAGCAATTCTGCATAGAAATAAACCAGTCTTGTCTATGCGGGTGTCAGGTCACCAGTATATTTATGGACCAACCACCAACTGCATGGATATCGATTCGGAATTAAAATAAGCTGGGCAGCATTCGTCGCAGTATGCGCTCGTGAAATAGAACGCTCTAACATATTGAACCAAGCTTTGGAAATAAGAGTTTTAGCAAGCAAAGATATTTCTGGTATACCTAGTGATGTGGATTCTATTTGTTTTGATCGCACGATCACAGTGCCATACAAAAAACGTTGCCTTTCTGTGACTCTGTTATAAGTATTATGTTAAAAATTATTACCTACCTTTTATTCTGAAGCAGTCGGGTAAAATGTATAGTTTCCTTGTAAGATTTGGTAAAGCTGGACCTGAACCAACCTGGCGACGATGTCATTAAAAAGATGGGGCACCCATAGATAAATATCACCCGTCTCTCCACAATTCCATTGCCTACTTTAGGATGAAATAGGATGCATATCCGGTACGGCTCGCAAATCCTTCCATATCCTAAGGGCACGCCTTCCCTACCATTATTGCGCCCCCCGGTCTACTCCTTGATATGCAATAGTCTCTGTAGCCCCATGAAACATGAGGCTCCAGGGGCTAGTGCAAATCTTTGGGTTCATTCGATTAATCGAGTCTCTTTGACGAGACTCGATTAATCGAATGAACCCAAAGATTTGCACGCTGGAATCGGTGCATTTCAGTCATTCAGTTTACTTTAAAACAGTCTTGATGTGTGTTGAAGGACTATTGAATGGCTGAGCATACTGTATTGCACTTTGCACCTATCGAATAAGACTTGTCTTAATCATGCAAAGATGTGTTTATGAATTTGTGAGTTATTCAATTCAATTGTCAATTCTTTATTGCGTACCATAATGTATTATAGTTTTATTAGTGTTGTATTATAGGTGTAATAATTATATTAGTCACAATTATGGACCCTGTCGGGCACAGCATAGATCAAGTAGGAGAGAGGAGGAAGACCAATTCTCATATAGCCAAGGCAATTCTAATATATATTCTATTGTTATTATAGCCTCCATGGTGGATTATGGCCCACTCTTCTCACAGAGAGGAGGCCTGTGTCCCACCAGTGGGAACGTTATAAGTAGGCTTATTATCATTCTATGCTATAGGGTTCGATTTTACATTGTCATCCATCGATTTAAGGGGGGGGAGGGGTAGAACCCCCCCCGTGAAGGAAAAATCTAGGAGCCCCCCCCCTTTTTGAGATATAATTTTTTTAATATTCTAACCTAACTTTCGAATTTTCGGTAAGACTTTTATAATGGTTACTTGTATTATATGAATATTTGTGGAGGGGGGGGGGGTAGGAGACCCCCCCATCATCCTCATGGGGGAAGTTAAGAAAATGCATAGTTTTTTTTTAATACACCTTTTTATGTTTTGTTGGGCGTAGTCGACGGAGCCCCGCTTCGCGGGGCTCCTATTTCTGGGTGGTTTAAAAAAAAATAACCACGAAGGGGATGGCGGGGTGTAAAGACCCCGCCATCCCCTTCTAACCTAACCTGTCCGTGTTAGGGCATGCAAACCGATAACCGATAATCGATAATTTATCGGTTATCGGTCCATTTTGACAAAACGATAAATATCGAAAACAAAAACGATAAATACCGACAATCGATAATTTTATATAACGAATTCTAACACATTTCTGAACGAACGTTCGATGCGTCCCTGTTCCCTCGCCGCGCGCGTTTTCTTTCCCGCTCCTGTCATTTGTTCATTGTGCAATTTGTGTGTGAACGTGAACGTGTCGATCGCTGTCGATCTCTTGCCATGTGAATGAGGACGCCCGGATGAACTGAATCGAGAGTTTTGCGTCAATAATAATATTATTGGTAAGTCAGATTTATATTCCTTAGGTGCAAACATTTAGCTTTGTAATTCGAAATGTTTCCGTTAAAAATACTACACCATTTAAACATTTAAATTTAAATACTCCAGGCTCCAGGGGCTAGTGCAAATCTTTGGGTTCATTCGATTAATCGAGTCTCTTTGACGAGACTCGATTAATCGAATGAACCCAAAGATTTGCACGCTGGAATCGGTGCATTTCAGTCATTCAGTTTACTTTAAAACAGTCTTGATGTGTGTTGAAGGACTATTGAATGGCTGAGCATACTGTATTGCACTTTGCACCTATCGAATAAGACTTGTCTTAATCATGCAAAGATGTGTTTATGAATTTGTGAGTTATTCAATTCAATTGTCAATTCTTTATTGCGTACCATAATGTATTATAGTTTTATTAGTGTTGTATTATAGGTGTAATAATTATATTAGTCACAATTATGGACCCTGTCGGGCACAGCATAGATCAAGTAGGAGAGAGGAGGAAGACCAATTCTCATATAGCCAAGGCAATTCTAATATATATTCTATTGTTATTATAGCCTCCATGGTGGATTATGGCCCACTCTTCTCACAGAGAGGAGGCCTGTGTCCCACCAGTGGGAACGTTATAAGTAGGCTTATTATCATTCTATGCTATAGGGTTCGATTTTACATTGTCATCCATCGATTTAAGGGGGGGGAGGGGTAGAACCCCCCCCGTGAAGGAAAAATCTAGGAGCCCCCCCCTTTTTGAGATATAATTTTTTTAATATTCTAACCTAACTTTCGAATTTTCGGTAAGACTTTTATAATGGTTACTTGTATTATATGAATATTTGTGGAGGGGGGGGGGGTAGGAGACCCCCCCATCATCCTCATGGGGGAAGTTAAGAAAATGCATAGTTTTTTTTTAATACACCTTTTTATGTTTTGTTGGGCGTAGTCGACGGAGCCCCGCTTCGCGGGGCTCCTATTTCTGGGTGGTTTAAAAAAAAATAACCACGAAGGGGATGGCGGGGTGTAAAGACCCCGCCATCCCCTTCTAACCTAACCTGTCCGTGTTAGGGCATGCAAACCGATAACCGATAATCGATAATTTATCGGTTATCGGTCCATTTTGACAAAACGATAAATATCGAAAACAAAAACGATAAATACCGACAATCGATAATTTTATATAACGAATTCTAACACATTTCTGAACGAACGTTCGATGCGTCCCTGTTCCCTCGCCGCGCGCGTTTTCTTTCCCGCTCCTGTCATTTGTTCATTGTGCAATTTGTGTGTGAACGTGAACGTGTCGATCGCTGTCGATCTCTTGCCATGTGAATGAGGACGCCCGGATGAACTGAATCGAGAGTTTTGCGTCAATAATAATATTATTGGTAAGTCAGATTTATATTCCTTAGGTGCAAACATTTAGCTTTGTAATTCGAAATGTTTCCGTTAAAAATACTACACCATTTAAACATTTAAATTTAAATACAGAAAGTAGTACCTAAACAAGGCTTTTACCTTAAAAATGAAAAAAAAAAAAATTATAGTTTGTAGTACGACATAGATACAGTCAATTTCTACCTATTAATTTCTTGTAAAGTGAACATAAAACATTGTTTTAGGTACATTTTTAGTTTAGAATCTTGTTTACTTTCTTCGCAGTCATTTACCACTTATATGGTTACTTGATGTGAACTGTGAAGGTAAAATTCAATACTTTTTTAATAATTAAGCAAGAGGTTTCTAAGATTTTATTTAAAAGATCTCTTCAAGAAGAGTTTAGTGAGTAAATCCAAAATGTTATGTTACATAATTATTAAGAAATACAAACGTTGATTTAAAAAAAAACCTTGTTTTATTTATTTTTCAGTATATTATATTGTCCTTCATTTTAGGTAAGTAATTGCATCAGTTTATCCCTTTATTTACATGTAAAAAACAAGTTTTTGTATTTAATTAATAAAAAACGATAATTATCGGTAATTACCGGTTTTTATCGAAAAAAAAACGATATTTTTCATTTTATCGATTATCGAAATATTTCGATAATTGCATGCCCTAGTCCGTGTCGGGGTGCCCTAAGTCCCGAGCTCGCTTCGCTCGCTCATGCATCCTAACTTAACTAACCTAACCATGTCGGATCCGCCTTAAAATTATTATAATAATGGATAGTATATTTCAAATGACTGACAGACTCTGTGAAGTAACAATAACAACACAAAATGGCGTCGTTACACGTTTGATTTCACGTATCGGCAATAGTCGGTAAATTATAATAAGTGTTAATTTAATTTCGCTAATTTAAATCCACGAAATATATGTCATATAATGTAATATGAATGAAAAGTATCTAAATCACCAAATATATATGTTTTTTTCATAATTATTATGAAGTAAAACATAGTAAAACATTTTAGTGCATTGACCTTACGTAAAACTAAACGTTCAATGTTATGACAAAATGTCAAAAGTGACGAAATATTGAAAAATTCCTACGATTTTGTTTATTTTTTTTCTCGTAAACTATTTATCTCCTAGACTTAAAACTTTGCGTGGAGGCTTCTAATATCATAATCTATCTATAAAAAAAAAGTGGACTCTCAAATCGCTGGATGACAATGTAAAATTAACCCTAGGAGGGTATTAAAAGTAAATAGACTTAAAATCATTCGTCTATTTTTCATTAAACAACTCAAAAATTGATTCTGCAAAACATTTTCCTCCGCAACAAAATAAAAACACATACAGTACAGAAGGCCAGCTCCATACAAAGAGCGAAAACAGGCGAACGGACACTGACAGAATTGATGCGCACGTGCAGTACTAACAGCGATCTTTCAAACTCAAACGAATGCCAGAACTCGAGATTCAATGCTTACTCACTGTATGTAACGTAGACGCGTTTTTGCGTGCTTTTTGCTTATTGTATGGAGTCGGCCTTCTGTACGTATTTACTTTGTGGCTAGATGCGATAGCACGATCGTGTCGTCGCGCGTCGGCCGTTCGTCGGCGAGGCGCTTGAAATCGCTTCACAAACTCGCCAACACCCGGCAGTATTGATCGCGAGCTCGTCGCGTTCGTACGTACGTGCAGCTCGAGCGACACCATGACTCCCAAATTGAAGAACAGTCGCTTAGGATTAGAGGACACCGTTCTAATTAAAGTTTTAAAAAAGTATAAAAACAATCCTTGTTTGTGGGACACCACACATAAATATTACCATAATAAACCAGTCAAAAACGAAGCTTGGGACTCATTATTACAACTATGGCGGAAATGCCAGCCAAGCGCAACCCTGCACGATGTGAAAATTAAAATATTTCATATGCGGACGAATTACACACGGCAGAGAAGAAAAGTAAGTGAAACTTTTTCATTGCATTTTAATTTAATTTAAAAACAATGTTGTATGTATTTCGTTTATTCATTTTTATACATACCTACTTAAGTCATAAGTTCATAACTTAGGTATGCAGTATAAAAAATAATATATACGAAATACATACAACATTGTTTTTAGTCAAATTGCTACAACTATTATTCCTGACATTTCAGGAATGATAGTTGTGGCAAATTGAATAGCAACCATTGTCCGTAGGTATTTTAAATTCAAATCATAACTGTCATCTTTGACATGGCTGTACCCAACTACTACTTATAGTACATACTAATTCCATGGCTGTAGACCCAGGACGGTGGCACGCACGGGACATTTTATAACGCGACATTTCTTTTTCGCGCTCTGGAATTTCAATTCTCGGTGTTGAGCTGACTAGAGGCATCCCAGGCAACACGTCAAAAAGATACAATGACGCGCGGATTATAAGTCGCCCGTGGGTACGAGGGCTAAGTGTAGCGGCACACCTGCGGAACGTTCGGCGCGGAACGTTCCGTCGCGTCATGTGACGCTTGCTCATCATGAACCGACGTAACGTTCGGCTGATGTGTCATAGGTAACTTCAAAAACATTAGGAGCGTGTTCAACTGAACCTTCCGCGCCGAACGTTCGGTAGGTGTGGCGCGACCCTTACACGGCAAATTGACGTAGGGTGATAGCGTCAAGTTGCCTAACAATTAATTTCCCTTATTATATTTCTGTCTATACATAATTACATAATTTATTCTATAAATAACTGTTAATAAAATAAGAAAGAAGCCGATTAATCACGCCTGTATTCTTCAAAAGGTGGTGGGCAGAGGCCAAAGGAGTAAATGATAACATCTAGAAATACCGATCCGATCCGATTACGTTAATTATTTAATTTTCAATGAAAGGAATTAAGCTACACTATTAGGTAACATAGGGATAATTGTGAAATAAAAACACTTTGTACAATTGTATACATAATACATTAAATACTGTAGGTACTTACTGCATTTCTGTATAGTTATGTTTTTTTTATTGAGTCGTAAAAACCCAGATTGGCTTATTTACATATCGGCGTGCGCTGACCCAACGGTTTGATAATTATTATAGGTATCTATTTATATAAATAGTATAAAACAAAGTTGCTTTTCGTGTTTGAGTTCTTCTAAAGTATGAAATGGATTTTGATACAGTTTCCGGAAGGTGTATGACTTTATACGTATATTTTATATTATTATTATTACTTATATAACATTTTTGAAATGTAACTTCTTAGGTGGCGAATCGATAATAGGGATGTGGACTGGGTAAAAAAAAAACTGTTCAGTCCATCCATCAGTCAGATAATAAAAAAATATTACACACGTATTTTTTGCTTTATCTTATTAATAAAAAATGTTTTAGATAGAACGCATTAGTTGGGTAGTGGGGGCTCGCTACGTCACAATTCAGTATAAAATCTACCGGAGAGTGACGTCATGCCACATTTTAAGTTAATGTATTGCCATCTTGTGATTAAGTAAAAAAAAAAAAAATTCGTGTCCAATATTTTTTGATAACGTATCTGACCGCCAAAAAACAAAACATTTTGTCAACATCCCTATTGGACGGAAATTGAGAGTGAAATGTCAAGGACGTGTCACGTTTAGGCACATTTCGTTACATGAGAGAGAAGAAAAATGTAACTCCGATAGTGGAGCAAAAGAGAGCAACGTATACACTCTATACAAAGCTAGCAAAGATATAATAAGATAGTGTCGCGCATGCGCGCGTTGTAAATGTACGCGTCAGATGCTTTTAGATGAACAGCTGAGGTACCACGCGTTGTGTCAATAATATTTATCATTGTGTTTTGTTCATTTACGATTTTTAGGTTTGTGTCCTGTGATTTTTTGACTAGACCAGTAAACAGTTATGTAAGTAGGTACTTATATTTAAACTATATTTTTAAGCTATTGCATAGCCTCTGTCGCGGGCCTTGAGCGTGGAGACCGAATCCAGAAATTCCGTAACGAAAATAACCTAACACCCCCCACTCCGACCGGCACAGCGTTACTGCGCATGCGTAATCCCCCTCTTCGCCCCGCAATCTGGTGACTCATGCCTGCTTATAGTTTCGGCGTTAGGGCACCTCCTCTTTGTATTTACTTCATGGTACGACTCTACGAAGCTCGCACGAATCCAGACGAGCTGCTCCGAAATCGGACGAATACGTAATCAGCTGTTTGGGAGAAAGTATATAGGTGTATAGGTATTTATCATCTATGTACAACAGTGAATATCTGTACTCGTATAATTTGTGTACAAAGTGTTTTAAATATGAATAAACAAAGTGCATTTATTAATGAAGAAAGTCACGAAAAAATAGTGAAAGAAAATGAGTGAGTACTCTATATATGTACATACATTTTATTATTATTATCACAAATGCAATATTATTTTTAAGCTATTGCATAGCTTCTATATTGGGGGGCTTGAGCGTGGAGACCGAATCCAGAAATTCTGTAACGAAAATAACCTAACACCCCCCACTCCGACTGGCACAGCGGTGATACTTTTTAGTTTTGTTGCCACCTATCGATGAATAGCAGAACTTTTAGTGACTTTTTGAAATATCACGCTTGTCTCTTTAGTTCAGCAACTCGCCTCTAGGTGGCATTAAAAAAAAACAAAAGAAAAAAAATACTGCATAAATAAAATAAATAAATAATTATAATTGCATAAGTTGATAAAAACAGCTATGCAATAGCTTTACCGCGGCAGTCTCCGTGTGCCACACGTATTTTTTTGTTTTGTTAATTTATATACATATAATACTGCTATAAAGATAGCCAAAATTTTTGATATTAAAAGTAGCCCTTTTTATATATACACACACACACACACGTCTAGTTTAAATTCGCAATTTAGATTCTCAATATGTATGTATATAATTTTAAATGTGTAAATTCATTCTTCATTATGAATATAACAGAAACCATTAAACCAAGCACGTGTACTATTTAGTACCTTTGTTTTTTTATGTATAGGTAATACACAGTAATGCCGCGCAGAGAAAGTATATATGATATTATATCTATATAAATGTACATCGCGCGAAATTCGATGATCAAACTCTTGATATCGTTATTTTTGTTCAAATTTTTTGAATAAATAATAGTTTTGGTGTGTCATCATCAGCCTATTAATGTTCCCACTGCTGGGACACAGGCCTCCTCTCTGTGAGAGGGAGTGGGCTGTAATCTACCACGCGGGCCCAGTGCGGGTTGGTAGATGTCACATGTCTTCAAATTTTTGGTTCTAAGACATGCCGGTTTCCTCACGATGTTTTCCTTCACCGTTTTGAGAGTAATTTGAGTTTGGTGTGTAATTACACTTAATACCTAATTATTTATACCGCATTATTTATACCTAGATATTTTCTTTTTATAGAGAAGAAAAACGTAAAGAGCTAAAAAGAAAAAGAAATCGTGAACGTCAAAGGGCATATTATCAGCGTCAGAAAGATTTGCAGAAAAATGCAGAAAAGAAAAAAAAAAAAAAAGTACCAAAAACAAATGCTGAACGTCAAAGGGAATTTCGTCAACGTAAAGCAGAAAAATCCTACGTGGATATGTAATTTGATTTAATAATATTTAAAAACAAATTGTAGTATATGCCTCAATATTATTTAACTTTACGATTTCCTCATTTTTTTCACAGGAAAAGACGAAAATTGTGCAGAAATGAAGAGAATGTCGTGCAAGGTAGGGCTGTTGAAAATATAGAAAATGTAACGCTACAGGAGAATCAATTTCACAGCCAACAACTTCATATTTATGAACAGCGTAATGAATGCATTACTCCCGAAGTTATTCTACACAGGAACACAGGAATTCCTGGCGATGGTAATTGTCTATTCCACTCGCTCATAAGTGTTTTGCAACTTCAAATTGAGACTTGTGACTTGAGAAATCAATTACGCGATTCACCCTATTTAAAATCCTGCCACAATCCGCAAGAAGCATACATTCTATCAAGCACTAATGAGTACGGAGATTTGAATAGAATAGAATACGAACAGCAAAAATTTCATTAACATCGGATAGAAAATGTATAGCCAAACGCAAACATTTTCCATTAACATCAGCTCTTGCTCTAACTATACATAAGTCGCAAGGTGGAACTTTTGACGAAATAGTATATGAGTATAGTAAAGCACATTCTCAGGAACTCGTTTATGTTGCGCTCTCTCGGGTGACTAATATTGAAAAATTGTATATCACGACAAAAAACGATAATTCTACATTCAAGTTTTATCATAATCGAAAGCAAGCTGCAACGACTGCATCTTTGTTGCAAGAATTCAAAAGACTGCCTTTAAATAGTGTTCAGACGATAGCTCAAAGTGTATTAGATTTCATTAGTAATAGAAATAGCATTTCAATAATTACTTTCAATTGCCAAAGTCTAAATAGTCACAAATACAATTTACAAGATTCAGTTACGAGGCAAACAAATGTGTTACTTCTTACCAAAACTTGCATGACGCCTGATAATCCGATTAAAATACCTAATTTCAATTGTATTGTTCAATTCAAACGAGATACTGTTCCAAAAGGTGGGGTAGCTATTTACCAAAATAATAATAATGTTACTAATGTTATGACTCCAAATATTGAAATAAATATTGCACACGTTAGCGATGTTAATGTTAGGAGCTCATTTGTTGGAGATATTTGTATGCAAACTTAGAAATGGCCTACACATAGTCATGGTAGCAATTTACATTTCTCCGAATCCAAAATTGGACGAGGTAGAGCATTTTATTCATCGCACTTTACTGGAGTACACTGAAGAAGGGTCGAAAATACTTGGTATAAATGGTAATAAACTTCCACTTATCTTGGCTGGCGATTTCAACATCAACTTCGCTGATAAAAAATCAGAGCGGTTGACAACTTTTCTTTCGAAAATATTGAATTTGAAAATGAATAACTTCTATACGAACTTCTATACAATCTATACATACCAATAGATTTTAAACTTCGCGACCCATACAGTGATGTTTCTAGGACCATAATTAATTAGGTATTAAATTTGGGAAGTGGGTTCCTGTGATTCCAAGCTGTATATAACATACAATTATATGACATAACATAACTTTACATGCGAATTTCTACTCCACAGATTTCGCCATGTCAAAAAACCGTCATGTAACCGAACGATCCCAAGGGATTCGAGAAGTAAAAAATGTTCCGAAAGTGAGAAAAGTAGCGAAAACAGGAGCAGAACGCATTCGTGAATACAGAGCGCGAATTATAGCTTTTGAGAATGCAGCCGCAGCTGGATCTGCAACTACTGTTGAGGGTATGGCAATTCATACATCATCTCAACAAAATTTGGAAGACAACCAAGTTGATATGTGTGGAAATCAACGTTCGCTACTTTACGAGGCCCTCAGTCGACAAAACAACCAAGATTACCAGAAAGCAGGAAACAATCATCGACAATGTGTCGTTCAAGTTGATGTGCATCCACATGTTTTGCCTTTGATTTCGAGTCCATTATCTAGTACTATACAAATGCAGTCTAGCACTCAAAAAGTGACAAAGTTGAGGAGACATGCAGAACGTGCTCGCAGTTATAGAGAACGGAAAAAAGCTTTAAATAATGCAACCAATCAACAACTCTTGATCGATACAACTAATGCACATGTCGATGACATAGTTGTTCCTAAAGAAGTATCTCGAGAAGCAATCAACGTAGGAACATCAACTGCACGCAGTCAACAATGCGGAGCACGAAAACGACTGAACGAACATGTTGTCGAACCACCATCCAGTCCACCCACTTCCGGATCTTCAAACAGTGTGGTATATAATGAAAATTGTGTGATACGTCGTAAAACATCTCTCTTTAGGTTGACTTATCAAAACCTTTCGACCAACACCAACACCATTCATAGTGTAATGTCATTGATAGTTATGACAGTACGAATGACATTCAGACCGCTGATTCTTTGTTATTTTTAACTCATTGTATGCTGCACCGATTGACGTCTTCACGTCAACACTGACTTTCGCTGAAAACCAGCGAGACAGAGCCTCTGTCTCGCATAAGGTCGCACAGCATAAAGCTTCGTGCAGACTAGCGCGACGCTACACCGGTTATTGTTATACCGTGAAGTTTTCTTAGAAATTGTATTGATCGTGTCGCATCGCATCGCGCCGTCGCATCGCGCTGGTCTGCACGAAGCTTTATTCTGAGCGATGGCCGTTTTGCGTGGATTTGACGCATATTTTCTCGCAACTTGTTAATTTTTGTTTGTGTTCTTTCTTTGCGTCATGTTTACCGCAAATAAACGTATTTTCTTTCTCTTTCTTTCTTTCTTTCGTCATGGACTCATGGAATAAAGCTTACCGTGAATTCAAAAACGTCTGCTACCGGGATAGGCAGAAGAGTATTATAATTCATAAATCATACATGGTGTATAAGAAAAAAACTTTTTTACAAAAAGATATCAACTGACTTCGAAAAGAACTAAGTACAAAGAGAAAAATAACTTTATTTCGGTAGTCGGTGGCAAAAAAACGAAAATTCAAACTCAAAGACACCGATTCCCGAAATAAAGTAATTTTTCACATCGTTTTTTTTTTGGAAGGCGTTTTTTTTTTCTGTAAAAAACTTTTTTTTTTTTTCACTTTTTAGTGGAGGTACTTACCCCACACAAATTCGGATACCACTACCTGCTATACTATAAATAACAGTGACAGGAACTTATTATACCATCATCCATGTAGACTGTATGGATGATAACTAGACCAAGAGGGAAAAATACATTATGTATTATTGAAGCTAACTCAAAAAGTACCCAAACAAAGTTAATGAAATTTATATAGGACCACCTCAAGGGCATGCTCTTTCAAACAAAAAACCGTCTGTCACGAAGTTATATACCCGGACATACATAAAAAAATTAAACTAATGGGATAAGGGTAGGAGAATGATGATAAAAATATCCGAAAAGATAACCTCCTCCTTTTTTAGAAGTCTGTTAAAAAGTATTGCTGTTAGAAAATAAATAGAAAAACGCCTGCGTGCACCGTACGTATGGGTCGCCTTTCGTTGCACGTTGATCGAATGCAGGACGGTTTTGTCCGCAATGTCGCACGAGCCACCCGACTCGCCAGTTCCACGCCAACGCTTGACGCGTCGAGTGCCGCGCGCCGTGCTGAGAGAGTAACAGCTGTGTTTGCTATTAAATCGATATGTTAAATAAACAAATAAAACGAGAACTTTTATATAAATTCGTTAAGCAGTTCAAAAAATCACAGTGCTTGTGGAATCCTGAAAATATTTACTATTATCATAAACCTGCTAGGGAAGACGCTCTCTTAGTTTTATTAAAACTATGGAATAATTATGAGTATTTGACATTAGAAGGTCTAAGAGTAAAAATTCAGGGTATACGATCACTTTATCGAAGAGAAAGGAAAAAAGTGAGTGACACCGTTTGATAACTATTTAAAACTTTCTAGTAGCGACATGAAAATAATTTTAGCATATTACAATGATAAATGAATAATCAAACATCATGTTTTCTTTCATTGATAAAATACACGACGACGCGTCGCGAATGTCGCGATGCGACACCGGTAGAACAATTTCCGAGAAGTTTTCATAGAAATTGTTCCACCAGAGTCGCGTTCGCGCCGGTCTGCGAGAGCCTTAAGATCTTAACTTTGCTCCAATGCATGAGTTGAAGGTATTTCGAATTTCACGAGGCGCACTTCTCCGTAGTATTCACACGTCTGCGCCTTGTGGTACTACTACCATTAATATGTTTTTTATTAGAATAGTGAGGTCATGTTTAACTTGAAACATACCTTATACCATACTTACCTATCAAAATTTTGGGTCAGCAGCAATAAAAAACCGCTAAACTACAAACAAGCCTCAGGCAGACTAGCTCGACGCGACTCTTTTGAAAACAATTTCTAGGAAAATTTCACGGTAGAACAATAACCGGTGTCGCGCCATCGCGTCGCGCTAGTCTGCACAAGGCTTTAAAGAGATAGTAAATAATGTAAATATTCTAAACTAGCGACCCGCCTAGTTTGGTTGGTTTGGTGGTTTTTATAACTTGACAAAACATCGAGATTTTTTATTATAATATGTAGTATATTAAGTATGTATTTTGTATGTAATTTATTAGTTTATGTAATATTAATGTATACATAAACCTTCCGGAATAAATTCTCTAAATTATGGTGAAAACTGCATCATTATCCGTTGCGAAGTTTAGTTTAGAACAACGCGGTTACACACACGAAAAGCGACTTTAATTATTAACAAAATGTATAGATAAGGAAGGAATAATAAGAACTAGAAACGCTACTTTTATCCCTGAAACCTCATCATATTCGTATTCGTATAGAATACTGATTTTGATTTTCTTTTTAGGTTGAATCGAGTGCTGCAGCTTCTGTTCACTACAAACCAACATTATGGTACTATAAACATCTGAACTTCCTCTCTGGCAACAAGGATCCAGATTCTGACGATTCGGATTCAGACCATAATGACGTAAGTAGAACAATAATATGCAACGTAGATCTAGTATTTTGTGGTGTTAAAAGCAACCAAACTGAGGAACAAACCAGAAAATCGAGAGATACAGTTTATTTGGTCTAACTAAACTCAAAATCCAAAATTCGATTCAATTACACAACTCCATAAGGTGCCAATGAATAAAAAAGAGTCTGCTGGATCCATTGAGTTAATGTACTACGTAAGTACATTATAACTCAAGGGACCTGGCTTTTGCATTGACTCACTGATCACGTAGTCAGCGTAAAAAATCCCAAGTTTGTCTAACAATGTAGTTATTGAGTACCTAAACAATTTTATGATGCCCTAGTTCGATAGGCCAAAACCTAAATAAAGATCCGTACCCTAAGTAATACACAATCAATTCGTTTTGAAACAGATTACTAATCCATTGCTTCATAAGTTCGAAATTTAATTCTGCTCTGCAACGTAATTATCGCATTGAATGTTGTTGAACTGTCAAAATGAAACAAATGATCGCTATCGCATTGCTTCTGCAAGATACGTAGTAACCCTACCGGACTCTATTTACTATCTACCGTACCTTTGCCCAAGGCTTATGATATAATTCGAAAAGTGCTGATTCTCAGCCTAGTTTGAATAAATGACTTTTGAATTTGAATTGTCTGTTCTAACCTCGCATATCATTTTCAGGACACCGTATACGTGCAACTTCCACGTGGTCAGAAAAGGCCAGCATCTACATCAGTCGCTCAGGAAGCAGAATCAGATACATCGGTAGACGCATCCGCTGCAGCATTCGGAAGATCAGTAGGAGCTCAGCTGCACCACTTGTCCAAAATGCAGAGGTGCATAGCAGAAAAACTTATCTCCGACGTAATCTACCACGCGAAAATGGAGCAGTTGTCGTTGGACACAAGTATTGATGTAAAAGAGACTGCAGAGGATCAAGTTAATGTCTTGATCCCTAAAGCAGGACCATCTTGGTATGACACAGATACAGCTCTCGATACCGGTGGACAAGAATCTTCGCCCAGCAGCAGATTACTCGATACCACTGAAGATCTCGTTAAAAAGGAAATAGCGGAAACGGAAAGTGCAGTGAGTTTTATTAAAATGGAAAGAGACGTAACAGAAAATTATTGTTTTGAAGACGAGGATGAACAAAACCATGCTATAGATATTATTAAAGAGGAATTACTGTAGCTTTAGCATTTCATTAAGCATTTTTTTTTTAAGCCAATTCAGTCAGTTTCAAATAAATCTTTTCTTGATAAGTAGACTTTAGTTTTATTAAACCTTAGTAAGTATAGCTTGTCTACTCTGAAATGACGCGCCCCACTGCCGCATTTACGTTGCGCCAGTCTGCACGAGGCTGAATGCGGATTTCTGTGGTAAGGCTGCCTGTCCACTGGAGCGGAGAGAAGCGGAGATGTGCCAATATTAACCAATAGAATCTAAACTCCGCTCCAGAGGTGCGGTTCTATTGGTTAATATTGACACATCTCCGCTCCTCTCCTCTCCTCTCCGCTCCAGTGGACAGGCAGCCTTATGCTGTGGCATTGCATTTCAGAGTGGAAAGCTAACTCCATAGAATAATAGAAAAAATAATATTTTCCCTCTTATCAGGACGATACATTTGAATAAATAGGTCACTCTCCTCACTAGTGGTGTAATAATTATGTTGTTTGTTTGTTCGGCAACGGCAATCAGCAACATGGTAGCGAAAATTACTGGTCGACGAAGTATGCCACATCCATAGAATTATTCTAATATTAATAATTTAGTTTTTATATTTATTTCCTTTATTTCATTTTTTAACATATTTATGTCTTACAGTTTTAAATATTTTTATAAAAAAATATAAAACCAATAGTCAAAACATTTAAAAATATAAAAAATAGTGTCCCATCGCCATCAGGAACACGGTCCAAGATGCCGGTGGTCAGGGCTCTAGAGACAGGAACCTCCTCACTATGCGTGCCGTGTCTAGGAGTACTCCTAGACACGGCACGCATAGTGCTAGCTTTCTGAATCTAGCCCAATCAATCAATATTTATTTTATTTAGTCTAATCTGACAACCATTCTAACCCAGGGTTATCGTATTATCCAGTAACTGGGTTGTGGAGGTCAGATAGGCAATCGCTCCAAGTAAAATACTGGTATTCAGCTGCATCCGGTTAGACTAGAAGCCGTCCCCAACATAAATGGGAAAAGGGTTCGCAGACGATGTATTATTTAATCAAATTTTAATGTTAAAAATGTTTATATTGTTGTTAAAATTTTTATATTATCATCTGCACTTAAAATTATTGATGGTGTATATCAAGCCTTAGTTGGCTATTTACTTTAGAAAAATGCTCGACAAGAATGTGACCAATTTTCTTTGTTTTCTGTGAACAATGCCAGTTTTTAAGTTGTGCATTATCTGTATAGTTTTACCTGTAGTTGTGCATTATCTGTATTGATCATCTGTTACCTTATGCGTTGGTTCATGTTCGAACATTTTCTACATACTCACGTTAAAAGCGACAGACGCGATGACTGTGCGACGCGACGCGACTCTGGTAAAACAATATCTATGAATACTTACTTCACAAAAACTGTTCTACCGTTGCCGGTGCCACGTCGGACCGTCCGCGTCGTCGCGTCGCGCTTGTCAGTGGGAGCCTTATAACGACTTTGACTGTTTCTACTTTCTACGCATCTACGCGTAAAATTTTGACAATTTCCATATTTCCATCGTCAAATAGCCTGGTTTACCTACCTACATTCCGTTCAGCAAATAATTCACGTTGAAATATACGCAGCGCATTTATTACCATAGATAGGTATGTATTGAAATGTCCATAATATGTCCATAAATACTCATTTTAGAAATAGATAGAAATGATTAAATTATAAAACTGGAAATAGAAGCTTTTGTTTTTTAATAATTGAATTTCGACGGAGTCCACAAAATAATTTAGTATTTTGTGGACTCCGTCGTGTTGTAGGTATGTAGCTGTGTTAGTTCTGTAATTTAGGTCAGAGTATAAGGTCACCAATATCATTTTAATTACTTTAAAAAAACCTATTTTAGCGGTTGCTCCTCTGCAGTTTTAAGCGAACCAAGCTTTTAGCAACGAAAACATTAATCTCCCACTCACTTGAACCTACCCTGCCTCGAGCCCCGAGCAGAATCCCACAAAACAGAATCCAGTCCTAACGCACACAAACACATACATAATACATAACTCGTACGCGCGCTGTATTATAGTAAACACACACAGACGCAAAGTACAGCTGATCTCGCCCGATCACTTCGAGACGGGTAGCGAAATAACTTTGTGCGGCGTTGCCACACCGTGCGCCCGACGTTGCCGCTCCGCACACCGACACAACACAAGTAAATATTCGAAATTCGAACTTGGATGGCATTGCGAATTGGATAACGTGCAAACTGGTGTAAGTATGTAGGTATATATAAGTAGGTATTCAATAACGGTTCCCTGCCAATTAAATGGGCCGAAACTGGTTTTAATTTTGGGCGTTTGTTAATTGGACGGTAAAGAGAAAAACATCGGACGTGAATGCGTTTTAATGAGGTTTTTTTTATACTCAGCTCAGGCTGCAGTATCTCTTGTAGTTTTTTAAAAGATTCGGTACTTTCAGGGCATAAAATGCAAGATCATTAAATAGTGATCAAAAATTTTATGGCAAGCCAACTCTGCATGATGACCGGACCACCTCGACTGGTTCTTTTTTGAGTGGTTGATGCCTCGTGTACCAATTGACAAGCTGCAGATGGTTACCATTTTTCGAGCTGAATATCCACTATACTTAAGTAGATACATTTTAGAATAGACTGCCAACAGTTGAAACTGTTTGGATTCTCCTGTTTGTTTAATTTCGAGGCCCTTGAGCATCCCCTGCGTTCATATTAGCTTTCGGAGTAGGTAGGTAGGTAGTTATCTTCTGCCAACGCTTGTGGTGCCTTGATTTCTGTTTAGGAATCGTTTTTACAACCTGTTTACACTACTGCATTTTACTCAGCCACGTTAATATTATCTGTACTTAACTCAGCTATGATTCAAGTATAAACTATCATGTCATCTAGGTAAAAATCTGCTTTGTTATCTACACTAAGTTCTATTTAGGTATCCACTTGGAAAAAGGTTCTTCGGTATCTACACTAAATTATATTAAAAAATCGACCTTTTACACGAATGCTAAAGGGATTTCTTTAACATACATTCTTGGTTAGCCATGAAATGGGTCCTCTGAACGACCTTAGCCGTGGTGACTCATAAGTTTAGAAAGTGCGCAGAATTTAGTCAAGGTTGTTGTCAATTTATTATTAACAATAACAATATGGTCACGTGGTTATAAGCAGCTGCTGCTAATCGTGACTTTGAGCTTGTTCAGTAGTTAGGTATGGACTAATATTTGTACCTACTCATACCTACTACTACAAACCAACCTTCCGCTTTCATTAAAGTCGGAACTAATAAGACTGGAATTATTGAAACTGCGTCAATTTGAGCTAAAACATTTGACTGGTAGCCTCTTCCTTAAACTCATATCTCACATGTCTAAGAATGATGCTGTGTCCAACCCAATTGCAACTATAGAAGGTCCGGTATTAAATTAAATTAAGATATAGCATAGTTACACTAATATCATCATTTTCCTGTCCTTCTCCCATTTACTTGGGGTTAGCACAACACTTCTTCCATTCTCCTGTCAAGCGTCACGCTATTATGACTCCTTTTTCTTTCTCAGTCATTCCTCACACATTCCAATCATCCTTTATGGTCATCCTCTCAAATGCTGTTTTAAAAAAAAACAATAGATTGTACTTTTTTTAAATAAAGTAGGACTTACTCTTTATTTACGGAGGGTAAATAAAGAGTAAGTACCGTCCTAAAAAAAAAAAGTGAAATTAATCAGAAATAAGTACTTAATTTCATATATAAAAAACGGCAACCCCAACCCCCCCGAAATTAATTCCTGGCTACGACCCTGCATCCTCTCCTTAGATATAGACAGATAGCAAAGATACACTAAAGTTTACATAAACAAATATATTATACCTACCTCTACATAATATAATTATAACAACTTTATCATAATACTTGGCATCGTCCTCATTCTTGCGTGTACCTGTTGGGAAAACGCAAGAATGACTGATGAATTCCTTGCAAACCTCCAGGGCGAGCTTACGCTTAAGAGAACAAGTCATGCGCACATTTGCTATCGGAGCCATCGCACGAATAGTCCCTTCATCCATGAACTCCATGATATGGCAAGTTTTCACCTAAGACGATCAATGTGTGTGCGTCTCGATCGCATACCCTCCAAGAAGAGCCGGGTAATGCTTTTGAATGTTCGTTGAATACGAGCTAATACGACTGAACTGAAACTTGAGTGGGTCTTAGCTTCTAGCTACGTAAATAGAAAGGACGATATCAAAAAGGCCTTAAAACTATATTAGCCAATACCTAGTCGTGGATTCAAAATGCAACGCAATTGGAGAGAACTAAATAAAGCGTCTAGCTAGGAGGATGCCTAAGCTATGAAGATTCCAATTATGTCTAGAGATGCATTTAGAAGTTAAAAATAGAGCGATTGAAGAAAAGTAATGCCGGTGCCAGTCTGAAGTAATAAAAGTGGACTGAAATAAAAGTGCTCGTTTACAATCGACTTGAGCATTCGAGCAAAAATAGCCTACTTTCTCATACTCGTAACTGTTATTTTGTACTCTATTTTCTTTCAACCACAAAGATATTTCATCTAAACATGAAGTTGAAGCGCTTGATAATATTCGCACATCGCAGTCGGGCAAGCCTGAAGCCGGGCTGGCCGACAAAACAAAGTTGAAGCCAGCCGATAAACGTGGCGCGGCATCGATCGGCGACGTTGCCGCTCTTCCAACGCTGCGCGTTGCCGCTCCGCGCGCCTATTATTATTTATTATGTTACGCGCGGCCGCTGCACGGCTTGCGTCACTCGTGCATTGCCCGGACTCGAGTGTTTTATGCTAGTGTCTACAGAAAAGAGGATGATGGAGAACTTCTACATGTAGAACTTGGAGGGATAGTCCCTACAGCAAATCCTAGACATGACTCAGTCAGTCCACAGCGACCTAGATCTGTTAAGTACAAACAAAAGTATAAACACAAGACGACGTCTAGCCGTCCTAGAAGCCAAAACTTTATTGTTTCGACCAGCAGAATTTGTTTCTGCCTCTGAAAGGCTTCAAATAATCGTTTCCATTTACAGCAGACATCTTTTTTGTAGCCAACAACGATGAAAAACATTCTAATGTAACTTTCACTTTTGTCCAACGAAAATTATTATTGTGAACGATTTGAAACTTGGTGTGTTTTCAATCAAGGCTACGTAGGTGTATTGTTTGATTTCACATTGGAAATTATAATCTCGTGGAGATTTATTGATTTTCAGTAGGTACCTATGTACTGGGCCCTCTCTAAGTTCGCTCCTCGGTTGGGATTTGGTAAGTAATAGTTAGCGTAAGAACAAATTGTCTTCGGTGTAAGTATGCATTTTTGCATCCGTGAACAGCTTGATCAATAATTGGGAATCAAACGAGCTTACCTGTTAAGCGAAGTCTTGATTCTAATTTTATGAGCGGCGAACTGAAATATAATTAATTAAACACAGTAGTATTTCTATACGCATCGTATAACATCGCGTTATTTTAGAGATAAAATATTGTGAATATTTTAGTTTTTTGAATTTTTATAGAATTCTCCTCTGCTGGCAACATCACTTACTGTCACTTATTTTAGAGATCCTTAAGAGGAACTAGCTCTGTTTTCTGTACAGAGTAGTTCCGTATACTTACATTCACTAGGTTTTCCTGGAAGGATAAGTGAATTAGGTAGACTAATTATTGCAGCTTTGGGGCTGTTAGTGGTGGGTGGGTAATTATATTTCAGTTCGCCGCTCATAAAATTAGAATCAAGACTTCGCTTAACAGGTAAGCTCGTTTGATTCCCAATTTTACTTCGCGGCGAACTGAAATATAATTAATTAAACACAGTAGATGTTTAGAGTTGTCTGCAATAATTTAGTTAGTTAATAAATTACGGCATATTGTGATTTATTAAGTACTTTTGTTATTTTTAATAACGTTGCTTAATTTGGAATATTTAACTAATATTGTTCATCAGTAATGATGAGGCATAATCAACACAATGTCGATTGACGTTGTGTCTAACTCAATAGATGCCAGCTCTAAGTTTGTTCTGTATTCGGAACAGGGGTATATTATGATATTGAGTACTTTAAAAGTCTCCATGATTGAGAATAGTAGTCTCAGATCTTCCTGTAAATAATTAAATTATTTGAGATGGTGTTGCGCTTAATGTGTGTGAGTTTGCAATATGCTCATAAGCTCAATAATTTTCTTGAATTGCAATTGCGCATTAAGTCCCAACAGAAGACGAGCTTGAGGAATCTTGAAGATTAATTGTAAAAATTATTATTATAGTATAATAAAGAGTCTTCTCTTAATATCAAGTCTCTTACTTATCAAGTGATCTGACTAAGGGATACCATGTCTGTGAAGTCCTTAGAAGTTAAGCTTAAGTAATATGGCATAAGCGGTGAGGTCTTTGGTTAACATTTGTGGAATTGTATTGTGTATGAATTGTTTTTTTTTTTTTTTATAATTTTTTTTTTTTTTTTTTTTTTTTTTTTTTTTTTTTTTTTTTTTTTCGAATCAATTACCTACCTAAACCATATTATTTCAGTGCAAACTATGCCATAGCTTTAGTTATTAAGGTGTTTTGGAAACTAGAATTGCGAGCACGGAATAAGCTTTTAGCTTGCTTGAAGTTTTGTGAGCGTCAATTAGTAAGGGCAATAGATTGTTCCCTGGATAGAAGAGAGATTTGAAAATTAAAAGTGAAAGAGTCTATTTCAAATGAATAAGGATTTTCCCTCAATTATATTACTTTCCATAAGAATTTCGCACATTCTGTTAGCATTCATTACTTGACTAGTTGAGAATCGAAAGCCTAGATTCATTTTAGAAGTATTAGGGGAGCGGTAAAAAAGATGTGGAAGACCAAGATATGAACTTCTTTTCCCTCAACATTGTAATATGTCCAAAATTGGAATTGTGTAATGTAATGAGTTACATTCTTTAGGTGAGGGAGTTGTATGATTAACCCTGTTATGATATGCACTTAGTGAGCAGATCGCAGGTTTTAAGGTAAAGTTATTTTGTAGGTGATTCATTCATAGTACCTGCATTTTGTATAGGTAGTACCCAAATCTTGTTCTAATCACAGTCTATTAATACCTACTTTGTTCTCACAATGCTGCTCTCCCCCCCTCTTATTTGTTTCCTTGATAACTTCACTTTAGTGTTGTAATTATCATTGAAATCTACTGCTAAATATTTAGGCTAGTAGTTGGTAATCAAATGTAGACATTTTGATTTTATAACCTTTGAATAAGATCGCATCTCTGCCCAGCTCTTCGGGAGATACGGGCGTAATTTTATGTAATGCGAGTAAGTTCACTAGTACTTACTTTAATTTTGTTTTAATACAGGCATTTCAAGGTACATTTCAGGCCTAACGATTCGTTTTGTTGATTGTCCAGCTCAGACATTTAAATGTACTTATAGTAATGTTTATATGTACTTATAAATGTATTTATATTTATGTTTTATCATTGTTTTCATATTTTGCCCAAATAAATAGTCAGCTTGAGTTGGAAGAAGACCTTGTTTTCCGTAAGTGTCACTCACTACTGGTAATTTTGTAGGTACAGAGGACTATAATTAGACTGTTGAAGTATGAAATTCCTAATATTGAAGGTATTGAAAGTAAGTATATTTATAATTAACCCTTTAGGTATTGATTATCTCGTAATGGTATCTTTTATATGGTCCAAGTGATAGGACTACCTATAGGATGTAAATAAATCATATTATGATTTCATAAAGGTAAGTACTGTGGTATATAATACTTATCTATTTTAGTATGTTAGACTATAGTTGATTAGTGTACAAAATTTAAATAAAATTTCGTTTATAATATACATATAGTTACTACTGGGAAATTTCCCTTCAATATGGTATGGTGGAATTCTTACTGCTCTAGATGGGTTAGGTAGTCTCAACAGTTTTTGGTTCATAATGAAACTGAATTTAATATTTTGTTCGGGACTGAAATATATTTATCACATTAAGTTCTGTGATGATATTGAGAGGTTGAAGTATTGAATTTGATAGGTACCTATCAAATATTTTCTTGTCTATGTCCACAACCAGTAACAGAATCAGAGGAATTAACTGTTTTATCAGCATTTATTCCATATCAGTCTTGTTGAATTGTTATTTTGGAGTGTAAAATGTAAGTCGGGTTATTGTTGAGATCCACCCAATGATTAATATCATTGGATTCACCATGATAATAATTCATTTATTTTACTGACATACTTCATTCCAACCAATTAGGTTAAATAAAACATAAAAATCATAAAATTTTCAATGGTGTGATTCCTGTTATTGACCTGGTAGTTGGATGTTTTATTTTGTTATTTACATAAGTAAATAAATGAGCTCTTATTGTGCTTGTTTTACTTTTTCTCAATAGAACTGTTAAGTTTCTCTATTATGATATTGTGGTATTTATTGATTAATTGTTATTGTTTGAAGCTATAAAATTGTGTAAGTACTAAAGTTTGTTATTGTATCTGTTTATCAAATAGGATAAATTAAAGTTCATGTCAATTAGAGATGATGTTACTTTTGTTCTGGTTTTAATTTGGTGGTAGTGGGCATTGCCAGGTGGTTTTGTTGTATCAGCCAAGTCAGTTCACAGTTTGTATTTGTCTTATAAATGTTCTTCGTAAGCATAGGGTCAGTCATTGCTTTCCCCATGATATGGGTAATATAGTAACCAGTACAATTTGTTTTTAGAATATTGCAATCCCTTGGTTAGCGGAATCTGAATAGGATGAATATGTATTATGTGGGAGCATGGTGTAGTACTTTGTATGGGTTTGTGCCATATTACTTATATGTTTAAAATCGACAGTTGCCATAGGTATAGGTAGCATTTGTCGTCAGTCATTATTTTCAGATTCAGTATCATAGGATCAAGTTAACAAAGTATCTTGTAGGTACTTGTATTTGAATGAACGATTGTAAAAATAACAGTTTTGCTTTATTGTTTTAATTTACAAAATAGATATCATTTATTAATTTGTGTCAGGATAAGTAAGCCACCTAGTGCTAGATAAGTCACCGAGTATCTGGTACACCGTGATTTCTTTTAATTAGGTATATTAGTCTGTTAAAAATGACAACTAAACAGCAGTCATGAATAGTAGTATAATGGCATTTTTATGGCTGGTGTTTTATATCAGTGATGGGCATGTGCAACATTAGTTGATAAAAGGAAATGAGTCAAGGTGAAATGTGCTTCCATAATATCATTCTTGATGTGAAAGCTAGCTCACAATAGTATTGAGGTTTCATGCTATGAGCATCTCGTGCTAAGCCTGTGCACACCATGCCGAATATGTACCAGCTAGTAACATAAAATCAATGTTGTTAAGAATAGCTTGTACTCATTGCTAACGATCCATATTCGCTATATGGAGTATAATGCTTTTGCAAGTTTATAACATAAGATCAATGTTGTTAAGAGTATCTCGTGCTGCCAACAATCCAAATTTGATATTCGCTATGTGGAGTATAATGCTTTTGCAAGTTTATAACATAAAATCAATGTTGTTAAGAGTATCTCGTACTGGTAACAATCCAAATTCCGTATTCACTATAAGGAGTATAGTGCTTTTGCAAGTTTATAACATAAAATCAATGTTGTTAAGAGTATCTCGTACTGCTAACAATCCAAATTCCATATTCGCTATATGGAGTATAATGCTTTTGCAAGTTTGTAACACACGGACAATGTGCAGGGTTAAGTAAAGCTGTCTTGCAGCCTCCATGCTCGTAAATTAAAGGCATATAGAACTACCTTTTCCAATTTCTTAACTAAGATAAAGAAATGTTTCTTACCTCTTATGACGAATACATACCAGCGTTAGCTATGTAGAATAACATCGTCAAGTGCATCACTTGCCACATTGGTAGTTTCTCATCCAGCTGGTAACGTGGAGTTAACGTTACCGAGAGTATCTCGTACTCACTGGAGAGTTAATGCTGACAATTGCATACCAGTTAGCTATGTACAGTTACATCACTAAGGGCATCACGTGCCACTCTGGCAGCTTCTCATCCAGCTAGCAACGTGGAGGTAACGTTACTAAGGACATCTCGTGTCGACTGGAGAGGTGCTATAACAAATTGAGTTAATGTCCACCATGGTGTTTGTAAAAACACTGTCAGTATCACGTACAAGGTGGTCAGTTAAAGTCAGGCATTCTCGCACATTAAAGTACATCGAATGTGGGTAAGGCAGGACCTCAGGACTAAGGGTGCTTCTGATTAGTTCCGATGTAGGTATTTATCGCCTTTCTTCGTTGATGGCCGTCGTGGTCGTCTCAGGTTTCTACTAACGATACACTTATTGCACTTTCTATCACATATCACAATAAACACTCGTTATTTTGATATAGACTTCTGTAAACTTATTAAATATGAATAATTTGACGAGAGGAAACTTTTTCGTTGCGATGTCAAAGCGCGCGCGAAAGAAAAGTGACAGTAAGTGATGTTGCCAGCAGAGGAGAATTCTATAAAAATTCAAAAAACTAAAATATTCACAATATTTTATCTCTAAAATAACGCGATGTTATACGATGCGTATAGAAATACTACTGTGTTTAATTAATTATATTTCAGTTCGCCGCGAAGTAAAATGAGAGATCTCTATTTAAATTGTTCAAAATTAATTGATTAGTCATGGAGTTTATGGTGCACATAATTTCAAGTAATTTTGCGCCAGTGCAATATTGAATCCAATGTCATCAAATCATGAGTGCAGGAAATACTCTGCTCTAAAATTTGTCAGAAATTCTTCGCTATCGTCGTACGAGCAAGACACCGAATGAATTGGGATTCCATTCGCGAATCATATCGTCGAGGTAAAACAAGTTTTACAAGTCGAACACAAAAAATTATAATAGCGCCAGTTGGCAACAAAAGACACCTCATTCAATACAATATTACCTGCGTTGAAAATAAATCATATAAATCATATTGTTAATAATAGGTAAATTAATGAAATGGGTTTAGCAGAAGTTTACTGTAAAATGAAATGGAATGAAATTGTTTATGGGAAGCTACAGGCCTACAGCTCCCATATACATATCTTATTAACTGACAGATACTTTTTCATTAAATTATAAAAAAAATACATTTACCGCTACAGATAAAGCCTCGCGCAGACTAGCGCAACACGAAGGCGCGACCCGACTCGAACAATACAATTTCAACGAAAACTTCACAGTATAACAATAAACGGTGTCGCGTCGCGCTGCCTCGCTGCGCTAGTATGCACGAAGCCCTACATATACATAAAGCTAAACACACCTATTTTACAGCAGCACAAAAGCTGACTAATTATTTATTTATTTATTTGTGCACAATAATTACAAAGTATACTGTTGACATTACAATAATAAGGCCGCCAGTAACAGTCACAATACCCCCCGTACTAGTTGATACTGTATTACAGTGGGGTATTATTCCTCATTGCTGTGACCCGTAGAGTAACGAACAAGTAATCACTTAAGTTTTAAAGGTTCCTTAAGAAAAGAAAGAAAGAAAATTAAATAAATGAAAAACTTACAATAGTTAGCAATGAAATTGCTACACCTAACACTATTTTGGCTTATCTGTGATTGTGTGTGTGAGTGAAAAGAGAAAAGAGAGAACATTTGTGTGTAAGAATACACCCCAATGAATTTGTAAGACTGGAATTGGATACATTGAAGGCAAATCTCATAAAAAATTATTAGGTTTGACGATTTCTTGCTTCTAAATCTCAATTTACAACATCTACATCTCTTAAAACTTGTCACACTTACATCATCATATTTTTTCTCGGAATTCGACAGTCTGTCTTTGTTAAAAGAGACAAACACGGCAATTTGGTGTGACCTTGCATACCTCCCTCGCTTAGTCTTCATCGATTAATCTCTATTCGGTAGCAGTCGGCGTAGATAGATTGTTAACAGAAATAAACTGGTATGATCTTGTTATTTTAAAAATCCAGCACTTTTTTTCTACAACTTAAAATATTCCATTTAAAAAACCAGGGCATTGTTTAGTAACTTTTTTCGGTACAGACCTCTTAATGAAACGTAAACAGCGCTGGACTTTTTGAATAAAGAACTTGCTAGAAGGTTATTGTATTACAAACTATCCCAACACTTGATTGGTAATTAATAATACTGTATCAAAGTTACATCATTGGCGCTGGTCGATCAATCAGAGGATGTCGACATAATGGCTAGTGTTGTTTCCAATGTAAATTAATATCAGAGAACTTTGAAGCAGATATAATTATGACCTAGGACAGCAAGAAAATAATCTAAGAACCAAAAGAAACCCTTCCATAAGAAGGGTAAGAGCGAACCAAATTCTACATGTTATTTTACTTCATCGTTGCTTTAAGTTTTGTCGATAATAGAAATTAGAATTACTATACTACTGAAAGAGGCAGATTCGTTATAAATGGCATGTGATTGGAGATTACATCTTGCTAAGTAATGTGGTCAGACAATAACACTGGCATCAGTAGTTATGAACTGCTATGTCCAGACTCCCCATGATCAATAAAACTCAAGCGGTGCCAAAATAAATTAGCGATGGAAACCGTGAAACAAATTATGATCATATTCTATTTGAAGCAGACGAAGTTGCTCGAACTTGTGGTGGATGGTTCTCAGCGACACGACGGAGAGTCTGGCTAATTTCGAGCTATCCGAACACTAGCTGCTTGTTAGTGATGCCAATCACTTGGTGCTTGTTATTTTCGCACAAAAATTGATCATTTTTAACCGACTTCCCCAAAAGGAGGAGGTTCTCAATTCGGTTGTATGTTTTTTTTTTTTTTTTAATGTGTGTTACCTCATATCTCCGTCATTTATGAACCGATTTGGAAAATTCTTTTTTTATTTGAAAGGATATACTTCCCGATTGGTCCCATTTTTATCAAAATTTAGTTCTGATGATGGAATCCATGACAAATTGAGGGAACTCCTCAAATATTATAAGCATACACATAGCGATTTCGGTATTTTCAGCAACCAGTTAAGCATTTGCATTCAGAAAGTATCATTTGTTGAAGTGGAACTGATGAAGAAGTCCACAGATGGCCACCAGAACTTCTCAATGATAAGTATTTCAAGGGTGGCGTCATTTACGAACCGATTTAGAAAATTATTTTCTTATCTGAAAGGTATACTTTCAGATTTCTGATGATGAAATTCATGACGACTTGCGGGAAATCCTCAAAAAAAATTATAAGGAAACCAGGATCTGTTGATGGCATCCCAGACAAATCGAGGGGAACCTTCAAAATCGTAGTGGCGACTAGTGCGTTTGTAATTTTTTTTCATTAAATATTTTAAAGCACTACTATTTAATGAAGGTCTGGAGTCGATCTGGTGATGGAGCCGAAAGACAGTTGAGGGAACTCCTCAACGATTTACAGCAATTACCTGGTGTTTGGGCTTGATTAATTTGTATTGATGAGAACTTTACACTTAGATGGGTTGTGACTGTCATTAGGGGTTTGATGATGAAGACGAAGGACAGTCAAGGGAACTCCTCAACGTTTTACAGTAGCTACCTTGTGTTCGGACTTAATTCATTTTAAGGATGATAAGATGATAACTTCCTGTCACTGTTAATTGTGTCGCTGGTAGTGTTTTGCGAACTTGTGTGGGGTAGGTAGGTACCAAAACTAAAAAGTGAAAAATAAAAACTTTTAACAAAAAAAAAACAACCGACTTCCAAAAAAAACACTACAAAGTGAAAAATAATTTTAATTTCGGAAGTCGGTGGCAAAAAAACGAAAATTCAAAACCAAAGACACCGACTTCCGAAATTAAAATTATTTTTCACTTTGTAGTGTTTTTTTTGGAAGTCGGTTGTTTTTTTTTTGTTAAAAGTTTTTTATATGTTTCTAGTAGTTTCTACCACACTTCTTCGGGAAACATTCAATCTTATATCGTTTTAAGATGGTTTATTAATAATTAAAATTAAATGTAGGTACAGAAATAACAATACTTAATTAATAAATATAACAATATAATATCCTAACTTATCTACACTCGAGAGCAATGAATCCGGGTCACTTATAGAATCCTAAAAATCTCGGAAACTAAAAATGCTAGGTTAATGCAATAAATTGTATTTAATAGACAATGTAATACTCCTTAAATGAAGGTATTAAAACTTCTTAGTTATTGTAAAGTTATATCATAAAAAAACCAAATTTGAAAAAGGGCCACTTTCGAAGATGGAACTACGAAATTACAGCATTTGGTTTTGCTTTTGTTTGTAATCTGTCATTTATGTGGGTACATAAACCATGTTGATAGTGCTCTATATTCATTATTCAAGCTGAAATTATGTCGCTTACGCCTGAAGAATGCACCAGAATACTTACAATGCTGGAAACCGGCCGGAGTCAGCGCGATACAGCCAGGACTGTCGGTGTGTCGCTGTCAACAGTACAAAGAGTTCTCCGACGTTACGAAGAAACTGGTTCTAACCTACGCAGACCAGGAACGGGCAGAACCAGGTGTACCACAGCACGAGAAGACCGATACTTGGTGAACACCATGCTTCGAAATCGCTTTCTCACAGGAACTGAACTCACAAATCAGTTTCGACGCCTCGGAGGAAGTAACCCAAGTGCATGGACAGTAAGACGTCGGCTTGCTGAATCTAACTTAAAACCCCTTAGACCTGCAAACGGCCCTAAACTGGAGCGTGGGCATCGTATTTCAAGACTAAGATATGCCCAGAGCCACGTAAATTGGAGTATTGAAGATTGGTCAAAAGTTATGTTCTCCGACGAATCAAAATTTATGCTCTACAAGCACGATGGAAGACACAGAGTGTATCGAAGACCAGGGGAAAGATTCAAGCAAGCATGCATCGAAGAAAAAGTAGCCTACGGTGGTGGGTCTGTACTTGTGTGGGCCGGAATTTCTTCTGAAAGTCGCACAGAGCTGGTGATCATAGAAAACGGCTCTTTAACTAGCGTAAGATATGTGGAAGAAATCCTCAATGATCACGTTGGTCCATTTATGGTCAATTTAGGTGAGGATGCTATATTTATGCATGACAATGCCCGACCTCATACAGGTAGGATTGTGAATGACTACCTTCAAGAGATGAACATTACTCGTATGGAGTGGCCAGCGCGCAGCCCGGATATCAACCCGATCGAGCATGCTTGGGACGAGCTAGGCAGATGCGTAAAACAACGAAACCCTCCCCCAATCACGCTTCGTGAGCTCAAAATTGCTCTCACAGAGGAATGGGAGAATATTCCCCAAAATCGTATAAGGAACTTGGTGTACAGCATGCCAAACCGCGTAAACGCAGTAATGGAAGCACGAGGAGGCAATACGAAGTATTAAAATTCAAGAAAATCGTAATAAAGTTCAAAAATTTCATGTTTCCTATTTTTGTTTTAAGGAGAGATCAGCAGTTTTTTTCTTTATGTAATTTTGTGTTAATAAAATGTATGGTGACTCATATTTTTTTTACTTTCATTTAAGGAGTATTACATTGTCTATTAAATACAATTTATTGCATTAACCTATCATTTTTAGTTTCCGAGATTTTTAACATTCTTTAAGTGACCCGGATTCATTGCTCTCGAGTGTAGATAAGGTACAAAAACAGGCCAAAGAAAATGATTAAGTAATATTTGCTCACCGACAGTTGCTCCCAAAATTATTTAGTTCACATTTATGGCAAAAAATTTTGCTTCAGACGTAGAACGAATTAGCTGCTTACATACTTGAACAGAAAAGACTTGACAAGACAATCAAAATGCTAAATATTATGCGAAATTGACCATGTTTGCAAGTTTTTGTCTGCTGTTATGGCAATATAATATATTTTGTCTGAATATTGCAAAAAATGTGGTGATTGCTACCTGTTTTTAACAGCATGCATATTATTTCCAATAATGGCAATACTGTTGAGCAGTTGATTTTGAAGTAACGATTTTACCATATTACCTGATTAAGGATTAAGAGAACCATTACGAGGATAATCTGTAATAGGTTCCAACTCATAAGTCCCTAGCAGAAAATATTAAATTAATGGATGCATTATCGCGTTTACCTGACAAATTATTTTGTATTGTAGCTTATAGCTTATATCCCTGATCCGCCATAAGGAATGCTGGTAACTGTAAAGTCTTCACCTGTTTGCAACTTTTTATTACTGAGCTCTCAAACCGGATGTTCCACGCCCGGTGAACATAAAAAAGTCTAGGGCGATCTCCGAACAAAAAATACATCCTACTTATTACGCAGCTGCGCTGAACACCCTGCCTGCCTGTTGTGTGGCAAACAAAGCGCTAAGTGGCAGGTACTGTCGTGTCCTCGGAGGGTGATGGACGCCCAGCCCAGCGCGCTATAAACATTATAGATTTTCTGCCTCGCCCGAGATCTAGTCCAGGCACACCCAGTTTGTTGTGCCTTTACTTGGGCGTCGCTTGCGGCTGCGTACATATCCGTGAACGGGTTTGTGCAGCTCGACTTTAGCTGTAATTTCTGCACGAACCTATTGATATACTTGTTTACTTACATTATAAGAAATATAATTATGTACCAGCTGTTATTTCATTTGCCAGAGTATGCAATTTGCCGGCCGGTTCTAGCGAAAAAAATCCAAGAATTATTTATTAACTTTTTAAAACACCTGCACAATCTTATAATTGCTGAACCCGTTAAAGCACGTACGGTGTAATCAGCTGTGCGGTGCAATGTTTCACGAGAAAAGGCTTTATTATAAGCAACCTTATTGATTGAGCACTCTCACGCGATACTGACATCAAGTTTTATGTGACTCATGGACTAGTTAAGGTTCCTTGCCACTGCAATAGAGGCGAGGCCGTAATATGCCGCCTGTCTCGTAAAGGCCTTCGCGTCATTTGGGCTGAGTAATGTATGTTTATGTCACACGACCTTTTTTCATAAACAAAGCAGCCATAGACTCACTCTCGCGTGTGGTTACTGTATCAATTTTCTAGTATTGCGCATATCGGGTGCCACGCTTTGACTGTACTGATTGCTCTGCTAAAACGAATTAGTAGAGCAATTCATTAGCAGCTCTTAACCTGATTAGTAATTAGTTAGAGTTCAAACTAGCTTGTTGTCCTATAGAACATGTTTCTGGTTTGTAAACAAGAAATAATCCCTGAGTACTTTTGTAATTATCTTCTAAACTACTTCGTCATTTGTTTCTAAGAGGTATACTTCGAACTCTCATTCATTAAACGTTAATGAGGTCTTAATGTCCCTGATTCGTGGAAGGACACGTTTCATCAAACGATTCGATATTTAATTCCAGAAATTAAGGGTCTTCCTTAATTAGAATTGGACATTGTTAGGACATTTTGGCATGTAGCAGTGTTGAAGCGAGAAATGCAGTAATAGGCTGTGAGTTCAGATAGAAAATTAAAGATGATGTTATGATTGTAGGGAATGACGGAATTATAACAATTTGGTACATAATTACCTATATGCTTTTATATTTTCCAAAATTATGACTCCTTCGACACAATTCATAATTTTAAGGTGTTCTGCTATGACATAAGGAAATACCAGCAAAAATAAAACACTTTATTATTGAAATTAATTTAAATCGAGATTCACTGTTGTTTGTAATTTCTACTACTCTTCATGCAATACCAGCCGTGACATTGCCAAAGCTCCTTAGTTCAACATTCCAATGTATTTGTCTTTAGACCTTGCTACTTATTGACAAGAAAATCGATTTGTTTAAACTTCTGAATCAGTTACCTACTCCTTCTCTGTCAATAACTACGTAATACAAAAAAAACGAGTTT
The DNA here is from genome assembly GCA_948150665.1 of Conistra vaccinii. NCBI lineage: Eukaryota > Metazoa > Arthropoda > Insecta > Lepidoptera > Noctuidae > Conistra > Conistra vaccinii. The sequence continues at coordinate 11,614,043 of OX411336.1, read as the reverse complement.
GAAAAAAATCTGGCAATAGTCGTGTTTATGTTGATGACTTCATCATTCCTGAAACTCTTCCTTCAACAAAATGGTGCAAGTTTTTGAACAGTTAATCTATTCTATTCTAAGTAAGTATACGATTTAGCAGCAGATAAGAGTAAATTGTTTATTATAATTTTATATATTTTGAAAATCTTACCGATATTCAGATACTAAATCAGCAAAATCTTTCGTGTTCCAGTAGTGGGAAGATTATAGAATGATAAAAAAATAAATGCGTAGGTTTAAGTATTTATTTGTGAAGAAAAAAATTGACAGCATCATTTTGAAATGTCGCATTCCGCCTCCATGATAACCCGTTGGCTGCACGTTCGATGTCAACCAAACACGTGCTTCAGTACGCTCAATGATATACGCAGTAGGTATAATGTATGTGGTTGTCGGAAGGGTCAGCCGCCCCGCGCTGCGCCGCTCCCCCGCGTTCTATCGATCGCGCCACGTTGCCGCCCCGCTACTTTCCCCGCGACGTTGCCAGCTCGCGGTTACTATTTAGACAGATTATTGTAACTAGACTGACTGGTGTATCATTACTTGTTGCCTGTTGGCGGCGCTCCTCGCTGTGATCCTACGTTAGAAATGGGCCTGGCATCCCTCGGATGTTTACCGCGTTCAAATTAGCTATACTTTGTAAGCTAGCCTCCATCTTGGCCTTTTTTGCTCGTCTGAGTTTAAATTTAAAGTAAGTACATTTCTCCTAGTCGGGCATTTTATTATTACATAGGTATCTGTTTAGCTTTTCAGTGATAGAACGACTAACGGGCAACGTTATTTCACTTGCTCCAAATATTTAGGTATCGTCAGTGCTCTATTTATACATCCTGATGTTTATAAACTCGTTTCATTCATCTTTATACTTTCATATTGGACTGTACTGTAGGTACTTACCTAAACAGATGGTGTGTTTTGTGTATCTATTTTATTTAGCATTTCAACTTGACTGGTTTGTTCTTCTAAATTAAAGCAACTTTGCTTTCATATTTGAAATATCTGATTAGATACTACATTAGGTAAGAAATGAAGTCGAATGAATGTAAATGGAGCAAAAGGAGTATGTCAGAAGTGTCAGAACTAAGAATCGTAGCAGGTGGCGTTCTGTAGTATGTACCTATCTCAAGGGAAGAAGAATTTATGTAATTGTACACATTGTTCAGAGCAAGATTGTGATTAAAACAGATGAATTACTGAAGGATAAAATTAATAATAATGATGATGATGGACTGATAGCAGCGATAAAGAAAAGAAGATTAACATTAAACACATGCTGCGTCAATTAAATTGGTTTATGGGAACGATTCAGTCAGGGTAATGAAGGAGATGATGATAATGATGTTAATGACAAAGTATATTATTAACGTAAGCGTATATTTTCCCACAACTGGGCTTTCCTTTGTACTCTCTTTCCACTCTCTCTGTTTATAAAGTTACTAAGAAGTAAAGACCAGTCTTTTTTTGGGAGTCCCACCATTTCTGTCAAAGAATACAACAATATATGCAAAAATTTACGTTTATTATATAAAAAATGGAATGATGGAGCAAGAGAACATCAGTTAGGAGAAATCACCTGTCGATGGGTCTAACTTTATATAGTTCCGTTTAACGTTAGAAGACCTTAAACCTTTAATTAAACACAGCACATCACTCCTAAATTCTAGCTTTTGGTCCATATTAAACTCCCTAACTGCAGGTAATAAAGATTCGAAGAAAGACCTGTCTTCGTCCTCAGCAGAAGTATTAAAACTAACAGTAGCATCCGGGAATGGCGTATCTACATATTCTATGTCAGTTTCCTGCTTCGTGGACCTTTTTCTTTTCAAATTCTCTATAGTCGATGTAGAATTTTCTGGGTCACTACACCAGACGATCGACTCATTTAACAAATCGAATTTACTCGTTCTAACATCAATTTTTTTCAGCTTTGGGTCTTCGTCCCCGCTCTGGTCGTCGTTATCGCATTCCACGTCGCTTCCTGACTGACTGTTCTTATTATTGTACAAGTCAGTGAGAAACGACAAATGTTTCGCGTACACGTAACCCTTTTTGCCATATTTCCTTTTACGATGTCGCACGAATGAGTCCCTTATATTTCTCCATTTTCCGTGCAGTTTACGATCTGGAAAGTGTAATATTTATATTTTATAGTTATTTTAATATTTTATATTAATAGATCTCTTTCTCTTTTATCAAACGATAAAATATGTTAGATTTTTTTGTTAAAATTTTGTGAGACGTAATACATTCGCTAGGTTATATTTAAGTATATACGATATTATATCCAGTTTTGTCAAGGCATGAAAAGATGAGTAACTAATCAAGAGAGACTAGCAAAATAAATACACTACCTAAAGACATAATAGACAACCTAAATATCTCCTGCAATAAAAAATCTGTTACTGTGCTAACGCTCATATCGAAAATACTACTCAAAAATCCTCTCATGTCTGAACAAGCTGTAATAAAATGCAGAAACGGTTCCACAAAATGCCAAAAATGTCTTTCCAATGAACCCAAACGAGGATTGCTTTTGCTACACGACACGATCACACGACCCATTGATTCATCTTCTGAAAAGAGTCAACGCTAGCCGAAAAGGTTAAAGGCTTAGTATCATTATTGACTATATTGAAAAGCTGACTTCTGCAGGAGAAAATTTATGTATGCGTTTTTTCTAGCACCAATTTCTTATATTTGGAACTATTGAAACTATACTTCCTATCACCATTTTACATTTTGTTAGTGTTATTTTTATCGCTTGGAAATCTACGATTATCATCTTGTATGCATTCTACTCTTTCTCTTCGAAGGTCTAGTAATGGATGAAGTTTGAATTTTAATTTTAATAAAGGCTAAGAACTCCGTAATATAATTAAAATTGTCGATGTGCTTGTATTTTTGCTCTACGAGAACACGGAAAATCCCCAAACTCCCAGAATTAGAATTCAAGTTGTGCTTATGAGATTTGCATCTGGTAACCGTACCATGATGGTAGAAGGCGAGGATTTACTGTATAGGGATTGAAAACTTGACTAAACCCTTGAATACTGTCCTTTATGAAGTTGTACAAGTCATGAGTGACGCATGAACTAGATTTTATTAAAACTGTAACGCATTTCCTTAATCGTCGAACACTCATCAAAACGTTGTAGAAACATATATTCAAAGTAACCATGTAAGTATTTTCCTTAAGGTGAAACAATTTGATGTTTTTTCCATACAAACTTCGGAGGGGTTTTACTCCACTATTTGACATCATACATTCAAAATTAAACATGATATCGTTAGGTCTCATTATTAAAATTGTCTGTACGGAAGCAGAATAGTAAAATAAAAAGTTATGAGCCAACAAAGATTCGTTTTTCTTGCTAATTTTAACGCAACTTTGGGCGTAAATAAGTAAAACAAGAAGTGTGAAATCTCGAAAACAAAATCCGTACCGACACAGAAAAATTAACGAAGATTTCAATAAATTTTATTTGTAATTGATTTATGCAGTGGTTATTTCAGAAAAACCTTTTTTCCAAAGGCCTTTTCGTAATTTTTGACGCGCTCGTTTTACTAAAATTGGTCGGTACGGTGTTTCTGTGCGTGCGAACTATACGTTGTCCATGTAGATCAGCTTCTAACTGCTCATCACTGATACTATCTCTGTCGGACACGATGCCAGGTGAGACCGTGTGGTTTTTGGCCAGGCCCACCATTGAGTTCGAGCCCGCGACTAGTTGCACCTTAATGTAAGCACCGAGAAATAACCTGAAGTGAATGGATGCGTTGAAGTAACATTGCACGGCGAAAGGCAATTGCTCCGGAGCGACCACGAACGTGATCGGTCGGTCGACTAGTTGCCCAACCGCGAGTCGCGACCTCTGCTTTCAAGGTGACGCATTTCACAGGTATACGTTGGATCACGCACGTTGTTTTTATGTAAATAAAGTATCGAGATTGCCTATTCACCACTAGACCTTTCTGAATATTGACGCCAAATATCTATGTCGACTGCCGATTATTCGTATAACGTGTTTATGGTTTGGAACTTTTTTAGTTCGTCAATATTCAATGACGTGATAAAACATTTTTGGTTTTGCTAATTATTTTAAACTTCTAGAAAAACTTTTTTCAAAACATGGTCGTTACTAAGACTTAAACCTACATAATGTATCACTATCTTATCTAGCTACTTGTTATTTGTTACACTTCTTGAAGAGCTGATAAATATGTATATTCTATCTGATTTGTATGCTTATTGTATTCGTGGAAAGTGTCGTCATACTTACAAACATCGATTTTTTCCTTATCGGGTATTTCTTCAAAATCCGATATGAATACCCGAGCTATCTCCGCCCACGCGTTCTGCTTCTTACTCTTGAATCGATGGTCTTCACTGTTTATGTCCCATATTTCTGGATACTTCTTCACTTCACATATAAACGATTCAACGTCAAGACAGTATGAGCTCATGATTGGCACAAGGAAAAACGCCGCGATTTTACTGCGACAAACAAACACGGCAGCCGGTAGGAGCGATCGACGCGGAATGACGCAGCGGGGTCGCAGCGGCCCGCCCGCCGCCACGCCGCACCTCAGCTGCGTTTCGTGCACGATCTGGCAACGTCGCCGTCGCACGCTCGCACGCCGATCGGCCGGTCGTCCTCAGTTTTTGTTTTAATTTATTGTAATTTATTTGTTTACCGTATTGTCTAGTAGTAATCTGAATGACGTAGGTAATTTAAGTCATTATTATTACAATGATATAATCAAATGAATCAATTAGCTTGCAAAGGTTTATTTTTATCTCCGTGATTATAATTCCTCGTGTGTCAGTCTTATGATTACCTACGCCATGTTGGTATTAATGTTATGTACAGTTATTCCACTGTCAATGCCGGCCGCCACTGTGGATTTACTTAAACATAAAGGTACGATACTAGCAGGCAACGTCGGAAACGTCAAAGGACATACCTACCTATGTAATGTCCAATTGCTATTTCTATAAATATTACCTACTTATCTTGTGTCTTGTGATCTTGTCTAGGTCAGTTTATTCTATTATTTTTATGACGATATATTGACGATGGTTATTTTCAACCTTGCCGCTTTTTCAATAGGTTTATCGAATTTGTTCAAGGTTTATACTATGGGTACTTGGACCTACTTTCGGTTCTATACATATTAGAGAGTAAGTAATACTTATAATATAAGAATCTACTTACAAATATTGCCACAAAATACGCGAAATGACTAGGCTAGGTACTCGTTTTATCTTGTACAAAAACAAAGATGGCAATAGATTTTAATAATTTTACTAAAATCGAGGCACATAATTGAATTTAATTAGGTACTTTAAATGGGGCTTTGATCTCCCAAAAAAAAATTACGCCTAAATGGGGCTACGTTGTCATTGATTTTCAAAACCACACTTTTCTGAAAGGTTATTTCAAGCGAAAGAAACTATAGACCTAGACCTTCAGCAGCATTTAAGCAGGTGAACCTTGGGGATATATTTTAGAGGACCAATGTTTTAAAGACCGGACATAATGATCCGGTTTTCGAACTCTCCTTGTCCTAACTTTATGAACTTTTAATAATTATGGTACGGTAACCTTGCCTGATAATTGATAAAGCATACATGCCTAGCATACGTTAGTAACTAGGAGGTACACCTCTGCTCCGTGGGTGGTCTTATTTAATCGAATAACTCCGAGACACGTAAAATATTACCTATTCCATTAATTTAACACTGCGATCTAGTCTACAAATTAATTTATGTCACGTAAGATTTAAGAGTTGCAATGCTGATTAATATTCTTGTTTTTCCTTTTACTGGGTCGAAATGATTTACACTTATATGGTTTGAACAGTTGTGCGCAGTATTAATTTGGTAAGTCAGGTAAATAAAGGTGTGTTTCCAGATATGTGCCAAACTTGTAATAAATCTACATATATCAGTCACCTATTGTAAACAGTTAGCACAATAGTGAACAGTGAACAAAACAATAGGGAAAAACGTGTTAGTTACAAAACTTGATGAAATTGTGTAACTAATTAAAAACGAATGAATCGATTGTACGATGGATCGTTCTGGTTCATTGTTTAAAACAGGAAGCTGGAAAATAAATGAGAGGAATTTCACATTATTTCAGATATATTTAGGGGTTTTTGTGCAAAGCATATATCGATGTGGTTGAGTTTCAGATCAAACCATTTGACCAGCAGCAGCAGATGAAGGGAGATGTTACAAATATCTATTTGAAACTTGACCAATTTCAGCTAAGTTGTCTCGAATTGTTGACAGCTAAAAGACCGGAGTGCTTCCAGTCTTTTCCTCACTTGAAGAGGTGCAAAAGATGCTTGAGCAGCCATGTTAACCGCGAATATAGCGTTAGGGAAATGAGAATATCCCTCTAATGTATAACCCAAAGCGCACAACTCCAGGAATTATTGCGAAACTTTAGAATAATCGCACAACTTTACAATTTAGGGCGCCAACTTCCTGCGAACTGTGTTCCAAACGCGAAGTTTTGCATTTCCCCGAAAGATATGGCGGAAGCTAGAAAAACTCTGGCCGCGTTTTCATAACTTTTTCTCACTTATAGTGCCAACTTCGCTTTGTTCGAGAATTTCCTAGTACTGTTTTTGTGATTTTGTTTTATTTTTCTGGTTCACTTTGAATTGAACTGTGTACCTATTTACTTATCTAGACAATGTCTATATCTACTTAAACAAATAATAAAGAAATCTCGTAAAAACCATGCGAAGCAGTCGCCAGTCATTTGATAACAAATGCCTATTGTATACTAATACTAACCTGACCTTCCTATAACCATTGTTTAAGAAAAAATGCAAAATAAACTAACGTATGCTATTTTTGTTACAGGTATAAACCCATGAAATGGTCGTCAATCGTGTGTTTCATTGAGGTAAAATAATACAGCGTTGTTTAAATAATTCGATAACATTTATTAGGTAGGTAAACAGGAAACAAGGTTATGAAAAAGTATTACATTATTATAAGGTTCTAATTTTACTGAGGAAAATTACCGGGTTAATATAACTGTAGTTTTCCTGACTAATGTTTTGTCACAAAAACAAGGTTAGAAACAAAAACTGATAGCTTAATATGCTTTATGAAGCAAGCAATGCTGGATCATCTGGAAGCAGATATTAACACCTCTAAACGAAAACCAGATATTTCTTTGAATTCTGTGTTCTCGTTTTGTCTGATAATTGTTTAATCCCTATTAATATATTATTCATTTATATATAACTAGACTAGAAAACGCAATATCCTTAACTTATTTCTGGAATTACATCAAAACAATAGGTACTCATTACTAAACGATATGTAACTTATTTCAGTTATTAAAATCATCAACTTCTGACTGCAAGTTTTGGTAACTTGACTTCGTTACAAAACAATAGATAAAGTACTAAAAACATCAACATCTTACAAACTAAAATGCATGGACAATCCAAATTTAAATACCACAGCCAGACACTGCAGTATCATAGACAACATAAGATCTAGACTGTTTATACCGCAGTAGTAAACCATAGCAAAACATGTTTTTTTAGACCCATTGCCAAAAATGGGTCCGTTTATATTAGCGTAACTAATAACAAAACAAAGCAACACTCGTAAACTCTCTGTTTTTGCCAACAGACTTGGATATTGTCCATAAATCGGATGTATATTTTTATTTTGAACTTGGCGCACTGTTATAGGAATAATGGAGTAGTTTGAATGACTTATCGTCGTATGGACCTATATTTTCTTGCGCATAATGTAAAACAATGATTACATTTTGCATTGAATACTACTACTTTGGAAGAAGAACTACTAACAACAGTTATTCCATCGGTGTCCAAGTAATCAATGGAACTATGACCTGAACTTTTTCTATAAAATCCGTCACAAGTCTAATTAATCCACGTACTTTTTCATACTAGAAGACCTTTCCCATCTAAGACCAGCCTCAAAAACACCAACAAAAATAAATTTCAGAAACTTAAAACAAAAAACAATTATTTATGACAGATGCACCAATAAAACTATTTAGGTGAATCAGAAGCCTATTCTGTACTGTCATGCCTTTGCCGTTTTATATCAATGAAGTTTTTATCCCCTGAAGTTCCTGGCCTGGTGTTGTTATAATGGCAGGAGACTGCTTCCTGCATGACGTTGGCTATCTGGGCTCTCACCCACATCTTTATATTGATCGGTAGCTGCCTCATTTCCGGAAGAAAGGAGAGCAGGAATAGTCTATCGCTGTCCGTCTCACTCTCAGCCATTTCCACGGGGAACATCGGTATTTCTAACTCCTCTGGAGGCTGGTGACTGATTTCACTGGACGCCCGTTTCCTCTTTCTCCTTTTAACCTTCTTCACCTTGACAGGCTCGATGTGTATTTCTTCTTCTGGGTTCGGCCCCTCTAAGATGTCTTCATCCAGCTCCCTGGTGATAAGATAAATTAATTACTACAAAGTTCTACGTTTCCTTAAAAGTTAGCAGTATGAAGGACATACATTTTTAAAGACTACAATCTAAGGTCGATTATGTATGATAAATGATGGCTAAGATATATGGCCGTCTCTATTTTGCACTTGTAGTTTGACAGTTGTGCGACAGTGACAGGAAAAATGCTTAACCTAACAGACTAGGCCTTAAAATTTGCGTTAATGAAGGATGAACCAACTTTTTATTCGGAAGAAAGTCAACATACTCGTCCTCGCTGAGACTTCCCTCGAATCCTCCGAGGAAGCTCATCCTCTTGAAGTAGCGGTACACCCGCCTGTTGACCCTGATGCCAGAGCGGCGCGCGCGCAGCTCTCGGTTGTACGCATCCCTCAACGACCGCCATTTCCTTTGTAACTGTAAAACTTTGTTTAAGAAAATTGTGGGAATTAGAACCTAGAAAACTTAAGAATTCTAACTGTTACTATCTTATCCTAATCTATGTAACATCTAATACGTTTCTTTTTCATAGAACCCAGCGACTCTGCGACTGAACTTAGCCTAACTTAGGTCTGCTCGAGCAAGTTAGTCTTGTATCAGATTGAGCGTATCATTGGCGCCTTAAGAATATTTTGTCGCTGACTCGTAGTCGACCTTGACACTCGTTTCTCTCAATATTTTTAATCCAGTCCCAGAGCCTCGATAGTCTATATATTACCTACGTATGTGTCTATTAGTGTCATAATTGTGTTGTTCCGGGGGATTTTCTCTGAAACACAGCCGATAGCGAGCTCTGGGATTTAAACCCAAGAGGTACTGTAATCAATCATGCTATCTGACATGAAGGCCATTTTACAAGTTACGTAGACTAAATGAACATTGTATTCAAAAGCAAAAAAAAACCGCTTCATTAAATCAAAGTGCTGGCTACAACCTTACTATAACTAGAAATTTCCGCCATCATCTGGCTGTAATGAACATTGTGATTCATACTAAATGGCATAACATACTGCGTTCATATTAACGAACTTCACCCGTTTCGCACACGCGTCACGGCATGCAAATTACATGTGTTTGTTGTAGGCACCCATTATTTTAATGTACGCCAGACTATTTTAATGCGGTCAAATACCTGAACATCGTAATGTTCAGCAATTTCTTTATGACAGTAATTAACTCGAATAATAATTAATAATGATAGATGCATGTTAAATATGCTCATAAAATACTGCAAGTATGTAAAATAGTAGAAAGTTCAGTGCCATCTCCATGAGAGGAATACTAATGACGTTCTTTTATTTTATTGTTATTATTATGGTGATAAACCCGCAATTGCGTTTCATTCTCACGAAACGCACCAATACAGAAGCGACATGATAATACGAATTGTTATTATGATGTACGTTACATTATTTCCTTATTGAGTTTTGTTATTATATCGTAACAACAAGGGCAAAAGGGCGGGAAACGAATAACGGAATGTTATCATTAATCGCGAATGCGCGACGCGATGCCTCGCTGCATGCGAGACATTGAGCGACTGACTGAGTGACTGTTGTCCGTATAGGTATTGTACTCTGTGGTGACTGGTGACTGTCCCAACCAAACGTCAGTGCAGTGCTGTCACTGCGTAATTCGACTTTAATCTTTCGTTTCTTTTTTTTCAGAACTAAAGTTAGCTTATAAACATTACGCGTTCCTTCGACTAACATCAATATTTAAACACAAGCTATTACAAACCGAGTTAAAAAACGATTACAAAATACGAAAATAGTGTGTGACTCATTTCGCGTTCCAAGTTATTCTCAGTCTTGACATTGACGTAACAGAGGTTAGGGTCGTGTATTTTCCAATACTAACCTCTGTCATACGCTGTCGCCTTGTTGAAGTTTTCCCAACCATGGTAAATAACCGATCCTATTTCCTTCCACAACGCCAACTTCTCCTCACGATCGGCAGGATGGTCAGCTTTGTATAACCCCGGTCGTTTTTTGACTTCATCTATCAATTGAACAGGATTAAAGATTGACATTTTGACAAATCACTTCAATCGTCTAGGTAAAGGCGTAGTTACGATTGCGACGAAAAAAACGCGCCACCTCCGCAGCGGGGTGCGATGCGACTGACGCATTATCGCGCGTTTGTGCGCACGCTCGACTCTCGTGATTGGCCGCGTTGCGACTCCGCTGACAGAATGCCCGCCCACTGCGACTGGCGTGTCGCCGTGTCGTAAACTTTGTCGAATCGATTCATTTTAACACGATAAGAACTCATGTTATTTTCGTTTATAGTTATTGATAAATTATATTATTGTTTCATACCTCACACGACAGATGTCCGTGAAAATTTATAAATGCTCGCATGTGTTGATAAACAATGAAACTCCATAATTTAATTTAATAAGTAAGTAGGTAGGCACCTACTTACTTTACTATTAAACAACAATTACCTACTTGTAAATATTAAATAAAGCCGAACCTTTGTTTTTTGAATATGTTCGATGAATTCATGTGATTTGATGAAAGCCGACGCTTGACTCCATAGATTATTTTCCACTTCGTAAATCAATACCTACCTTGTTTTTCTGATAGAAAAGTTTGAAAATAAATAAATTTCTAAACGATAAGATTCCAGTACCTCTACCCACCTGCCTTAAACCTGGAATGTGAGCTATTCATATGCCCATGTTGCAGGTATTTATAAAAACATTTTAAATAACCCTTTTGTGGCTCGGCACGACTCACGAAGCAACCGCAACGCGTCTTGTGTTTGCAGCCAGTCAGGCAGCGTGCGGCCGGGTCGTGCGACGTTGCCAAATCGTGCACGCACGGTCCACGGACCGCTTTTGTGTTATTTTTTTTAATTTGATGCACTTTTCATGTTTTCACGCTAAACCTTCGACGCGCCAAATATTACACAAAGGATGTTGTTTTTCGGAACTTATAAATATTTAGTTTTGCTTAATTTTAATTTGACGTCTAGATAAATTACGTTTTATCTGTAGAGCTATTTCGAATGAGTAAACAGATGAGTTATTGCACTCTGTTGTAATTTTTTTGCTAAGTTTAATATTTGACTAAGTACGTAATTTTGTAATAGAAATGCGAGGGTTTTTCCATTGAAACCCTGTCAAATAGTACCTACTAACTGTTCAATGATTTCCAAAGTATAGTGGAGAGATCTGAAGACACTCAACGCTGAATTCTATCATCTACGTTCAGTTTGCCTAGCCGTCGAACCGGAACACTTCTCACCTACAAACAAGTATCGATTCGGTCGACTCTTGCCGCGCGAACGGACAAGCTGCAGACATTCCTTGTTTCTATTCTTATTATGTTTCTCTTTTAACACATGAAAGAGTGAAGCAGAAATAGAATGTTTACGTGTAGTAACGTTACCATTATTCTAGGAATGGCCACGAAATGTGTTGTTTCTTTTCTTTTACAGCACATTCATGAGCTTTGAACGATAGTTGAGTGTCTTGTAGGAATCTAAAATGGAATTTAAGATCATTGGTTAGCTTTTTTGCATTAGATTCCTTACAAATTTTGTCCAATCTCGTAGGTAGTACTTGTCTTCTCTTCGCTTCCAGCTTCGTCAAAGCTTATTACTGAGTACTGCTGGTTGCTGCATCAACTTTAATTGCCCAGTCTTAGTTACTTAGGGCCATTCGACCTCACACTTCGACCAACAAATTTATAGTTTTACTAAGCTCTATTTTACGACTTTAATGTTTTGGGCTTTAGTATGTATAAGCAGAGCCCCATATATCCAGACCAGTAGGTAAGTAAAGTACCAGAAACATCTATTTATGTGTGGGAATTGCAACAAATTCTAAAAGTCTGAAATCTTTCGGAGCACTCTGGACTGAATAAACTTTGCATTACCGAGGGCTAGCTGGCCAGCTAGCCCTCGGTAATGCAAAGTATATTTATAGGTACATTGTTGTGTAATCCTTTCATCACAATGATCATATATACATCCAAAATTCTGTTCACCAAAACCAAATATCCTTATCCGTTATCAACACAGTCGTTCTTACACCTAAAGAGTATTACTTCATGAACCATTCTTTTCATCACGATCACGATGACCATACAGCCAAAATTCTTCTGAGAACTCAACCTCACGAAGAATTCTTCTCAAGGTCATCTCCTGAGCCTCAGACGACATCTGTATACTTAAATCAGTATTACTATTACTTACTGTATGGTGCAACGCCAATGTGTCTTTGAAAGATTAAGAACACTCGACATAATTCAGATCAAGACCTAGCTTGCCTGAGGTGCGTTAAAACATTTACCATCACCTCTAACGACTAGCATCAGGATTCCAAATTGCTTTTTAAGTGTAAGCACAGGTAAGTTTTTTTTAGTTTCCATATTACATCAAATGATTACGATTCCAGACAATATTATTGGGTGTTTGTTTTGTAATCGTATGAGTGTATAAATTCGATCGTTTTTGTTGCTCGTAGATGCAGTAATAGGCGTTCATTGCTATGATTTGTGGTGACGTGAATTGCTAAAGTAATTTATAGTCGCAGCCCGTCCTATTTAACTACATATTACTCACACATTAATTAGATATAATACATCCATTAGGTAGGTGTGCAGTATTTGAGTTCAGCAAATACATTTTCACGTACTGCTCAAGGTAAATGTGTTTGTGGATTTTTAATGACACCATTTTTGTCAGTAGTTACTAGATAAAAAGTTTGATTCATTGAGCAGGATGATTGATTACCACCGACTTCTAAAGAATCTGCAAAAATGTTATTGAATGGCTCCCCTTTACTTGAACGTATTGAGCCCGAATTTATTGACGATACATGTGGCAGCGCTGCACCACACGGCGTTGCCGTTCCGCGACCGGTACCGCTATGCGACGTTGCCTTGCCGCCTCGACCCACTTCCAAGGCGGCAACAGGCGCACTTTTTCACTCGCCAAAATGTCTGAGTTTATAATTATAGCTTTAATTGCTTGCAATTTTTAGATCAAAGTTATGTTTGGTAGCAAAGCTAAGGCATCGATATTCGTGACCTTTACTTTTCCTTTTGTTGTTTACGTCGTGAGCGCAAGTAATTCAGATTGAAACGCTTTTAGAATATTCAGAATTGGGACTAGTTTCGCAGTTTATTACCATTCTAAAATTATTAGCGGTGACGCTATAGACGGTGCTACATACATATCACGTACTTTATTATAATACTTAGATTAGATACCTGCCTGGACCTTTTACAAGCCTGTATCCGACACTTGGAAATAATTATCTTTTTGGGAGGAATGAGCGAGCACGAGCACCCTGTATAATTTGCTAACAGGACAAAAATAATAATGAACTGCGTTGATTTCCACTAGAAATATTTCTGTTATTTTTGGGGCGGTTTACCAACCGTATATTACTTCAAAAGATTTCTGATTCTGTTTTCTTCTATAAATAGCTTAGGCCCCTACCTTCATAGTTTAGTTATATTATCTACCAAAAATATACAGTACCTTTATCATGTAAGTATACCTACGAAGTTATCCCGTCTGATAGAATCGCTGATCAAAACTTACGTTCTTGGATAAAAAAGAAGCCCTTCTTTGCCCTAAGTTCGTAACAATAATAAATTGAAGTTTTTTGTTCACAAAATACAAAGGCAAGTACAGCAGGAAACTTGATCAGCTCGAAATCCCCAAAAAGCAAAACAGAAAGCGGTAATAAGTTAAAACATCTGCCCAATGGCACATGGCTCCGGAGATATTTTGATTATCATACACAACGATAGACAAAATTATTATCAAAAGGGCTACACTATGAGCTTAACTATACATATAATATTATTACTATTTAATACTTTTGTACAGGCGTGCGTCACTATTGGTTACTCAAGTTCGTTCTCGGGGTTTCATATAATGATCCAACTTTCTTTGAAACAAGTCTGACGGGATATGTCGGCGGATTCGAAGCCTCAAGCGGTAAGATCACGTAAGATACAACATCCCGGCTTCGCCCGTCATCGCCCCAGGCTCGCACCGCCTCAGTCTCACGTAGAAAGATATCTACATCTCAATTCGATCATTTGAGTGCCGACAAAACTGACAGATCGGATTAAAAACCGGAATTGAGAGATATTGGCGGTGCGGTGGTGCTATTTCGATTTCTTGTTCTCGAATTCTGTTAAGTACTTACAAAGCTCTGGAATTGTAACTTTCGGCCAAACAAAATTTAACAAAATTCAGCCAGCATCGATGAAACTTTAAAACTAATTATGTTTGTAAATTCAAATTTCTTTTCTATAATAGTGCTATGGGAAAGAATAAATTCCATAAGCTTGCAATAAAGACATGGATATAATAAAAGAATCACTAAGAAAAGATAATTTGTAATAGCTACTGTGCAGTTAGATGTGGGCTTTTGGTGCATGCTTATTTCTACAAAAACTTTATAGTGGGTTTGATTTCTAAATACCTTATAGGATCTTAGGTTCTTTTAAGATATATCTTTTATTAATGATAATGTGAAGGTGTGCCGCATATTAAGGATTACCCAATTGATTTTCAGTCACCTGGATATTATAAGTACCTACTATATCCAGGTGACTGAGTTCCAAAATTATGTAAATTAAAATCCGAAAAATGGCTACAAAGTACATGTCTACTGACTACTTTTATTGCCTAGTTCTCACTAGTTGACCAACGTATTTACCATCGTCGGCTCCAGCATAAAACGAGGAGATATTATCTTAAATTAATGCCTGCGCAAAATCACATAGTAAATTACATCGTGAGGCTAAATAAATTGCCTGGGGCAAAAACACCATGGTACAGTCATTAGGCAAAGCTATATTGTTAAAAAAGTGCTAGGTAAACAGTTCATTATTAAATTACTGTCGGTAATAGACAGGCAGAGTAGAAATAGCCTGGCAGTAAAGCTAAGACATTATTAACGACATTTTAGTTCACCCATCCTGTGTCTTTTTATATTTTTCATGCAAAACTCGTATCGGAATCCCGGGAATTATGCTTAACCGACGCAAATGTGTAGTTGTATACAGAGCCCATACAATTGAACAACCGGATACATCAATTCCTAGAACCCATATGCAGATGTTAACAGCTCAAGGATTTCTTTAACTTCTTTTTGAAGTTTAGTACTTTAATTCATAGTTCCACATTCATCGTTTTGATTGAGAGATGTAAAATAGCGATAAATTACATCTGAATTAACTTTTATTTTCGAACCCAAATCGAGAGATCGTAATTTATTTAAATCTTCGATCGACTCATCGGTTACTTTAAATATAACATTTGCGATATCTACAGAAGAATTTTGTTTGTATGTTTCGTCTACATTTTCGTGTGCTGCAGACATCGCAGAACGCAACAGTAGTTTAGCAATATGCATGTGCATATTGTGCATGTGTGCGGTGTTTTTGTGTTAGCATCAGTTGCGGCCACAATGGACATCCGGTGCATTGTCGGTGCCACACAGATCTGCATCTTTATGCTCCCTCGCATATGCAAGCGTAGGACGGCCACTTGCCATGAAGCGTTCGCATCGTTATTTTTAGAATAGAACTTAGATTTTATGGACCTTTAAAATAGACAGTTCCAGAGACCCAAAGATTCCGGAAAAACTGAAGAACAAAATAATAAAGCCACTATTTCAACTGTAGATTCGACAATTTAAGAAGATTATGTGCCAAGAGCACGGGAAGAGAACCCTGCCAGCCAAGACGTGTTTCTACGGGGCTCAGACCAATAAAAAAATTATGGGTCTGAGCTGCGGGGTGGGGAAAAATTATTTCATCGTTTTTTCATTCAGACATTACAATCCTCTATTGCAGAAACACTGAATTGAGCTCAAGTGGAAGAACCATCCAAATCCAGTCAAGAAGGGTTATCCCAAAAGATGATGAGATGGGACTTAGACAATCTCCATGTACCTATATAAGCCTAGCCTAGCCAGGTGTAAATGAATTTCTACAAGATGGAAGTATCCTCTAATCTCTGACCATTACCCTATAATCTTGGTCGTGTGTCGTAGCACAGCACAGGTCAATGCGGTTGAGCGCCAGTCTACTACTCATCAACGCCAGTAATTGGATTCGTGAACGTGCAGCAAATTGGATTACGTAAGTCCACAGGCTTTTAAAAAGCATTCAAGGACTTGTGCAGCTTCAGTTCTCAATGCTCTCTAAATAGAAAGTTGCTTTCGAAAAGAAATTACAAAAAGAACTGTTTTATAAAATACATTTTTTTTCTAGATTGTGTGGTCTGTGGTTAGGTTAGATATTCTATTGATTTCCAAGCAGTCAACGTTATTAGCAATTACTTGTTTTAGAATACGTTATTCAATTAGCTTAAAAGTACTTATTTATTTAATTAACTACATGCAGAAAAACCACTTGACTATTTTCTAATGCACTTGGTCCATGATCAAAAATCCTCGCAAAAGGTATTATTTTTTGGTAAGTATAACCAATGCGTTATTTTTTTGCTATCTGATTCTATCAAGATTTAAGACATCATTAATCAATTTTATGACTTTTGCTACGCCCAAAAATTTTATCTTTGAAGCGGCGAACATGTTTACTCGGCAAACGACATTGACCTTCACTAGTAAGAATGTCTGCTTGCCTACGTAGATGGTATTATGGTTACTCTTTATCTGAACTACCTAACAACTAGGATGAAGATACGATGCTAATTGAATTACCAAGGGACATGCAAATGGAATTAGCTTTGAGTTCTCGGTACTGGTTGCGAAATTCGCAATTTTGCACTGTATTCTGGGTAATGATTAAAGAAATCCAGTATGAAATACGATGTCTCATAAATATTTTAATCGAACGTGTAAATTGGCAGTCTGAAACTACAATATATAGTAATTAGTACGACGATTAGACGTCAGTTACAGAAAGGAGTAAAGTGACAAAAAACGAGGAGAACGCATTTAATTTACAATGTGGAAAATCAGAAAAATCTGAACATAAAAAGAAACGTAACTATCTCGGTACGAAATTGAAAAAAAAAAACTTTTATCACAGTTAACCCGTAAGTAAATACATTGGGCATTTGATTGCAGGTATAATAAATTAGCCTTAGAATAATAACGCGTTATTATTCTAAGAAATTAGCCAAGTTCTTGTTGAGAAAAGCAAACCATACTATTGCATAACTGGGGTTTGGCCTTAGGCTGCTTAGCTTATTCTGGTTTTTCAATTTCATATAATCTACCATTAACCGACTCAGTGGTGGGTCGCCTGGTGGATGAAAAAGTAATCGCATGAGACAAAATTAGAAAAAAAAAAGAGTAATAACCCGATAACACTTTTTTTCTTAGGTTTTGTGACCATCTAGGTACGTAGCTTTAGTGGTTGGTGTTAATTACCTGCGTTATTTTTTGCGGAAACACATGTCATAAAAACGTAGGTAAGTGCTTACTTAAGCTATTTTGAAATTCAATCGGTGCAGAAAAACTATAACGTGCAATAACGCATGTCGAATAGTCGAAGCATCGATCGAAGTAAATACATAACGTTGCATGTAATATCTGAGTCATGCTGAGAACAATAGGTTTTAAAAAGGAATGACGATTTGTAATATCTCAATCAGTTGATAAGTAAACAGGTATAAGATAATACCGTCTATAGAAAAATCTGTATGGTTCAACGGGTTCTGAAATAACGACAAAAAAAAAACAGATAAAATAACACGCTGTATTTATATTTCATGCCACGCTGTTTGCTTGTTTTTTTTTTCTCAATCGAATGGAAAGGAAAGTTTCATGTTTGGTACATCTAGGTAGGTACAGAAGCATTTTGTTTACCAAGTCGAGCAAAGTTTTTTAAAACTAGACCGAACTGCCAAAATCTGCGCAGCGAGTGCCTACGTGACAATCGACAGTGAGAATTCTAAGATTTTGTTCCAGTTTGGGTCATGCTGCTTTCATACAGTCTACAGTTTTTAACTAGCTGAGTTAAATAGAGGAGGCCGACATCTTTGGTACTTAACAGAAAACCAGAGAAAACTAATAAAATATTCGGCAGTTGCCCCCTAACTTGAAATCTGTAAATATTGAACTCTACCTAAATGATAACATCGATTACTCAACCATCAATAACTAAGTAGGTATATAACCTTCATCAACATCCTTCAAATCCCTTGAAATTAAAACAACAACTTCTATACAAATCGATGCTATCTCTCCGTTGAATGTTAACTGCTGAATCAGTGCGAGACGTTGCCGTTCTGCGGCGCACGTTGCCGCTCTGACGGATACGAGCGAGGCGCCATGTTGCCAGCTCGCACGGTGCGGGCGGGCGCCACGCGCCGTTGCCGTTCAGCGCGGTATAAACCGTAAAATACCATTCATTCAATTAGTGTGTAGCAATAGCTACACCGAACTTTTAATGAATTCACAAAAGTTACATGCAAATGTCAGAACGCGTTAAGTTAATGTAATCAAGTGCGTTTTAGTTGTGCGTGCTATTAAGGAAAAAATGAAAAATAACTTTATCATGGGCATTCGTTCTACGGTTCAAGTGCATCGCCAAGTCCATTACGAATCATCGATAAGAGTAAACAAACATTTGTTTAACAACACGCGATTGTGACGTGTCTCATCCGAATTAATTTACTTGTGTACAAGAGCTGTCGTTAACTTTCGCTTCCATCGAACTGTGCCGACTACAGTACCTAACCGAGTAACGTATATTTACATCTTTGAAATAATTGCAGTTGGCGATCAACTAAAGCTCTAATGATTTTCATCATTTTATTTTAAATTTATATCGTCTCTGCAATGATATTTAAACTCGTCATTGCGTCTCTGACTCAGGTTTAACTCGTTATCACCATCAGTATTTCAAAAGCGTGCACAGTGGGCTGGGCACACAGTTAGATAAATAGGAGCTACCTGGAAACTTTTATTTAAATTTTTTTTAACAAAAAAATTAAAACCGACTTCCAAAAAAAATACTACAAAGTGAAAAATAACTTTAATTTCGGAAGTCGGTGTCTTTAGTTTTTAATTTTCGTTTTTTGCCACCGACTTCCGAAATTAAAGTTATTTTTCACTTTGTAGTATTTTTTTTGGAAGTCGGTTTTAATTTTTTTGTTAAAAATTTTTATTTTTCACTTTTTGGTTGTGGTTTTGATGTGAAGTGTTCGCTTATTATTTATTTAACAATCACAGCACATCATGTAACACTATTAAACCTAAATGTTAATGAGATTTACCTTCAAGGTCAACCTAATAGCCTCAAGGAATACTATTCTCTATCCATATGTACGTATAATTTTGAAAGAATTTTCTCTGAACTCCTAACCTTTGAGGAGTTGTACCTTCCATCATCAGCTCATCCATAGGAAATCATCATCAAACGCAAATAATTGAACAAACTGTATGATATTGTCTGAAACGTAACAGTTATATGCTTATAAATTGAGTGTTCTTCTCGATTTCCTTGGGATCCCATCATCATAATGCTGACTAGATGACCAGGGTACCAACTTGAATATGTACCCTAACGAACAAAAAAAGAATTACGCAAATCGGATTAGAAATGTTAAAGTTATCGACATACTAATATACAAAGTATCGTCAAAATGACATCGTCCAAATAACAATAATGCTTATAAAATAAAAACTACTAGACCAAACTGAAAGAAATTTTTATGGGACCACCTGGCAGCTATTTCGCGTCGAACAAAAAAAGAATCATGCGAATCGGTCGATTAACCGCGGCGTAATCGATGTACATACATAGAAAAAAAAAAACATACCGGCCGAATAGAGAACCTCCTCCTTTTTGGGAAGTCGGTTAAAAATTAAAATCAGCTCTAGTGTTGCTGGCTAGCTGCTGGTGGTTCGAGAATTGAGACCAATCGTAGCGTTAATGGCCCGGGATTTCGTTGATTGCGCGATTTCCGTACCCCTTCGTCCCGTTTTATCTCCGTTCTAAATCCTTTCGTCCTTATATAGGACGCTAGCCGCTTCAAACCCGTTTTTAGCTGGATTATTCCTATTTGTGTCAGCGGAAGGGTTTATGCCCATTCCAAAATCCATTCACCCAACCCTCTCGGCCAGTCTCGGCGCTCCATATCGTCGCAAAATTATTTCACCCTCTACTACATAAAAACTTTATTTTTGCTTCTAAGGATTTGATCAAGCCAAAACGGGATTTTTTGACATAGAACCATATTGTTCGAGTTTCCAAGAAGGATATCATACCTTCAGTGTTTTTACGGCGTCACGGCATACATATTTCATTACTTGCGCTGATACACGACAGAACTATGCGAGAGCGAGCATACAATCTTAATAAAGCTGAAGTACCCACTGGTAGCAATTTATGACGCAAATCTAAATATCCCTAGCCTTGCCACGTTTGCGCTCGGGGTGAAATTTATTCACATACTGCGGTATTTTTGCGTTGATTCCAAGCTATAAGCCAAACTGGCGGCGTTGCAGGCTTGCAATACACGCTAAGCCTTATTACATAATGTGCAGAGATTGCAGTTACGTATATATTTGTAGTTAACGGAATAAACGATAACCCCCACGAAGATCTTCAAATTTTGTTTAGGACAGTGTCATTTCAAAACACATACTATAGTTTAGTCTGCATTGAAAAGACTATCTTTTTTCACAGAGATTAACTTGTTTCTTTACATATTGGAGACAGCCTTGCATAAAAAATACGTGCCAATTGAGCTGTTTAAAGTTACGTAGAGTTGGATGGAGCTTTTAAGGCACAGGTTTTAAAGTATGAACCGAATCTCGCCGAGCTCGGGGAGAAAGAGTTGCCATACAATCGGCCTATGGGCAGTTCTCCAATGAAGAAGGATATTATACCATATTTAGCTAACATAGGTAAAAAAACTTTGTTTCTTTTCACCGATCCGCTATGGATGTTACTTATCCGAAAATTTTATGTATACTTCGTTAGCATCACACGTGCAAGGCTGCCAGTAATAGTAATACTATAAGTATAGGTAGGTATATAATAATGTTTATTTCAGTTACTGCGGCCATGCCAGAATATATAAAGATCAGTTCAGATCGAGTGTTGGCAGAGGCTCCATGTTTATAACAAATAACTAAAGCACTTATTCCTGGCACATATCCACCATGCGGCTTACTATGCCATGGTCTGTTACAATATTTCCGTTTCATTCATTTTTACCGAGTCTGCCTTTTTTAAATTGGCATTCTTTGCCAAAGGAAAGAAATGAAAGTATTCGTTCGGAACATTAAGCTTTTGCAGGGAGCTTTTTGCTCTTTTTATTTTTTTACTGGCTGTTTTCTGCTAGTACTTTTGTTTTGCTTGTAGTGCCTTCATCATCATCATCACATTGGTGGCCTTGTTATACCCACTCTGAGTATAGCCTCCTCCTTTTTGTCCCATGCTTCCTTGGTCCGTGCGTGTCTCATCCAGGTCTTCCCCGCGATCTTCTGTAGGTCGTCCACCCACTTGGTCTGGACACGCTCCTTCTATGTTCTTCTTTTCTCCTTGTAGTGGCCTATGTGCTTAAAGAACATCCGACTTCGTTGGCATACCTATACCGACCGCCATTATGAAAAAAACTGGTTTTGGCGGCCAGTGATGAAACAAGTGTCAATCGATAGAGTAAGTGATTGCAAACAAAAAATATTTAGTGATGAATATCGTAAGTGATATACTTCCTGAGATATTTGAGTTAAAACATGAGAAAAAAAATAAAGCAGTAATATTTTTTTTAAATATCTCAGGAAGTATATCACTTACGATATTCATCACTAAATATTTTTTGTTTGCAATCACTTACTCTATCGATTGACACTTGTTTCATCACTGGCCGCCAAAACCAGTTTTTTTTCCAAATGGTGGACGGTTAGGTATGCCAGGTCCCATACAAAAATGTCGGAACCCCTTTCTAATAGTGAATTTAGAGAGTGAATAGGTATATATAAGTTTTACAGTCGCAAAATATGTCTGCCTCAGGAATTATTATTGTTCGCAATTAAATCATAGGTTATGCAAGTTAACGATTATTATAGTCATGAAAATATTGCATGTATGTGTGGATTTCGCATGGCTTCGTGAAAGTCTATACGTCTGTTGGGCGGTGGGCCTGCAGAAACCTGATCTGCCGGTCGCGACTAGAATGACTCGCAGCAACTAAACAAGTAACATGTAGACATACAACTTATAGACTACAAACTGTATATGAATATAGTTTTAACACGAAAGATTTTTGAGAATACATAAAAATATATTTCCCAATCCCAACGGGCAAAAATCCATGCTAGGACCCTAAATAAATTGCGATAAGGGCAGGTGGTCGTCTTAATACTTTATTAGGATGAAAATATTAGGTAGGTGGTACGGTATTAGATATCTCAAAAGTAACTGCGTAGTTTCTGTGCATCAAGAACTTGGCCTTGCACTGCCACGCCCTCGAAGTGATAGTTGGTTATGAGCTTAAGAATTTAGCACATTGGCTGACATTTGAATATGTTATTGTATATGGAAAGACTAAGAAGAATAACTAATCAATTCCTTTGTCATTATTTTTTGTATCCTATTCTTAATTCTTGCTTGACTGCATTGTCTGTAATCGTGAGAATGTAGACTTTTTACATATACCTAAAGCTGTTTCTAACCATTAGGCAGGTGATTTCTAATCATTTTATGTGATCATGAATGGTGTTCATGGTGGACAAACAAAGTAAGATATAAATTGATAATAATACTTCTAGTTTCGTCTGGGAATGATGTAGTCTCCATTTGAGTAGGTGTACCTAGGTACAATGTTGCTAATTGTAAGTCTTACTTACCTGCTATCTTTAATTAGGTAGTTTTCATACAATGTCAACTAAATGTTTTATGAGCAGTAGCAATGTGTCGTGCGAAAAAGATTACGACGTAATTAATTATTTCATAAGTCAAACACAAGTGCAATGACGCGAGACTGATTATATTAGCAACACACATTAGATCCGCCATAATTTATTACTAAAACATTGTTTTTATTTTGAGAGTGTGTGGCGTAACAAGTTAACAACTGACTAGCTCTCATCTGAATTGCAAATGGCCGCCGGCGTGGAGACGCGGCAACGTCGCACGGGTGGGTTGTTGCGGAGCGGCAACGCCGGCAAAGTTGTCTCGTGCGTATTTTTATCAAAGCAACAATCGCAGAGTTATCTGTTATCAAGAGGTATTGTGGAGTCCGTCTCGGTCGGTCGAGTGGTGGCCGGTCCTACCGTATATACATGCTGTACCTACCTACATCAGTGTATACGATTCGTACCCCAATTACTCTTGGCACAGTTCAAGCTAAAATATGTTTAGTGGAAAATAACAACAAAGTGGCGGGACTGGGCTGACTCAGTTACATAAATGATAAAACGGATGTTATTAGATTTATGCGAATTTTACGACGTTGTTTAGAAAGTTCTTGGATGTGATAGTAGGGTATTATCTTGGCTTCTACTTAGATAAAATGAAGCATTATAAAAAATCGAATTTTGTTTGAACCTATCAGAAGTGTTTATTTAAAAAAAAACTTTGATGGTTTGATAATAATTTTTGTCTCGACTTCTTTAAAAAAAGAACCCCTGTGCATAGCTACAGTGTCGCGTCGCGTTGTAATAAAAATAAAAAATAAGTTGCAGATCTAATAAATGAATACACAATGACGTACCTACCTAGTATTTTTTTTTCTATCTCAATCAATTTTCACATGAATATTATTACTTACTAAATATTAGGTACCTACATTGTAACTACACATACATACCGCAATATTTTCCAGTTGTTCTCCAATCCATCAACAAATAGTTATCTGTGAAATAGTGCCCATAAACATTGATTTCTATGTTCATACAAGTTTGTCGACGAACTCGGCCGGTTTAGAGCGAGACAGGCGAGGGGAAAGGGCGCGGGGAGGGACAGGGGTGCTAAATTAGATTTCTCCCGGGGTGCCGGGGAGCGCCTTCCCGGGACCTTGAGGCGACTCCGTGCCACAAAATCAGCTGTTCATGTACCCCGCTGAGTTTCACCTTAGTGGTAGTTAAATATCAAAATCGCACGTGTAAGGGATTGTGGGTTGTGAAAAAATTCTACTTTGTTTGCATAACTTAATTTGGCAGTGAAGTAAATTGTTGGTAGGTAGATAAGTACTTACATCAAATTAGATGTAGGTAACTGTAAAATGGGAGATCCTTGTACAATCTTCTTACCTTAAATTAGGCATGCAAACATTATATTGAATGAAAGAATTAATATATAACCAATGATATTAAATTAATATCATTGTATAAAACCCTCCTTTTTTACTTCGCCGCATTCAGGTAAAAATTAGTAATTATGACAAAATTAAATTATTTAAGGTACCTACTTACCTATTAACAGTTAAAACAATAGTACCCACGCACAACTACATTATCAAGCAATAAATTTTCCAGTACCTATAAGCTGATCTCGCATTGTATAGGATTTCCGTACAATGCGAGGTCAGCTTATACTGGAGATGTATAGCTTGATGTGTAGCCGTGGTGTGTACCTACATTCATAGTATAAAACATTAGGTATGGTCGGTTAGTACCTATTAGAACACCAATAACAATTAGGATTTGTAGTTTTAGAAAAACGGTTCTTGTGATTACACTCATGTTCTGCTGCATTCTTCTAAATCTAAATGCTAGACTGGCTAAGTTGAATTCGACTACGTTGTTCTGAAGCCGAGATTTGCACCTGGCCACTGGTAAAAAAAAGAACTAAGTACATAGAGGCAGAATTCTGATGCAGATAATTATTACAAAGTGTAAGCACCGAGTGTAGGGTTGCCAGGCCCAAAAATAGAAAAGACGGACACAGATTCATATTTAGCCGGACATTTTGCCATGAAAGCCTGCCACCGACCAAAAAAAAAAGTGTATTTATTACTGTTATTCATTTGAGACTTAATCATCATCAGCCTATTAATATTCCCACTGCTGGGAGTGGGACACAGGCCTCCTCTCTGTGAGAGGGAGTGGGCCGTAATCCACCACGCGGGCCCAGTGCGGGTTCGTAGATGTCACATGTCTTCAGTGAGATGTGCTTAATTCCTTTTTTGCACATACCTAGGTATCTAACTTCATTTATGTAGTCGGCACCCTAATTTCCTAACACACTATCAATCACAATCATAAAGGCTTTTGCAGACCAGCGCGATAACACGACACGAACAATACAATGTCTAAGAAAACTTCACGGGTCTATAACAATAACCGGTGACGCGTCGCACGACAAGTCGCGCTGGTCTGCACTCTGCACAAAGCTTTATGATTTTGAAGGATGTTGCAAGTCCATTGCTTCATACGTTCGAAAAATTTGTCTGCTCAGCAACGTAAATACGCAATTAATATTTTTGAATGGACAAAATGAAATTGCTACTGTATAAGTGTTACCTACGTAAGTAACCCACCGTTTAGAAATTAACATTTAAATTGAATAAATCAATCACAAAATAGAAACCAGTTCTATTTAATTTAATAGATAAGTTATACTCACTGTACTTACTGGCTTCTACATATTTTGGTACATAAGGTACTTTCATAAAACATTAAAGGAATGAATAAAAAGTCGCGCCCACGTTGGGTCGGCATTAAAGCCCTACCCTAAATCATAGGCTGGCAACACTGGTTGCTAAGCAACGGTCACCCTCAGAGGACGCGCCCTCCCAACGCAATTAATCGCGAACCCTCCAGGAATAGGGCCGACCTTGCTTGCCCTGCTGGTTTCATTTCGGCCGTTATTTGTGGCGCTAAAATACCCTGTGCTATGAAGATTTTTTTTTCATGTTGCGTGTGGGGTCTAATCTGTCAAAAGTAGGCAATACGATAACCATGTCCATGAGACCTTATGTTTTACTTTATCCGCAACAAAAAAAGCATCGCACATCACTTCTCATTAAATTTCGAACTCTATATTTAGAAGACCGCACTTTTAGTTATTTGATCAAAACTAACCATTGAGCTCTATTTAGATCTAAAACAAACCGTACTGAAGTAGGTATTGGAATGTATCTGGTAGTTATCAAATTATATTTATAGGCAGCAGACAACAAATTCTTCAGTTCAGCACAGAACTCAAAACAGAATAGAAAATATTACGTCATCGGTGGCAGCTAGAATTATTATTTAACTGTTGGTTTTATATCTTTAAACCCTACTAATAACATGTAACTGTCAATAAACAAATGGTTCAATTAGCCAAGAAAAAAAAAATCGGTTTTCTTGAGGTCTAAATAACAATAAAACCATTCATGGTGGTTATAAAAGTAATAATAAAGTATTTATAGCTGCGCATTGTCGCATAGCAGCCATATTAGAGCATTTAAAGTGGTATAAACGAATTCAATATAGCTTTATTTAAAAAAGTTATAATAAGCAATTGAAATGGTAAATTATCATGTTTGGTTGTAGGGTTTTGTAGCTTATAAAAAACCACAAGCTGATTGCTAAACGGTAAATACAATCAAACTCTGAATACAACTCATTTTGTTTCGTAAGATCTATTTCCGTAGAAGAGTAAAAACTCATACACCGAAATCAATATTACTTGCATAAATAAACTCAGTCTATACCGCATACATATTTGCTACTGTCAATATCCCAGATATTGAATAATGCAAATGTCCAGCATAATTGCAGATAGCTAGCAAGGAAAACGTCATTTACTGAGAGCGATGCCTTAAACAGGAAAAGTTTGTTTTGCATCGCATACGGATTCATGCACGAGTGTGTGTTGTGCGCACTTTCATTTTGCGCGTGTGTGCGTTAGTGCGCAACGCCCTCATGCGCCCGCGCTCGCCAGACGCTCACGTTATCTCGCATTCCACAGATACTATACACCTACATTGTAGCCACCTACACATACATACATAATTGTAACCCAAATAGATATAGCGAGTTAAATTCGACATTTATTCGTATTTGTCGTGGACTTGTCCTCAAGGGCAAGCTTTTGAGATTCTCGGAGGCTTGGAGCACGTAGAAGATAGAAATGGTCATGCAATGCATGTTTTATACATTATAATTCAGTGTGGCCTCTCTTGTCTCGACCTATGATCAGACCTAGTCATTTCAACTATTCTTAGCTGAGGATCAGCATTTAAATGTCACATCGTGCATGTTTATTTAGAGTAAACCTGAAAGGAGAGATCTCCCATTTTCAAATTCCTTTGGCTTGCATTGAAATGATACGCTAGCACTCTGAGTCGGTGTTCGATAATTTATATTCTTGTTTACCGCTGGTTAAGTTTATCGAACGCGTAATAGGTTGAATTTGTAAATATCGAACTCTTATAATTTCGTCACGTCGGGCATCCGTCCGATGCAACTTTCTATTTCTTTGTAATAGTGTTCAGTTAACCAGGTTGACTTTCTGGAACTGTTATGAACTTATGACTGGCCAAATGTTGTGTAAAAACTTTACCCACGTATTCTACCTAGATTAAATTCATTGGTTAGTTATTCCTGGTTGCATCAGCTTCATTGTCAGTTTCCACGAACTCAGGTACGCTATCCCATGGTGTTCCCCCACCCTACTACTCCCACATCCCACCGCATGCCGAAGGCTTAATTAGGCGATGGTTTTTGGTGAATTTTTTCTTCTAAAAGGCTTTTTTTCATAGTGTCCCGTTTCGTATCATCAGTATCAGTCATCAGCATCAGCTTCGTTGTCAGTTTCCGCAAACTCAGCTACATAAATGTCCATGTCCCAGAACTCCCAGACCACTCTGTTGTCTAACAGTCTAACTATAAGGTATATAATATATTATTATTATCATGTCTACCTACTATACATGGGGCATCCAGCATCCTACAAGTCTTTAGACCCTTCTGGATTTGGTCAATTCTCCAGTTGGGCAGGCTGCATTGGAGTAACTCTTACTTACATCTGTTATTGGACGAGACTCCAGTCATCGAGTGTCGGTCGGTCGTAAACATATGACGTCTAACTGGATCTATAGCAAATGTCTGTAAGTGTTTTCTTATATTCTTGCTACTTTGTTCTATTCTTGTTGACTATCTCGATTCTCTATCTTGTGAACCTATTACCGTTTCTGTGTAACTAAGGTCTACATTGTAGATAGAAACGTATTTATTGGCACTTATAACTAATTCACGGATTTAACTGGCTATACCAGTTTAGAAATTCTAAAATATTGGTCTAATACATATTTTGTAACCTCATGTTTCAGATTTGTTTAGCCTTTTTATTCTGCCTCAAAACCATCTACAAGTGTGGCACACGGCAGTGTCTAAAATTATTTCTGAAACTATTATAGCCATACTTACGTTGAAGATCGGTTCAGAGCTGCCTGCTGCTACGAAACGACAAAATACACACCCAGTAAAGGAATAAAAAAAAAAGTAATTTATAAAAAAAAAAAAGTTGTTTTATATTTAATTTATCTTTTGATTCAGGTAATCATTCATCCAGATAAAATAGTTAACGAGTTCAGATAAGATTTACTATGTTGCTATGCAAAAATATAATAACCAACCTATCTTATGGGACTACTATAAAGCTAATGAACTTATAAATATTGCACATGAAAATCTATTCTTGGTTGTTGTTTGCACGCGTTTTTTTAATTTCAATGAGTTCGAGCACTATCAAGTTCTACGACCTACATAGGAATTTGGCTATAATTAATCTGGATAAATCAATTGAAATCGATAAAAAAACTCGTAAGCCTCAATTAATAATATATTTTTATTTATTTTATTTTGTAAGCACATTTTCACTAAGTATATTTCTAGGTTATATTTATTGATTTGCAGAAAAAAATATTTTCTTTGTTGAAGTTCAAAACTGTTAGAGTATGTAAATAAGCAAAGGTAACTTCTGGCCTTGGCAAAAGCAATAAGTTAAGATCGATTGAAATTAGTATGTCACACGTGTTAGTCTGAAAATTATGGTTACATTGTTTATGTTTCCAAAACATCACTGTTTTTCACGATTCTACCAATACTCATGAAATTATTTTTATTGTTTCAGGTACATTTTAAATATTGCTACTGTCACTGAATTCTCGTTGGAAAGGTACCGTTTGTTCACTTGAATATTTGGACCAAACAGACTGGAACTTTCAGAATATTTGCGACAAATTATAATAAGCAAAGACACGTTGCTAACACATGTAACTCACTAATTATATATTCTTCAATTATCACCTGTTTTTTTCTGTTTTTTCGGCGTATTGATACTTGTATTTTTAGGTTATGGTTCGATTTTTCTTTATTTTTTTTATCTTAAATCTACAGCACTACTGTATTCGTAGCGATTACATTAAATTATTTAGCTTCAAGAGGTCACTGGACACTCCGAACACATCCTCGAAAGCTTCAATCATCCTTTGTCTATGTTGTATCGAACACTTTCAACACGTTCGACATCCGCAACACGACTGCCGCGAAATCCATTCAACAGGCTGACAGGATGTGGGCGGGGCGTGCGGGACGCGGCGTCATTGGGCGAACTCGCGACTCGCAGTGATGGCCGCCGTCGCATTCAACCAATGAGCGGCGCGCGAGCTGAACGCGCGTCCGTCCGGCGAACGTGCGACGTTGCCAGCTTTTACCAGAAAAAAAAATACCAGATTCGACCTTCTTAGGACCCCCGGTTTTTTTTTGTTTGGCCGCGTTATCATTCGGGAACGTATATTGAGGTCCTTATCCGTTTGTGAGATGGTTCTGCGCAGGTGGATGTGTTGTGTTGTGTTTTAGTTTATTATGGTGTGGTCTACGCAAACTGGCGAAGTGTTGATAGACATCGTAACGAGGTACTGTACATACATAATTCGTTATATTTTTATTGTGTACATAAAACACGGCTGAGTCATGTGACATTACAATTACCTCATTCACTAAACTGCGTGAGCATTATCACGGATAGTGACTGTTTATCGGTTAATTCGATGTTTTGAATAAATAAAGTTAGTGATAAGTATCGTATATTTGGTGTAACTACGTATCAAAGGTTATTGACGTTTGTTTCACAATCTCATTTGAGATGGGACATGAAGTAGTTGCATCCTCATATTGCATTCTTGCATCGTGGAGGTCGTTGACACCATCAGTGCATCTAGCATAGTGTTGTAACATGAACTTTGAAACCAACAACAACCATTATAGGATCATAACTATAATGCTATTGGCCAGTGAGGAATGTTATCTCTGCATCTTCAATTTGCCTTTAGTCAGATAGCTATTGCAGATTAGCCAGTTTGCAGTTTCAGTATCCAATGACACTAGGTACCGGGACTGAACGTACCTACCATACCTAGGTAACTAGGTAGGTACTTGGTGTATTCACTTGCAATGAGAAATATCTGCATCAAAGGTCCTACCACAAGCTATAAACATCCTTTCCTAATCCAATTATAGGAAGTTAGGAACAAGATCAAAGTTTGTTTGATCGCGTTGGCAACACTTTGATCTTATAGGATTAACTGTATCATAAAATATTACACTGCAATATCACCTAGAATACCTATAAATTGAAATAGTAGCTACGAAACATGTTTAAGTAATAATATGCCATAGCACAAATAAATCATCACTTTTACAACTGATAAAAGAGTTATAACTTTATAACGCTTCTAGACTTAAAAAAGTTTGATTAGTTATGTACTACCACCATAAAACATCAATAATCGTAATCTTAAAATGTTTAAGTGGCATAATTGACTTTAACATGACATTTAAACGACTAGCGGTCTTTTAAAGGTTTTTGTAACGAATTCTATAACTTGAGTGAGTTATTCAGATGAAAAGTTGACAGTTCGTCAATTAGACTTACTGATTATACTGGGTGTAGCTGCCAGTCTGCCTAGGTTAATGGTAAGACTAGTTTCTGTGCCATGACATCAGCTACCTTAAGATACAATTCCGTAGCCAGCAGCAGCAGGCGACTTCATAGAAATTCCATTCGATTTCATAGAAATAAGGACCATAGAAACCGAGGAGTGTTGCGGCGACACGTCGATTGTTGCCTGCAGTCGGCTACGGACTTTTATATTTATCTTATTCGGACCATCTAAGTCCTGTCCTCTTGACACTACATTTTAAACTAGCAACGCAATATAATATTGAGTGCCTAACCTACTAAGTACCAAATATTACACACCACATCCTATTATTTTATTCAATCAGGAATTCAGCATGCAGCGCAGAGTATGGTAGGTTACGCATATATAATGCTACCTGCGATTTCTCAAAATTTAATTTTTCTGAAGTAAAATTTACGGATCATCAGGATAGCTGGGCCAAGCGATATAAAAATTATTATTTGATTTTTATAGTATTGTATATCTAGTTACTATATTCATCGAAGTAGGTATTTAATTATAAATTTTCTTTTTAATATAAAAGTTTATTTATTTCCTAAAATTATTGACGTAAAATATGGTTCACAGTTAGTAGGTATGCACAATCGCAACTAACCTACTTATTGGAACCTCGTTGTCAGCACTATTATTATTTATGCTGTGGCCATGTGCTGCAGCAAACATTTCATGAGACCAGAGATATAGGTTACAGGATTACGTCACCACACTTTGTGGTCAATTTAATTGAAATACACAAAGTATGTACTCTAACGTGAGATGCCTTCTACTGATGAGTGACCTCAAGCAGTATTGATTGAAAGGCTGATACAAGACACGCACCCAAATTGCGTAACACAATTTTTATCACACACACGGAAATTTCGAATGCTTTGCTTCAAATATTTGCAAAATTCGTCTACTCGACTATGTAAATAACGCAATGAATGTTTTCGAATTGTCAAAAAGTCTGTCACACTCACAACAATTTATAGTGCCCAGCTGATATTTTAAACATTATAAAATCATCAACAGCATTTTGATAGCTTAATTAATATTCATTAACAGCATTTGTTTTGGGAGCCATCTTGTCGAATGTGGAGGATTTAGACTCGAGAACTGTTTACTAGAATACTGTTCAAATGTCCAGATCAAATCCAAGGTCGTTAGGATGTACCTAACTTGGAAAAGGACTTTAGACTGTGATAGACTGCGTTGATTAGGAAACTTTGTTAATTGAATGGTGCCATCTACGAGAGATGGTCAGACTGAGATAGCATGGACGATCGTATCAGGATTAAATTTACTGACTATATCTGACTAGCTGTTCCACGTGACTTCGTGTGCGATTCAGGATAAAAAGTATCCTATGTACTAATCCAGCTCATGGTCTACTCATGTGCCTAATTTCGTCCAAATCTGTTCAGCTGTTTTAGCGTGAAAGCGTAACAAACAAGCTGACTTTCGTATTTATAATATTTTATTTATAATATTTTATTATCACATCATCGTCGGTTGAATAAAGTCATATTATATGAGAGCAGTGGTGGTCCAGTGGTAACGGCCCCGACTTATGAGTTGTAAGTCGAACCCAAGCAGGCGCTTTACTTTGTGTAAATAATTTCATCACCACTGCTCTCAAAACGGTGAAGGAAAACATCGTGAGGAAACCGCCATGTCTTAGAATAGAACCAAAAATTCGAAGACATGTGACATCTACCAACCCGCACTGGGCCCGCGTGGTAGGTTACAGCCCACTCCCTCTCACAGAAAGGAGGCCTGTGTCCCAGCAGTGGGAACATTAATAGGCTGATGACGACTGATATAATAAAGCCCAAACAATAAGTTAGGACCCAAGGCTTAGTAAGACCACTGCTAGACAATAGATGCTGCTCTTGTTTCCGACACAATTGCTTCAATCTAGTCTACACCAGACTTTAACGGGTCATTAGATCATCAAGCTCCTACATTATACTTGATTCAACTTACTCAAATCATACCCAAACACGAACATAATCACGTCATTATACAAAGTGTGTTGTAATAATTTCCAATCTTTATCGAATTACCTATTGCTCGAACGTGCAAAACGGCAGCTGATAACAACGTTTGTACTCACCAACGCGTTATCAACATAACATTAGGTCTTTTAATTAAAATATTGTTTCTTTCGATAAAGGAAGGTGACCCTAGCTAATTCTACCTGTTTATGAAGTCTAGGCACTGAAGGTTATTTCGGGCTGACCAGTCGACCGTCACTTTACTCTGACACTATGCCCTTGGTAGGTATATCGCGATAAACTAACCGAACTATATGCGCTTGCACGTCTGCGCTGACGGATTTAGTTTTAAATAAAGAACAGGTCTCCCATTTTGAATGTCGAACAGTCTGGAAGGAAAACATAACTAATATCTTCGTGGTTATAGGAAAACCATAACTTATATAAACCTGCCATGTTAGTCTATGGAAATGAGCAGACAATATTATTTATGTTGAAAATATTTGTACTTTAATTTTCCCTATAAGAGTATACATGGCGGAATGGGAAACTGGTTCTACTAAACTACTTGGTTATTAATGTTGCGATTTATTAATAGGACTAAAATTAGCATTTCTAGCGGTTTGCGTACTAAAACCAGGCAGTGGAAGCCATTTAGGGCATGTATGTAATAAAATATGATTCATTCTGTTGATATAGTCTTTGTTAAAGTCTAGTGGATCGAAAGTAAACATTTGCTGATAAGAATTTTGGCTGTATTGAAGGTCCTATCAGTCATTTCAACCGTGACGCATGTAATACAGCAATTTAGTAGTGGATGGTTTCAAAAAGTGGAGTAAAAAAATATCAAAAAATATAAAAAAATCTTCATCGAAGTGGAGTAATTTACACAATGACGAGGTCCATATAAAATAAATATTTTTTCAAAATAAACCTACATTTAAAAATATCTGAATCGCTAAATGTGCTTGTACCAGCAGGAGGCAGAAATTGCGTGATACTTTTGCAGTCCAACGGTCCCTAGGGAAATTCCTGGGAAATGAAATTGAATTGACTGCGCAACTTTTTTCCTAGACTGCATTGCACGGTCACATAACATACACGCAAGTCGTATATTTATAAGAACTGTAATATGCACCAGTTTTTATTAATGAATAACCTAAATTTTGCTGCTTAAAAAAGGGGATTTAAACAGCCTTTATACGACTAACACGCTGCAACGTGCGCGACAACCTGTATAAGAATGTTTGAATTTCTTAGTGCTGTTAGATTAGGAATAGTGCATCTTATACAGCTTTAAAATGGAAGTAGATGTTATCATGCTATAATGACCTTAATTAATTGAATAGAGCGCACATCTCGAGACTTATCGTGGTCTCGTAAAACTGGTTTACTTGCCCATACAAATCTATACATATAATAAAATTGTAGAAAAGTGGTGTCTGTACAATGGAAATATATGAAAAAAAAATAGCAGGGGTTGTTATTATATCGATGCTGAACCCGAGATTGTAATTAATTTTTTTTTTGTCTGTTTGTCTGTTTGTCGGTTTGTCTGTTTGTCTGTTTGTCTGTTTGTCTGTTTGTCTGTGTGTTTGTGCACGCTAATATCAGAAACGGCTTATCCGATTTAGATGCGGTTTTCACTAATATATTGTAGTAAGCTTCACTTAACATTTAGTGTTTATTTCATGTCAATCGGTTCATAAATAAAAAAGTTATGTCAATTTAAAGAATCACATCGAACATTTGTTATAGGTTAGGCATTTCTTTCCTTGATTTTCGGTATACTTATCTTAATTTTTATTTAGGGTTTGTATATAAATATTATAAGTATTTGGTATAGGTTAGGCATTTCTTTTCTTGATTTTCTTTATTAAGTATAAGTTTATTAGCTCAGGTTAGTAATTAATTTTTCTAGCAATTCTTTTGTTTTATAAAGTTAGTACGTTTGGTTTACACGTCTTAACACTTATTACTTAAACTGTGATAATTTTAGACTGTATAATAATCTGTTAGTATTTATAATTTAATTGTTTACGATAGTACGTGTTTACTAAATAACTGTGTGTTAAGTAGTAAGTACTATTTTATTGTAAGAATGCCTCGAAGAAGATCCAACCTCTCCCAATGTAGCAGAAATGCTAAAAGGATGAGATTAGTTCGATCACAGGAATCTGAGGAAGGTCGTGAGGCAAGGCTCTCTGCAACTCGGGAACATCAGGCTAGGTTTCGTGCTGCAGAAACTTCGAGTCAGCGGGAATCTCGACTGAGTTCTCGACTGAGATTGTATAAACTCAATCTCCTTTGTATTATATAATTGCATAGCACAGGTGTGAGTACTATGTACTAAAGAGCTACCATTCACCGGGTAATGTCTTTCATTGACTTGAATGTGCCCTGGCGGCTGAGAGTATGTCATGCTCACTCAGATGTCTCGCTGATGGTGGCGCGTGTGTTGGATCATTTAGCTCCCTTCAAAATGGTTGAGCTGAATGGTGCTAATCCATGTGTCATGTTCGTGAACGGGCGCCGTCAGTTGGGACTGGTCATCTCTTAGCTGCCATGGCTTATTTTAATTAATTTAAATTTTTGAATTGTTCTTTATTTTTATCTTTTTATTACGGACGCTTTTAACGTGCACGTCTTTTTACATTGTTCTCACATGTATAATTTCAACATGAATGTAACCAATTTTATGTAACAATTTTTTGTTTAAAAGAGTGTCCGTGGAGTTTCTTGCCCGTTCTTCTCCATAGGTACCTACTACGTTTTGGAATGGGCAACTAGCTTCATATTTCTGACTGACTGACTCCTTGACAATTCAAAAGTGCCTGTACATGGTTTAATTGAAATAAATGCTTTGAGTTTGAGTTTGAGTTGAAATCGTTCTCGAATGGTCGAGGTCGCGAAAAATTTTTTTCATACTAATGGTGACCCCATTAGTATCATGTACCAAAAAAATCATGTGTATGAAAAAAGTCATGAAAAAGGTTGAAAAACACTGCCCTACATTAATCCTACAAATATCCTACTATAATAATACTATAAATGCGAAAGTTTGTGAGGATGGATGGATGGATGGATGGATGTTTGTTACTCTTTCACACAAAAACTACTGAACGGATTTTGATGAAACTTTACAATAATGTAGCTTATACATTAGAATAACACATAGGCTACAATTCATAAAGATTTTATGTGATTTGGCCATAATATAACGATAAGTATCAAGTAAGTCGGAAAAATTCCTGCCCTCTGAGATCTATCTTTGCGTGCGCTGCCTTTTTTTTTTTTGGGTGGTTAATCATCCAATGACTTCTCCCGCTCTGGGCGGAGCGGAAGGGCGTGTCAGACTCTTACTGACTAAAACCCACACGTGTTCCTTCGATCCTTGATATCTCTTTGAGGCGCGCGTGGAACACGATGCGCCGTCGACCCCGCCTGATCCTTATCGGACGGCGAGCTGCCCGTTGCTCTCCGTCCGCAGGCCCGCGCCTACGGTGGCCGGAAATCGGCTATCAATTCCCGACGCCCGGGACGTCTCCTACGGCGGCGGCGGCTAGGGCTGGTAGGGCGCGGCCTTTGCCACTCCCTCGCGCGCTCCACCTTCTCCTTCGCGAGCATTACTGCTTTGCAGAAGGAGGTGACGGCTTGCCATGCCCTCTCGCTCCGCACCATGGCCTGAACCAGGGCCGGACGCGAGAGGCCACCGCTGCCGATCGCCTCCACGAGGACACGGCGGTGGTCCACCCAAGCCGGGCAGACCTCCACCGTATGCTGCGTGCGCTGCCTAAGCCGTTAGAGTTACATGAAGAAAATGTGTTGTAGGATTGTTTGTCTTAAAGAGTTCTAAATAAAAGTCCGCGACAGCATCTATCTACCTTTTATGTGGAAGCCTTTATAACCAAAATAGTGAGCAATAAATACAGTTAAATTGAATACTTTTTTTACATTGCATATTTTAGAGTATTTAGTTAATTCTTATCAAAATAAATACCTTCATCGCTTTTGGTATTTAATGTAGATAAAGTTTGTCTTTTACACTAAGTAATTTGGACAAATAGTTTAAAAGTTAGATCGATAAGAATGACCTGCGATATTGAGTCGACGGGGCGCACAGAACGAGGGTGGAGGTGCGGGCCAGCACCCACGCGGAGGTGCGGGGGATGACGCGCCAGAGCGCCAAGTGGAAGCTATTGCTTAATAATTATGTTCGAGAAATAACGTAAA
This sequence comes from Conistra vaccinii, assembly GCA_948150665.1. Lineage (NCBI taxonomy): Eukaryota > Metazoa > Arthropoda > Insecta > Lepidoptera > Noctuidae > Conistra > Conistra vaccinii. The sequence continues at coordinate 11,576,462 of OX411336.1, read as the reverse complement.
TAACGCAATTAATTGTTGAACTGTCAAAATGAAACCCATTGCTATTGTAAGTGCTACGCAATTACCCCGCTGATTTAGGACATGTTACACGTTCCTGTGGGATAATTTCCGACATCCACGCGGGCGAAGCCGCGGGCAGAAGCTAGTACATATAATATATTTATGCTACAGAATACGGATAACCCCTTTCTAGTAAACATAGACTTAGATACATAGTACATGGGTTTATGTAATGTTTGCAGTTTGCTGATAAGCTCGTCCTCTAGGCATTAGTACATAGGAACTTAATACCACCCGGGTACCTATATCTAGATGTATGATAGCACTAGCTCTTGCCTGCAGTGTCACTCGTATCCTATGCAAACTACTACAAATACCCCGATCAAAAGTTTCCATGTTTTAGTACAGGTCATAGCCTACCTATGTGCAAAATTTAATTCAAATTCGTTCAGCAGTTTACGCGTGATTTAGTTACAAGCATACATAGTTTCGCATTTATGTAGGAAAATACTATAGAGGTGTCTTTGCCACTCTCCAGGACAGAAAGGAGTTCTGAAAATAATAAAAAATATTATAAATTATAATGTAATAAATATTCATAAAGCCGTATAATTAAAACACAGTTATTGCTTACTAATTGTAATATAATAATGCCATACAAAGTCCAACCACGCGCCTCGGTGGCGCAGTGTCGATGACACATCGATCGAGTTGCGACGAGGTCCTAATCGTCTGTGACCTCATAATTATAACACCTTGGGTAACCAATAGAGGAGTACATCCTGGATGGATGAACTGTGAGCCCAGAAGGCCTTGAAAATACCATAAAGCTTAATATAGTCACTAGTTGTGCTGGCTTCGCTTGCGTGGAAAGTTAAATTCTCTCAAATGAAACTTGTCCTGTCTTTCTAGGTCCAGTTCCACCCCTCTGCCAAATCTCAACAAACTAAGTTCTGCAGTGTAGCCGTAAATACGACTTTCTCAATATCATATTAGTATGCTTTAAAAGGCTCATGGTATTTGATGCCAGTTCCAAGAACTTTTACTAAGAACCAGGGTAGCAAGAAACCCCATAAATACTTTATTGAAATTGCTGGGAAATAACGTGTTTCCTACTTTCGAGAGTCCCTCCATCTAATTTTAGAACCCAGATTTATATCCAACCTTTCCTCGTAGTTTCTCGGAAATGGAGTACGTAAAACGTGAAAATTCGTGATTTTTTTTTTAAATCTCGAGTTTTCAGAACTGTTGCCGTAACGACCGATTTAATTGCTTTTTTGTTGAGTCATCAAATCATCAAGCATGACAGTATTTATGTTCAATGTTGGCCATTGGCTTATCCCACAACCCACGTCTGTGACAGGTTGAATCATCAAGGCGCCTGGCTACTAAAGTATTAGATGATTTAGATGACGCTGCTGATTCTATAAAGTTCTGATAATCAGCCTTATTTGACTTATTTGAATTTGGAACACGAACGCCACTAACATTTGGAGAAAAGTTTTGATGAAGCAAAGAAGGTTGGAAGACATAACGATGAGTATAAATTTCATACTCATCGTTATGTCTTCCAACCAAGATACAGATTCCAGCCATCCACAGTTCTGTTTGGCGGAGGCCTATGTCCAGCAGTGGACGTCTGTCGGCTGAAATGATGACGTTGTTGGGTTCCTTTACTTGGCATTTTCCAGGTACACAGCATTCTTGTGTAGAGTACAAAGAATACAGATATGAAATTGTATAGACTTACAGTACTGTGGGGATTTTGAGGGGTCTATTTCGAGGCAACGTCAGCCAATCACAAAATAATGTAGAAAGCTGAAAGTAAATAAAATAAAGTAACAAGTATTGATACTATGTTTAACAGATATGTAGTTGATGTATACGTCATCAATGAAAGTAAAACCAGCAGGATGCGCGTTGCGCGGCGTTGCTCAGAACTATGCGATTATTGACCGCCCGGCCCGCTTCCTGTAAACACTGCCTATGCGTTGCTATGCAACCACTACCTACTGTCTGTAGCCTAGCTTAGCTGAGCTCTAGATAGCAATATCACCGTAGTACACCTACGTATATCGACATGGATTGATTCACTACATGTCTGCTTCGTGGCATTCGTCGCGGGTATCAAAATATTTATAAAAGAAGGTATTGTTATGAATAATAATCGTAATGACGTGAATGTTGGATTGGAACTCTGTTATGAAACGAGTAGTGTTTCCACGTAGATTCTGTTTTTATACGAGTCGCACATTAATGTCAATCTGATAGGAGAGAAAGAAATACTGTGTTTTTCCACGCGCCAGTCTCACGAAAGAATGTGTTGATTGCGTTACTGAGTTACTTGTTATTTCCTGCGAAAGTTGATTAGTTTGTAAAGTTATCGGCTGAGGATTGGTTGTGCTTGTAGACTGTCCAGTTTTATTGGTTTTTGTATCTTTAGATATAAACTTTCGATAGATAAAAGAAAAACAGCGCTATAACGGTAATCAATTCCTGTTATACGACTGAAATAGGCTTCTTATTACCGAAACCATTATTTTCTTCTTTATCTCTATAATTGAAAAGGAATAAAAAGGTTCTTAAAAACAACATAAAACCTCATCTCTATAGTGGGAACTACGGATGTTATAGAGAGAACTGAACACGCCACGTTTACACGACCTCAATACCACTGTATTCTGTAAGCATTTTCGCATGCATTTGCATGAGACCGTTAACAACATGAAAACGGCACAAAAGCTGAGCTATTGACTTTAAAACGGTCTGCTAGGGTTGCCTGCCAGTAACGGGATTCTATTGTTTTTGGGGATTTCATTAGATCATTTAATTTAAATCAACTGAAAGATCTTATCGTAAGTGGTTTCATATTTCCTCACCTAAAAAATTGTGATTGCACAATTTTAAGCAATGTTTTGCGGCTTATTCTTTCTTTAGAGATTGTAAAGTCGTTAAATCGTTTAATGTGTTCTGAGAAACTCGTATTTAAAATGCTCAAATATTTCCATGACACATCTTATTCTACATATAAAAATCTGCTTTGTAAGCTGACGATTGGCATGCATGCTCGTTATGGAATACCTGAAATATTTTCAGTCCGTTGAGAAACTGACCAAATGTATTATTGTCCATACTATACCAACTCTTATTTGGTCAACCCTATACAGTTTCCTGTTTTTAGGTAACAAACAAACCAAAAATGTAAAACTTCGTGTAACTGTCCACGCTCACGATGGCGATGGCGGTACCGATTGCCAATTTCGGCAAGAAATACCAATTAAATGGAGGTTTACAATAAAAGTAAAGGAAACAAGTTTACTGAAAAAGGTGCAAAACTTATTTTTGATACCAACGAGGTCATTGTCATATGGGCATAATTATTGTTGTTTGCAAGTAAAAATGGAAAAATAATTTAAATATTTTTTGAGGTTCTCGGTCGATTTTATTACTGTCTGAATTTCATTGATTTAACCTTCAACAATACCTAGGAACAAGCTTATTTCAAGGCCCTAGTACAGGTTTTCAGAATAAGATTCTGTTTGTCGCTGTCTTGTGAACTGATGCTTCTAAGGGCGAATTTCACCAATGAAACTAAACGCGATCTTAAACCGCGTTCAAGAGCTGTCAGTGTCAATATTCTACAACAATGATGACACTGACAGCTCTTGAACACAGATAAGATAGTAATGATCGCATTCAGTCAGTGAAATTCATCCTAAATCTGTCAATAGGCAATACTAATATTAATATCCATTCGTTGTTGAAGACCACGGTCACCAAATTGTTAATTCATTTATTCATTATCAATTCGCGTTCGATTTTCGCTTAGAGCAGTTGTGCTACATGCGATCGCGCGCGTACCACAGTGTAAAAGTGCTTACGCATCAAAATAACGCCGTCCAGTCGGATGCACCGCAATGACCTAGTTATTGCGTAATGCTGACGGCTGTCAGCGAATATCATAGTTAAGGCGAAGTTAATACTCGCTTAACTTCTACAATGGGTTCGGAAAAGCCAACACTGAACACTATTAGCCTAAAATTAAAAACAGAAACTGAACAACTGTTGTACAAGCACTTTTGTGAAGAACGAAAAGAGCGTGAAGAGCTGCAAAAACACGTAAAAGACCTAAAAAGTCATATAGAAAATCTCCAGCAACAGCTGATACTTCAAGCGGAAAAACCACCGAAATCAGTTACTACAACCGCTACAACCACCACTGAGACTTCTTCCCCGCGTGTTGAATATACCACGGATGAAGAAGAGCTAGCTCAAGAAACAGGATGGATACGGCAAAAAAGCAGGAAGAAAAGAAAATTGAACACCTCTCCCGCCCAACCCACTCTGCATGAACACGGAAGTGAAGAGAATAAAGGTAAGGAAAAAGTAATTAAAACTCTTTTGCCACCACCTATTGTAGTCGATGGTATCAAAGACTACCAGAAATTCTTTGACTTTCTATCTGAGAGTCAATCAGCTGACGCGTTCAGCATCAAAATGATGAACGGCGATACAGTCAAAGTAAATGCCAAAACCGAAGATTCGTACAGAGCTATCACAAAGGTTCTCTCACTAAACAATTGCCTCTGGCACTCCTATGAGAACAAGCAAGAGAGACCAATTAGAGTTATGGCAAAAAAATTGCATTTCACATGCATTCCGGAGAGAATTGTTGAAGACTTGCGTGGCAAAGGCTACAAAATTCTAGAAGCAATCAACAAATTGAGTTGGAAGACCAAAGAGCCACTCAACATGTTCATGCTGACATTCTCAAATGATGAAGAAACCAGCAAAATATATAACATCAAAACTATATTGGGATGTAATGTGGAAATACAACCGCTAAAATCCTCAAAACTGGTACCTCAGTGCAAACGATGCCAGGCTTATGGCCATACGCAAAAGTACTGCTCCAAAGAACCGAGGTGCGTAAAGTGCACAGGCAAACATCTGACGATGGATTGCAAAAAATCAATAGAAGAGAAGCCAAAGTGCGTCCACTGTGGAGCTCCACATCCAGCTAACTACAGGGGATGTATCGTAGCCAAAGAAATCCAGCAGATTCGAAACAAAAAATCAAAGGGCAATACTACAGCCACTCAACAAAATACATCTACTGGAAGAGTCGAAGTAGCCAGCCAATACAAACGAAGTCAAAGCACTCTTAAAACTGTAAACAAAAACGTGTCTTTTGCCCAAGTAGCTACAAAAGGCCTAATAGCCAAGGCGCCCTTGGTTGATATAAACACTGACAAAAAGTTGGATGAAATCTTAAAGTTAATGTCATCATTTGACGAGAGATTGAAAAAAATTGAAAATGGCAACAAAATTGCTACACTTAAACCAAAAAAATGAATACTACACTAAAACTTATGGCGTGGAACTCAAATGGGTTACAAAAACATCAGAACGAGTTACAAGTAGTATTAGACATAGAAAACATTGATGTATGCCTGATATCTGAGACTCACTTCACAAAGCAATCTCACATTAAGTTTAAAGGGTACAAAGTATACCATGCACTTCACCCAGACAATTCAGCAAGAGGCGGTAGTGCCATTATAGTAAAAGAAAACCTACAGCACTATGAAGAGTTTAAATATGAAGAAAAAGACATCCAATCAGTGGCGATTTGTCTACAAACAAAAAAATATCCTGTAACAGTATCTGCAATCTACTGCCCGCCTCGGTATATGATAAAAAAAGACCACTATGTGAGCTTTCTAACTCGCCTTGGAAGTAGATTTATCTTAGGAGGTGACTTCAATGCAAAAAATATGTACTGGGGCTCCAGACTAACGACTACTAAAGGCAAAGAACTACTGAATGCCATAAAAGAGCTGAAATGTGATGTCATATCAACTGGAAAGCCCACCTATTGGCCAACAGATCCAAATAAAATTCCGGACTTAATAGATTTTTTTATAACCAAGGATCTATCATCCAGTTATTTAAAATCGGAACAAAGTTATGACATGAACTCAGATCACTCAGCAATCTATCTAGAAATTAGTGAAAACATTTTGTATACAGAAACTAGACCCACTCTCGTAAATAAGTGTACAGACTGGGAGAGCTTCAAGACAAGATTGAATGATCTAATAGACCTTAAAATACCTTTAAAAACACCCGAACATCTAAACGCCGAAGTAGAAAAGTTTATAATGCACATCCAGCAAGCAGCGTGGGAAAATACACCCGACTCCCACAAGAGGACGAAGGGGAATACATACCCGCTCAAAATCAAGCAGCTTATTATAGAGAAAAGAAGGCAGAGGAAAACGTGGCATCAATCTAGGTGCCCTGATGACAAACGAAAACTAAATAATCTGGCAAAAAAAATTAAAAGATTGATCCAAGACTTTAAAGACGACTCAACCAATACCTATCTTCAGAGCCTAAGTAACGACCAGAGGACAGATTACTCCCTTTGGAAGGCTACTAAGCACCTAAAAAGGCCGATTACCCAAATCCCACCTATCAAATGTGGAAATGGGCAATGGGCAGTTAATAACGAGCAAAAAGCCAAGAGGTTTGCAGAGCACCTAGAAAATATCTTCCAACCAAACGACGGGGAAGTCATTGAAGATCACACTTTGGCTAATATGGTGTCTTCAGAAAATGAAGCTACCATAAAACTAACAACACCGAGAGAAGTTGCACGAGAAATAAAACATAATATAAGTACACGCAAATCACCAGGTTACGATTTAATAACAGGAGAAGTACTCCAAAACCTCCCAAGAAAGGGTCTGGTTAAGCTAACGACCCTCGTCAATGCTGCACTAAGGCTTAAATATGTACCAGACTTATGGAAGGTGGCCGAAGTAATAATGATAGCCAAGCCAGGGAAACCGGCTCACGAAACATCATCTTATAGGCCTATTTCTTTGCTACCAATCATGTCCAAGCTATTTGAAAAGCTGTTACTCAAACGGCTTAAACCAATAATAGATAGCAAAAACATAATACCAGAGCACCAATTTGGTTTTCGAGAAAAACACTCTACCATCGATCAAGTGCATAGGATTACAAACGTAATAGAAAACGCCCTTGAAGACAACAAAGTTTGTTCTACTGTATTCCTAGACGTAGCGCAAGCGTTTGATAAAGTATGGCATGAAGGCCTTATACATAAATTGAAGAGCCTGTTACCAAAGCAGTTTGCAGATATATTAGAATCCTATATTCTAAACAGAGTCTTTAGAATAAGACAAGAAGATGCCTACTCAGAACTGAAGGAAATTAAAGCTGGCGTACCGCAAGGAAGTGTGTTAGGTCCGGTCCTGTACCTACTATACACTTGCGATATTCCTGAATTAGAGCAAAACACTATTGGGACCTTTGCTGATGATACAGCCATAATGGCTGTAGGAAACAACCACGAAGAAGCAGTAGAAAAGGTACAAATGGCTGTAAATCAAGTTTATGACTGGACCAAAAAATGGAGGATTAAACTTAATGAATCCAAATCTGTTCACATAGATTTTACTAACAAAAAACCACAGTATTCTCCAGTTTACATTAATAATAAACAAGTCCCATATGAGAATACAGCCAAGTATCTCGGTATGACTCTCGACACAAAGCTACGCTGGAAAGCCCACATCAAGAAGAAAAAAGATGAACTCGACTTCCGGTTCAAAAAAATGCATTGGCTGATTGGAAGAAACTCCATGCTGTCCGTGCAAAACAAACTACTGCTATACAGACAAGTCCTGATGCCAGTTTGGACTTATGGTATTCAGCTATGGGGCTGCACCAAACAGACCAATAGATTAATCATACAACGATTTCAAAACAAAGTGCTAAGGGAAATTGTAAATGCACCTTGGTACATAAGAAATGATGACCTCCACCGGGACCTAAAAGTTGAGTTCATCGAAACAGTGATCCAGAAACTTGCAGAAGCTCACGAAACGAGACTTCATCAGCATGTGAATGTTGAGGCAATCCAGCTTCTCGACCACACACACATAGTAAGAAGACTAAAAAGAACAAAACCGTTCGAGCTAGTGTTTAGTGTTAGTGAATAGTGTAAAGTACAAAAGTGCCAAACAAACACAAGAACGAAGTGTATTCGCCTTAATAGAGACAATAAGAAAAGTGCTATTGGACACATTCTTAGTAAAGACAATTTAATAGTTTAGGTTATAATTAAATTACTTATTAGTCTATTTATAAGGCTAGATTGTAATAAGATTAGGGTCCATCGTATTTGTTGAACCCTAGGAAAAGGGAAAAAAAAAAAAAAAAAAAAAAAAAATTTATTCATTATGTGGACATGGTGTTGACATATTTTTTCAATTTTTAGCTTCGGTATTTTACCGGTTGAATTGAGGAACGTTTACAGTTAGCTTCCAAGCTTCCAATATTTGCGTCACTAGAATGACTAGCCACTGAAATATTACGGATACTGAGAGATGAATCATTATAAAATGCTTGATTTTGCACGTGGGTTCTTTGCGGGATACAATTATGTTTTAATCATTTACGACAACTTTGAAATTATTATTTGTGTCATCTCTCCGTCATCTGTGTATCCAACGGAGGACAGATTTAGATCTGTTCCTCGTTACAATGTTATCGATTTCTCAAAATTCCATCTAAATGGTTATTGCAGACGAAGTAACATTTTAGTGATCGTCAGGATGGCGATGGTGGGGCCTTGAACATTATATTTTTTAAAATTGTATACACTACATATTATAGAGTGTATTTTTTGTATATTTATATACATATAAGTATAGATATAAATTAAGAAGTATTTAGGTTATGATAAAAGTTCATTTATTTCTAAAAAACCTTAACGTAAAATACGGATTAAAATTGCGCAGCCTAAATCTTGGACGACCAATAGATATTAAATTTTGCTCCATTAGTTTTATAGGTAACTACATAGTTACAGATTCTGATAATTATATTTACCTAGATCTAGCAAGCACAAGCATTTTTTTAAATGATCTCGAGGACAGAATAAATACTCAGTAACTATTTGATTAATTGTAAACAAGAAAGACTAAGGATTAATATATTCCATTATATTCTAATTTGTGTTTCGTAATGTCTTTAATGGGCATGTTATTTAAATATAGAGTCGGGAGGTGCTTGTTCTAAATTACTTGACAATTGATCAATGCGGGTTATTTATCGCGTTTTCTTTGTGTAAAAAATACTTACGTTTGTAGAAAAAGATTATTTTAAACATTTGGGCTTCTGCAGAATAATTATTACATTAAACATAACATCATGCCTGTATTTCCTCGAAGGGTTAGGCAGAGGTGTACCTATAGTATAGTACACCAACATTTCGACAGTTATGTTTAAGTTTCATGTAATAGTGTGCGAGCCTATAGACATCAATCGGGCCCTAATTCAGGCTCGGCGCTGCTACTGGAAAAATCCAGATGGAAAATCTAATAACACTTTGCCCGACCCGGGCATCGGACCCGGGAATCGAACCCGAGACTTCATGCTCAGGAGTAGCACTTGCGACCACTAGACCAACGTGGCAGAGTCATAGTTTAAACTTGTAGAAAAAGGGGACATGTCTGTTTAAAAATTCTTTGACATACACTAAACAGTTCAAAGAACAAGAATGCGGTAAACAAAGCATTACTATAAACTAAAAGCACTAACCAAGGCAAACAGCTTACTGTGCCATTCAGTGCGCAAAATGTATAAATAAAATACGCACAGATACAGTGTCACGACTAGTCACGAGTCACAAGACTCACAAGAAAGATTGATACTTTGCAACGCAACTTAGGCGAGATAATGTTACATCGATTGAAGTTACAAGTCTTCGTCTATAAAATAGATAAAATACTAGTCATAGTAGCCATGTGAACTCTTATAATGAAACTACAATTGCAGATACATAGGTACGGTACGCAAAAACCTTTTCTAGACTGAAGGAAGCCTGCAAAGTGGACTGGTTAGAATCACATTCCTATACGTTCAGTCTCAGTGCCTATCTGTTAGTATGCATGACAATATAATACATGATAATTGCTAACGACAGACGGCCAGCTGCATTTCGCATCATCAGTTCTAGACTCAAACCGGACAGTATCTGTTTTCGTTTACTCGGTACACTGCACTTGTGTAGCGCGCAGTACTAAAATAAAAAATAAACGCTTTCCCGCCGCTTTGCACTTCAATTGCAACTTAACCTACAAACGCCGTGTATTAGAATTTGAATCTTACGTCTTTGTAATAAGATTGAGTATTTTTTACTGCGTGCGAGCGATTGTGACCTTTCGTTCGGTGTGAGTGCATGCGTCACACGTAATGGCGGACGCGCGGGCGGGTGGCGCGCAGGTCATCGCGCTTATACATGTATATAAATATAATATGTATAGCGTTGTTTGATCCGATCTCTATACAACGTGTATGTATGTGTACCGACGTCGGTTTTACGTTACGCTGCGTTGCCAGCCGGCTGTTTGTTAGCGAACGAAGGTCACTCGACTCGAGAGGTGATTTCGCTGTCTTGACATACACATAGACATGTCGGCTCTGTACCGAACCCCCGGATCTTTTTGTCGCTTTTTGATGTTATTTCTCCTACGTGCAAGAATGGAGTTTCATTCTTTCAAGTAAACCGCCTCATGGTTTCAAGAAATACTTTAAAAAAGATTTATATAATGTACAGTAGCACGTTGCTTAGTGAAAGATACTTCTAACAATTATTTTTTTCTATTTCTATTTATTAATTATTACTCTTTATAACAAATATGTATTCCACGTACGTATTCTACATAACCATTTACGAAACTGCGACATGTCACCTTTTATTTGCATTTTCAGCATAGGAACATCGAATTGTTGAGTAAATACAATAACATGACATTGCATCAGTCACCAACCGAGACGAACGAATAATAACAGTGACTCAACTGTAGGTACGTAGTTATTTTCTGACTAATTCCACCTATTCGACGTGCCTATACTATAAGGAAATAAACATACCTAGGTACCTACTCTTGTACACCGTACTTCAATATATTCAAGTCATTATGTAAATAGGGTACTGAGAGCGAGCTAAGAGCGTAATGTTTGACACTTGGCACATCACACAGGGTCCTCTTAGTGCCAAGAATAGTTAGCTGTTCTCTGCAGCCTTTCTATATTAGAAACCTCTAACTATTCTCGAGAATTCGAGATTTATGCAACAATTTTATCGGGCGACTGTTGCAAGATAAGTCATATACAAGGTGTTCCTTTTGATATCCCTTAACTCAGTCTAGGGTATTAATGATACCATGTCTAAGAATCAACTGGTATGTCTGGCATAAATATGTCTTTTTTTTTCTTTTTCTTTGAAAATCATTCGACAACGTCACGATTATTTATGTAAAACATCCTTACGTCAAATAATATAAAAAAATTAAAAATACATTTAATTCAGACTATTTTTGTTTAAATAAAAAAATATGATAACGTTGCATATTCTTAGCTTTAAATATGAATGATTCGTTTGAATGAAAATGATTTATTAGTACTTATCAATGAAACTTAGATACATATACATCGACCGAGAGTCAAGTGCTACATTATTTAAAAAAAAAAGTTATAAAAAAATTGTTATAATTCCCAGTAGATTTTTTCACATGGGTCTCATTAATAGAGTTATGGACTTATGGGATATCAAAAGGAACACCTTGAATATATAGGTACATAAATATAAATAAATTCACGCCTTTTCCCCTCCCCATGAGGGTAAGCAGAAACTACAGAACTCCACCTGCAAGTAATTCAAGTCATACTTTGTTCGAGTAACTTGTTTTGTATGAAGAAGCACTGAAAAGGTTTCCTCTACGTTCTGTTTGGAGGACAAAAGGCTATAGAAAGCCTAGACTAACCTACAGCGCAGCGAAAGTTAAATGTTTTAGCTAGACGAACTATTGTGTAAATTGTGTTTAGGAAAATGACTTAGCAACTAACTCATATATTATATTCTGTGCATCCTTAATTGCTTTTCCGGTCGTTTAAAGGTTATTTCCCGCCAAAAATACTGCACAATACAAATTTTATCATAATTATAAATAACACAATACCACGTGGTTTGAAGTTTGTGCGCGTGAGTTGCGTTAATCTACAGTTTATGTGTAATTGTGTTGTTAATTAGTCACGCAATATTGGTCCAATTTTTCCTCATAGAATAAGCCATCGAAATATGTGACTGGATTCCCTACAGCGTAAAAAAAATCAGTAGATCAAAATATCGAAGCAACTTGTCAAGTAAGTATAAAAAAAAACAATAAAAATAATACTGTAGTTCCTTTTATCATTACAAAAAAAAAAAAACAGTATGACGATTGTCGAAGTAGGTACGTTGTATACAAAAATCAACAGGATATTCTTTCTTTTATCTTTCGAAATGTGTGCCAGTAGTTGTCGAGGTTAATTTAGTGTGGTGCGTTCGCGTGATTATGTCAAAAGGTGACAGTTGCAGCGTCAAGGTTAGGGCGACACGTGGGTGGCGCGCGCGCAGTGTTTCGCAAACATGTGTGCGCGCACCAGGATGTCGGTAGTTAAATCAGCAAGTTAATTAAGTTTTTGTACTTGAACCAAACTTGGTATTCTATAATATGCAATTAGTTGGCCTTGACTTGAAATTTTTCAATGGCGATTAATATTATTATTTATTCAAGATTTTGGTCATAAGGCTACAATTTCAAAGTGTCGAAAGACTAAATGGACATAGTATTACGTAAGCATACTCGTTGCAAGTGTCGGATTGCAGTGCGAAGTGCGTCATTGAGGTGTCAAAGATAGCAGAACACACGAACTTGTTTATCCTAGCAATTAACAGTTACCTAAATGATGAAATTTTCGTAAGTACCGACTAGCGAATAAGCAGGTACATACCTACATATACAATTTTCTAAAGTCACCGAGTAAAGACTTCCGCAGATAAGCGCGACGCGACTCTAGTAGAACAATTTCTATGAAACCTTCATGGAAATTATTCTGCCAGAATCGTTTCGCGCCTGTCTGTGGGAGCCTTATAACTCGTTCGTGCAAACATTTCGTAATCATTGGCAAGTTCCTCCACATTCGTGTAGAAGTGGGCACGTCGAACAATACGTTGTCACGACCGATTTACTACTACCAGCGCGGCAGCGTCACGCGAGTCGCGACTTCGCGACCAACTCTACAATGGTATTTCTGTTTCACAACATAGTTGGCTGCAGCGAAGCCAATGCTAGCATACCAGACATTATCAGGTCAGCAGATTCTTTAAATACTTATATGTACTACTGTTATTTCTTCCGGTTAGAAATAAGGATTATATTTCGCCTGAAAGAAAAAAGCGGTGAAGTGCGAGTCGGACTCGCACACAAAGGGTTCCGTAGCACCACGTACTGCACACGTACCTGCTTTATTCTTAATAAATGGCAAGCAAAGCCGATGACGACTATTCTGCCAATGTATAAAGTGAATTGAAAAAAGCAAGTGTGTATGATATAAAAAAAAGTTAAAACAAATTAAATTCTTCGATTGATACAGTTGAACTCAATGTAGATCTTGTTGGGTTTTATTGGGTTAGTACGAGAAACCTGCTTTATAACGTGTTAAATATTGTACAATATTTAACACGTTATAAAAAACGTTTCTTGTATGGGGTCCCATAAAATTTTAAAGTTTAATTTATTTTTATTATATATTAGTGGCCATAGTAGTACACACTCTGTGAAAAATTCAAATTGTGTACCTATTACGGTTCAAAAGATACAGCTCTGTGACAGACTGACGGACGAACAGCGGAGCCTTAGTAATAGTGTCTGTGTCCCGTTGGCACTCTTTGGGCACGGAACCCTAAAACAACATGCATTTTTCGGCTCATTTTTCACCATCTGATCCTACTGTATATTTTTAGTCTGGGTCAACACAACACCTCAATTAAGCTAAGTGTGTCAGGCATCTCCAAGAAGTTAGTTCAATAGCATGTTAGTGTAATTACTAATTAGTCTGAATTAACTGTATAATAAACATCAGACAACTAGGCCATAGTTTATGTATGAGCCAACGCGATAACCTTACCCGTCTCGCAGCCATCTGACCCGTCCTTTACGACTTACGAACATAAATAACATATTTCTTACAGCCATTTTTTTTACAACCTTTCAGAGGTTGTATAAAAAATGGCTGCTTTTCGCGCGTAAAAGGGACACTACCCTAATAATTGGCGATATATTTCACCTTTTTCTAAGAATAGACGGCGATAAATATCGTTTAATGGCATGGTTGTTGCTTAAACTACATTCTTTCTTTTTAGAAAGCCGTATTCGCTGTAGGAAAAATACCTTTACATTAATTTATAAGGCAATTAATACGAGAACTTTTCGGACTCCTTTTCTGAGCTTGTAATGAAGATATTATTTAAAAAGGTCATGTTTGAGGTTAGATATTGTTCTTCGCTTTCATTGAACTAATTAGTTATAGTTACCTAATGAACTAGCCAGCATTTTTGGTAGTTTTTTGATCGTGTTAATTTGAATAAGATCATACATGCAGCATACGTTCAAAGCGTTCCTTTTAAAACCAATACTTGTAAAAATTCCAAACGCCTTGGTTTTCATGCGAAGCTCGTACAAAATCCTATACTTACCGTCTCACTTATTTTTACTGAATCATTTTTACAAGCTTTATTTTGAACATAAAAGAGAAGAATCAAACGGAAAATTCGTGGTATTTTTTTCTGAAGTGGTACCTTTTATATGCCTTTTCAATGGCGAGGTCAACGTTTTCTGAAATGCTTCATATTTCGAATTGTGGACAACAATGAGCCTTATTCTTATATTTTTGCCCTGAAGTTTTTATCGACACCTACAGAGGTTGATTGTGCTGGTAAAACCTTTAGCGGTTTTTGTGGGAATGTACCTATAAGTTATTATTACTTCAAAAATATTATAGAATACTAGGAGGGCAAAGGCCTCCCTTTCTCCTATCCATCCTTCCTCTCCTCTCTCTTATGAGTGTGACCAATCCTCTCTGTAAACGTCTTGTCCCACCACGTCCCTCGACGTCGCTGGACGTATTCTGGATTTTCCAAATTTATACGTCCGTCCTATAATTATGTCAATTGGTTTCTCATCCATGCTTCATAAGGTGTGTATGAGTCATTCACCTGGCTGTAGTCTGTGCACAGCTCACACAATAGCGTGTGAGACTGTGACTCATCGTCATCGCGGACATCTGTCGACGGGCTGCTGTTTTGTTAATCTGCATTATGTTACTCTGTGACGGAATTATTTATTCAGGCTTGCAATGGCGGCGGTGTAAACAGAGAAACAAGGCTTTAGGGCTTAACAGTGCGATTCAATTGTTTTATCAAGAAGTGTGTGATCTCATTGTTGGTATTTCAAATTCAAATGTTTGGTTTTCGCCGCCATAACCTCTCTCGTTGCACGATTGCTGTGTTTTTATCTCATTCTTCAAAATAAAAATGGCAATAGATTGTGGTGGCATCGCCATCTACAACGCCACAACAACATAACTAATCACAGTAATCACAAGTAAAGTTCGACGCGAAGTAAAGTTCGCAGTGGCCCATCAGACGCAACACCTGCCGGGTCAGAAGATCCCCCCTTTTTTTATGAAGGATGAAGAACTTTACTCCCTGTTTCTCATACCTCTATAGGTAGTAGGTTCTGTAAAAATGTAGGTGGATTTTACAGCTGAAAATAAACAACAGTGCCACTGTAAATGTTTAGGTAGATTTAACAATAGTCTTAGCAAATAGCGTCAACACAGCATACAGAATTACAGATACTTGGCGCTTATTTTTTAGCATGATCTTGCTGCGCCCCGCGGTTTTACCCGCATAAGTCTCGATCCCGTGGGAATATCGGGATAAAAAGTATCCTATGTCCTAATCTAGGCAATGGTCTATCCACGTGGCATCTTTCATCCAAATCCGTTCAGCCGTTTTAGCGTGAAAGCGTAACAACTAAACAAACAAACAAACAAACTCACTGTCTTTCGCATTTATAATATTAGTTAGGATGAATAGCGCGACCCGGATCTCATCGCAACCCTGTCGAAGACAATGTATTCTCGCATCGTCTACCTGCACTTCGTATAATATAGGTACTGAATGGACTCCTCGCCCTTGCCCGGTCGTTCAAATAAAACGGTTACGATCTCTACAGTACCTACCTTAAAATATGATGAATCCTCTCTTCAATTGATGTTTTGTTTGGATATCTTTTTTGTAAGATCCTTTCTGACTTGCAGATATATAATTGATATAAAATTTTATTATCCTCAAAATAGGGCTACGTCTAGATCACCGCCCAATGTCTTCTGAAAACGACATAGTAAATAAGACCTATCTGAAATTCCCCTTTACTTTTGTATACCCCATACCCATTTACTACCCCGAAAACTGTAGGTACCATAAATAACAACATTATGGGCTATTCCACTATCCTATATCTCTATAGCATAGAATTCGGTTTGCCAAACACGCTATAGCATCGTTATAACTTACAAAGTTACAGCAGACCGCGATTGGTGACTGACGAAGTTGCGAAAAAGGATGATAAAGAAAAAATACTGCCATGTGCGAGTCGGACACGAAGTGTTCCGATACCACCGTACAATATTTAATACGTTTCTAGTATGGGGGACCCCTTTTAATTTATTTTTATTATTTGTTGTTGTGGCGACCATAACGGCACACTCTATGAAAATTTCAAGTGTCTGCCTATTACGGTTAAAAAAATACAGCCCTATGAGCTGTGACAGACGAACGGGCGGACGGACAGCGGAGCCCTAAAAAAGGACGGCCTAAGAAACAAAACACTTCCAAACACAATAAATTCACGGAACAACGTCATATGTGTCGGAGTAATGTTATTCTTATGCTAATCATTGCTTGTACCTATAAATTAATTGTAACTTGTAGCAGGGACTATTTGCGATGTTTCGTGCTACAATACGTGCTATAGCACTCCTGCTATTTTATTAATAGAGGCGTGAGAACTGTTTTAGCCCGTAAGTATTAGTTAATCAAATTGAAATGGACTTTTATGGGCTCAGTTACCTGTAAAAACAAATAGGTTAATTAGGAATTTCTGAATTTATTAGATTAACATAACTTGTTTTATTGACGCCTCATCTAGCTGGAAATAGTTGTTCTTTCATGATTGTCCGTTGAGCTGTTTCTTATAATGGAATTAGGTATGGCGACTTTGTTCGCAATTTCGTTTTTGAACTACATCCATGACTTGACCCTTTTCGAATAATCCATTCTAACACCTCTAAAGCGCTCTTCAGAACCTATCTTGTTGTATCTTCAGTGTTTTAGGCCGATCGTTGTCTGTCAGTCAGTCTCAGAATTACATCTGCATTAGGTACAGATAGATCGTTTTATGCTACAGTAATGTTTACCAACGGTAAATATGATAATATCCATATAACTACATTCGCAACTCGCCTACCTCTGCACGTAAATTTTGAGTGGCAGTGACACATATTGCCATTGTTTCCGAAACAGTACCTCCCTACCTTTGCGTGCATGAAGCAACACAATGTAGTTGCAGGATTGTGAAAAAAATATAAATACTATAGGTGCTAAGTTCTTAGTAAAATTGACGCCTGCTACGTCAAGTGTTAGAAAATCTTATCATCTTACTGTCTTGATCCCAATTTATTTGGGATCGTCGCTGCATGGAATCTTGTTCCTTACGTCTCTAACAGTCTGCATATCAGTATTCATCCTTTCGACCCAATCATCTTGCACACGATCCAACTGACAATCTCAATCTTGTCACTATATAGCCTAATTCATTCCCTGTCTTCTAGTGTGCATGTCTTCATCTTCTATATACCTCTCTGTAGGTTATCTTAACGTCATTTTATTGTCTTTCTCACAACAGATCTTCTTCCGTTCATCTCTATCGGTCTGCATCTCAGTATTCCTCTTTTCGAACCGATTATCTTGCACACAATCCAACTGATATTATTAGTAAATTTTACTTATAATATCATTGGACAATCTCAATCTTGGCATCTTACTTCCTTCCCTGTCTTCTTCTTCTTGTCTTTCTCTACTGTCTTTATCCCAATTTATTTACCGTCAACTCATGATATTCTTCTTCTTCTTCGTCGTCCATATCTATCTATCAGCCGTCATCTCAGTATTCACCCTCATTCTAGCTACATCTTCTTCCACTCAATCAATCCATCGAATTTTTGGCTTATTACTATGTCATTACACGACCCTCCCTCTTCTACATCAAATAGCTTTAACGGCTTTAACTCTTTCTTCCATATTTTATTGGAAGTTAGAGTATTATCTTTCAAAGAGACAGACCGAATACCAACCGTACCAAGTTGGGTTGTCTCTTCAAATGCGCCATGCGACTGGACGGCTTCCTCTCACCAAACAAATGACATCAATTTGTCATGCACTGCTATAGTCACTACATAAACATTTATTCGAATAAGTACCGACTACGCAGCTCGCAGCATTGTCCAATGAGCGTGGGCTACGTCGTGTGATTGTCATCGTAACATCAGCAGAATTGTAGCGATGATGTTGTTAAGTACAATGAATGATGATCTCTATAAGATTCCTACGATTTTCTTCCTTTATTTTTAAGTGTCTTTCAATATCTACGGGAGGTAAGAAACATCAAGCAAAGTAGTATAGATAGACTATAGCTGTTACTTTTATCGTACCGCCTTCGAGTATGGATTAGATTGTAACTGCGCCATATGTTCACATCTGGAACTAAAGTATACAATTAGAGACCCCACGGCTATTTTGACAAATGTATGGGAATTGATAGCACGAATCTCATTTGATGTTTAGGAAGGAGTTTCAAGACGATTGGATATCGAAAAGGTACTAATGTACCTATCTATAACGTTATGTGAATGCTAAAAATTTCGTGCTAGGCAAGTGTTGCACATTCGGGGTATCGCCCGTTACGCAACTCCACATAATCTAAACCAAGTTTAAATATAGGAATGTATTGAACTATTAATCAGCCGTTTTTTTTATGGATTTCCGGTGTTACCGACGCCATCCCGTGGAGGGTGACTGACCCGTGAGTCATAATGATTCGCGAACGGATACCTATCGGTCATATTATTTATTATTATTGCGTACATAACGGCATGTTGTTTATATGTCTTTGATAATTTGCATACATTTAAGTCTTTAACTCATTTACAATTTTGTTTGCTTTTTGTACTGATTGTTTTGTTACTTATAGATAAATGTATGGTGCTGAAAGGGAAAGTCTTCGATGTCTTGACACACTGTGGTTACAATACTTTCAATGTTTTCTATTATACTTTTCCTTTAGTCAATGTGTTAACAAAAAACAGTAGACAAAAGAGCCGTATTCGATGACTGACAATTTATTATTTGAGAAGTTCGATTACGTCTGTCTTTGTTGCTCTTAATTCGGTTTGGTTGCCAACCTGTCTCAGTATTTCTATTTCTCATTTTAATAACCATCACTTGAGTGTTAAATGAGTACCCGCTAGTACGAAAAACACGATTACAACAGATTTCGTCACAATATGCTCTTGTAATCTGTATTCGTCTGTCGTGCTGGCACCAGCTATTTTTATGGGTTGTGGTGCTGTAACGCAAAGCTGTTAAGCAAGATTAAATGCTATAATGACCAGATTACTGATAAGCCTTAGCCAGTCAGCAAGTTTAGCAGCGCTCAAGGCACACCGTACAATATAGTCTTTGTGGTGTGTGACTGCGTATGAATATGAATGTAGCCCAATTCTCAATAGCATCTCTGAATCAACCGACCTGATCAGAGCCTTTTCATTTGATCTTGCATCCATATTTGCCTTTTTTTTTGTATTTGACCTTTGCTTATGTCTCTTTTCTGTTGCTCCAGGCCCGGGCAGACGGATCACGGGCACGGCGGCGGCGCGCTGGCGTACGGCGGTAAGCCGGCGGCGGGGGGCGTGGTGGCGCCGCCGCAGCCTCGGCCGCCGCCCGCGGCACCCTACGCCCCACAGCCCTACCCACCAGCACAGCTGCGGCTGCACCAGCCAGGATATGGATCAGCAGCATTATCATACAGGTGGGTTGAGCTTTTAAGCTTGATATTTGATGACGCGATGCGTTCATTGTTGTAGTTGGTCCGGAGATTCATCATAGAAATACGAAACGATTGCCATTGTCTAGGGCCTAGGGCCAGGCCCTCAGGCCAATACAAAAACTTCCCTAACTATTCCACCTCTACCTGAGAGATTGCCAACTGTCTCAGTAACAACGTCTCTAAAGCCATGGGCCAAGGCCATGCGGCATGCCCCAAATATAGGACGCCCTTAATTACCGTTGCTCAGTCGGTATATTCTAATTTCTAAATCCGGCTGACAGCCACCTGCGTTCACTAATGACCCTAAGAGACATTTAGGATTCAGACACCCACAACAAACGACCAAGACCAGTTATTAGGTTTACACCTTGAGAACTCACATCTGGTGATACGATCGATTTTTGCTCGCTTGTATTCAGCCAACGATGCATGATTTTCTACTGGACATTGACCTCCCCGACAATGAACTAACGCTCCTGGGGAGATACTCCCTTAATCTATAGCTTGGCAGGCTGATTGATGAGCGCATTATGACCAAGGACGCAATTAGAGATTACTTGTGTAAAATTCCGAACAATGGACTTTGTTTAATAGATAAAACTACAGGCTAGAAGTATAATATAGCCTTGATAAATAGATAGAGACTAATTAAAACGTCGTTGCTTCTAAAAGTTACTAACATCGCCTTTAAAAAATTCACAGATCGTAAACCACAGCGGGTTCTAATGAGTCTCTTGACGCAACCAGTTCCAAAAACGACGGAGACAACGCAGACAATTCTAGCACTTTTAACAGTATTCGTAAACGAGTTGTTAACTTATGACAAACTAGTTATGACTCTTCAATTTTCTTGACTATTACAACTTGTGAGCGCTCTAAATTGGTAGAGCGTTCAACTTATTAGCACCATTTGAAATGATAGACCCATCTTCTGTTTTACCTTCGGAGTTTGGACCTGTTATTATTTTCAGATGCGTCTTAATAACGACCTACATTTTCACGTGCCTCTGCTATTAAAGTACAATTTAGTATACTTACGCACTTTATATTCGTGTACACGATTTCTCCTTTTCGAGGTATATTTCTCAGAAAGTCTGAATAGTTTTTTTTTTTTGTTACATTCTTTTCTGACATGACCTACAGTTGAAAAACTTGAATAAAAATGTCTCATTCAATTCGTGTCTTTTGAAAAGCTGAATAAAGGACTTCGTTATTCTCAGTCTGCTTCATTGCAGGATTCTTTGCTACATGAATTCAGAGCAGCATGTTTTGAATATAGCACTGATTTGCAAAATAATAGGGGTTTTTTGAGAGAGTAGGTACGATTCATTAACATACAAAATTTGGGAAGGGCCTTCTCAAAGGACGTGTTTGTCCTTCGACCCCAGTCTTCAAAAGCGGTCATAAATGTGGAATTCTTTTGAGAATACTTACCAAAAGTATGATATGCTTTTAAATTTTTCGTAACATAATGTTTTTTGGGAGGAAAGAGTATTTTCCCTTGTGGTCTAAAACGGGTTCTTTGCTTCGTCATGAGTGCCTTGGTTGCTTGGCGAACGTGACGAACGACATGCAACATAGAAAGAGTTATATTATTCAGTTGCTGGTCATTGGCCATACGGTCTACGTAGCACGTGCTAAGACTTCTATAGTAACTGTGCTATTTACTAACTGTCTCTTTGTCGTCACATCCAGACCTATTTAAGCTTGCCTGCATAGCTTAAGCATTATCTTCTGTGTCAATTCTTCAATTGGTAACTCTTCTTAGTTCTCTGGATTCTTTCCAACTTCTATTGAATATGATATCTCCTGGATTTCTCCTGTCTCATTGTTTTCTTTTTCATTTCTCTGCTCTTATTTCTCTGAAGGCCTTAAGAGTTCTATGTATATTATAGCAAAACTATCTCCTTCAGCACTAAATAGTGACTGGAATGCTCACAAAGTTTTCGTATCTACGGAGATATTAATGGTCTGGTCACGTCTGGCTGGGGGAGCGGGGCGTCACGTGCGGTCCCTCTGCGAATACCAAGCGTCCTTGTTGTCATTCATAACCATTATCTGCAAGTGAGCATGGGAACATAGCTTCTAACTTATAGGAGAGGGGTCAGAGGTACAGGTCATGTTTGGAGAGGTAAAGGCCCGTAGGGGTGTGAGAAAAAAACGGGAATATATACCAGAATTACCATATTATTCAACATTATATACATCGTGATCCGGTTTCAAATCAATAGTGACTCGAATTTTGATAAACTTATCTGTAGATTTGTGTACGAGGAACTCCAAAACTAGGCTCTTCTGATTAACAACGACCGATAACTAGGTATTGCGTGTCAAATATAAGCATTTGATAAAAAAATACACTTGTGTACGAACAGCTGCATTAATTGGTTACCCCCCATATCCGTGTTACCCCCTTTTCTCTCTCTAAGGTATTTTAATACGGGAAGTGCGTAATTATTGCAGCTGTCTATACTTTCTCATTAACTGTATTTGTTAGAATTTCTTTAGACAAGAAGTGCTTTGCGTAACTATAGTAGGTTTTCATTACGAAAAGCACTAAACTTGACTGGATAGTCTTTACAAATGCCACGTTAGAAGCAGTAAAATCTAAATTACTGGACGGACAGACTTCAAGTAATTGCTTCGTGTTGACTACAGAAAGAAATGCACTCGGAGTTACCGGCTCTTTGGAAATGAGGAAACTCACGTTGAAACTTTAGACATTTAATTGCAGTTTTTGTGAAGTTTTTTATAGTTTTGTTACTACAAATACACAGAACACTGTACTGTATAATCACTTAATGGACATTTTGTTAATCTTTTAACTTTGTCACAGTAATAGGTACTATTTATATCTTTATTACCCGACTGTGCAATAGCAAAGGCAGGGTAATTTTTACTGATTTATTCGTCGTTGACGCTTAATTTTTGACTATGTATGCCAAAGGCAAAGTTCAACAAGTTTCTTACTTACATACACATACGTAACCTCAAGCCTTTTCTAGGGTAGGTAGAAACTACAGAACGCCATCTGTACTTACGTACGATTCTTAGGGATGTCGGGATGTCGCGCACTAGAAGTCTACGACCACGACCAGGGGTCATATCTGTTAAAGCTATCATTGTTCCATTGTGAAAAAAGGAGAGTGCTATTCGTCTTATATGTATAGCTCCATCTCTCTGACACTGGAACAAATTATAGCTGCAGCGACCAGGTAAACTATAGAAACCGATATGAATTGCGCACTTGGTAGCAACGGCCAACTAGCCGCAGACACTCGCAGACTGCGCCACGGACCACGGGTCACGACTTATTTAGAAGACAAAAAGCTTGGGATTGACCTTCTCGCTCTGCTAAGCCTTGTGATAAAACTTGACATTTTAATTATTATGTAAAATCATCAAAATATACCACTTTTATATATATACACATGGACATTGTTGAATATTATATATTATTACTTTTTGTAAAGTATTATTTTAATTACCTATTGTAAATGTGAGGACTATAGATCCTTTCTTTTTTCTTTCTCAGTTTTAACGATGGTCTGGCAATTTGAGTAGGTACCTACTCTATGCGGCCTACCCAAATGTCCTTTGGTATTGTTCGTAGAGTTGTTGAGCTCCTTAAGTTCCGAGTTGAGCTCCACGATTACTGACAAATCCTTGCACTGACTAGACAGGTCCAATCAAATCCGTGTGGTTCTTTCCAAAAAAGACCATTTCAGACACTAATCCACATGGTTCTTATATGGCCTGACCAAGATTATTTGTCTGGCCTTTAAAAGAGACTGCGACCTCTGAGTTTGATTCGGCCATCCTTCTCAGAATAGCACCTAGCTTATTTTTAATATTTTTTAATATGACTTGTAAAAGTGATTCCGATATCCTTTGTACAAAATAAATAATTTCATTTCATTTCTCTGGCCGGAGTCGTGGCCGTCTACTGCACTAGATCCCTTTCCTTTCTCCTTTCTAAGTGCTTACTTCTAAGCATAGTATAAAGGTTGGAATTTTTGAACCTCTTCTGGAGGGAAAGTACTCTAAATTGGGAGATAGCAAATTTTACTCAAAGGAAATATTTCTTTATTTTTAAAAAGAAACAATTCTGCATTCACGGATTTTCTAAAATTCGCTTGCCTCAGTTGCCACACTCGGGAATAGAACCGGCTAAAATCCGAAATAATAGCGACCTGTATTTATATGGGATCAATCTAGTGATGGGTCGGGAGAATATTCTCACCCGGAGAATATTCTCGGATCGAGAATGTTCTGCAATATTCGGGAATATTCTTTTCGACGGAGAATATACGAGAATTTAAAAATGGAAGTAAAATTGCTAAATTTTATTACAATATATTTTGATTTCAAGGTCTCAAGTAAACATCTTTTGTTGTTAATTTATACTTTATTTGAAAAAACGTTACTGTATTATGTTTCGGACTGGAAATGGTGCCGATTCTCTTGTACACTAGACTAAACTAACTAAACTATCACTAAAATTCCTTACTTTTGGCTATGAGAATCTTAAAGCAATTCTAACAAAAAAAAAACTTAATTAAAAAAATATTTTGACACATCTAAAATTGAATTTGACAATCGAGTGACGACTCCACGTTGTACTTGTTTACTTTACTTCGTGAATTTTTTTAGAGCCGCGCCGTAGGCGCGCAGGGGGGCATCCTCGACGTGTTTTATATGGAATTTTTCACTTTTTGTATGGAAAATATGAAAAATTATAAGGGTTTCCTAAAGGGGGGTCGAAAATTTCATTATTTTTGCGATAGGACGCATCATTCTCGAGATATAAGCAAAAGAAAAAAAAAATAGTATTGTTTTTGTACTGAAGTCGAAGTGTTGGTGTGAATTTTAGTTCATGTTAACAAATTTTATTCCACTCGTTTTTAATCGCGTTTAAAATTAATCACATTTAGACAGATACACTAAATTTATATGGTGAAAAACGTCAAATTCATAATAGCAAAATTTCCATTTGCACTAAACTGCTATCTCAGTGCAATCTTAGTGCTGTCAAACTAAAATATAGTTAAGTTGTGTCACTTTAGTCTATTTCAGAATGAGAAATCCTCGTTTGACAGGACTAAACTAAATTTTAGTGATTTTTAGTCTAGTTTAGAGGCATTTGTGATCTCTTGTACACCGAACTAAACTGTCACTAAAATTCCCTACTTTTGGCTATAATCTTAAAGCTATTCTGACAAAAAAAAACTCTTAATTAAAAAAAAAATTTGACACATCTAAAATCGAATTTGACAATCACGTGACGACTCCACATGGTACTTGTTTACTCTACCCTGTGAATTTTTTTAGAGCCGGAGGCTCGCAGGGGGTGCAGCCTCGACGAGTTTTATATGGAATTTTTCACTTTTTGTATGAAAAATATGAAAAATTATTACCAACATGTTGGGATATAGGGGTTTAAGGGTTTCCTAAAGGGTGTCGAAAATTTCATTATTTTTGCGATAGGACGCACCATTTTCGAGATATAAGCAAAAGAAAAAAAAAATACAATACTGTTTTTGCACTGAAGTCGAAGTGTTGGTGTGAGTGCATGCCAACTAATTTTTATTCTATCTTTATAATTATAAACCCTAACTTTATATCTTTATCTTTATAAAACCCTTAAACCCCCAAAACTCAACATGTAGGTAATATTTTTTTATATTTTCCATACAAAAAAAAAGTGAAAAATTCCATATCAAAACACGTCGACGCTGCACTCCTGCGCGCCTCCGGCTCTAAAAAAATTCCCATGGGAGGGCAAACAAGTACCACATGGAGTCGCGATTGTCAAATTCGATTTTAGTTGCGTCAAAATTATTTTTAATTGTTATTTTGTTTTTAATTATTTGCACCATAAACCTTTCTTATAATGTTGTTTTCTAATTCATTTTATTAATGCTGATTATTTTAAACTCATAAAGTTCGTATTAATACAGAAATCGTACTTTAACATTACTACCATACGAAATTTAAGAGAATTTATGAGAATTTTCTCGGAAATATTCTCGGGAATGTTCTCGCTCAGGAGAATTTACTGAGAATTTAAGTTGTGGTGTAGTTTATTTTAAACTCAAACTTCGTAAAACGTTCAAATGCGCTAAAAACTATTACTCTAAAAAAAAACCGATTCAATAAAGTCATCCAATTTTTAAATTCTCGTAAATTCCCTACCAAAAGAATGTTCTCGAGAACTTAACAGCAAAGTTCTCGCAAGGAGAATATTCTCGAGAATTGCCCATCACTAGATCAATCTATAGAGTCAATCAAAAGGATTAAATCTCTCCAACAAACATGATAAATTAAATAAAAGGAAAACTATAAAATCTAAACTTTGCTATCTCCAGTATCTAGAGTAGGTACTTTCCCTCCAGCACGCGTAGCATGAACACTGTAGAAACAGGTTTTGTCGACGGAAGAATAGACAAAATGACAGATTGTCATTGTTTATCTGTCATTTTGTCTATTCTTCCGTCGACAAAACGTGTTTCTACGGTGTTCATGCTACGCGTGCAGGTGAGGTTCAAAAATTCCACCCTGTATTCAAGGTTCTCATAAACTGTCTGTAAAGCTGATAGTTTACACTTTACAGTCATTAGAGCTAGCACTTAGCATCTGACATAAACCCTTGTATTATAATAGTGCCTTCCGTTAATTATGTCATTATCTGACTAGGTTTTCTTGCGTTTTCAGTTAAACTGTCATGCTACTTTTACGCAGATTACAGGCAAAACAATGTGAACCGACATTGCGCCGAGATAAGGAAACAACACCATTGTATTGCTTAGGGATGTCCAATAATAACAGAGTCCTTGGAAAATATTATATATTACTAGCTTCAGTAGCTCCTCCCGCGAGTTCGTTCGCCGGGCTCAATTCGAACAAATTATAATTAGTCTTGAAAAAAGATCATAGATGGCAGCATAGGTAACAATTATGAAATTAACAGTCACTAAAAAGCGATAAACGGAAGATTTTGGCTGAAGTAAGATTAGTAAATTCAAAACTTCCTTGTTTAATGCTGATTTATCTATTGTAACTCATAAATCTCGTATTTTCAACAAAAAAAGATAAAACCTTTTTGTTTAGGGCTCTTTGCAATAGATGGCGTTTTACTCAATTTGTCATAACTGTAGCACATTTAGCCAATCAATAGCCCGACTAGGGAGGTGTCATTTCTTTATAGGGGATTGGGTATCTGTACGTAGTATTATATTATCTGTGGCGCGGGGAAGTCGTAAGATACAGAAGTCAATCATACTAAAGTAACAGCAACGTTTTTATAAAACTCCCGCGGCCCCCTAGTGCCCCCTACCCATCGCGTCGCATCGCATCGCCCGCCCTCGCTATTACATTTTTTCGCATAGTGATATTGACTTTTTCTTTTTACTCGTCTCCTAAGAGTCATAGCGTGATGTTTTATAGCCTATATAACCTTCCTCAAGATTTTGGGCTATCAAAAACAAATAGGATTTTTTAAATCCGACTGATTGTTCCAGAGATTAGCGCGTTCAAACAAACAAACAAGCTCTTCAGCTTTTTTACATGTATTATATATTATATTATTTACTTTAAATGGATAAATAGATAAACATCCCTCACTGCTGCGGGCGTACGCCGCGGTAATTTACAAAAACATCAGCCATGTTCTTTCGTGCTACATATTTTTTTCCGCCATCTTTTTTTGAGCATGACGTCATCATCAGAGCTTATTTATGTTCCGCGTTTCGCAAAATTAAATTTTCATGTAATTATTATACGAATCGTTAAAATTCAACAAACTTTTTAGATCAAAAATGTTTTATATTTTAATTATGTAACATCTGTGATCTTATTCTTGAGTGAGAGTCCTTGAACTAAATTGAGGTTATATTATATAACTTTATGTTATTGCCTTATTATAATTATGTTTAATTTAAACAGTTCAACAACATTCATTGCGTTATTTACGATGTTGAGCAGACAAATTTTTCGAACATATGAAGCAATGGATTACCAATATCCTTCAAAATAATTCTGATTGTGATCGATCGTGTGTTACGCAATTAGGGTGCTGTATTCTCAATAATCTTTGATGCTGATGATGACGTAGCATCATTGTTTAAATGTTTACTCAACGCATTCTTAATTATTTCACTCATCCTTCACATTGTAGCTAACTTTTACTTATATAATTATTATTTATTATTCTATTTTAATTTTACAGAACGATTAACCTTCCATACTCTTTTAGGCCCCACTTGCATCACCAATCACTAAATAAATACGTTCAACGCTAAACGAATTTAAAATATCGTTCTGAACCCTCTATCAACATCGATCACTAATAAAGAACACTATCAATCACAATCTGAATGTTTTTTTAAGGATATTGCTAATCCATTGCTTGATAATTATGTTCGAAAAATTTGTCTGTTCAACAACGTAAATAACGCAATTAATGTTGTTGAACTGTCATAAATTAAAGCCATTGCTACTGTTAGTGTGTTACGCAATTACCCCGCTGTTTCTGTCAATCCTTTGAAGATGATAGTCAGAATTATGTTTTAAACACTTTTAGCGATAAACGCATTTAGTGATTTGTGGTACAATACAAGTGGGCCTAAATCTCAGGTATAGTCGAAGAAAAAAGCAAAGTTCTATGATCAAATCGGTTCGTGCAACCCTGAGGTTCATTGCAGTCTTGGAGATGTAATGCCAGTCTACCAACGACCGACAATACCCGCCATGGGAAACGATTACAATGTTTTTGCACAATACACACTCTTAATAATTGAGATTTCTTCACGATTCTACAAGCAAAAATAACCTGAAACACCATTATAATGAGGTTTATTATTCTTTGAAACAAGAAAGCGGATTCAGATTTCACCGTGCGAACAAGAATAATTGTTTTATTTGTGATGATAAAACTTGGTTTTGTAATAATCGGATTAAGTAAAGTTAAAATTAAATGTACTTCTCAGTTTCTGCGTTATCCTCTTCATTTGCATTTTCTATGTATTTACATATTTCTGTTTCTAAAAAGTATAAAAACTAAAAACACTACACTGCAAAGTAAAAACCACTTTTTTGTTTATACTAGCGACACGCCCCTTCTTCGCACGGTTTTAAAGACTTGAAAAATCATCGAGATTTCTTTTCTATAATTTAAGTTTAATTAAATTAAAATTAAAATAAATAAATTCCTAAATATATTATCTAAGTAATGATGAAATCCACATTATCCACATTAATATCCGTTGCGATGAGAAGAACTACGTGGTCGTCATACGTGCATACCAAGTGCATACGGACAAACACGAATATATCTTTGATATTATTAGTAAGCATTTACACTTCTGAACTTGAGGATTTTGGTACTTTGCTTTTACGAGACCACTGAATTCTTTCTATGCAAGGTGAATTTTGAGGGTGTTCGTGAATAGACATATCCGAAACTGTAAAAAAGGCGAATAAAATACTCACAGAAGTCTATTCACTATTTGCTTACTATTGTAAGAAATAGCGAATAGACTTCTTGTGTTCTTATGTAGATACGGATTTGGCCATCGACGGACGCACACTTGGCAAATTCATTAAAAATAACAGTCAAACAAGTTACATAGTAAACCCGTCTAAGTATTTTTTTTCTATAAGTAAGTACAAATATTTGTTACAAAGCAAAAGTACGGAACAAAATTTTCGAAAGACCTTTAGTATTCTATAGCCTGTTCTTCTACTTCTATTCATATCTGTCCCTAATGTCCTTTTTACAAAAATTGTCACAATAAGTTTCTGGGTTTTCTAAAGCAGTCAAAAAATGATTGTTAACCAGCAGACCTCGTGCATTCTTATTGAAAACAAGTATCTGGACCTGCTCCAACCGGCCTGATATTATGAAAGGTGTTAGAAATAGCCCGACAACCGACATATATCATTCACATTCACATGCAATTTACACGGCTATATTTTTAGCCATGCCACCTGCATTACTCATTTCTTGAAATAAATGAAGAGATATAAGATTAAGCTATATTGATGTAGCTTCTCGCAGATTTTTTTGTTTGGACAGATTTCTTTCTGTAATTTCTGTCTGTATTTGTTCTTAGCTCTTAGGGCCCTCGCCCACGGCGACTTTTTGTAGCGATGCTGTCGCGCGTTTTGTAAACGCGCTTCTGCATCGCTACTATCGCGCAGGATTCTTCATACATAATTACAGCTTCGCGACTGTATCGATGCAAAAGCGCGACAGCATCGCTACTGCATCGCTACAAAAAGTCGCCGTGGGCGAGGGCCCTTAGAAGAATGATGGTGCAGGTACATTCGGATACATAACACTATCCCTTTCATTTTAGCCGTTTAGGAACTGCAGCAGCTTAGAATAATAACGTTATTATTCTAAGTGCAGCAGTTACTTTTGTTTTTTGTCGTGTTGCAGATATTGTTGTTAAATAGGATGAGATGGTTTTTTGTGATGTTTTTTTTAAATAATAAATACAAATGATTGATAAAAAGAGAAACTTAACAATCCGGGCAATAAAATAATTTAGAATTTAATCAATGCAGCCATTAAAAACAATAAAAACGTGGGAAATCTCATATTAGTTCCACGGTTCTACCTCTTGCGATTTTTTTTTCTGTAGGCAAAACTGTAAAAATAACATCACTCACGCGATGGTTGAGCTCAATCACCTTCGTCCGTGCTCGTCGTAAAGCACGTGTTTTTATTAAAATGATTGTTTCTGCTTAATTTTATTGGCATTTTACGGTAGGGTACACTGCCATGAGTGGCCAGACCACGACCGTGTGTGTTGCCATGTAATTTTCTCTGACAGTTGAAATATTCCTTACCTGTTATTATTTCTCGGACAAATTGCAAAATTACTGTAGGATCATTTGGCAACATAATGCGTTATTTCCTGCATTAGTCATGTGATAAACAATTAGTACAATAGTAGTTTATCAGATTTTTTTGGCTTATCTTCAGATTATTTTTGTTAATCCTCCTTATGATCTAACTGGAAAAGATAAAGGAAAATACCTATTGGATAAGTTTATGTTCAAAATACGAATTACCTATTATAAGGAAGGTTTTTAATAAAAGCGATAACCCAGTATTTGACCCGAGTAACGGACTGGATGGGAATTTATTTAGCCCCAAAATGTCGAACCATGACATGTTTGAATGGAAAGGAAATTCCCAAAGCAATATAGGTCTACTACTCTACTGTACTCATCATAAGAACTACCCTGATCTACATAGGCAGTACGTACGTATATTATATGCTACGTAGAGTATAGACTCTACGTAGCAAATACGTGACATTCTCGTGATGTTGGCAACCCTGTTGGCGGGCGCGTTCGGTTCAATGTTTATTTTTTATTATTATTCAGCGCGCGTCGCGGCCCGGCCACCACGTGGTGGGCCAACGTGGCGCGCTAAATACAGACGCGGCCGTATTGTCGCGTATCGCCATTATGGTTACGTCATTCCCTGTCTGTCTATACTTCTATAGCATTAGCTCAGTTTTGTAGCACAGGATGAGATTGCTTTCCGCGGAATTCCGCCAGGATTTTGTGGCTGTCTGGTATTAAAGTCCCTCATTGCAACGATACTTTAGAGCTCACGTTTTTAGAGTTTTACTTAAGACTTAAACTAACTAACAAACTGGTTTCTTGATTTTATACTGTTGTTTGTGGGCGATGGACTGGTATTTCTTATTAGCGTCAATAGCGATTAGCGTCTCGGTCTAAAATGCGTGGTTTTGATATAACCATTCGATCTAAGGCTATGAAGACTGGTATAATTCTGGTATTTATAGCAGTATAGCTCACGTGGTATTGGATTCGGAGCAACATAAGGAAAATTCTTATCGCGCTTGATTAAATCCGATTTCAGATAAAACTATGACCTAGTTCAAGTTCAGTTTCAATCACAAATGTTCAAATGTAAGTAAGTAGTCGTTTTTGTCCAATGATCTTATTTGTCGCAAGTCTTAAATTTGGTGAAACAGGTTTTTTGTATCGAGTAGATTATTTTTGTTGAGAACAGCGATCAAAAAGAAATTGACGGTGGTACCTAATCAGGCAACAGACGACGTCGACAATAGTCCACCAATTAATTGTGTGACGTGTCGTGGTGTTACCAATTTCTAGAACTCAACAAAATGCATTCGTACAGTTGTACAGAGTTCATAAAAGACAAAAACGAAAATAGTTTCAGTGCTAAGACTAAACAAGTCACATGTTAACATGTAAAATATGAATCTCAATCTCAAGTGAACTTATTTCTGTAACGGCGCGACCCTGCCACGGCTACAGTTAGCCCCCCCGCCCCGCGCGCAACCTTGGCCTTCTCGTCGCGGCATGCGATCGGCCACAGATTACTAACAATACGCATTATTTTCACAACTCGCCATATTTATTTCGTCTCGCCATATATATTGTTTAGTTTGGTGAAAGTTTATCAGCATTCATGTTTTGAAGTTTTAATTACACTAATTTTTTTATGTGTAACGCTGAATGTTTGTGCCAACTTTTTTATTTAACACACACTGTTCGGATTGGAATTAAGGTCAGAATTTTTATTCGGTATCAAAGCAAAGCTTTGCTATATTAGTTTTTAACTAGGCTGTATTATACGATCATTGACCTTTGCTTTGCTTGTAAATATTAATAAAGTGGTTGTCAAATTGACAATCCATGTCAAACGTTACTTGGATATAAGTAAAAAATATAAAATAAAAAATTGAATAGAATACTGTAATTTATATTTTACGAATATGTACTTACTCTTCTATTGATTGTAGTGACCAGTTGTATAATTATTGCAATTAGAATGGAGGTGAATATTGGTCGGTAAAGGACCTTCAATTACTAAAAGGTGAACATGCGTTATTTTTTTGCCCTGGATAATGGCAGGGAACTAGCTACAAATTTCGAATAATTCAGCCTAATATGCACACACACATACTCTTTCAACATGTGAGTATAGCTGTTATATATTTAAAAAAATGTATACTTAATATAATATATAATATTGATCACAATCACGTTATTCATGACTGGCTTTGAAAGACACGCTAAAAATGGCGCTACGCCTGCCATCTGTTGAGCTAAGCATGTAACAATGTCGTGTTAAGGTCGTTGACGGTTGACATTTACAGGCATCCCAACAAGGAGGTATTATTACCACACAAAAGCAGACTCGCGAAAAACGGGACCCTGGCTATATAAATTGTAAATGCAGCATTCATGATAATTATTATGTACTAAATTCATTTTTAGGAGCTAAAATCTGATAGTAGTTTTTATTATTTGGGATTATGGACTCTTTATCATCGATAGGATAGGGTTGGCTCTGGATAAAAATATATCAAATCGAATATTTACAGGTCACCGGACCACGGAGTT
The DNA here is from genome assembly GCA_948150665.1 of Conistra vaccinii. Taxonomy (NCBI): domain Eukaryota; kingdom Metazoa; phylum Arthropoda; class Insecta; order Lepidoptera; family Noctuidae; genus Conistra; species Conistra vaccinii. The sequence continues at coordinate 11,542,953 of OX411336.1, read as the reverse complement.
CCTAAACCTTATTTATTCGAAAAACTCCCAACAGACAAATCTATTAGAAACAAAGGATCTGGTGTTCAGTGGGGTTCCTATCCTCACCCTGGCATTAGCCTTAGGTTATTTCCATGCTCCTAATCGATTTAATGGACAGCTCGGCTAATGATTTGTAGTCCAGTTCTTTGTCTGCATGCACCCCTTGGCCCTTGCGCTGTCTGCCCTCTTTACAAACTCAATGCGTTTACGCCAGCTGTTACTTCAACCGCTTATTTGTGTCGTTATTAAAATTTCAACTGTAAGAAAGTATTCTTTAGTCTCAATTTTGGGTGTTGGTAGTTGTTACATGTATGATCTTGATACTAAAAGGTGTTAAAATCAGTAGGTAATAGAGTATTGTCAGTTGAAGGGAGCATCACAATGTAGACGTGTTATATTCTACGAATAGTTAGATTAGAGAAAACATACTGGCCACTTTACGCTCGAGCTACAGTACCCATCCCCATCATATTATTCTTCTTCTTGGTCAATGGATCTGCGCTTGCGGCAGACTGTTCCCAGTGTTGGGAACGTTTGAATGCGCATCTGGTTTAACGGGAACCAACTTGTCGATGTGGAAGTTACGAAAATCGCAGGCCCAAAATTAACTTCTGAATATCTAACCTATTATTTCTTGTCTCCTAAACCTGCTCCAACTTTTACCACATCTTCAGTACTAACAAGCACATGTACATTTCCAGGGACAGTAGCTACGTCCGCGGCGGCGGCGCAGTGGGCTCGGTTGGCGGCGTGGGCGCAGTGGGCGCGGGCGCGGTGGGCGCGGGCGAGTACCGCGGGGGGCGCGTGTCGCTACTCGGCGCGGCCTACCTCCCCCCGCCCGCGCCCGCCGCGCACCACCCGCCCCCCGCAGACCCTCCGCCTTTCAAGAAGATCAGGCTCACAGCTGATCGGACGCCGCTGCCACATCATCAGCCGCTTAGGGTTGATACTAGGGTCAGTATCTTCTCTAAGTTCTCAATGGCTTCTCTTGTCGCTCCTGAATACCTCCTTGGTCAAGTGGTTACAAGCGCGACTGTTGCGTATGAGTTCTGGGTTCGATCCCCAGAGAGAGAGGAGAACAAAAGAGAAAACAAGATTTTCCTTCCAAGGGGAGGTAGAAAAGGAGAGTGGTCGTCTTTTTGCCACGTGCATCATTTAGCCTCTAACTAAATAGTTGAGATTTTTTTAAATACCATTGCAGTTGATAGATGAGTTGAGATGTATAATAAAACCAGCGAATTTTTGAATACTTTTAGATAAAAAAAATACCATTGCTAATAAATACTCTGTGGTTAATTTCCAGGAGCCGGTGAACCAGTACAGCACAGTTGAAGTACTATCTCCTAATCCACCATCAGAGCCCACGATGGAGGACCAGAGCTTCAGAACCACTAAGGATGACTTATTACAACAAATATCCAAGGTATGTACACCATCAGTTATTTAGTGAAACATGCTAGAAAGAATTCATGGAGGAAGCTCCATTGAAAATAAAGATTGCAATTGGGGCAGTGTATTTCGATTCAGCTGGTAATTATTGTAGCCTTTCTCAATGTAAATTGAAATCAGGTTATTGAGCCTGTAGAACCCGTTGGCGTACAACTAAATCAGTTTATCATATTGCAGTCTACTGCTGAAATCCTTAGCAACATGGACGAAACATCCTCCATTTTCCCATAACAAAGGTTCTTTGCATGTTAGTCTGCTTGTCGTCGTCAGTAACCAGTCTATGGCGGATATGACTATTCCAAGTTAAAAGGAATCATTGAGCTCTACGTCACAAGTAAATCATTTCTGTTTTGCACTGGAAGCCAAATCCTTTATGTACTCGTATATCGTACACCACTGCTTAAGGTGAACCCGCAGTTGCAGCCCGAGAAATACAAATTTTCTTACATTTTCCAACCGCAAAAAACGTAAGAAAATTTGAATTTCGCGGCCTGTAACTGCGCATTCACGTTAATGAATTTTCTCAACGTTTTTATAATAGTTTTTTTTCTCTTTTGATATTTTATATTATTACACTACTAGCTGTTGACAGCGACTTTGTCTGCGATCCAGGATGAAATCCCATGTCCTTCTCCGGGTCATACACCCATGTGCCAAATTTCATCCAAATCCGTTCAGCCGCTTTAGCTTGAAAGTGTAACAAATAAACAAACAAACTCACTTTCCCATTAATTATAATATTAATTCAAAAGTTATTTATTCAAACTAGGCTGAGAATCAGCACTTTTCGAAACGTCAAAATTACATAAGACAGTCCCTCAAAAACGCCCGCCCTTCACCACTGCCTAGTGCTTTTGCTGGGAATAAGAAGTGGTGCAACAAGAAGTGGCGCAACAAGAAGAAGTGGCGCAACAAAAAGAAGTGGCGCAACAAGATAATACAGTTAGAATATGATCTTTCCATAGGATTGCATTCGATAACTGATGTTCTTTAAACTAACTCTATCTCTTCCCATCCACAGGTGGACAGGGAAATGGCGTTATCAGAGTCAACGCTATCAAAGTTAAAGAAGAAGCAAGAAGAGTTAGAACAGACTGCCTCAAAGCCGGCTCGGGCAGAAGAGCCAGAAGAAACAGTACCGAGACACAGAAGTTTAGCGCAGTGCGTGTACGCAGAAAACAGGAAAAAGGTTCATATCATTGTAGTTACACACATTACTTATCATCTCTTTAGAGGAAAGAATTTCATAATATCATGACCTCCTGACATCATCATAATGACCCCATAATAATCGACTAACAACTTCATGGTAGGAGAGATATGGTTTTGCGGATGTTTTTTGCTGTTTTACTTTTTAATACATAGTAAAATATGGGTCGTAGAAGTTTTAGTGAGGGGACAAGGTTACTAATGCTGGGTTCCTATAAACATAAACGAATCGATTCCCTTACCAATAGTACCTACATGTTTTTATTGCCAAACTGGGCATATGAAATAGATTCGTAAGTTAATTCTACCTGTGTGTACTTCCATATGGGATAGTTTACAAGCTATGAGGTATTTGCTTCATTATTGGTAAAGATTTAAAGATACAGGAGTCTTAATTTTAACTCATAACGGTCCGTTATCCGTAAATTATGGGAATCGGCAATTACTCAACTTTCTGTACAGAAAAGAATGTCGAAGAAAAAATCCCTTTCTCTTGCGTGTGGAAAGTAGTTATGCCCTGATGAATATACAGTTTTGTATATTGATAAAGACATAACTTTCAACATGGAAAACAGGCAAATATACAAAGTTAATGTTCAAAATTTTGTTTGTCATTCTTAAAACTAGAATAGTTTAATTAAAAGTACTAAAAACATGTCTATCATCGCGTTATAGTTATAGAAAAACTGCTAAATACTCCGTAAAACTAATAATTAATTAATTCTCACTAATAGACTGGTTGTAAATAGCTGTCCTCATGCCATACTCATGCCGGGATGTAAAAACTACATAGTGTATCAGTACCTTACCTGTGAACCACGGAAACTTAGAATATGGGTGTTATTAGGGTTACGTTTCATAGAGTACCTAAGCGCTTAGCTATTTTTACAGAAAATGCCTTGGGGTAGGTCGAATAGATAATCATCCTGTGGCAACACCTTTTGTTTACCCATTTAGGAAGCATTAGGTACATTATAACGGTAATTTGTGGTCTTCTGAGTAAACCATTGTTTAGTGACCTTGAATTTCGGAGGATTCCGGGTGAAGCTCGCTTCCACCTTTGGCCTGATCATCACTTACTTTCAGGTGAGATGCAAGCCAAGAGCTTCCCACATTGGGGTAAAAAATAATAATAAATAAGAATACCTAATTTAAATCTTAGAGGCGGGACTTACTTATCTATTAAAAGACCCTTTGAACAACGTAGTTGGGTGATGAGGAAAGGTGATTCAGGGTTTCAGAAAAGAATCCAAATAATTTAAATAGGTTTCAAGGAACAGATATAAAAAAAGTCAGACTTATAGGAAAATATAGGATTCATGATAGATTACTATTTATTTATAATAGTGCAAAAATAGACAACAAAATATATATTATGTGCCTGTTTATTTATTTGACACTTTTATTAATGTTTTTTTATTCTGTTTCTCATTATTGATTTGCACAGGATCAATAGTCTGATACATTTTATGTTTTTTTTCCTTCCCAGATCAGCATGGATAATAAGCGGCAAATGGTATTTATAATTTGTTTTAAACTATTATAAGTACTAAGATAATTAATTTTTATAGACTATATCCATTTTCATTTTAGTAGATATAAAAATAAAAAAATATTTTGTAAATATTCTAAAGTGATTTTCAATGTTAGATTTTGATTAAATTACGGCATGCTGGTATATAGTTTTATGTAGGTATATGTATTCATGTTTCCTTGTATAGTTTCGTACTTTTACACCATATTTATTTATAGTATAAATTTATAGCTCGGCAGAAATATAGGTGAACCTGCCAAATGTCGAATAACTTTTTTAGACCTGCTGTGAACATGAACTTAAAAAAAAAATATGTTGCTGCATGTTTATATGTCAAATAATGCTTTGTAGATCTGGAATAACAGTTTGAGCAATTTCCGCATAGCGCCATGTTATTCACTACCTAGTATACTTAAATGTTAAGTTAATTATCAGCAATTTTAATTAATTATGTAGACATTATTTGCCTTATCTGAATTCTAAAAAGTTCACGTTCACAATTCCAAATCTACGGTTCACAAATATTTCCTGCGGACTAGTATCATTATTATTATTCAAAATGTATTGTAGCATGTGTATCATATAAATGTACATTCGCGGAACGAAAGGGTTAAGCACCATACCTCCTAATGTTGTTCAAGATTGACTTGGACCCAGTTTCTGGAACCTATCAATTCAAAAATCAGACAGTAAAACAATTTTTTGACTAAACAACAGTAGTTTTTATCATAATATTGTCGATTGTCTTCAATACGGGCGGGCGGCCCTTTAAATCCACGGAGCCCTGGACTGCAGCCCAAAAAACCCTTATATAGATCCGCCCCTGCGTTTAGTGCTACGATAGGGCTGTCTGAAATAAAAACATTCAATCATATCGCTTCGTTTGAGTTTGATAACTGTCAAAGAAAAGAAGTAATTTTTGTGTTGATCAGCGTTTCAGAACTATTGACCGCTTGGTTTTAAATCAATTGCCTTGCCCCTAGTGCCGAGCTCATAAATCGACAAATAAATACCTACGACGAGTAGGGTCGTGCAATTAAATAAAAAAAACAAAAAACGAACACAGGTTCTCAGTTGCATAAATACGACTGAGGCGACACGGACACGAAAAAAATTGTCGTATTAATCCGACAGGGGCGGTCAATAGGTTAAATTTCAAAACTGTTTTTAACCCTTTCATTCCACAGTGTATCATTGTTTAACCAAGTTCGTAGAACTATTTGTGATATATGGTTGTATCAGCAGGCGTCATCGGGGCACACAGTACTGTCGCACCTGGGCCCGCCCGTCCTATACCCGCTCTACAACCAGCCACAGGACACAGAGGTCTACCACGAGAACATCAGGCGGCATCGAACATTTCGGAAGCGGTTAGCGGAACACATACGGAAGCTCAAACTTGAGTCGGAAAGGGTACCTATGTTTTTATAATTATTTTAACTTTACAGTAGCAAAAATTACGATAAAAGGTAGAAATGAAACATAATTTTTCATTCATTGATCTGAGAAGTTACACTGCACTTGCTCCAGTCAGTCTATAGATATTATAGTTGACCATTAATCCTCGTACTTCGAACGTGCATCCACGTGCCTTAGAGAGATGTTAATCCAGCTATCCCGGTTGTCATGCAATTAGTATCTATGGAAGTTGATCAGTCAAGTAGTCGGCAGACTGAAGTTTGACACCTGGTCCAATCTAAGAGTGTCGATAATGCCCAATAACTGGGTTCTGAGGAGAGATTTAAATTAAAACGCAAACCGTAATCTAGTTCCCAAAATGCTTGGCTGAAGGCCCTTACAACAGCTGCAGTCAATAAAAAAAATAATTAAATAAATGGGAATAAAACAATTTTTCCAGGCAATATAAGAATTCCCTGACTCCTGTGTTAGTAATAACTGTGCTGCAGGAGCCACTGTCGTCCCGTAAAAAAAAGACACAATTTTTGTTTTATAGTAATACATACGTACGTAGTCAATATTATCACTATTCGCTAAGAACCGTAAAGTTAAATGGTATTCTGTAGATAGGATTGTTTAAAATGTAAACGTTTTTACCCACCTCGATCAATTTGCCTACCCTTTTCCCAACTATGTTGGGGTCGGCTTCCAGTCTAACCGCATACAGCGGAATACCAATATTTTACATGTAGCCTATCTGACATCCCAGTAACTGGGTAATACGATACCCGTCAGTAAGACTTGCTGTCAGACTTTCGGGCTTCTGACGACCAGTATCCACTGTCAAAGATTCACTAATGACAGCCGGTATGAAGTTTTCATAACCTTTGATCTCTTATTTCCAGCGCGAGGATGCGTTAGCGGAAGCGTACAGCAGACGAGCCGCCGAGTGGTTGAGAAGAGTGGAGCGGATAGAACAGGGACAGAAGAGGAAAGCGAAGGACGCGAGGAATAGAGAGTTCTTTGAAAAGGTATGTGTGGTTTTATTACTGGCAAGGTATAGCTTATCTTGAATATAAATCAAACACGTTGTGCGCCACAATCGATTTAGTCACCAACATTAAAACAAATATTGACAAAAAGAACATTGCACTCGGCATTTTTATTGACCTAAAAAAGGCTTTTGATACGGTATCCCATAAAATCCTTTTATTAAAGCTAAAAAGCATTGGCATCACCGGAGAAATGCATAATATCCTCGCCTCATACCTTGATAACAGGAAACAAGTAGTTAAAATAGGAAACGCGATGAGTACAGCATCTCCCATAGAATTTGGTGTTCCCCAGGGATCTCTGCTATCCCCCCTCTTATTTGCCATTTACATAAATAATATTAAAGATTTAGGCTTAACTGGACAACTAACTTTGTACGCCGATGATACCTGCCTTTTCTACTTCGGTAACAACATAAACACCATTGTAGCTGACGCTCAAAGAGACTTAGATATATTATACAACTGGTTTAGCTCTAATTTACTTACCATAAATGCATCAAAAACATCGTACATGATATTCTCAGCTAAAAACAAAAAAATTCTAGACCACCCAGCCTTACACATTAACAACACTCAAATCATCAAAAGTAATTGTGAGAAATACCTCGGACTTAGACTAGACAACAAACTCACTTGGCAAGTACATATTGACTACATAAAAACAAAAATAACATCGCTAATGGGATCAATGCGCGGGTTCATTAATAACATTCCAAAAAAAATCCGCTACAATATTTACAACTCATTAGTTCGCTCACACATAAATTACCTAATCGAAATCTGGGGATGCGCCACCAAATCTACAATTAAAGACTTACAAATAGCACAAAATAAAATAATTAAACTTCTATTCAACTACGATTATCACACACCTACATCCGAACTATACAAACACACCAAACTAATGAGCATTCATCAACTTTACACATTCAATTCCTGCATTCTCATTAGAAAAATTCTTAACAAAGACATCCATACACAATTATCCTTTAACATAAAAACATCCAAATACAGCCAAAGAAACCCAAACCAAATACAGACGCACCCCCCGCGGACGCAATATGGCAGGAAAAATATAAAATACGAAGGCGTACAACTTTATAATAATCTACCGGCAGATATCAGGAGCACATCCTCCTTTAACATATATAAAACTAAACTCAAGCAATACGTCACTAACAACACAAAACTATTAAGCTAACGACACAAACCAGTCAGGCACATAAAATGCGATACTATACAGTGTTGTTTTGTTTTTATTTTTATTTGTGGCGGTAGGTACCTACATGAAGCATAACTGTTTGCTACTGGAATACACTTACTTTAGTTATGTATTTATTCGCTAAGTGAACAATGTATGTTCTTTTAGAATAAATAAAGAATCTTTAAACCCAATAATATCCGTGAAGCAAAACATTGTGAGGAAACCAGGGGGCCTACCAACACCTCTAAAAGCAGTATTATTTTAATATTACTTTAGTGTGGGAAAGAGATAAAGCTCTACAGGACTTATAGCACCATCTCTTTCCCCCACTGAAGTAAGATTAAAATAATACTGCTTTTAGTGGTTGTGGTAGGCCCTGGACTTCTATTGATATAAGTCTGAAATCGCCAACTTATCTTGAACAAGAGTGATGATCGATGCTCGTGCCTTCTCTGTATGAGAGCCTACACCCTGCAGTGGGGCATTTCTATACTGGTATTATTCTAAGGTTAAAGAAAGATCGCAATGTTAAGTAAATGGTACAAGATAATGAACGATACTAATTTCCGGTCTTTGATAGCCGGATCAGTAAATCTGTTGTCTAAACTCACGTTAGCTGTTATTCTTCGTTCGAAATAACTACAGTGGAACAGGAAATGGCCCGAAAATAGTTCAAATTACCACCATGAAACCATTTTCGCTGCTCGTGATTGCACTCGTTAGCAGTCGCCTTTTTTATTTACACATCTTAATTTACAAGCAACAAAAGATTTACATTCCTGTCGAGCCTAAACTAAATTGTGGATGAAATAAGACTCGTATTTTTTTGTTCTACGAGTAAATGGTGGCGTACACCACCACACCTAGGCATCTTTTTGCTAAGAGTTCTTAGCAAAAGAGACAGCAGCATACAGCCCATAATGTTCCCACTGCTGGGACACAGGGCTCCTCACTTGGAGAGGTAGTAGGCTGTAATCTACCACGCGGGCCCAGTGCAGTTGGTAGATGTCACATGTCTTCAAATTTTTGAGACATGTTCTCCGGTGTTTTCCTTCACCGTTTTGAGAGCAGTGGTGATGAAATGATTTACATAAAGTAAAGCGCTAACGTGGTCTCGAACCCACGACCACGACCGACTCATAACTCGCAGCCGGGGCCTACACTACTGCTCCTGAGAGAGACACAGTACTTGCACTAAAACCCATTTCCTCTTTCCAGGTTTTCCCCGAACTGCGAAAGCAACGTGAAGAGCGAGAGCGGTTCAACAGACTAGGAGCCCGCGTGAAGTCGGAGGCGGAACTCGAAGAGATCGCCGACGGCTTGCACGAGCAGGAGCATGAGGACAAGAAGATGAGGTCCTTGACCGTGGTGCCTCCGCTACTGAGGGACCCCAGCGACGCCACGCCCATTTATATTGACACCAATAGTGAGATAAATCTTTCCTTAAATATAAGAATAGAAGTTACCTTGAACCCCCTTTAAAACTTTTTCTTACGAGACTTAAATTAAGTAAGTTTGACAATTAATTAGAGCAAATAATATACCTACATATAATTACCATAGGGTCTGTCTACCGCCACAGCTACCGCCAAGAACCATTGCTGCATTACGCGAGACATCAAAATATCAACTGCAATGCAAAGACATATAGGTCACATTCTAGGTAGACGTGAACGAAGTTAAAACAGGAAAGTTACCGCACACACATACACACACACACAGTGGCCGACTAATTTGTGTCAGCCCTCCACGTCAAGGGGTCGATTCCTGCACGAAATGAATAACTATTAGAAGGTTAAACCACCTACTAATAGTTAAGATAAGCTACAGAAGAACTTACTAATATGTTAGTACGGTTTAAAAGAAAATAAATAAAGTCATACATCGTACATTAATCTCAATGTTTCTGCCAGTGGCGATTTTTTTTTAAAGGAAGGCCGTTTTAAATTGTGTACAATATTATTTTTTATATCACATCTATTCAAAAACAGCAGCAGCAGTAAACAGGGACTAAAATAGCACTTCAATCCCTAGGGACTAAAAGTGATGAATTTGGAATGTAGATATTGTTAGTAAAACTTCCAATCACCAAAGAGATCAATCACGAACATTGTATGAACAAGTAATAGGCTGTATGATAAAGTATCCCGCGCGCTATCGCAATTTTTTTTTTGTAAATATCGAATAAAAATGCGCGACATGCATTCCGCCTTCGTTCGTAATTGTTTACTCAAATTCAGACTTTACTTAGTTTTATAAGAACAAATCTTCCTCAAGTAATGAGAATGAAATAAATAATCGTAAGTACTAGTCTCATTCAGAAGTTGCGCTTACTTATTTTCTCATAGACGAGAGACGGTGATAAAAGGTAGAATGTAAACCTCGGGAGCAATATTATTCTCGCTCTTATTCTAGCTCTAGCTAGTGACGTATTTTGAATTCCAAGCTGCGCTCGGATTCTACTCTAGAATCCGTCGCTATTCGCTCCGCTCTGGATTCAAAGAAACCCTCGCGCCTTTAAAATAGTTGTTTGCTCCCTAGGCAAAAAATCTACTATTTATTGCGTAAGTTATAAAGGAGAGACGTCAAGAATCGTGTTATAAGCACGTTTTGCCACTGGTCTGGACCAATGTTTCTCTTGTAACTCTTTATTAACACTATCTCAACGTTTGTTGTGGTTGCCAGTGTTATTCAAGAATGGTCAGAACAAAGATTTAAATCGTAGATTTGTCCTCACCGTACTATGTCGCGCGAAAAAGTATCCTTACTGAGAAGAGTGACCTCACACAATAATAATATAGAAGTTTCCATGACAATCAAGTCAAGTCCTGATTGCTCAGGAGCCCGATTTTGTCATTTTTATGTATAGCAGTAAATCTATGTAAATGTTTGCATGAAGTTTTTTAGCTAAATAATGTTGTTGGCTTGCTGCGCGCTTTGGTGTTTACTGTAAGTGCAGCAAGCAATTGTTATATAAATAAATAAATAATAATAAGTTTCTGCGACATTGGTGTGTCAGAGACGTCAAAACGAAACAAAACGCGACCATTTTTTGATGCGGCAAGGCCAATCTACGATTCAAATCATTGCTTTGGACGAATTCAGCAGAAAAACTAACGATTCCTTTCTCCACAGGACGATGTATGGACATGGAATCAGAACACAAAGAGCTGCAACTCCGGAACGTGTGGTCCCAGGCAGAACGGGAGCTGTTCAGAGAGAAGTACCTCCAACACCCCAAGAACTTCGGCCAGATCGCGTCCTTCCTTCCCCGGAAGAGCGTAAGAGACTGCGTCAGGTATGCGTGCGTTATTTCTCTTTATATACCGGCTGCGGCGAGTTTGTTGGCAGCGCAGGGTCAGAGATGGTCAAAAAGAGTGATCAGAACCAACATAATTGAAAAAATAAGTATATTATTTATTTGCAAGAATACAATCATGTACTTTTGTACTAGTTGACTACATACTTATTGAGTTCGTCATATTCGACCAGGTATTTCTTTATTTAATACTTCAAGCACAAATGTACAGAGGCGTACTTAATACCATACGTATCTGTTGTGCAAATCTTTATTGAAGGTTGTTAGTAAAATAATAGAACATATAGTACTTAAAAAACTTTAATTTCAATTAAACCATTTACAGGCACTTTAAAAAATTTCAAAGAGTTGGTCAGTTAGCCAGAAAGTTGAAGCTAGTTGTTCGCTCTTAAACGTAGATGTCTATGGAGAATGGGCAAGAAACTCTATGGACACTCTTTTAAATAATTATATTACAAAATATTTCGTACAGACTCTCATAGGACAATGGTAAATACATAATAGGTATTTATTTCTGTAAATTGGTAAAAAAAAACATGCGGGGCAGTCTTCGGGGACTTCCGATAGAAGTGAAAACTAAGTACTTAACGCCATCTAATGAAAATGCCAGGAATTTATGTGGCTTGTTGTCAGTACAAGAACGAAAGTTATACCTCCATTAAAAAAAAACAAATAAATAAAACTAGTGCGCTGTCAACAAAAAAGTGCTCAACGCGCTTTCGGTGACGATGACGCGAGTTCCATGACTCTTATTAACCCAAAATGTGCTCAACACGACTAAAGAAGACTATATTTTGAAAACAATATTACTCTTCACTTCATATTACTCTTCACTTCACTTCAAAAACAATATTACACGTCAAAAATAAATTATGTTTTAAAACTGGATGAGTTCAGTGTTTTCTATCTGACGACTCTGAGAATGTCATGACAATTTCATCACATTCATCACTGACCCTTCGCCGACAACAAACAAAACCAACACAATCACTGTCAACGTCACACTACATATTACTCTCCCCAACAGATTCTACTACCTATCCAAAAAGGCGGAGAATTACAAGCAGTTGCTAAGGAAGCCGCGACAAAGGCGGTCGGCTCGGAATCCGCCGCGGGCGCAGCCGGAACCGGAATTGCCGGCCGGAGTCACTACGAGGCTACAGCGAAGCCAGGGTTAGTGTTACAGGTTGAAGAGTATTTTATGGGGTGGATGCATTTATGGGTTACTTGGATTTAATTGTTTGAAGGATAGGAAGGAAATATGTTTATTTGGCACATGTCATAAGTCCCCCTTAAGAGGGTGCATCCTAAAAGTTGGCAACGTCGTAAATAGCTGTCATATAGTTACCTGTTTTGATTAATTTGGAAATAATACTGTATGGAAATAAGAAATGTGGCTAACTAACTAGAATTTTAATAATTAATTGCAATTATAACATTGAATTTGATGTTGTACCCGTTTTAGGTGTAAAAAAGGCATTTGGAAAGTTTCCAAATACTTTTTTTACATCTAAAACTAACTATTCGGTGTTACGATATTAATTGTTGCATTTCATAATCAATATTCTAGTTCGCTAGTTATCCACATTTTTTATTTCCATACAGAAATATTATCAAATTAATCAAAACAGTGAAATATTTGACATCTATTTGCGACGTTGCCAACTTTCAGAATAAACCCTCTTAACTCTTCGATGTACCCCGAACACCGAAGAGTTAAGGATTCCACTAGAGAGTATACTGTCAGTCCGAAATTATACGGATTTTTCTGGAACTAAACATTATTAAAACCGTAAACATTATACATTTAATTAGCGGTATTTCACATGTTTTGGAGTAGTCAATTAAAACTGTAAAGCACACACACATACAATTTAATTTTAATACATGAAGGGTACCCAATGAATGCAACTATCTTGAACCGCGCCTGCGAAGTATAGTGCAGTCAGCTTGGTTTTATGTGTCCCTGCATATCTTGGATCGGATTCTCCCCACCTGAAGGCCAATTCTCGTACTTAAAAAACGTTCACATTCAAGTCGCAATCTGTCAAACTTGTCGAAAATGTTGGTAAATTGATTGTATTTTTGACAGATTGCGAATGAGATGTGAATGCGAACGTTCATATAAATTACGGGAGTTGCCCCTCTGATCTAAACATTTGTCCCTGATGTGCATGTAACATTATGATCCGTTAAACCTACGATACAGGAGAAATCGTTAAAACTATATTGTCGTATTTATTTAAGTATTTAGTTCCATAGTAGTTATTTATTAAAAAATATAGGTATAAATGTTTTAAATTATAATAGACGTTGATTCGTCTTTTTTGCTAATACACTAAGAAAATCTCCTTCAATATACTATCTTCATTGACAGAGAACATTATAAACCGTTTGTATGCAGAAAAAATCCATACAAGCTTCTAGGTTATGAAAGTCTGACATTGGCTAAGCTATGACTTCACAGAACAAAATGGCGGCTGTCAATACAAGTCTAATATTTGTAGCTGGTCCCTTAGGTACGACGGCGCGAGGCACGGAGAGCAAAGAACCGAACATGGATGAAAACATGCAGCAAGTCACTGACTCCGTCACCTGCATACCTATTCCGACCGCAGCGCCAGCGCAGCAGCCTAGGTGAGTACAGATTCTTTGAATTATTGACAGAAATACTAATTGAGATGAGACAAGTGAAATAAAACGCCCGGTTTCTTTCTGATACTTAAACTAGACAATTAATCTGTTGCCATAAGAGTCATATTAAGTGGTCTTTGATTTCGTGGACAGAGAAGCAACGCCCAGTTTAATTACTTGACGACATATTGATTTGAAAAGGCTTTCAGAAACCGTGTATAATTTTCAAGATATACGTATGCTGTGAAATGTTTGTACCTTGTTGGATATGGATGGAGAGAGAGAGTCATCGGTTTTCGTCATTATCATTATCTTAGTGACTGGCGTGACTGCCATGTTCTATACATATCACACCTGAAGGCATTTCGCGCTGCAAAGAGCATCCAAAATTGAGAGTGAGAAAACTGATTAGGGGTTTCTTAAAATGGCGACAATTCACATGGTTTTGCTGTAGTGTCTCCTCTTCAGGACCTCTTCTAAAATATAAAAGTTAAAGGTAGGTACTGCCACAAATTGCTGAGAATAGATTCTCTGTGTTTTAGCAGAGTATAAAATGAAGAATATGAAGATGCATATGAGTAGAGTTTATTGAAATGCCATGCCATGTTGACAAAATCCTTTCACCATAGTATATTAGAATTTTAAACGTTACTATAAATAAACTAATCACACTTTTTTGACACTATAAAAGTTTATATTTTGGCAATCATATGTATGTAGGTTCAATAATTACAATACTAGGAATGTGGATAATATATCAGCATGTTATTATCATTGGTAAATAGTAAATGACCCATCGTAACACCGTTATGATGTTAGCGCCGCTTCCTAGAATGCATTAGCTCTAAATCTACAGCAAACATCACGGACGATAGGCCAGCAAGTGCTATTTGATCTATTTCTCTTTGAAATACCAAATTTCCAAGAATAAATTTGATTATTCATACCAAATTAGCATATTGACTTTACTTAATTATTATAAATTCTGACATAATTTAACGATTGGATTAATATAAATTAACTTTATTTTAAAGCTTATCGGGTATCGTGTTACCCAGTAACTGGGTTATGGAGGTCTGATAAGCAGTCGCTCGTTGTAAAATACTGGTATTCAGCTGTATCCGGTAAGACTAGAAACCAATCTTGACATAGTTAGGAAAAGGTTAGGAAGATGATGAACCGGAATTTATAAGAATCAAATCAAAAAACGAGGTAATGGTGGGTTCATATCCGGATTCATACCAATGTGACATTTTCCAATTCAATGTACTTGTATCTTGACATTACTGACATTGGTGAAAACCATCGTGCGGAATTCTGGACAGTTAACCTATTGACCGTCCCAGTCGGATTAATACGACAAATGTTTTCGTGCCCGTACCGACTAACCTACCGACTCAGTCGTATTTATAATACGACTGAGTCGTTGCATCACATGACCTTATTCGTCGTAAATATTTATTTGCCGATTTATGAACTGGGCGCTGGGGGCGCACCTCAATTGATATCCAAGCAATCAATAGGTAATCTAATAGGACTTCAATGTAAGGTATTTACAAGGCAGATGTGACTCGTAACGCCGGGAGGGGACGCCCTAGGAGGACATATACTGACCTTATTGGTGATGTTCTTCAAAAAGGTCAGGTGCGTAGTACTCGCAACCGGCGAGCGTGTATGACCAGATGTATGAACGTAAACAAGGCAAAAGGAGTATGTAAGGATCGTAGCAGGTGGCGCTCTGTAGTGTCTGCCTACCCCATGGGAAGAAGGCGTGAGTTAATGTATTTATATAACCTTAACAGGCGAAAAGTGGGTTTACTATATAGGTACACCAAGCGTTGCCATCTCTAAAAATCAGAAAACCGGACTTACCCGCTAAAAAACTTTTCGGTTCCACGGCCGGACAGACGCCAAAAAAAAAAGGAATTTTTGATTAAATTTATGAAAGTTATGAATTTTAGTACTTAAATTAATGAATAAAACACTTTTTTATAAGTATATAAGAAAGTTTTCGATTTTAACCTGTTTCTTTGTTTCGTCAATTGCTGGCCTACTTTTCAACGTTGGTATTGTACCCCGGTATCGTAAAGTAATACTCGCAGAGAGCGAGGAACTCTAAGTAACAATCTATGTTAAAAGAACGAACGATGGTGGAAGTAAGAAAATAAAAAGCCTAACCAAAGCCAGACGGGCCGGACGCAGTCAAATTGGCCCGGACTAGAGGTCAAAATGCTAACACTGTCCGGCTTTATCCGGATGGATGGCAACTCTAGGTACACCTCTGCAGAACCCTTCGGGGAACACATGATAATATGGTACTATTAAATGACACCACGGCTATTTTTCGAATCGCACTTTAAAAGAATAATTCATATCTATAGACAAAAGAAGGCAGCTACTACGTTTACAAAAAAAAAAAACCCCGACCACGAACGAACCATCATAATTTTTCCTTCAATATCTATACAGAGATTTTATACGATTCCGTCGAGTCGGGGCGGGCTTTTTAATTACACAGTGTCAACATTGAGCGGCTGCCGTCCAATGAATTATTCACCAATAGCTGTGGAGAAGCCGGCCGAGTTTTTTACCGCGCTCCTTGACTGGGGGTTTTTCATTGTTTGTAATTCGCGGATGTAATGTGCTCCTGAGTGGATGAGTTAAGAGCTAAGGTCCATTGTCTTGAGAAGTGTTTGATATTAGATAGCGTTATATGGTTGAGCTGCATTTTGAGGTGGTTTTTGTTGTCTTCGAACAGATGAATTGTTTGAAAGATGATATGGCTAGAAAGGGGGCGACTACCGAGATGACGACTAATAGAGAAGTATGGAACAAGGTCTAGTGAATCATGATGGTCTTGAAACGGGTGAATGAAGTTTGCAAATTGGAACTACAAGAAACCTTTCAAGACTCTCTATTTCCTCTAGGTCTTATTCTGATAATTATAGCTAGCATTATAATGTGCTGCATTTTAAGAACTTGAAATAAACTTCTTATATCCGCTGTAGCAGTTCTAACAGTAAACGAAACAAGTACAACGAGCTACAACGCGATATCGAAAAGTATGTAACTGACGGAGAATAGACAGGTTGCAATTTTAGTTAAATGGGTAGGGCTCAAACAAAATGTACCTTTAAAAAAAAAATCGCGGTCACCTGTTTACTCCTAAATTTTAGTATATTATGGTAATTTCTATCAAAGAATTTTATTTGTTGCATTAAAATAAATACATCAAAATTGATGTTTGCAAAGAAAATACACAAAATCTTCAATTTACACAATACTTAGGTTCATAAAACTTTTAATAATTGATTTGCTCCATACAAAACATAAATGTCCCAGCGCAGTCCGTCGATAAGGTTTTAATTTTAATTTTTTTATTGCGCTGTTAATTTCATTTCTTTTTGTCTTCATTATTAGTATGGGAGTTAATTCAAAGAACTTTGTCCGTAAATCTCGCAAAAAATTATAATTGCTTACAAAACAACAAATTAAAAAAAAGTCCCATAAAATCTTCTAGTGTGTTACAAGTAATGTGTTACACGGTAGCTTTCGTAGTTTAGTGATAACCACACTAGAACATGTTTTGTAGGGTGGCAACACCGTATACCAACAGCCGTCATGTGTCAATTTAATGTCAACTATTTTAGTCTTGTAACAAAAGTGAAGTGATTTGGTGTAGTATTTTTTCCCTCCAAAAAATTGGTTATTAAACACAGAATTTTCAAGGTAAGTGTTTGTCTTTCGTTATATTGAAGTATACATACTAAATAAATACCTTTTTGTGTCGTATATTATGGCTTTCTTTCCAATATTTCTTTGAATTTGCGGCTGCTATAGTCAAGTAAACGCTAGAATTTTCTCGTGTGTTCGCTCTGGTGTGTTATGTTGTGTTACGTAATGTGTTACGTAACACACTGGATAACATTAAGCTTGGTGCACATTGTCTTTAACCGACTGCGGCGGAGTCCAAAAGGGGGATAATACTTTTGCTTGCATGTGAATAAACGTGTATAATTGTGTGTGTAATTATATGCATGCCTTCCCTTCTGTTGCTTTATAAGCACTTAATACCAAATAAATTAAAACTAAAAAATAACATTTTGTATTTTTATATTGTTATTTACAAAAGCTTCTATTTAGGATATTTTTTATATAAGTAAGTAGTAAATAAACTTATGCAGTAAGTATGCTGTTCGGTGGGTAATCTTACTATTGAGATATCCTGCATAGTAACAATTGAAGCTTATTTTATACAGATGCCTTCGAGCGCAGCTGAACGGCAAAAACGATACCGCGAGAGGATGAAGAATGAAAATCCAAATAAATACAAGGAAATGCAAAGAAAAAATGCCGCCAGGACAAATTTTAAAAGAAAAAGAATCGCAGATTTTGAACCAGAAGAGCAAGTAGAACTAAGAAGACAATGGAGAGAAAATAAGAAGAAGAAAACGTTGCTACTAAAAAATTAGACAGAGATATAGTTCCAGATGATTGTATTGTAAAAAAAGTTAATTTAAATTATGAGTCAAGGGAGTACACGCTAAGTGACAAAGGTGATCACATTTATTTTGATCAATGATTTACCTACTCAGTAAAATCAAATTGATTTTGTTTTTTTAATAATTTTATTGTGCTTTTTGATAAGTGTTTTTAATTTCACTCTGTTGATTTCATGACTTACCTACTCGGTAAAATCAAGTTGGTTTTGTTTCTTTAATAATTTTATTGTATAGACGCCAGCACATCAAGTTACTACAATCTGTCAAATTTCTTTAATAGATTTTCAACTTTATCGCTAAAAAATAAGGTTCAATGTTGATTTGAAAAATTTGACAGTTTGGAGTAGGTTGATGTGCTGGCGTCTGTACTTATTGTTAACTTGATAAGTGTTTTTAATTTCATTTTTGTTGATTTAAAAATGTGACAATAATAAAAAAAAAAAATTAAAATGTCTTGTTTTTTTTTATGTGATACGCTACAATAATGATAGTATTTACTTACCTACTGATTAATAATCTTAAAAATCATCAATAATTTCTCTATGTTATATTTTCCTGGAAATCATATGTTTTTCATTAAATAGACATATTTCCATGAAATATAACTTAGAGAAATATAATATTGATGATTTATACGATTTATCATCATTACTCTTAAATGTGGTAAGATTTTTTAGTAAATGTTGATACAATGTAATCCTGCCTTTACAGGGTTCCAGCGTGTTACAAAATTTCCAGTGTGTTGCATTTTAATTTGTGTGTTACAATTTCTAGTGCGTTATGGTACAAATTTTGTGAGCCCCACCCAAATGTGTAGTGATGATTGTGTAAATTCTGAAATTACCAAGAATCACAACACAGCATTAAATCACTGAAACATATTCTTTTTGAACATAATTATAAAAATTAATGTTGTTAGCAAACAATTTTGCAGATGTTATAACAATTCCTAGATTCTAAATTGATTTTATACTTAGTTTGGTACTATACTGTATTACACTTCTGTCTTCCAAGAAATAATATAATCCTGAAATATAATTGTTGATAGTAAGGTACATCAAAAATTCAATTTCGTTGAGTTACCTACTTAATTCCCAAATCTAATTTTCATAAAATGGTTCAAAAATTCGTTCCAAAAAGACGTATTGTTTTACCAAAGGTTCGCTCACTACCCTCCTCTCGACCCGAAGAACAGGGCCGGAATGAGAAGAGCCGACTTCTCTAAAATACGCTCAAAACTTTCACTTCTTTTTAAATCTTGTCGCAATCTCGTAACTACAATGAATGTCAAAAAAAATAGGGAAATTTGACGTATTTTTGAGATTAAGACTGAGATGAGAATGCGAACGTTCTTTTAAATACGAGAACTGCCTCTCTGGTATAAATTGGAAAACATATCGTAAGAAGCAATTTTTCAGTAAAATTGAAAACATCTTTAGACGCCTTGTTTCCCCTGAAGCTAGACAAAGTCTTAAGGATCAGACTTGGAGCTATTAATCCGCTTAACAAGGATTCGAACATCTTAAACTAACTTCGAACCTCCTTCATTAATAAGTGATCATCCTTTCTCAGAAAAAGGGCCCCGCCAAGTTCGTCCCTGCGGACGTATGTTTGCACGACCACTCACTTTTATGAGCTTCAGACAATGAGAATAAGTCAATTTTTCATCGACCAGATTAATCGTTTAAAATTCATGTATTTTTATTTCAATCGGTACGGGGAACTTGGGAGATTTATTTTATTGGCTCTTAGTTACTTGTGACCGGGTGTTAGCAGTTTTAAAGTGACTTTATTAGTAGTTTGCAGGGTTTTATGGCACTTTGCGTAGTTTTTATTCAGGTCTTAGAGTTAAAGGCGATGTTGAAGAAATGGACTGTTAAATAACTTAAGACAGTCTCAGGCTATTTGAAAATAAATCGGATCTTTCAAATTTAGAAGTTCTATGTGATAAAATATATGTGAACTCATATCTTGGGGGAGGTCAGCTATGCCCGTCGGGGATCATGGAAGGCGCATTAGATCTCATGATCCCCGGTCCAAGTGTGGGAACTGAACACCGGGGTGGTTTTTAGTCAGTAGGAGTCTGACAGACCCCTTCGCCCGCCCCAGGGCGGAGGTCATCCATAAGGATTTTCCACCCCGGAACAAAACAAAAAAAAAGGCTAGATATGTCAGCAGTGGACGACTTTCTGCTGAAATGATAATGAAGAAGATGATGATATTAGAATTTGTGGTTAACTTATTTTTTAAACGATACTTGGACAAGTTTATTGTAACAGAAATAATATCAAGTGCCTTCTACATTTCAAACCAAAAATAGATTCGTTTATTAACTTTCTTCTCTAAATCTCAAACGGTTGATCCAACGAAGTAAAGGGAGGTTTTCGCAGAATTAATAAAAGAGAAATATGTATTAATAATGGGCGTGTGTTGTGCGTGTGTTGACAATCACTTCGGTGATTATTTGCACACGACTCCCGCGGGAATCATAGCGGGGCTCAATCAGCATACGAGAGGCGATTCGATTATCGATAAACTTTTTAAGTAGGCGATCAGAAGGCCAATTCTCGTACTTAAATAAAAAAACGTTCACATTCTAGTCGCAATCTCTCAAACTTGTCAAAAATGTTGGTAAATTGATTGTATTTTTGACAGATTGCGAATGAGATACGAATGCGAACGTTCTTAAAAGTTACGGGAAAAGTTGTTCTTTATAATCATTTTGAAGGTTATTTTTAATGTGTGTGTGTCTGTTATTTAGGCGGTGGGTGTGTTTAATGTATTTCTTTGATTTGGACAAAACTAGAGTGAAATTGCAAGGCATTTGCGATTATTGATAGCTGTCAGAATAAATTTTTCATATTTTTTGTCGTTTTAGTTTAATTTATTCTGTGTAAATAACTTACCTCGCTATTAAACTCCTCCCAATTAACATTGTAAAATATCGAATAGTTGGGTATACTATTTTATCGATAAATACTCAAACTGCTGTTTTAAAACACCGTTGTCGATAACCTACAGTAGGTACATCACTACCGCCACCGTTTCTCCCGACACGGTTTGTTTAGATTTTTACGCAAACACAGGGCCGACCCATCTTTCTAATTGCCTTAATTAAAAGCATCTACCAATCGAGAAAGCTAAATATGAGGGAAGAGGGCGCTGGAAAAAATCAGTCTGTTTCGGCAATCGTTTGATTCTGTCATGTTTGCTCATTGATATGATGGATATTTCTGAGTTGTTTCTTTTCGTGGTTTAATATATCTATTTGATTGTAGAAAAGGCTATTTTCAACGTAGAACCAAATTGGGGACGAACCATACAAAAAAAAAAAGGTAAAATGTTTCCACGCCAAAAAACTGTAAAAGCGTTGCCGAAAATTGTTTGTTAAGGCTTGTGCAGACCAGCGCGACACCGATTATTGTTATACCGTGAGGTTTTCTTAGAAATTGTATTGTTCGTGTCGCGTCGCGCGACAAGTCACGCTGGTCTGCACGAGCCTTTAACTGAAATAAATCATTCAACTGTTGACAATTGGATTTAAAAAAAAATCAAAATTCGAATACGTGGATTTGCGTCCACTCGAGCGCAAAGCATGCATCATAGAGCCTTCAACAAATACCTGCAAGAAAAAATAAATTGTTACCTAACAACATGAAAAATAATAGCGCGCGAATTCGCGGTACAGTCAACCGCTTACAGTAGTAAAACTTGAACTACGAAAACTGCTCTTACTGCTATGTAATCAAGGCACTGTCAATGTGAAAATTGTGTCCATGAACGTGCGGTTGACTGTACTGTACAACTGTACTATTCAGTAAAGGGATGAGATTAATTTGATTGTCAGGTTCTCCACGCTCAGTCGTTGTTTGTCGAATGGGGTGCGCCGTCCGCCCGCGGATAATTACCACCCCTAGCCAGTATTAATTGGGCAAATTTTAATGATGTTCAAATACCGACGAACCGTGTTAGTTAGTGTCGGAACGCGCTTGTTTTTCGCGGCTCTAGATTTTTTGTTGAAGTTTCAATTTTTTGCTGACAAGCTATGAAACGTTGGCGTTTGCTGAGATACATTTTTTAACGGGTTGGTTCAGATTTTGTGTGTCCTCGACAATGTTGAACGTTAGCACAGTCTAAACATCATACAGTCGTTTCACGAAGACGTCTAGACAGAGCAATCGTGCGGGGCGAGACGGGTACCGAACTGCTTACGTTGCGGGGCGTGAGGGGCGAGACGCGTACCGAACTGCTAGCTGTCGCGACGTTATCGGCATTTACAACGAGATTAAAGGCGATTACCTACTGTAGGTTTTTATACTGTGACGTTAGTCTGTCTAGTATTTGGGTATAGGGACATCAGTACAGTGGTTATTCGAAATTTACACAAATAAATAAATGTCTCAAGTGTAGGCATAAAGACAAGTTTTGAAAAATATTTCTGAGTTTTCCTTAAAAGAGTGTTTTATTAACCCAACTTCTTCCGAAATCCTTTTTATTAATTGGTTTTCGTAGGATGTTACCGGGATCGTGAATTCGTTTCGCAATGAACAAAAAGAAACTTGTAATCTTGAGATGCTAGTTGCGATGTCCCAGAATGACGTATATGAAACACTGATTTCATTGATCTCTACTAGTAACCCGATAAAAGGGCTCCATTCGTGGACCTTATGGCACCTGATCAGCCCGCAATTTCGAAATAATCTCAATAATCCTACCCCGAATCGAAACTAACCGATTAATTGAATTCTTCATCCCCTACATTGGTCGGTCGTCACAAATGCCCCCACCTCCCCTGCGCCGCGGGGTAACTGCTGGTAATTAAAAGAGAGGCGAATTGAGCTAATTATGTTTGCCATAACTCCCCGATGCACCCGCTCGGCCTACGCGGCACTCTGATTCTGTTTTGGTTATGTAATTAACTGGTAGTTTATCGCGATTTATAATTATAATTAATGCTGGGTTGATTTTGGGCATTAAGAGTTTCGGGTTTGGTAGGATTATAATGTTCCTGTACACTGTGGTTTTAACATTAATAAATTTTTGCAATAACCTTATTCTGGCGGTTTAAACTAAATTCAACTTGTTACGTGCTGTCGTTACCTCATAAAAATAATAACCCATAATAATTATCCACGTTTATTCGTCCTTAATTTACTTTATGAACTATCTAGGAACTCGACGCTTATTAAATCCTTTTTTTAACCCTACGTACTGGTTCATTTATTCAACTGAATTCCATTCACCAATCTGACTTGCAATCGTGGTGCCTTTATCAGGGAATACCGTCAAGATCCACCTTTTCACATCTTTCTTGCCACTATTTTCACCACTTTTTCCCTTGTCACCAGGTCGGAGTTAACAAGAACACCGCCCCTACCGCCGTCGCCACCACCAGGCTCGTCGGCGCCGCCCGCGCCGGCCACGTCCACCCCCACGCCGCTGTCTGTGGCGAACAGCCCGGGCGCTGCGCCCACGCCGCCCGCCGTCGACCTGCCGCTACCGCCAGCAACTTCGGCTGATGTAACGCTTACTATTACTCCTGTTTCGGTGAGTATCTTAGAAACTGTTTGGTTGTACGGATTTTTGTCCTGCCGAAGCAGTAAGATTCGTTAGCCCGTGAAATCAAATTTCCGGTTCATCTAGTATCAGGTTGTATGTTGGTCTAGATACACTGACCTGCAAATCGCAAAAAAAGTAAGAAAATTTAAATTTCACGGGCTACCTTAGCGCATACGCAGCTGTTGAATCAGCTGGATGCGAGAAGCACAGGACCAGTAGTGCAGTACGTATTTCAGCTAAAATGATGATGATGTATCGTATAACTGTTGATAGAAGTTGCAAATTTAGATGGAGAGGCCATATGCATAACGTGCAACAAACATTGCTAGAAAACTTTTTTTTTTGTACAATTTTGATTCAGATGCTTCTGTATCATGGCCGCCATAACATAAATGGCCGCCATACCATCGCAATTCCCATGGTGCAAAGTGAAAATATGATTACCTGCTAAAGATTCAGGAAAACATACCACAATAATTAATTAACATTTTATTTTTTTCATTGTAGCTAGTATATCTCAGTTTAAGTATTTTTATTATTGTTATGTTACGCTTATATACAGATGCACATAATTATATTTTTATTTCTTTTTTACCTATTATTTTAATGTACATACTTACTATGTTCAGATATATTCACACTCATTTTCGTAAGAATTTTCGCTTACCTTGATTATTATTGCACGGGGGGACGTCATTTCGTCATTCGTGAGGTTTTTGCTGAAAATCAGCGCTGTTGACAATAGGTTCGTCCGAAGTCACGGCATTTAGCTGAGCATTGACCTATTCTTGCACAGAAACGACGCACAGCTTAATTGCTCATGATATTGTTGTATACTCGTTGCAAAAAATTTATTTTTCCATTGCGCAAGCGGCACTTTGTTGTTTTGATTGTTTAATTTGTTTGTTTGTTTTCATTTGCAAGTGTCGCAACATAATAAATTACGCAATGTAAATTCGTATTGTCTCTGGCCTTTACCTCATCGAGCAATAGACAAAATTTGTTAAACTTTTAATTTATTTGTAATTTTAATGTGATGAATACGAGGCTTTTGACTAATCTGTCAAGTAGTTCTAAATGTTATATTTTTTTGTAATGTGCGTTTAGTTTGTGCAGAATAAATCATTTTTCTTTCTTTCTTTCTTTCTATCAAGTTTTCTTTAGCTACCTATAATAATTTTTGTTTGTATAATAAGCTAAGAATGGTGCCTGAATAAATTAGATTTTACAGCTACGTTTGCCACCATTCTGTGGTCGAGATATTTAAATGACACAAAACCAAATACCAACTAATTAATTTAAATAAATAAATAAAAATCTTTATTGCAGACCACATGATCCATAAAAACTAAAATAATAACACATAAATTAAAAACTAGAATTAAAAATCACAATTAAAAAATTAAAACACAATTAAAATCACAACACAAATCAAAAACACACAATTAATCACAATTTAAATCAGCGAAATAAAAAAAACTCAAAATAAAATTCCAACTAAGTATTTTCCGTTTCGTAAAGATTTGTTTCTTGAAGCTGATCGTGGAATTTTCCACAGACACCAATAAGCGCACAAACAAGTGTGGCACCGACATCTTCACCCGTCACCTGCATAACGTCAACGGCGGCGGTGGCAGCTGCTACGCTGACAGCGCCTGCCATGTCGACTGGCAGCGGCAGCGGCAGTAACAGCGCCAGCGGCAGTGGCAGCGGCAGTGCACCGCCTACGCCGCAGCCGGCTCAACCACCCACGCCGACACAGCCACCACCCACGCCGGAAGCTGGTAAGTTATATGTTTGGAGAAATTTTTATGTTATAAGGTCCGCTAATTTAGTGTTTGTACGACCAAAATGACGTCTATTCTCTAGATTTAACCAAAGACGGATCATCTTCAGATAACCGTGAATAAAAATGACGTCTGACAATTTTTGTATGGAAAAACTGCAAAAAAAATTATTCGCACGAGTCGAATACCATTTGAAAAAAAAAATTAAGATATCCGTGAATAAAATTGACTTCTGACAATTTTTGTATGGAAAGCTGTCAAAAATATTCGCAGGTCTAAGTCATGATGATTTGGTTATTTATATTTTTGTGTGGACAAGAGTCTGCGATCGCCAATCCGTTTGCCAATTTTGACGACAATGTTCCTACAAAATATTATAAATGCGACAGTGAGTTTGTTTGTTACGCTTTCACGCTAAAACGGCTGAACGGATTTGGATGAAATTTTGCGTATGGGTAGACTATGAACTGGGTTCGGACAAAGGATACTTTTTATCCCGGTAGTACGTTCCCGTGGGAATATTTCCGACCTCCACACGGGCGAAGCCACAGCCAAAAGCTAGTCTGTCTTTAATAAGTTAAGGTTTAGTTAAATTCCTTGTCGATAAATCAGTGTGATACAAAGCAAAGTTTTAACTTTCACTACGGCACTCATTAATCTGATATTTCTAAGTGCGAAAATGTCGTAATTTACAGCTGAAACACAAGCTCTAAGACCTGTGTCCTTTAATTTGTAGTTCCGATTTAATCAAGTAAAATGTGGTAGCAAAACTTACAGATACTTATTTGTATTGAATCAATTCGTACTGCAGGTCTGTAATTATGTTTATTTGATTCGATTTTCATTACTGAAAACCTATTTACGTTACTGCTTTGGTATTTATATAAATCTCTTTCTAAAACTTTTATTGAAATGAGCAAAACTTGTATCATAGAAAATTATTTCGATATATCACAGTTTCACATTCGTAATTATAAACTTTATCTTTTCAAAAACTTTAGTCCATTCGGGGAAATTGAATAAAACACGACGTACCTTTAAACATTTATTATAACAATAGTACATTTAAACCGAAACACGTTGTAACCAACATCGTAAGCTCGCTGGAGATCACTCAATAATACTGATATGTACGAATTCACTACGACACGGCTGATTCACTTGGCGGTGGAGGTGGAGGGCTCGGGTTCTGCTTCCCCCATGCTGACTTCCTCAGCGTGGCAGCGTTTGCGATGCTTGTGCACGAAGTAGTACGAAGGGAACTTGGACCCGCAAGTTTTGCACGGGTAGTAGTGTAGGGCGGTCCGGGTTTGAGACTTGCGGTGCCGGCACGGCCAGGAGCGTTCGGGAGAGTTCTCCTGCCAGGCCACGTTGAGGACCCGGCTGAACTGCACCGGTCCATCGCACGAAGCTATGTCGAGGACTGTGTTGCTTTGACGTTTTGGCGGCTCAGGAGCCTCGATGCGCTCAACATCCAACTCGCTTGAAGTGGTAGATGATGGTGACGGTGGTGGTGGTGAGGCGGGTGGGGATGGTACCCTTGCTCGGCGGGGTACCGGCCGGTGGGCCCCCGGGGGCGGCGCCGGACGCGCCACACAGGGGCTGGGCCCCAGCCACGCGCGGTACAGAGACAACATGCTCGCTCGCGGCCGCTCGACGACTGCCAGCCGCCGACTAGAGTCCCTCTTTATATACATCGCGGTAGGGTTCAACTTTCAGTTTACAAGTTTGATTTTCAGGAGGGAAGATTGGGAACTTTATTGGACAGTGCGATGTCGTGATTTGACTTCTTATTGGTGGTTTTAAGGGGCTACATTTTTCTCCTACAGTACAAAACGATTGCAATACAAAGCTATGTTTTTGAATTAATTAGGATTTTGCTTTTACATTTTTTTTAACATCTAAAAATAATGCATGCAAATTAAATTAATGGAGAAAGAGCAAAAAGTTATAGTAATTATTTCCACATACAATTTGACTCCGTAGAATTTCCAGAAAAACGTAAAATTCGTAATTTCTTAGCTTCACCACATTCCAATCCCTTTCCCATCTTTTGGGAGTATTATTTACACAAACTGAAATATGAAGCGTATTCTCCGACATTCCCCAGGCAATAGCGACTATTCAGTCGAGTGTCTGTGACTTTACAAACAGTTAATCCATTTACAAGTCCCCTGATACCGCCATTGACTTTGTAAAACGTCATCTTTTCAAAATATTAACTGACGAATATTCTTGACTTTTAAATTGTGTCTTTTTTCGTATTTGCTCGAGCAATGAGAATGACTCTTTGAAATGTAGGATATATTTCTAAAGTCTTCATTCAGTTAGTTTATTTCATTTTCTTTTAGATTTTCATCGATTTACGATATTGAAAATATTACTGGTTTCTATAGGTAGTAGATATATCAAGCCTCAAGCTGAGTGCATAATTTTTTACTTATTGCTATTTGTTTTCTCATTATAATAAGATTGACCATTTACCTAAACAATAATGCCATACAACGCAACCTATTTTGAAATGGTTTTCTGACTGAAATCATACAGCAAAATGTTCATGTATCTAACGTGAAATTCAGAAGATGTGTTTCCTCACACATAGATGTTCAAAAACGAAGAAAGTCGCGACCTAAAGCTTGTTTTGCACAATTTCTATGAGTGTTGTTCTATACATTATCAGCTCTTGTCTTACGTTAGGGGGAGTCCGTTTAAAATGCGCGATTCCCCAGTGACCGCCGTTGGGTTTAATTTCAATGATGCCTTATCGCTTTGTGGACTATGAAAAAAACCTTTTTATTCAGAACCTTTGTATTTTTCTGATAGTCTAACGTAGAGTAGTACCGACTTATATTAAAAAAAAACATCTCGAATTATTACTTAATACGGTTTTTTATGGATTTACGTCATTTTATTTCATAACATAGACACCGCCAGTAATTTAAGTAAATTCCACAAATCAATAGCTCAAAGGAACAAAATTCAAATTTGACAAAAAAATATTATTCAATACAACCGAATATCTCATTACATTATTCTTAATCTCGCAATAACTCCCGATCGAAATATTATAAGTTAATCCACACAACATTAGTGGATGACAGCAATAATCCTTGGCTTGGTTGACAGCATAAACCCGACGAACTCACCACACACAGAATTGTAAATCGAGCATCGGGCATGCGGGACCGACGTGCCTTTTGTAAGATTAACAGATTAAACGGTCCATCCAGACCCGCTTTGTCTTCACACTAATCATTCTCCATAATTACTTGGATTATTTACTAAGTAATCAAGTGAAAACTGATATAATTATCGCCCTATACGATATTAATTCAATATAATGTGTTGTTAAAGAATTTTCTGTGATGAATAAAATTAGATGAGAAATCAAAATATTCGTTGCGAATAAAATATACTATTAAACATCAAGCAATAAATACTTTCTGTTATATTAAAGGGAAACACGACATGACAAATTGTATAATAAAATCAACACACATTCAGCATACAGGAGGCATTTAATCTACAAAATGTCTGCGGCTGTTTGCGCGGTAAATAAACACAGATAGCCGGTCTCGTTAAATTCTCGCGCTTGGCTGAACATCGGTGCGCAAATAGAGGTGACATCCCGCTCCACGGCTTGCCCACTCGTGGGATCTGAAGTGTAGGGAAATTGTGTGTACACTCGTGTATTCGTTGTTTGATTATGTACAAGTGAATAGGGGTAGATTTATGTTTCTATGGTAAGTCCCAGTTGGGCGCCAATTCTTTTATCGATCCAGATAATAATGGAAAACATTTCGATACCATATTCATTTTATATATATATTTACTAGCTGCCCGTCCCGGCTTCGCACGGGTAGCACTAAGTACTTATCTACGGCGCACCTACCTACCCTACTCTGCCCTACCTACCTGCCTACCCTACCTGCCTACCCGCCTACCTTACCTGCCTACCCTACCTGCCTACCCTACCTGCCTACCCTACCTGCCTACCCTACCTGCCTACCCTACCTGCCTACCTTACCTTCCAACCCTACCTGCCTACCCTACCTGCCTACCCTACCCTACCTACCCTACCCTACCTACCCTACCCTACCTACCCTACCGTACCCTACCCTACCCTACCCTACCCTACCTACCTACCCTACCCTGCCCTACCTTACCTGCCTACCCTACCTGCCTGCCCTACCTGCATACCCTACCTGCCTACCCTACCTGCCTACCCTACCTTCCAACCCTACCTGCCTATCCTACTTACCTACCCTACCTGCTTACCCTACCTGCCTACCCTACATATCGTGAATTCATGCAGACCTAGTACTTTTTGTTAGGTTACTGCTCAGAACGGTCGTCATAAATCTACTTTTTCAGTGGAATTTCAACAAAAAAAACGGTCGTGAATTCATGCAAGCCTAGTACTTTTTGTTAGGTTACTGCTCAGAACGGTCTTGCTTGATAAATATCTACTTTTCCAGTGGACTTTCCAAAAATACTGTCGTGAATTCATGCAAGCCTAGTACTTTTTGTTAGGATTTATGGCATTTATACCGGGATATCATAAGTGCAAAATTTATAAAAACATGATTTTTGTCCTTATTTTTTTTTTCGTGATTTTTTTCCGATGTTTTTTGAGATTTAAACTATCCTATCTCTCAAGTTGGATCGAACTGCACATGGTGTGCGAATTTTATTATAATCGGTTAAGTGGTTTAGGAGTCCATTGAGGACAAACATTGTGACACGAGATTTATATATATTAAGATAATGAATAAATATCATTAACGATCTTCAGAAATTCATTACAATGGCTGATTCATGTTAGATGAAACAGTTCATTCGGTTAGTACCACGTTGGGCGCCATTTCACCAAAACGCTGTTTAAGCTTTCAAATTGAATAAAACGTTGAATCGTGATCCAATTAGTGTTTGTGCAAATATCAGTAATTGGTGGGATTAATCGACAGTGCTCGGCACGGATAGCAAAATTGTAGAAAGGACTTTGAACCAGCAAAGTTTGATTTGACAAAATGAGGGTACTTACCCTTTTTAAATACATCAATACTAATTAACCGACCTCATCTAGTTTAAATAAATCAATACTTATAACCAGCTTCATCTAGTTTAAATTAATAAAATGACGTGCAAGAGTGTTATTTTTAACCAATTTCTAAAATAAATATCATTTATCAACATAGGTAATAAACAAATTGCTGTTTTAAATACAGAAACATAAAGTTTATATTTCAATTACCAATATTTTCTTTCTACAAAAATTTATCCAGACCAAGTCTTATTTTATCATCAGTAACAGTAACAATATTGTACCATACCCATCAAATAACTGGGGTCGTTTCCATCACACAGTTATCTGTGGCATGTTCTCTCAGTAATAGTCTGGTATCTGTAAGACAAACGTCGCTGGTTTGCTCAGGGATTGCCGACGCTAATTAGCACTCAGAGGCACAGAGCTACAGACAGACGAAACGCTGACTATGTATGGAGTTATTCAGTAGACATTTTGATATGATGGTTTGATTCTGTTACGGTGTTTGGTTAGTGGTAAGTAGTGCACTATAAAATAAATGTCCCTGTCAATACTGAAGAAGAAGACATTTTTGAGAAAAGTCGATGCATCTTTGATTATGGCTTCAGTTTTGAGCTCCATTTATCCTTCTTCTCATACTTCATCATCACCATCATCATTTCAGTCGAAAGACGTCCACTGTTGGATAAAGGCCTCCCCCAAGCTTCGCTACATCGACAGGTCATCATACTTGAATGATCAAAAGAATTGTGTCTCATCTTTTTTAGATAGATGAGATACAATTTTTAAAAGACTACGAATTTTAATTTACCCACTTGAAATAAAATCGCCTACAAAGCGCATATCCAAGAATATACTGTTCTATGATCTCAACCGAAGTGCATAAATCTAATTACACAGCAGTTAGAGAGTTATTAACTGCGAGCTCAAATCTGTTCGTATAATAGTTAATTATTTAACTTGCGCCGATGCAGTTTAGCACGCCTTTGCCTGGCTTCAACTCGCAAAACTAGTTGTTTGATGTCTAAGCTCTATTGAATTTGATGCAGTATTTAGACTAGAGGTGATTGCATTAGGATTATAAAAGGTTTAGAAGGTAAACACGGATTGGCGTTGAATTTAATAAATTGCTTTACACAAATACCGAACAACAAACTAAATAATAAATGCACATATTAATACAAATAAACAACACGTATGTATGACGCGCAGTAATTCAATTTGTATAACAAACAGCGATAAATAATTAAACAAACATGGCATCGGTATCGGAACTAAATTGGCGCTAATCTGCTTTTGCAGTTTCGCTACAAATTGGCGCCCAACGTGGGCCCGCTGAATATTGCACGATTCGCCAGCCCGGTCGGCCGCGACGTGATTTACGGATCATCTCGCGCTGTTCTGAATAAACTTGTTAATATGCAACTAACGCTTGAATAATGAACTATATGGAAACTAGATTTTCGTTTTGTTGTTCTGTAAATTGTTTAGGTGTTTTGATTTTGGAGTTAATTTAATTTGGGAGGTTCATTTTGTAGATGAGTTTTTAACTCCGAAGAATTGTTATATAATACGTTCTTCAGTTATTCTATCGTCAAATGTAGCATCCGTGTTTTGACGTCCATTGTTGAACGCTGGGTAAACGGATTCGTGATTGTAGTGAAACGAATAAAGATTACATATACATTAAGATTTTCCATTTTCTACCCTCACAATAACTGCCATCACTAATTACCTATTTTCCTAACAGCAGTAACAGAGCGCATCGGCACGCCCTCATCAACAGCCACGCTAACAACAACAACGATTACCACAACATCGTCCAACTGTGCCGTGTGCAACATGTCCGGGGCCACTCGGACTGTGTCGAGATCTCGCGCCATCCACTACGGGCTCAAAGAAGAGGCTGTAGGTGCGTGTGGTAGTTATTTTTTTATATATTTGTAAAAGTTATTTATATTCTAGTTGTATACATGATACCCATCATGTCTGTGAAGTTTCGCTAGTAAATTTAATTTGACCTTGTATATTACTTTACTGTAAGTACTGGCTAAGTAATAACAGCTGCACGGGTCGATCCATCAGGGTAAGTTACGCTTGCCGCGGTTGGTCCGTGGATGGGACCATCTTTACATATCGAGACTTCTGCGTGCCTCGGAAAGCACGTTAAGCTGTTGGTCCCGGCTGTCATTCTTAAATCTTTGACAGTCGTTATGGGTCGTGAGAAGCCCGAAAGTCTGACAACCAGTCTTACCAAGGTATCGTATTACCCAGTAACGTTGGGTGGGTTGTCGAGGTCAGATAGGCAGTCGCTTCGTGTAAAATACCTACTTTGTGTGGCTAATAAACATGTTTTCTTTCCATCTATCTAGGTGCAAGGGTGTGCGAGCCGTGTCACTGTAGATGTGTCCGGTCGAGGTACACAAGGTGTCCGGTTCCTACGTGTCCGGGGCCCAGGGTGAGAGCGAAACGGCTGAGGCATCTGCCGCCGCGGTGGCATGATCTGTCGCTAGAGCTGAAGAGGCCGCTAATGGAAGAGTTTGGTGAGTTTTCACGTTATACTTTACCGTTAATGATGAGATTATAGACCTTAAAGAACCTTTTGTGTGTCACATTAGGTTACTTAAAATTTTTCGTTGCATAAATTAAATAATCTGTCTTATGAAGAACGAAACCAATTTCATCGTTCCGTAATACATAACATTTCGTTGAGATGTAAAAATTAAAATGATTGCAATTTTATTGTCCGGTACTGATTGCTTTCAAAAACAGTAGACATTCAGAAGTGTCTTAAAAATATATGATTCTCTTCTAAGTATGTCAATTTCAAGAACTTTCTATTAAGATTTTATTATAGATTTTAATAATACTATATTTTAACATCCTCATCCATCCTTTCACAGAAATTCCCAGTGAGTTAAGCAAATGCTGTTTAGCTTGCTTCAAAAGAATAACCAGGAGGTTAGAAACCGTGGTGGAAGGAGGCCTCGCGCCTGAGCCCACGGAGGAGGAGGCGGCGAGGTTCCGGTCGCTACTGCGGGAGCACGGCACTGCGTGGGACAGGATCGCAGCCGTCAGTGGCAGGCCGCCGGCCAGCTTGAAGGCGTTCTACTTCACCTACAGGTAGGCGAATAGCTATTTTGTAGAAAATAATAGGGCCTCTTTTTTTGGACATTGTCACCTGCAATATGTCATTCATCGCTTACATTTGCAAGTATGGAAAAGGTTTTGTTCGGTATTGATTTAAATACTTATGTTAAAATATTGAACCGGGATATTATCAGTGTTAGGTTTATTGCAGAGTAGTTTGTTGTTGAACTGGTTAATAACAGTTTAGGAAATTTTTTTTTTTGTAAAGTTCGTCTAGGATAATCCTACTCTTATTTCGTAAAACAATTCTTATAAATTTTAATAAATGTGAAATATGTGTGTTTATTACGACTTTTCAATTCTAATACCTAAAATTTCTACCAACAGAAAAAAGCTGCAACTGGACACGTCAGTCGCGGACCGGCCGTCCCTGCCGCGCAGCACGTCGAGCGAGGACAGCGCGCTGTCGTCGGCCGACACGGACACGGCCAGCGGCGGCTCGCCCGCGCGCGCGCTCGTGGCGCCGGCGCCCGCGCCGCGCACCGACGCCGTGGCGCCGCGCCGCCCGCGCCGGGACGAGTACGACTCGTCCGCCACGGAAACGGCCGACGAGGAGAACGATGCGCCCAGTGCGAAGGTTCGTTCAGAATCAAATATCATTTATAGCTTGTCACCGCCGAAAAAAATTACCGCATTGAGGACCTGTGTCACTATA
The DNA here is from genome assembly GCA_948150665.1 of Conistra vaccinii. Taxonomy (NCBI): domain Eukaryota; kingdom Metazoa; phylum Arthropoda; class Insecta; order Lepidoptera; family Noctuidae; genus Conistra; species Conistra vaccinii. The sequence goes on along the minus strand of OX411336.1, from coordinate 11,508,430 downwards.
TCCAGATAAGAAGTATCTACTAGAGGTAAATTTAAAAGTAAAACAAAGTTTGTTTGAAATTACAAATATAAACGTATAATTAAATCACTGATTCGAAAAACCCAGCAAGTTAGATGTTTAATTTATTACATGCCAATGTCTCATTGTTTTGTTAATTAACAGTAATGTGCACCATTTCTAATAAACGCTATCATAATTATCTAACAAGAATCCTCTCCCCACAGATCGTCCCTCCAACATCCCTCCCAACAGTAGTATCATCAGCGTCGTCGTGCAGCCCCGTGGTGGCCGTGAGCGCGGTCACGGCGTCGCCTGTGACGTCAGTGCGCAGTACCGCGCCGCAGACTGTCCGCGACGTGGTCCTCAACCTCATAGAGATCAGCCTCACGAGAGACTCGCAGCCACAGCATCCGCCCATCAAGCCGCATCAGATCAAAGTAACTATATCTTCATGACCTTTCATTCCGAGATTTAAAAATCGCGAATGGAATACATTGGTATCAAATTATTGTTTTGTTTTTTACGGGTCTGGAATATTGTTTACAACTCTTATCGTACTTTTTATTATATTGTAGCTATTTAGTGTCCCTAAATATATAAGTCCAACATATAACACTCAAACATGGGGAGGGACTCGTAGCTAAATAAAAACATCCGCACGGGTCGATCTTCAAGGTTAAGCAACGTTTGCCGAAGTCAGTCCATGGATGGGCATCCCTAACATACCGAGACCTTCCGTGCCTCGGAAATCACGTTAAACTCTTGCTCTCGGCTGTCACCTTTGGCAGTCGTTACTGGTAGTCAGAAGCACGAAAGTCTGACAACCAGTCTTGCCAATGGGTATCCTGTTATCCAATAACTGGGTTGTAGAGGTCAGATAGGCAGTCGCTCCAAATAAAATACTGGTATCCAGCTGCATCCGGTTACACTGGAAGCCAGCCAACATAGATGGGAAAAGGCTGGGCAGATTTATATAAACACTATAATTTTCCACAGGTCACCTCCTCCTGCGCAAGCGGCCGAGAAGCCCTCGCCACGCTATCAGTCGTCAACAGCTCCCACGTCGGCAACACAGGCGCTGCGAGCCCTCAACGTTCAGCCACTATCACCCCTCTCTCTCACTCCTCAACAAACGACAAGGACGTCATGGTCCTCCACATTGAACCTCGCGCGGAAAGACCCGAGCGGCCTGAACGACCTGATAGACATGATAGGCATGAGAACATGCTGTTGAGGCAGGAGAGGCATGAGCCGCTGTTGGATCTCAGTGTGAAGAGGCCTAGGCATGATCAGCCGTTCCCGCATCCTAATAAGTCGGTTAGTATTGGACAATTAAAGAATTGGTAGGTACAGTTACTTTAACAAAAGCGGCCAGGCAGCTAACTAAAACTCCTTTTAGACATATTTTGAGTGTGCTGAATAGAATAGTTCCTCTGAATGTGTCAAAATTATATTAATAAATAATAGCTGCATAGTAAAAAGATATTTATGTCTTGCTTTTATTATTCTTTTGTTGACTGTACTTACTACTTTAATCTGCTCTTGTCTATCTTAAATTTTGAAATAGACAAGACCAGAGTCATTTACAATCCTCATAATTCCGACATATTGTAACATTTCTCTATGCCCCCAACAGGTATACCGAAATTCAACAGACTACAGACCACAACAAGAACGGGAATCTCCTAACCAGTACAACTCAAAGCCCAAATCCGTGGGAGCACCTCCAAGACCGACCCTAAAGCCGGCACCTAATCCTAAAGGCTCTATAACCCTCGGGACCCCTGTGGAGTCGAGGTTTGAGCCCCATAGGAACCCTCCGGAGCCTAAGACGGGGTCCATAACGGCTGGGACCCCGGTGCATGGGTCCCATCATATGCCTGATAAGAGAACGTTGGACTTTTATAAGAGAAGGAGTCCGGGAGGTCCTGCGGCGTACTATGCGGCGGCAGGCAGTCAACCTAGGCCGCAATCGCCTAGTTTTTCACCTGTGAGTAGAAACTTGTGATTATGTTAGATTTTTTAGTTATAGTCACACGTAAATCAATAGTTAACTATTTAAAGTAGGCTGATAAAAAGAAATAGTTTATTGCATTGCAGAGGACTAAAGTTCAATACATGTCAGCACACGAAAAACTGGTGCGGAGTGGGTTGGGAGCGGGAGCCGCGGACGCTTTTCGTGTGCTGACATCCATATAATATAAGGATTTACAATTTAAACTAGCCCGCCGTATAATACTCCCGTCCAGACTTGACGACGTAGCTTTGTGTGTGTGTTGAGCTTTAAGGAAATAGTTTTTAATAATTTCAATTGTCCAAACTTATTTTGTCATCTTTTTCGACTCCGATGGTCTCAGAACATCTGCCATATTCCATTTCAAAACCCACATTTGAGTAACGAATCGTATTCCTTCCCCAGACGGGCAGCTCCGGCTACACGCGCAACCCGTACGGGCTGGAGCAGCGCCAGATCATCATGGCGGACTTCATCACGTCGCAGCAGATGCACGGCGGCGCGCGGCGCGAGCGCGAGCGCGCGGCGTCCCCGCAGTTCCGGCGCGACGCCGTGTCCGTCATCACGCGCCACACGCCGCACTACCCGCACCCGCACCCGCACCCGCCGCCTGGTCAGTGCTAAGCTACTATTTGTCTTGCGTTGGTAGGAATTATATGAGAGTAGGTTATGCAACTCTGCGCATCAAAACCAAGGTCTCGGACGTTACCCAGAAAGCCGCTAAGCTTAAGTGGGACTGGGCCAGATATGTCTGCCGCATGTCAGATGACAAACGGGCTAAGAGTACCAACGATTGGGTCCCACTAAACGCACGACGACATCATCGTAGCAGGCCGAAACGAGCTTGACTCCTACCGAAAGAACTGACCGACTCTAGCAATAGACAGAATAGGGTATTACATCAATTTCTGAAAAGTGTCTCAATTGGATTCTGTAGTGCTAATGAACCACTAAAAAATTCACAAAATTTTTATTCAATCGTTAAGTGCCATAAAAATGCATTTTCAAATTTCGCGCGTAAGTTGACGGAAACGTTGGACGCAGTGGACGCCATATTGCTCTGTTGTCATGACGTCAGTTGGCTGTGTAAACAAATGCAGTGATTTACATAGCCGTATGACGTAATAACATGGCGAATACTATTTGGTGTTATGAAACAGATTAAAAAAGCTGAAACCTTTGAATTGAATTTAAAAATTTAGTTTGCTATTTTATGAACTAAGACTAACGTTTTCAGACTGCTTTTTGCCACACTATCTCAATAATATATTTTTAGATTTTTTCTCATAAAGAGTAAAATACCCTATTGTGTGAAAAGGACGCCTTTGCCCTGCAGTGGGACAATACAGGCTAATTAGATTAGATAGGTTATGCTGTGTTAAAAATATTGGTTAGTTAGCAAGGGGTAGCGGAACTCGGAACCCAGCTGTAATGAATTCAGATGGACGGTTTGCATAAAATAAGCTATTCGAGCGCCTCCAAGAAAAATCGGAGTTGGCAGCTACTATGCAAGCAACAGGTGCTGACGACAAACCGCTCTAGCACCTTGTCATCAGACCTGCGACTGTTCTTGTGAATACACCAATGAAACTGAACGTGATCAGCTCATCTAAACCGCGTTCAAGAGCTGTGAGTGTCATTATTCTACAACAATATGACACTGACAGAGGGAACATTAATAGGCTGATGATGATGACACTGACAGCTCTTGACCGTGGTTTGGATGTGCTAATTTCGTTCAGTTTCATTGGTGGAATGGAATCCCCCTTAGTCAAAGTGAGATTGTCTTAGTTTGCATTCTCATTTATATCTCAATACTAGCCAAGATCAATGGAGTCAGTGGTAGTCTGACTAGTTGGGGGGAGGATTCTTTAACTTACCAATATAATTGGAGTGCTATAAAATCAAAATGTCTCAATTTAGGTTGTTTTACCAAATATCATTTATATTTTTCATTTGTGTTTCCCTTTTATATTTTGTGTGTAGTGAAATATTATGACTCAGTCAAGTTCTCTGTATTAAGTTCTACAAAAGATAAAATACCCAATACCTAGTCAATACTGACGTACCACAATTACGTGGCGTCACTATTTTACATAATATATAACTGGCGCTTTATAACTATTCTTATTCGTATCTTAGATGAGCGCGCCGCGTCGCCGCAGTTCCGTCGGGACGCACTGTCCGTCATTCAGAGGCACTCGCCGCAGCACGTGTACCAACATCAACACCCACAACCTCCACCAGGTAAAAACTATTCTTTATTATTCTAAAATAACGAAAAAAGAATTTGCTGTTCCATACAAAAATGTACTCGAAACAAATATCGTCAACGATGAAAAATGTATGACACAGGAGTTCGGTTTCGATATACCTGTCTTGTTCCCAACGTAAAAGAAAAAAAAAGAAAAAAAAAAATGGGTATTGTAGAATCTCGTAATTGGGGACAAAATTACAAACCCCGTTAAGGCTGCCTGTCGCCGGAAAAAACCACCTTCTTTTTGGAAGTCGGTTAAAAAGAGGAGAGCAGCGGATCCGTGCCAATAGCCTTTTCTCTTCTCCGCTCCAATGGACAGGTAGCCTTAGTACCAAATAATGCCAAGTTATTATTGAAATTCATAATTGACTTCTATATTCAAACTAAAAAATAAATAACACATCACTTACGTCATGCATCATAAACGACTAGGACAAAAAATTTATGATGGTTGGGCCTTCTATTAAACCCATAAATAGACGTGCCATTCGTTTTCTTTTGAAACCGAATGTGTATATTCTACTTTTACCAACAAAAAAAAAACACCGATCAGGCGTAGCATCTCTTTACGAAAGTTAAAATCTCTTTATACTGAACACCCAAATTGTTCTCAGGTCACGAAGCGTTCACGTCATTAGTTGACGTGGCGTCCGCGGCGACGGCACTGCCGGTGCCGCGCGGCTCGCAGGCCGACGGCAAGCAGGAGGCCAAGCAACAGCAACAACAACAGCAGCAACAACATCATGACCTCAGGTATGTTAGCAACAACATATTCTCTGGCCTTCTTACCTTGGCTGACTGCCTTTCTTGTTTTAAATAAGTTGGTTTTCATCTATAATAATAAGAAAGCTGAAGAGTTAGTTTTTTGTTTATTATTTTTGAACGCGCTAAACTCAGAAACAGCCAGTCCGATTAAAAAAAAACTGTTTGTATTTGATAGCTCAATTCTTGAGGAAGGCTGTTCAAAATCACGCTAGGATCTTTAGGAGCTGACCGAAAAGAAAAAATGTCAGAAAGAACGCTAAGCGAAAACGAAGTATGAACGCGGACGAAGTGGCGGGCAAAAGCTAGTGGATTGATAAATTAATTCGGTGTCTTAGACGCCCGTCATTGTAAACCACGAGACAGGAAAAATGTAAAAAAATATATTTAAAGAAATAAATTATTCCATAATTTTTATCATAATATTGTTGAAACTGCAAGAGCTATGTACCGTTCACCGCGATAGTATAAGGAAAAGTTCGAATATTTTATTGTATTAACCGTAGTTATTATTTTCATTTCACAGATTCATGGCGCAGAAATTCCCGATCGGTTCTCAGTTCCCGGTAAGTATTTATTTATATTGCTTTTCTGTCCACTGAAATTTTATTGTCGCACTGTTCATGTAAGGAAACTATTTTATAATTAAAACAGTATATCAGTTACATGAAAGTCTTGTGTTCATTTTAAATTAATAATGTGTATTACTTTCAGCAAATGATGGACAGAAGAGTTCAGTCACAACCTCAATATATGGAGAGAGATAGACAGATACAAATACAGAGAAGAGACGCGTAAGTGAAATACTATTATTATTTTGAATAGCTGTAGAGCTCTGTGTGAAAGGGATTGTCAGGGGCTGTCACATCCATTTCAATGGTGGCACTTCACATCGGTATTCCTGTCTGCGAATTCGTCTTATTTGCCCAAATATGACGATGTGAAGTTACTCTATTCGCCTATTTCACACGAACATTCGTTCGAAGTGGCGGTGCTTGGGGGAGGCCTCTGTTCACCCGTGGACGTCTTTTGGCTAAAATGATGATGATGACACGAACATTCGTATCCGCCGCCGCGCCGGTTGTCGGTTTTTATCACATATCAGAGGATTGGGAATATACCGAATAAGTTCGTTTACCGTCCACACATGGCTTGCTCAGTAGAGTTCAGTGTTTTATGTACGCATAACATGTATTGGTAATTACCACAGAGGAAATAATAAGTCGCTGCTGCCGACCACACGTCGATCTTTGCGTGCAGATTAGCAAAAATATTCTTGAATGTTCGGCATATTTGCTGTTCATGACGATGTGTGGACGGCGTGTTCAAGTTATTCGGACTTCTACATTATATAGACGAATAAAACATGGTAAAAAACGCGAATAGCGATCTGAAGTGCCACCATTAAAAATTTCGCCATTTGCCAGTTTCACTATCATACTCATCCACATATCTGCCGCCACAGATATAGATAGACATAGATAACGCAAGAGCAACTACTTCGCGTGCCCAGCTTACGTACAATAATCGTAAGCTGCCACTTTCGCGCTCAGTCTGCATCGTTGTGCCACGCTAGACGGACGTCAGTAAAATAATTTAAAATGGTTAATTGCTCAGTTATACATTGTAAAAACTTTACAAATGTGAGGAGAAAAAATAAAGGAAACGATTCCTTCCATCGATAAGTCATTTTGTGATTAATATTATGCGTATTTAATATTAAAATCAATTATTTTTAATCTAATACTCTCTGTAATACCAAATTTGAGAAAAACATAGGTCATCAAACGTAAACTGAATATTCGTATTACATTGCGGCTTTTACTTGAAGCGGTTGATGCGACGTTTTGTTTTAACAAGTGATGAATATCGAAGCAAGTGATACTATCGTATATCGCATCGGTTTCGTAGTACAGGAGCTTTTATCATTTTTCTGTCAATTTTAGCGATTAGTGCTGTTCATCGTATGCAACACAAATCGATTCTCAAGAATCGATTTCGGAAACAGAGGAATGATTTTGTATTTTATAGGTAGTAAATTAGTAATTATGTAGACAATTATAATAAATTATCGTAACGTTTAGTGATTTTTTTAGTTTCCCACATGAACCCAATTTAAAAGAAAAATGGATTGAGGCGACGGGAAATAAAGATTGGTTTCCAACAAAGCATAGCATTATAATATTTGTTAAATACATTTTGAGGAAGCATGCTTTGTTGAAGGGAAAAAGTAACGAATATTAACAAAAGCAGCATATCCGACTATTGATGTACTGAAGATCACAACTTTCTTTATCTTTTTGCTGTTGTAGCTCAAGTAATTTTGCATCCATTTTAATTTTATTATATCGTATTTTACTGGGTTTTCGTTTACCTTCTAAAATTTCTTCTCTGGTTTTTTTTTTGTTTCTGAAAGATAATCTACAACAATTACAAGGAATAAGTAGGGAAATACTAACAATTTAAAGAAATTATAAATCCCTTACTGCCTACTAAGCAGATCAGAAATTTTTATTTTCCTCTGTTTATCTCATTCCTCTGTATATCTCATTCCTCTGTCTATCTCATTCTTCTGTCTATATCATTACTATGTCACAAAATCGATTAATTAATCTATTTAAGCGATTCTCAATAATTCTTTACTGTACACGATTACTCAATAAATAGAGAAATGGTATAATAAAAAGGCGATCTTTATTCAAAATTGAGATGAAAAAGGGTAGAATCTCGTTGCTTTTGTAAACATTAGAACTAAATTGAATATAAGGTATTTCAATCGAATATTCACGTATTTATAATGGTAAACTTACTTGAAATTTTGGAAAAGGTATCCAAAAACGACGTGTGAACGTCGACGGAACGCGCACGAGCACACAACCTCAGAATGCGAAGACTTTTAGTTAGCGTACTGCTGGCTGGGTGAGCGAGCAGTATCGATTCAAAGATAATAAAATCGATTCAAAGACGCTGCCGCGTGCGGCGGATTTTATTTTCCCATCACTAAATAATGCTTGTGACGTCATAGTAGGTAGTCAAAAAATGGCACGCTTGGTTTTCATACAGATCGTGATACTTGCGTTATCTATGTCTATCTATATCTGTGTCTGCCGCCAAATGTTGTGTTTGATTTCAAATCAGACTAATTTTATGTTTTTGTAAGTAGGTTTGTACAAACACTTTTACACGTCAATCTCATCATATTTTTTTAAACTAGATGAGGTCGGCGTTTATTATCTGACTACTCTGAGAAGAAAGGCCGAAACAAACTCAGAAGTCAGAGGTAATTTAAAGTCAAAATCTTGGCTAGATCATGGGAGGAGCATGTAGATTGGTGTCTGAAATGGTCTTTTGAGGAAAGAACCACACCGATTGAGTGGCCTGTCCAGTCAGTGCACGCATTTGTCGTTGGCATTTTAGGTGCTAATATGCGGCATAGGTTAAATCTATCAAGGGTGGTTAAATAGTATCATCTCCATCATCCTATTGTCTTTTTTTTCGTGAGCTGTCAACTGGCATCATCGACATCTGTCGACATCGTTCCTAATTCATCCTTCAGAAAACCTATCCATCTTTGATTAGATTTGGCACCAGCTTAAGGTCAAAAAATGTTTATTATCCTAACAATACCCTACAATAAAAGTAATATTGTTGCAGTGAACGCGCCATTCACGCGATACACGAACGGCACGCGATGGAACAACAACAACAACACCAGAACCAGCAACAACAACAACATCAGGCGCAGATCATTCACGAGCGACATATGCAACACTCCATTGTAAGTTTTGTTACTTTTTGAACGCAGTGTAACTAAATCAACTCCATACAGGAGGATACAAAATAGTGATGCAACGGAACTGGCATAACGGAAGCAGAAACGGAAACAGATGTCAAAAGTAAATCTTAACGGAAGCGGAAACGGAAACAGAAGCGGAAACGGAAGCGTTAACACTATGAAAAAAAAGCACAATTGTACATTTAAAACTTTTTTTATTAAATTTGTATTTTAGTAGTCAAAATTAAACAGCGGCAAGTTATATTTAATAAAGAGTAACTTAACAGAAGAAAAAACAACTGAAAATGTCACTACTCAAAGTCACGGGGCGCGGAGATGCGCATAGTGAACTAAAAACAATAATTAAATAAACGAACGAACTCGTTGTGACACGTTTGTCGTTTGTTTACCGCGCGCCCCTCCCTCCCAAAATACGCGGAAGGGATTCGGCAATTATCGGCAGCACGCGCGCCTGGACGCTCGACGCTCGTGTCATTCGTCCACGGCTCCACGCGCGGCCCCCGCAACCGCCCGCGCCGTGCCACCGTCGCGTCTGCTGCACCGCTCATCGCTTTCTCCCCGCTTCCGTTCAGAGTTCTGTTATAAAGTTTGCGGAACCAGAAGCAGAAACGGAAGTGAAAAAACATGCGGAACTTCTGCAGTTGCGGAAGCGGAAGCAGAGTTCTGTTGCAACACTAATACAAAATAGGAGATTCTAGCTGTTGCTCACGGCTCTGATAATTATCCCACGGGAACATACTACCGGGATAAAAGTATGCTATGTAAAAAATTTCATACAATAACAAAACAGGCAGACAGAAAAAGTTATTTTCGCATTTATAATATTAGTATGGATTATGGGGACTTATGTCTCAAAAGCGGCTAAACAAAATGAGAACAGTTTATTGCGTTGTAAAATTATAAACATGTACTAGCTGTTGCTGATCATTTTCCTTAGCTACAGGATTCTATATAATTATAAAATGCTCAGCGATTTCATAGCACCATCATTGAGCTGAGATTAATACATAAGTCGTACGTACATATAGCACGCGATGCAGGAGCGACAACACGCCGAGCAACAGCACCAGCAACAGCAGCAGCAGCAGCAACAACAACAACAACAGCAGCAGCAGCAACAGCAGCAGCAACAGCAGCAGCAACAACAACAACAACAGCAGCAGCAGCAACAACAACAACAGCACCAACAACAGCTTCAACAACAGCACCAACAACAAATAATACAAGAGAGACATCATCAGCATCTTATGGTCAGTTCATACGTATACTGACTGTTGTCGTTAAAATTATCTGATATTCTTCACTCCTATCGGCTCATAAAAACATTGACCACTCAGCAAAGAGGCAATGGGGCTGACCAAGGGACCTGCGACTAGCTGCGCAATGGTTCAAGGTTGGAACGTTGCCATTGCCCTATTGTGGTGAATCAGCTATAATAATAACAGCTATAATTACGTAACATATTTTCGTAAACGATTACGACTAATCTGTTTCATTTTGACAGTTCAACAACATTCATTGCGTTATTTACGTTGTTGAGCAGATTTTTTTTTGAAGCAATGGTTTAGCAAACTGTTTGAAAACGATTCAGATTCTGTTTGATCGTGTATTACGCAATTAGGGTACTGGTTTTAGTATGGTTATTTTGAAATGGTTACAAAATATGAATTTTAATGGCTAATATTTTAAAACTGATAAAGAGAGTTACATAATGAAATAACCACCTACACTTGAAAAGGTGTAGGTGGTTTTAGTCTACGTAAGATGGTTTTTAGCCTGTTAATTTTTGTAATAGGTTCTTAATTTTAATAATCAATGCAAATCTACATAACAATATATTAAAACTATTTACACTACGTATTAAAAAACTATACTAACTATACATAATACTGTTAATACTGATACATACGTCTTATGTTCCCCTGTTGGATCGTTTATGATACTCTGTTTTGAAAATTGTTCCTCTTAAGGGGGATGCGCCAAGGTAGCCCGTGAAATTCAAATTTTCTTACGTTTTTTGCAATTTGCAGGTCAGTATCAGGTTGTATGTTGATCTAAATATGATTCGCGGTCGTATCAAATGTTTATTTATAGAATTATAATCATAAAAGTCATCAATACAACTCTCTAAGAATAGATATGAATGACTAATTCATGAAATCATGACATTTGACACTTTTGCTAACTTAAGAAGTTGTATTGCTAATTCTAATGACTATAATTCTGTAAAGCCATAAATTTGTTACGGTCGCGAATCATATTTTAATCAACATACAACCTGACACTGATTAAATTTTCAAATTCAAATTATATAACGTTTTTTGCAATTTGCAGCTCAAATTGCAAAAAACCTAAGAAAATTTGAATTTCGTAGGCTACCTTAGCGCATCCCCCTTAAAACAAGGATTCCTTTTGTATGCAACAACTAACAATGCTTGGTAAACGGATTAGTGACCGAAGTTAAATTTTTTAATTTTCGGGGATCTTGGCACCCAGGGGTAGAAAAGGATGGCTTTTAATTCTCTAGAACTTCTTCTTATATTATACTAGCTGATCCCCGCCCACTTCGTTGGGTGGTAAACATAAATATATAACCTATGACACTCATAAATAACGTGGCTTTCTATTGGTAAAAGAATTTTCCTAATCGGTTCAGTAGATCCAGAGATTATCCCTTACAACCTCACAAACTTTACCTCTTTATAATATTAGTATAGATTTGTGGCATAAAACTTTCAAGACTTGTATCAATTCCTCGATCATCAATGAATTTAAACCGTAGGTAGGTTGTAATAGTACCATAAGTTATCATATTCTTATGTTTGTCCTACAGAGCGTGTCGTCACAGGATGGAGAGAGGCGCATGATTTCGTCGGTGACGTACAGCACGCCCGGCAAACCCAGGGCGCAGACGCCGCACCATCTCGATCGGAAAGACACGTATGTATTGCAGTTATTATTTTGTTACTAATAAATAAGACTGAAATAGAATATAATAACTTACCCTACCTAGAGATACTCTCTCGATGATTACATTTGCCTCGGAAGCTTTACCATCAATAAGGCGGCAATTTAGAGATAGAATTATCGGTTCATGATCATCAATTTGATCATAACTTTGAAGTATCTGATTGAATTGATATTTAATTGTTAATGTCTGAGGATCTTATTATGATGACAAATAGTACATTTTGACAAATGCTCTCGCGTATCACACTTCCATTTTCAAGATATATGAAAAAAAAAACTTTTTTTTTTACATATTGTATTTATGTCAGATGTCGGATGGGCTCACGGTTTTTTTTTCGTGCCTTATTGGAGCAACCTAAATAAAAAAATTGAAAGCTAATGAATGCACGCGTGTTCAATACACTGAATTGTAAACCTAAGAACGAAGAACTAAGGTGCTATAATAGACATTTTTCGAGCAAGGTGTTGAAAAATTCCTTTTTTGTTCTACTATGTTTTCGATTTTCAATGTATTAACTTTCCATTTCCAGACGAACAGTAGTATCATCAGTATCAGTGGGTCCCGCCGTAGCGGCCGGCGTAGCAGGCGTAGCAGGCGTAGCGGCCGGCGTAGCGGGCGTAGCGGGCGCGCCGGGCGCAGACAACCGCCCGCGGCCGGCTGAGGGCACGCTAACTGCTGCTTCGTTGATCGATGCTATTATCACTCATCAGATCAGCCAGAGCTCTGACCAGAGGTTCCCGGTAAGAATACTTTTGTTTATTACATACTTTTACACTGAGAAGTTAGGTTTATGTTTTCAGGTGGGAGTGGGGTTATATTCTGATCTAGTAAAAAAAAAAAAATTGCATTCAATAAAACAATAATTATAATTGTCACATATTATTAACGGGTTCAGTACTTCTACCGCATGAATTGCCTGCGCAACTCCGATGTTAGGGTAAAAAAGCACTAGAATGGGCGCCGGGAGGGGGGTTTACTTGCACCTCTCTGGCTTCAAAATGAAATATAGGTGTAAAACATTCATAACTAAACAAATATCTGAAAGCGTCTAACTCAATAATAGAGAATTTAACCGTTCGAGGCGAGATCCTAAAATTTTTGAGCTCGCTTCGCTCACTCTTGCATTCTGCAATCTCTGATTTCTAAAGCTTCTGTGCATTAGTCGACAAAGTACCGAACTCCTATTTCCGAAAATAGAATCAGCCCTAGTATTATCTAGTAGTCTAACATTATCGGGCTTGCTTCGCTCGCTCTTGCATCCTACTCTATCTTAATTCTTAAGCTTCTTTGTATAAGTCGACACAGTTAGTCGTCTTTCTGTATGAATGGAAAAAATAAAACCTATCCCATTTGAGGCGAGATAGAAAAAACTCTTATTTTTTAAGCTTTTCTGCATAAGTCGATAAAGTTATTCCTTGTATGAATGGACAAACGATAACTTAAACATATTTGAGGTGCTAAAATGATAGTGCTCGCTTTGTGGAGTTGAAGATGAACCGTCCAGAAAATCTCCCCTAGAGATCACCGAACTATGTTTGATTAATGAACAGTTCGCGTAATCAATATTATAATTATGCTGCATTTGTAATACTAAAAGTATTACAAATGCAGCATTATATTAGCAATTATAATATTGATTATAACTAATTTGCTCGACAGTACATACGACAGAATTTCTCATACTGGAGAGTATACGTTCAGTTGATCTCGAGTATAATAATTCAAGACGCTTCTAGTTTGTTACACCATTCCTTTGTCAATTTCAACAGTTAGCTTTTATGATGTTACCGATATAAGCACAATATTGACCAACCAACTCGTGTCGTCCTCAGGACCGGCCGGACCGCGGCGTGACGCCGGCCGAGCGCGAGGAGGCGGCGCACGCGGCGGCGGCGGCGCACACCACGAGCATCAAGCTGGGCGACCTGGCGTCGAACATCATCACGAGGGACTTCTGTAGTCCCACCACCTCTATCATGCACCATAAGTGAGTATTCGACTAAAATAATTTAAACTGAAATTCAGAATCTTGGGTGATGTCATGTTTTTAAACTGGAAATTCAATGTCAAACATGATAAAGTTCAATTCCATTGCAATTACAACCAAATATTTTTAGGATCTTTTATTAAAAACTGTTGCTTCAGGTACTTTAATATTGTAAACTCTTGGTAGAGGTTTTAATTTGTTGTTAGAAGAGGCTTTTATACAACTCCAATATCATGTTCAAAACATAAAAACACTATTTTCTGCATAGTTACATCATATTAAAAACAATCCTAATCACTGCCCATAGCCCCAATACATGATATTTATTTTTTCTCGTTGGCCTAGTGGCTCATTCATGTGCCTGCGGATCATAAGGTCGCGGGTTCGAATCCCTGGTCTAAAAACTTATTCAATATTTTTATCAAAAAATCTCACTAGAAGTTGACTGTATTACACCGTCGTGCCTCTTTTCCCATCTTTTAAAACAGATTCTAGACATATAATATATCAATTTATATTTACCTATGTTCTACAAATAAAAAGTTTTTTATTTATGCTTCAGTTTCCAAAAAAAGGTTTTAGTGTTTGGAGCCTTTTTAAGCAAACTGTGCCTGTGTTAGGAAACTCCGCTCTTCCAAAAATGATCACTAATTTATTGCCATTTTTCTCGCTCCAGTAACAGGTTCAGCGTGGGCAACTCTGAGGGCTACGTCAGTGGCGGCGGCGAGGAGTGGAAGCGACGCGACGCGCCCAAACACGCGCCCTACCTTGAGCCTGTCAGCCCGCCTGACAACCATCCTGCCAATAGGTATGATATGCTTATAATATTCACTGTCGTATGCCATAACCAGCCTGGGTAAGAACTTAGATAAGAAAGGAAGAAAAAAATGCGGCAGGTTTTTAAATTAGCTTTAATCGTCTTTATAAATACTTTGTTAGGAAGCTATTGTTGGGCATTCTATGCAATTTGATGAGGCACACAAGTATTTCATTTATAGTTTTCTAGTTTTTTTTTATAAGAAAAGTTGTATGTCATATTGTCATATATCACGTTATTTGCTCTACGTTGCGTTGTCTGGTTTTAAAATTAAGAATGGATCGGTGAGTCAGCTCAGTTGTTAGTGACATGATAGATTTCATTTTATGCATATTGTAGGTGCATAAAGTTATAACGATGACTTTGCAAGTGAATAACCGTGTACGTTTCTGTTCCAGAAACAACAGCAACCGTCGCTACAGCTGCGTGGGCTCGTCGGGCGCGGGCGCGGGCGCGGGCGGCGGCGCGGGCGCGGGCGGCGTGCTGACGGCCTTCGACTACGTCACCAACCGCATCGTCGAGGTCATGCGCAGCGACGCCGACGAGCGCACCAAGCCGCTCGCCTTCCCCACCACGGCCTACGCCTACCCGTACTCCGCGCTCAACGTGGCCACGGCGCCCGGGGACTGTGAGTTCATTTACTCATTCATGATTATTTTTGGTATAACATGTAAGCTGACTGTAATAGCCCAAGTTAAAGAATTCTTTTCTATAAGACCATTATTGGCACTTTTGAAAGATAAAATGAAAAAAGAGGCAGCACAGCTTATATAACGGTTCAAAGATGCGTTGTCAGACTTGTCAGGCAGAATGTCGTGTCTTACTTATAAAAATATGGTTTATTTATATTAGATACAGTATACTCGAGTCAAGGTGTCCTTTTGTTGTGAACTATCCAGTAAAACATTGAGAATTTTGGTTCCGACTTCGTTTTAGGCATCAGCACCCTTGAAAACTATGAAAATGACACCTATGCCTGTTTTTTATGTTTGCAATAGGTTTTCCGTTGACCTGTGTGCTAGCTTGACTATAATTATACTATGACTAACATTTGACATTTTTTCCAGCGTCCAACAACGCGACTGCCAGCAACGCCGTGTCCACGCCGTGCCCGCCGCCGCCGCCGGAGCCGGCGCCGCTGATGTCGGCGCAGTACGAGCCGCTGTCGGACGAGGACTGACGCGCCGGGCCCGCGCGCCCGCACCCCACGGGCTAGCCGCCGTGTGGCGGCGGGCCGGGCTGTGCGCCGCTAGCTTGACGGCATCGGGTTGGAGAGGTCCAGGGGGCGGAGATATACACCCAGGATGTAAGGTCGTGATGCTGCAGCATCGAGATAAAAAGCTTCAAGATCATTGCGTGACATTTTGAAAGATCAAAAAACGGGCCGTGATGATGTAGACTCGAAACGGTCCATCAAAAAACAATCATCGCCTGAAAATCAGCTTTGAAGAAGGGCAAAAATGAAACTTCGCAGATTAAAATTCGGCTATAAATCGAATACCGAAGAAGTAATTGTCAGCATAGAACTGTAAAACATACACCTGGACCATAGAAGCAGAAGTACCGGGTGGAATAAGCCCAACAGTGGACTAAAACATGCAGAATGAAGATAAAATAGTGCCCCAACTCGCAGTGTACGTGCCCGATAGACAGCGGAGTGGCCAAGCTTGTGCGAACATTACCCTCCCCGGATACACGTCAAAGTGCGTAGATCTTCAGTTATTTTGACGTATTACTTTCATATACACACACATTAACAGACCATGTAAATAAGTACGAGGTTTTTCGTTATAAAGTGACTCAGTAGTGACGTGTATCCAACAAATAACGGAAATAGCGGTGTACAAAAGACATTGAAATAAACTAGTAAGCAAGTATCGACATGTTATGGGTGCATTTCGTGTGATCTCGGTTATGTGTCTGCTGACCTATTGGATCTATTCGTGTTAAGTATAGACGATGGTACTAAAATTGTATATTTATATGTTGTTTTGTAATGCAGGGATTAAATACCGTTCATGTGTTGTGGGAGAGCTTTAAGTGTCCGGTAGTAAGCGATGTTGTGCACTGTACCCGGGCCCGACACTCGTGCGCCGCGCGTGGCACGATACGCTTATGAACATAATGCTGTCGATTAGTGAGAATACGATTATGAATTGTTATTTATTTAGTTATTCAACATGTTTCTATTATTTTCTCGTCTAACTGTAGTTGATGAACATACGTGATTAGTAGCACTGCCGCTGAGTGATGCCGAGTACCTCACTATATGTTAAGTGGCAGAATTACGAACGTTTCGGTGATTCAAACGATATAAAATAAATAAGAGTTGTATTTTTAATCCAGTCTTCCATCGCCACTCCGACAGGGGACTCCCCACACTAGGCTAGGGATCCGCGCGACTTCGTCCAATATTAGCTACACTTAGGAACTGTATATTTGTGAATAGACGCGTGACTACCGATCGACACTTGCCCCGGCATGCATTTCGCAGATTCCTCGTTATTTTAAGCTGTCGACGTGAGTGCGCGCCGCTCTTAGTTTACATTTTTTTATGCTTCGCTTCGGATTTCGCTGTCGCCTCATCCATTAGGTTAGACTACGCGTAGTTCAATTTATCATTTGTTAATTTCGTATTGTAAATATCATTCTGTCGTTCGTTTAATGTAAACTTTGTGTATATCGGCCCGCCACAGCGAAGTCCGGAACGGTCTCCGAGCTATTGAAATCGAAACTATACTCGACTCGGAAACTGTCTACACCCTTATTATACATATAGCGTTAACGTTAACGGAGTAGCGTAAGTAATATAAATTATATACATATGTAAAAGTGTATGGTTATTATGTATATGCATTTGTAATTATACAGGTTAGCTAAGAGTTGAATTAGAGATTTGATTTGGTTTTATAGTTAGGAGGGTCTCGTGTGACCGATATAAATATAGTGGGAGAGGAAGGAGCGCCGCCGCCGCCGCGCCCGGCTGCTGCGCGCTTATCTTATGTGCTACACTCACCCGCGCCGCTCTACTCACGCCGCGCACACTCCCCGTCATCTACACTCATACGTACATTAGTTGCTGTTATAATCCCTGTTACTGTCAGTTTTATGACTTCCCTTATCCAATTGTAAAAATAAAACTCACCCTATTAAACTTAATCATCTCTTGAGGCGATATTAGAGCAGCGCGCGGTGTTTTTGTAAATGTTTTCGAGTTATGTGTAAAAAACGACTGATTAAATTTACTTTGAGCGAGTGTATGGGAGGCGCGGCGGCGGCGGCGCTCGCAAACACATTGTGATTTCTTTATAAAACGTTGTAATGTACTGTAAGTAGCCCAAGAAAAAAATAATCCTTGTAAGTCCGAACATAAGCAAAAAAACAACTTCTGGGAGGACAAATCAATAAAATAAGATGCGAATCTAACGCCTGTGTTTTATTTTTACCGTCCGATTTGATTCTTGTGGGTGAGTCTACTTATCGACTCAAAAAATTGTAAGAGTAACCGCCAGTGACCAGTCACTAGCCTATCAAATAAACCTCAAAATAACTGCAGCCTTGCATAATTTTCCGTACATGGCTCGATCCTCGATTGGAAAATCTTATTTACCCTTATAACTTTGGGAGAAATGAGGGTAGTCTTATGAAGTGACGAAATGGCTTGCTCTAATATGTACCTGTTACTTATATTATCTTCATACAATGATACTTTTTATATAAAAAAAATAAAAGATTTTTATGTTTCTTACTATTTTATTACCTACTAACTACTAAATTGTAAGTGATTGAAGATTTAAAAAATAACGGTTTAACATTATTAAATGAAATAAATTCATCTCTAACAAGCATTTGCTAAAACACCTATGTTTTTAGGTGGAGCCTTTTTTTATCTACAAAGTAACACTTTCCTTGAAAAAGTTGAGAAGCAAGGTGAAGTAAGACCACGCTGTCTTTATTATCTGTAAATAAACAAAAACAAAAAAATTAAGAGGATGTAGTCTATTAAACAATTCGGGAGGGAAAAGCTTGTAAATCAACATTTACCGTGCTGTAGCTAGCTAGTGAAATAACTGAAAATCCATATGTCGTCACGTAAACTCCCTTTTGAGCTCTGAAAATACAAAAATGACCTGTTTTATTAACCCAAAAAATGCTTACAATCTATTGGCAAAAATCGTTGGTTTCTTGGGTGCATTAGGTATAAAAAAGAATTAGGTAACTTTTCAAATGCTTTTTTTTACTCCCAAAACCATAGATGCCTAACACTAAATTAATATTCAGTTTTACGGTATTGCAGTTCAATGAATTCAATACTTCATTATGCACTAAAGAGCCATTTTACATAATTTTATCAGATATAGATTAATACAGATGGGACACTGCACAGTTTAGGTATGAAGCTTCAAATACGCGGCGGGACCGTGCCGTGTTGCTCGGCTAATACAGTGAGTGTAACGTAGTGAAAAGCTAAGAGTCACGCTATAGAAAGAGAGGCAATAACTGTTTGTGATTAGCGCTGTGCGACCTGAATTGCACTTTATTGTGTCGTAGCAAGTGTCGCTTTTTAGGGTTCCGTGGCCAAATGGCAAAAAACGGAACCCTTATGGATTCGTCATGTCTGTCCGTCCGTATGCCACAGCACACCATTTTTAACCGACTTCCAAAAAGGAGGAGGTTCTATGTTCGACTTTATGTATGTTTTTTTTTTTTTTTTTTTTTTTTTTTATGTATGTTCACCGATATCTCCGCCATTTGTGGACCAATTTTGAAAATTATTTTTTTGTTTGAAAGGGTAAGCTCCCGAGGTGGTCCCATATAAATTTTATTGACTTTGCTTAGATAGTTTTTGAGTTAGCTTCAATAATACATATTTTTCCCACTTAGTTTATATGGACGATATGATGATAACTTCCTGTCACTGTTATTTATTGCAGTTAGTGGTATTGGATATTGTGTGGGGTAGATACCACAACTAAAAAGTGAAAAATAAAAACTTTTTACAAAAAAAAATAAAACCGACTTCCAAAAAAAACCACTACAAAGTGAAAAATAACTTTAATTTCGGAAGTCGGTGGCAAAAAACGAAAATTAAAAAACAAAGACACCGACTTCCGAAATTAAAGTTATTTTTCACTTTGTAGTGGTTTTTTTTGGAAGTCGGTTTTATTTTTTTTTGTAAAAAGTTTTTTCGAAAATATATTAAATGATTTTGCTGAGAGTCCAATCTGTATTAATCTGTGTCCAAGGAAATATTTGACAGTCATTTCCGGTGTTGCCAACTTTCTGAATGTACCTCTCAGAGTAATAAATAATATTAATTGAGATTTGTACCTACTCGCTTACCCGACAAAAGAACAGAAAGAAGTTTGAGTAAATTAAAAATAGGTGAAAATTGTGAAGTTCACCTGTGAAGCATGATCAGTACTGCACTCTTGGCTCTCTTGGAGCCGTTGTACCAGCCACAGTCGTACAGGGCATCCGCCAACCGCTTGCTCTGTCGCAAACAGATTGATTGAATGTAGCTAACATAACATCACGCCTATAATCCCCGAAGGGTTCGGCAGAGGTGTACCTGTAGTACTTCCACATTTCGCCAGTTATGTTAAAGTCCTACTATGTAATAGGGGGCGAGCCTGTTGCCATCAATCAGGCAAAAATCCAGACTCCGCGCTTGATATAAAAACCCAATAACACTGCCCGACCTGGGAATGGAACCCACGCCCTCAAGCTCAGCAGAAGCGCTTGCGACCACTAAACCAACGAGACAGGAATGCAGCTTAAGTTCATCTGTATGCAGGTTGTATAGTTTCTAATACTTACAGAATCAATGAGTTTCTGTCCATACCAGCACAACAGCCAGGTCTGTGTCAGAGCCGTCACTAAGAATGATTTGTACGCCACCTCGTTCCATTGCTCGATTAACTGGATAACAAATTGAATACCTATTTGATAAAGAAGAAACTCCGAATGTTAGCCCAGGTTCGCACAGACGTAATTTTATCGCGGCGATATTTTTTTCGTACACTGGAATTTCAAGTCTCGGTATTGAGCCGAGCATTGAAAAGCCATCAGAGAGCATCAGCGCGTCAAGAAAACACACTGTTGGTTATTCAACTCTCGGCGCTAAACAGAGCGTCGAAAATGCAATACGCGAAAAAAAATCGCCGCGATTTTATTACGTCCGTACGAACGTGGACTTAGCCATTTATAAATGGCTACTAACCACGCAACAAAATCCACAGAAGCAGATGATGATGGAGCTGTTCATAAAGTTGATCAGTAACGCGAGACTGAACATCTTCTCCACGTCGCCAGTTAATCTGCAAAGTAAGTTTATTAATATAGGCCGACCAGTACAGTACGACACAACTTAGATGTAGCATCGGCAAAATTCGTAAAACCGATCACCATCCGAACTGAGTGCGCCTTCAAAATCACCAATCGCTATTACTGCTTTAGGTGAATGATCTTTCGAAAACGCAATAACTTGTAAAGTCTTATAGTCAAATACATTCGTAAAATTGATATGAATGAATGAAAATTTTCAAATCTATGCTACATCTAAGTTGTGTCGTACTGTACCTACTAGTGAATACACCCGCACCCCCATAAGTCTCGATCCCGTGGGAATATCGGGATAAAAAGTATCGTATGTTCTAATCAGGGTAATGGTCTACCCATGTGCCAAATTTCATCTAAATCCGTTCAGCCATTTTAGCGTGAAAGCGTAACAAACAAACTCACTTTCGCATTTATAATATTAGTTAGGATGTTTATTTGTTTATGTTTGTTTTTTTTATTTTTCTATTTTATTATGTACATACCTATTCCTAAATACTCGTAAACCACCTAAATTACCTGATCAACGCGTGATGTCTCAGCACAACTTCTGTGATCTCCTTCTGATGCCTGGCGTCCCAGTAGTCGTCGCCACTAGACTTCACTCTTTCACCCTCAGTTCGAAGCATCTCCTCGCTAACTGTAGCTAAGTACACAAAGTAAGTACACACCATACAATAACCAAGTGTAGAAGAAAATATTCATAGCATGCGGTAGGCGCCTAGGCAATATCGCTTTAAGCGTCTTGCACCTAGCGCGACGCGATACCGGTAATTGTTCTACCGTGAAAATTCTTAGAAATTGTTTTGTTAAAGTCGCGTCGACTGTCGCGTCGCCGCGGTATGCACGACGCTTTATAGAGCGAGCGCCACACGAGAAAGGCCGTGAGACGAGGACGAGACGCAGACGCGGCACAGACGAGATGTGGATGCGACTCGAAAGAGCAGAGACGCAGACACGGACGGGAGCTTATAGTCCGGTTAAGTAGTCATGCCCTCTCTCCCTCCGGTTAAGGGCTTCCCGAAACACCCTTATTTATTTCACCTTTATTTATAGTTTAGGAGCTAGACGATTTTTAACATATTTTGGAAAATTCTCACATAATAAGTACGTACATTCAAAATCAGCAGCACGCACTAATCTTTATATAAATAAGTAGGTATTATGAACATATTTTGTTAAGCTAAAGTAGGTACTAACCCATCGGATAAGACCTGACGAGCTGCTGGTCGACCGTGACGTAGAATAAGCGCCGCACACGTCTGGCTAGCAGGTCGAACTGCGTGGTGATGTGGCACAGGAACAGGCAAAACAACATGTCCCACGCCACGTTGAACCAGATCACCACCAGCGCTGGCAACACGTTGTTTTGTAAGTTGTGAGGCTGTTATTCGTCAGGATGATTTCATCATCTGCACTAGCTTTTCCCAACTATTTTGGGGTCGGCTTCCAGTCTAACCGGATGCAGCTGAATACCAGTATTTTACATGGAGCGACGCCTATATGACCTCCACAACCTTATAGTTACTAGGTAACACGATACCCCTTTGTAAGACTGGTTGTCAGACTTTTGGGCTTCTAACTAGCCATAACGATTGTCAAAGATCTACAAATGACAGCCGGGACCTTTCGAGGCACGGGGGTCTTGGTATGTAAACACACATCCACGGACCAACCGCGGCAAGCGTAGCTTAACCTGATCGATCGACCCGTGCGGCTGTTCTTACTTAGCCACAAGTGCCACAACGGCCCTATATTCCTCAGGACGTTACTGTTTTATTATTCAGCCGAAAGATGTCATATTGTTGTGTTAACATTATTCAGACGAAAGAAGTCTACTTCTTGACATAGACCTAGCATAGACCTCCCAAAAGTCCCAAAGTATTGCCAGTTACAACTACCGGTCGTGCGCATCAAGCATCCAGGATTCCCGCGTTTCCCGCGTGAGGTTGAGCTGGTCATCTGACGTCGCTTCACCTTGTCGTTGTGATCATACTAGCAACACGCATTGGTCAAAGACTTTCGTTTTTCGACACGCACTTTTTGGGACGAAACACAGTATTGTTTCGTCCCAAAAAGCGCGTGTCGTAAGCTTCCCGAACGCTGCCTTGCCAAAGCGTTCATCCTCTATCTTGAAGTTGGTCCTCTAAGTTATACATAAGTCTTCCGAATGAAGTGTTACTAAATGATATAACTAACCGTGCCAGGTCTGCACAACTAGCGTTATCTCGTAGTAAATAGGCTGGTAGGGGTCGAAGGGAAGCCAGTACAAGAAGTGCAGGCCCATGGGCGAGTTGTAACCGCAGTAGCGCGCGATGGTGATGAAGTATGGTGGCGAGAGGAAGCTGATCAGTAGCGCGTTGTTGCACCAGTAGTAACCTGGGAATAAACCAGGAGTAGGTAAAAATAGCTTAGCTCGATTTGGTTTTTCCGCAAATTAAGAGCGGCAGCAGGCATCTAAAGGAACTGGTATTAATGTTACAGGCGTACGGTTTAATTAAGACGATGGCTGGAGTGTGACCAGTACGTGAAGGTTATTGACTATTCGCTCTAACGGCACTTCACCACGCGCACCGTCTCAGATAAACGGTAGGGCAGCACACCGCACTGCACGCTATAATGAGAATTTCTTTTGAAATAACTTGCTGAAGAAGCTGCATCTTGATGGTATATGCCGCCGCCGCCGCTTAGGGTTACCTTAAAGTTAAAGTTCATTAGCGGGCTTTATAATAATTGAGATGAAGAGTGCCTTTAATCTTAGGAGCGAGAATCACTATCACACAAAGATAAAAATCATCATCATCATGTACACAGCCCGAGCATCAGGCTCTATTTTCTTGTCCTATTCCCCATGCTCCTGTGCCTCCTTGTGTGTCCTCATCCATATTTTACCACTAATGGCAACAATTACGTACTTCCGTCCATCTCGTCGCCGGACGACCGACACTTCGTCTTCAGTCCTTGCACGCCACTACAGGGACGGGGACTTTACTGTCTTACTCCACCGGTCATCACTGCGCCTTGCTAGGTGTCCTGCAACTTCTATACTTTAGCATATGTACCTACCTTTAACAATCAAGTTGAGCTGCCTGAGCGCTCCCTTGATGATGTCGTGCTCCTCTTCAGACACCTCTCCTTCCGGCCACATGTCTCTCAGCTCGTTCGCCAGGTTCTCGTACACGGGACGATGGATCACCATCTTGATGGACTTGAATATCGCTGCGTTCAATCAATTAAATGTTGTAAACAAGCGTTTGGTTACAAAAGTGTTCAGTTCAGTAAGCTTATGGTTTAGATTTATTTAGATTTTATGTGGATTTTATGTAGACCGTCACTTGGCGTCACTTGAAGTGGAAACTACCACTTCAAGTGACGCCAAGCGACAACAGACCTTCACTGGAATTAGGTAGGTTAGTTTGGTAGACGAGAAAGATGCTGCTTTTCGATAAAACCTAGTCGAGTTCAGCCTTCATTTTTCTTCACGAAGTTGCTACTTCGTCGAGAATAATGTTTATGATTATATTGTTGTTGTTGCTGATGATGATGGTGATGTTAATGTTTCATCAATGACCGAGAAATGTATCTAATGAACAAAAGAAAATTCTTAATGCATTAACAAATTATGAAGGTGTTACGCACATAACACGACGCATCCGAAGCAGGGCATCATACGGAACAACTTGATGGAGTCGCGGAACGTCTGCGCCTCGTACGCCGTCGTCACCATGCTGACCAGCTCCGAGGGGCCCGCCAGGAACAGGTTCATCAGCTCGAACCAATAGAACATATCCCACCATTTGCTGTGCCGAAACACGAACAAAAATCATGATAACTTTTTTCGGTGGGTAATCTTGCAGTGAAAGTAAACGCACGATTTAGGTACTCAGGTAAGGTGGCTCAGTTTACGTGTAAGACGCGTTCGTCCTAATTGGCTAACTATCGTTCGAGCAAACGATGTGATTTCGTCGCACGATGAAAATGATCGTGCGATGGGCATCATGCGATGCCGCCGCGTTGCTGTGCTCGCGCGATGACGGATGACCAATTAGGACACTCAAAAGAGATTTGTACCTTTGATTGCACGATCGCACGATCAAACCCATCGTACGTACTCCCACGATGAATTGCCAACTTTAATTAGGACACTCTAAAGACATGTGTGTTTTATCTCGTCGTGCGACGAAATCGCATCGTTTGCTCGCACGATCATAGCTAATTACAGGGGCGGATCCAGGATTTTATTTTGGGGGGGGCCATTCTGACAAGGTTCGGCGCTAGGGTTAAAATCATAAAAACAAAAAAAGACGTTTTCTGCATTTTTTTAAATTCAACCCAAGAGTTTTATCTTCATTTAAGAGGAGGGTTACTTGCTAGTGATCCTTAGTATGTGCATGCTTCTTATATCTTTGTATACATCTCAGGGCCGTAGCCAAGAATTCATTTTTGTGGGTCTGCCAACTTTTTTTAGAACTTAATTATTGTTTTTTTTCTAAACTGCATTTCTAGTTTTCTTTCAATAAATAAAGTCCTGTTTCTCTCTTCCCGCCACTTTGCAGTGTGGCTGACACTGGCATGGCCACCATCAGGAATTTTAATTTTGATAACACAAAAAATTTGTCGATAATTTGTCGAAATTTGTCGCCAAATATCAGAATTTGTCGGTCACTGGTTCAAAAGTTATAAGGGTTTCTAGGTGGCCAAGCTGGAGAGAGTCTCCCCAGCATGGCCCCATGAAGTTAGGGCACCTAGCGAAGATCTGTTTTCTCCCAAATTTAGTCGATAATTTGTCGAAATTTGTCGCTAAATTTCAGAATCTGTCGGTCACGGGTTCAGAAATTATAAGCGTGTCAAGGTGGCCGAGCTGGGGAGAATCTCCCCAGCTTGGCCCCATTAAGTTAGGGCACCTAGCGAAGATCTGTTTTCTCCCAAATTTAGTCGATAATTTGTCGAAATTTGTCGCCAATTCACAGATTTTGTCGGTGTGTAATTAAAAAGATATTAAAGAAATCAATTTCTCCATACATTGGTACAAGCAAGTACAAAATACTTTATATCGTTTTTAGATAGTATGATCTATGATGTTATATGGTAGAATGTTTGTTTCGAAATATATAAATATAAAGTTATTCTATAATTTTAACCCACCAAAGGAAAGCTGTATTCATTACCTAAATAAATAACTGTATTTTTTTTCGAAAAAATGTGCATTTAGTCGCTGGCAGATAGATCGCTGTGCTCCGTTTCATTTGCGATAAGAGTAAGAAAGATATAGGTAGATGCGTGTGTACAGACGAGAGCAAGTTGCCAAATTAGAACGCTCATTCGCCGCTTCCTGGACGCTTTTTCACTCAGGCCACGCACTTACTCATAAAAAATTATCTTTGTAAAAAAGGTAGGTAATGTATATTTCGTCTTTTTCACACAATTCAATCACGAAACAGAACAAAAGAAAAGAAAAATAGTAGTACTTAGTTACGCAATGAGCTGATTGCACGCTACGCACATCCTCCCGCCTGTGTCGTGAGTTTACTGCCTGCTTGCATGTCTTCCCCTTCCTCGCTTTCGTCTTTTTGCCGGCTGCGCATTTTTTTATTTTTTATATGCTGGCTGTACTAGGAAAACTATAAAATAAATAATATTTCATACATTACCTAAACGTTTTAAGTATTCTGTATGGCTATAGCATATGTTGATCGACCCCATGTCAAAAAACATATATTAGAGCATAAAGATGTTGAAATTTGTAAAATTATTCAACAAATAGTTGAGAACAGTGGAGATAAAACAGACTTATATAGAAACAGAACTAAATTATTGTTAAAGCACTTTCGGGCAGAGGATGACACAATACACCAACTTGTTAACTGCGAATGCAATACGTCCAAAATTATTGATCATATTCTTTATCCACTATTTTACAGCACAATGCGCCAAATGTAGTAAATGTAGTAACGACCGTTGCTCTAGTCAAAGTAAATTATTAAGAAAGTGCCAGTATTTACCGATTAATATCGATGTAATAAAAAAAGATGGTATTTCAGCATTATCTAAATCAATAAAATTAACAATTGAAAAAGACAAAGGGATGTGCTCTGATTGCGGAAAGCAAGTGAGATTTCATTACTATTTAACGTCAACTTTATTTCTTGAAACCACTGGTATTTCTAAAATTAATATAACTAACATACCATTGAATATTACAGTCAAAAAACAAAAGTTTACTACTGCTTTAGCTGTGATTGAGTACATACCTGGTGCTATAGGTCATTACAGAAGTTGGTGCTACCGAAAGTCTACAAAAACTTGGGAATGCTACGACGATTTACAAGATTTAATTTCATTACCTTCCACAGAAATAATACCGCATAACCTCATTTACACGATGTAAGTAAACACATAGGTACTAATTTATAATTGATATGTGATTATATATGATCTACATTTTAACCTCACTATTTGGCTTTAGCACCCTCTAAAACTATGAAAACGATATCAACGACGAAAAATTTGAAAATTTTCGCAGTTGCCATCTTGGATTTTCATTTTGACCAAATTTACACTTTTATATCTCTTGCCAGCCTGTTACTTGTTCATACAATGTTCGTGATTAATCTCTTTGGCGATTGTAACTTTTACTAACAAATTCCAAATTCAAAGTACTTTTAGTGCCTACGGATTAAAAAGCTATTTTAGTCCCTGTTTACGTAGAATAAACTACCTCTGTATGCATAGATGTGATAAAAAATTGTTTTCTATCCAACGGACCAAAATATAG
This sequence comes from Conistra vaccinii, assembly GCA_948150665.1. Taxonomy (NCBI): domain Eukaryota; kingdom Metazoa; phylum Arthropoda; class Insecta; order Lepidoptera; family Noctuidae; genus Conistra; species Conistra vaccinii. The sequence continues at coordinate 11,480,712 of OX411336.1, read as the reverse complement.
TGGTAAGGTAAGGTGTAGTGGTAGGTTTTTTTGCTAATATTAAGTATAATAAAACTTCTGTGATAAAGTTATATAGTCAAGTTTATCTACACCCATGCTATAATTCCTCTATAAAAGAGTCTGAAACAGTTAGCTTATTGCCAACATTAAAACAACCACTTTCACTGCTTGCGGTAGCGTCGGGGGTCGGGTTACCTCCTTCCTTCTAATATGGCGAGGGGGTGATGGCTGATCTTTGCGTTATACTCGTGAACAATCTTTTTTTTTTCTAACTGAACAGACAACTGTGCTGCTGGGGAGTTCATTGCTCCAGTTCTTCTTCCTAGCTAAAGAAACACAGGAAACAGAAACAGGGAACTGGTGAAGGGTGGGCGTTTTGGGGGACTGTCTTATGTAATTTTGACGTTCGAAAAGTACTGATTCTCAGCCTAGTTTGAATAAATGACTTTTGAATAGTAACCATAATATCATCCAAACGAGTGTTACAATGTTGTCCAAAATTTCATTATGCAACTCCTTCGCTTTTATGTAATTTTGACGTTCGAAAAGTGCTGATTCTCAGCCTAGTTTGAATAAATGACTTTTGAATTTTGAATAGTAACCATAATATAACCGAAGTTAACTTTTAACTTTGATATTTTCTAGTAAGACGTACATACAAAAATAAGTGCTTACTTTTCGTTTATGGAGGTACATTTCCCTGTAGACAACGCTGTGTGCCGTGCGTGAGCCGCGCCGCAACTACTTTCGAGACACGAGTGCTACAGTGTCTGTGTTATAGGGAGTAACGATAATCCCGACTATTCTTTGTCTAGTTTTTTTTTTTCCAAAACCAATGACGTTTTTTTTTTTATTGGTGCTATGTAATGGTTGTAGACCATAGTCTGAACAACGTTTATTTGTTCTAGCCAGACTGTGATTGAAATGTCACCGTACTTTTGATATTGTAGGTATATAGTTATTGTTATTGGCATGGTTAGTGTAAAGAGTTGAAATTCCTTTGTTGTTATTATTGTTGTTTTAATAAGTAGTTGTTTGTTTTTTTATTTTATTTAACTTACAATTGCCTGAAAATCATATTATTATAATAATCAAATTATTGTGATTAAATAAACAGGGTTGGTAGAGTGTGACTAACTATTACAGAAAAAATAAAACGATAGATTTGTGTTGTTTGTGTTTGTATTTGTGTTTGTTGTGTGTTTTTGTGTGTGTTTTGGGTGTTAACATTAATTTGTAGTAATGTTTAGTTCTCAGCATACCTGGGGGCCAAGTCTACTAATTTACAAACGTCATAATGGTGTCACGATGGTGAGTTTGTATGGCAAATCTGTCAAAAACTCACCATCGTGACACCATTAGGACGTTTGTAAATTAGTAGACTTGGCCCCCAGGTGACGTGTCGTTCGCTAGTTTATTTTAAATTTAGAATAATAACGATTTTAAAGTAATAAATTATTTTATATTTCGATAACAGAAGTTTTATTATTCTAACCTTAATTAGAGCCATATGCTCGTATTAGGTATCTAAGTGTAAGTATATATTATATCTTTAATTTAAGATTATTAGATAGGTATTTACCTATGTATTTTTTTTTGTAACGTATTGTAAGGAGGTAGGTATGTAAGTATCAACCTATTGTGATTAATACTTACATACCTACTTACAATACGTTTTCAACGTTTCATATTTTAAAATGTTTGCAAAAGGTACGATCATTTTAACGTATTAAGTAGGTAAATCATTTATTGTTATTTTGGCAACAGAAATTTTAATATTCTAATAATTTCGTAAAACAGTTGCATGCGACTGTACATCTTGACACCAAACTTCATCTTGAGACCAAGAGCAAGGTTTAATGTTTTCAAAGAAGTTTAAGCCAATCTAACCTACTCATTTAAAACAGCAAAACATGTATTAAATTGAGAATTTATCTCTGTCTGACATTTCTAAGGACTTTAGACCGATAAAAGTAGAAATATGTTACACAAATTAATATAAATATTTTTTCTTGGCAATTTTTCGTAAACTCTTTAATCTAGCCCTTGGACTATACCTTAAAAATGGAATTCATTATATCTTCTAAACTAAGACCCGACAAAATCTGTGAATTGGCGACAAATTTCGACAAATTATCGACTAAATTTGGGAGAAAACAGATCTTCGCTAGGTGCCCTAACTTAATGGGGCCAAGCTGGGGAGATTCTCCCCAGCTCGGCCACCTTGACACGCTTATAATTTCTGAACCCGTGACCGACAGATTCTGAAATTTGGCGACAAATTTCGACAAATTATCGACTAAATTTGGGAGAAAACAGATCTTCGCTAGGTGCCCTAACTTCATGGGGCCATGCTGGGGAGACTCTCTCCAGCTTGGCCACCTAGAAACCCTTATAACTTTTGAACCAGTGACCGACAAATTCTGATATTTGGCGACAAATTTCGACAAATTATCGACAAATTTTTTGTGTTATCAAAATTAAAATTCCTGATGGTGGCCATGCCAGTGTCAGCCACACCACTTTGCAATCATTACCAAAATAGGGAAGGTCGCTTTAGGAGAATATAATGTAGTACTTAGGCAAGATCGAGCGGAGCGAGCTCGAAATTTTTTGCATGCCCCTTCGAATACGTTAGGTTTTCTTTATCTTTGACCATTCATACAACTTATCAGATTTATGTAGAAAATTGAGATAATTAAGAGAATGTAGGATGCAGGAGCGAGCGAAGCGAGGTCGAAAATTTTAGCACCCCGCCTGGAATAGATTAGACTCTCTCAGACAATGCTGAAATTGCTGAAATTCATTCAGTCATAGTCGATCGTACTCTTACTGCTTTTGTACATTTTAAAGTGCACTTATCTTTGACCATTCATACAGAAATATAAGTAACGAACGGTAATACACGAATTGATCGACTTATCAAATTCATGCAGAAAATTGCGATAATTAAGAGAACTGTAAATGTAAGAGCGAGCGAAGCGAGCTCGAAAATTGCCTCGAAAATTGCCATTGCATGGCCCCCATGGCCCCCCCCCTGTATCCGCCAATGGCTAATTAGGACTTTAGGGTCGAAGCACCCCGCGGTTTCACCCGCATAAGTTTCGATCACATGGGAATATCAGTATCAGTAAAGTTATCCTATGTCCTAATCCAGGCCCTGGTCTACCCATGACCCAAATTTCATCCAAATCTGTTCAGCCGTTTTAGCGTGAAAGCGTAACAAACATACAAACAAACTCACTTTTGAATTTATAATATTAGTTAAGATTGCAGGCCAAGTAGGAAAGTGCTCATCACAACATTAACCCGTTGAGTCATTTCATTTTATTTATTGAAGTTGCACAAGACACTATATCTACTAAAGTTTGAACTAGAGTAAGTTAACTAGGGTTAAAAATGTGTTATAAGTAGTAAAGTATTTGGTAAATCAGGATTGAGGTTCTATCTGGATTCGATACGTTGCTAAAAGTACTTTTTTAGTTGCGCCTTGGGGATAAGACTGGGGTGGGTGAGATTTTTACCTCACTAAACACATTTAGCAGATGATGACAACCAGGGTGGGTTGTCATTGTACCTATTCTTCACGGAGAAGCGACAATCGAGCTACATACGTGGTTTCCTCGGAAATTTTATGCGTCATGCGGATGGCTCCCCATCCCAGCACCTTCTTGGTCGGCGCGTATGACTCGTCATAGTCGCTCTTGTTGTACACCTAGTTGGACAGTTGGAACATTTATGATATTGTAGGTACCTATTGCTGAGTAGATATTCAAGTTAGAAATTTTGTCTAAAAACACTATTAGGTACTTACCTACTCTAAATTCTAGCCTTAATTTTAGCTTTGGCGATGGTTTTAAGGTATAATTATTAAACTATAGAAGCAGTATTCTGTATTTGGACGTATGTATGTAAAATGCTAGGTGTAGGTAGGTACCTAGGGGAGGGTGGGGCAAAATGAGGCTCGGGGCACAGCGGGAAACTAGCTTGTGTGTCTGTCACACACGAGTATACAAGTTGACAGCAGCGTCATTCAGTCGTTGTTCAATCACCTCACGTGAGTCAGAGCAAGCGAAAAGTTTCGGTGCATGTTTTAGTGTCTTGGCTGACAATAACAGTTTTTGAGGGTAGGTATTGTTATTTATTTTCGTATAATATACTCTTGTGTAGTGAGGTAAGTACAAGACCTGCATAAACTTTTATACCTTAAGTTAGTGGGAGTGGTATTAACCTATTCAAATTCTAGTATAATTTAGATCATTTCTATTTAGGTTAAAAATGGCCGACAAACTTGAAAAAGTAATGTTTGGGGCAAAATGACCGGGGCATAATGGGATGGTATTCTTTAAGGAAATTCAAAAGAGAAAATGAGGGAATACGACTATACTTACGAATTCCCCGTAGAAAAATGATCTAGTAGAGGAAACGAATGAAAAGGAGAGTAAGGAAAATAAGAAGAAGAAAGAAAAATAACCAAACCATATACCTAATAAAGAACAACGAAGAAACAAAAGCAAAAGGAACCATTCGCAGTCAGATGAGGGTTAGGTTGCGTATAGCTCTTGTGCGGGTTGAACACACAATTCCTGTGCCAGAGTAGATGCTGATGATGACGAGCCACATATTTGTGTACAATGTTCGCCTGACTAAATTGTATCCTCATTTTGCCCCTTAGCGTTTCCTGTTTTGCCCCGGCCATGGGGCAATATGGGAAATTTGACACTTGCTGATTAGTTCCTCATAATTAAGAAAATTACTTGATTAAGCCTACAAATACAATTTAAAATAATGAATAAGAATATAAATATTGTTTCTAATTAAATAGTTTATGCTATGTTTCGGCACGGTTTGCCTCGAATGCTAGAACCAAAGGTTTGTTTTTCCATTAAAAGCAAGTAGGTAATTAACCCGTTCACCGCAGAAATTATTAATAAAGTAGCAATTGCTTACTAAAACATCCTAATTTTTTACATAAATTAAATACTGCTTACTCTCTCATCAACCCTTTGCTTTGATTTTCTCTTGAAGCATTTTCTTAGCAAAGACGTCATCCTGCCTCGGACCGTGATTTCCTATTGTTTCATATCGGCCTCACCTTAGCGGTACCAATAATTTTCTTAATTACGCCACCGTGTGAGAAAGAATACAACCCTTATGAAAATTATATGCCTTTTACTTTGCATAGGATCAGCGCACACACTAGCACTGCTCCTGTTACTTCGTCGCTATTGTAAATAGGTAAAATGACTATCATTTCAATCTAGCCTAGCAGCGTGACAGCATACCAATCTAGCCTAGCAGCGTGACAATGGCATCCCAATCTAGCCTATCAGCGTGACATGCCATCCCTTTCTAGCTTCGCAGCGTGTCGGGTCATAGGTCAGCTTGATTCCACCTAACTAAAGTAATTATTACACGAAGTTACAATATGGTGCTGCTGGTGGTATTAAAAGCATTTGTTTTTACTTTATTTTCCATAATTTCCTTGGAGTAAAAGAAGTTCACATGACTCAATTCCTCTGCAGGTACCTTCCCGTCATGCCTTGTGTCAGTGTGGTTTTCATCGACCATTCAATTTGCTAAAGAAAGAGAGAGTAGGTACCGACGCCAGCACATCACGTTACCACAATCTGTAAAATTTCTTTAATAGATTAGGTACCTTTATCGCTAAAGAGGTTCAATGTTGATTGCGAAAATTTTACAGATTGGAGTAGGTTGATGTGCTGGCGTCTGTACATACCATCTTCATAGCGTAAGGGCAAATTTTTTTATGGTCCAATATAATAGTAAATTACCTACTGGATGTGGTAGGTAGCTAAGGTAGCCGACATTCCGTTACAATTACAAATATAAAATTAAAAAATTAAACTTATCAAGTGTACGCTTACTCTTAATAAATTAAGCCTCTGTTATTATTGTGTCACAGTTAATATTTAATTATGTTTTTATTTCTCTCTCTATATCATTAAACCCGTGCTGGCGTAATTAAAAAGAGTTTATTCTAATTACACAACACAACCTTACCGCTTTGTGGAAGCCATTTACAATATTAATTATCCAGCTATTATGCTAATAATGAAATTCAGATTTAAGAAAATGTAGGAAGAAAAGTGTAAGTGTAGGTACGCACGGCTACAAATCAAGCTTTAAATACATTTCCAGTATAAGCTGTACCCTAATTACGTAATAAACGATCAATCAGAATTTGAATCGTTTTGAAACAGATTGCTAATCCATTGCTTCATAAGTTCGAAAAAGAATGCTCAACAATGTAAATAACGCAATGAATATTGTTGAACAGTCAAAATGCCGGTTTCCTCACGATGTTCTCCTTCACCGTTTTGAGAGCAGCGGTGATGAAATAATTTACACAAAGTAAAGCGACTGCCTGGATTCGAACCCACGACCTACAACTTTGAAGGACTGATTGGTCCACCACTGCTCCTAATGCTGCTCTCAAATTAGCTTATCGGAAATTAATATTTTTCCCTGAATTTACCAACCTCGTAAGTTCAATACGCCTACAGATACCTATTATCCGCGAGGAGCGCGTATTTCCCTTTCTGTGTTCAATTCGATCCACAAGACCACCGGTTGGGTAAAATCACCACGCGTTTGTAGTGGTACAATATCCGCATAGCGCCATTCGCCAACACTAGTCGCATGTAATAGGCCAGGGCACGCAAATAAAGTCCAGTCAAACTCCTGGCTGCTGATAATTCCTTAATCGAAAAACTAGATCTCAACCGCTCAACAGTTGCGCTCGCGCGACAGTACCTACTACTTAGTCTGTGCTCGCGACCTTTAAGGCTGACTGTCCACTGGAGCGGAGAGGAGAGGAGCGGAGCGAAGCTATTGCATAAAATCTCCGCTCCGCTTCAGTGGACAGGGATATGCGAAGTAGTTTAAAAAATCATACAAAACCGTGAAGCGGAGTGGGGATGAGGATAAAACCCAGCTGAGGGGTATTGCAGCCCGCTCAAATTACTCGTCGCATGAACTCGGCCTAGCTCCGCACAGACCGCAACTGTGCTCCGCACTACCTCGCTCCGCATGAATGGACAGACACAGCTCACTAGTCCGCTCTGCGATACTCCTCCGCTCCGCTCCGGTGCGTCGCTCCGCGTCAGTGTACAGGCAGCCTAAGGCAGTTACGTAAACAGAATAGTCTTATATACACATACTAACCATACTCCAACATGTAGGTTCGCTAAAAATAAACAATCCTGTATTGATTCAGTGCCAAAACTGCAGTTTGATTCAAAACAAAGGTTTAATTATTAAAAACGAGTATGGACAAAAGCCCTAGGTTTTGTTATAGTAATCCTAAGGCTAGGACCTGGACTGGAGTGACTGTGTTCTCAGCATACCTAGTGCTTCTCATGGTGGAAATATACATAGAGATATATGAAAATGGCACGCATTTGCGCATTTACAATAAAATGTTGCGTTTTTGGAAATAAACGGTTCAAGAAGATTGTGATTATAAATAGATAGGTACCTACTGTAAGTTTATTTTATTTTTAACCTATTATATTTTTCTGTAAATCTGAGGTTGTACCTATATAGGTACTAAAAATAATAATCCAGACCGAAATTTCGGCCATAGCGACCAATCTCAATGTAGTAGGTACCAGACTTCGACGCGGGAGATATTTTAGTGCACAATAGTGTGTGTGCAGACAGGTCAATGGGACGGCAATCCGACACGATCGGACTATCGGAGAGAGATTAAGCGCACCGAGGCACGGGATGTGAGTCAAAATGGCGGGTGTACCTTACCTAATTGAATCATCACAACAAATATACCAAAAACAAAAAAAACAAGGTGTCCTACTATTTTGTAAATTGTTTAAAAAAAAAAATACCATGGCTATCACACCGCCAAGTTCTAAACTCCCACCGTTCTAAAAACCTATAATAATGAGGTGGTGCAGACGCCAGCACATCAACCTACTCCAATCTGTCAAATTATCCCAATCAACATTGAACCTTATCTTCTTTAGCGACAAAGTTGAAAATCTGAAGAAATTTGACAGATTGTAGTACCTAACTTGATGTGCTGGCGTCTGTACCATACGAATTTTCAGTATTTTCTCAGTGTGGTGTTTAATTTTCTGACCTTTTTCTTTCTAGTTGGCCGACTTTCGTCTACTTAAGAACCGATGATCATTAGAGCAGATAGCGGACTATCGTGGAATACTCTCAAACACATGGACCGGTGATATTGATGAGTTCACAGTTGGCGCTGACTGTACTATCAAAGGAGTTCATAACTAACTACCGTAAGGATTATTCTTGCTTGCAGCGCTCGGCGGCTATAGAACTGGGCCGGTAACAGATGTGGCCATCGTGTTCACAGGAATTTGTTTTCATCTTTGATGGTACCGATTTCCTGAACAGTGGTACAGCGATGTAAATTCAGAGAGTGGGCAACGTCGCAAAAAGATGTCAAATATTTCTTTGATGGTACCGATTTCCTGAACAGTGGTACAGCGATGTAAATTCAGAGAGTGGGCAACGTCGCAAAAAGATGTCAAATATTTCGCTGTTTTAATTAATTTGGCATTATCTACTGTATGGAAATAAGAAATGTGGACTAGAATATTAATAATGAATTGCAATTATAACACTGAATTTGATGTTGTTACCGTTTTAGGTGTAAAAAAGACATTTGAAAAGTTTCAAAATACTTTTTTTACATCTCAAACTAAATATTCGGCGTAACGATATTAATTATTGCATTTCATAATCAAAATTCTAGTTCGCTAGATAGCCACATTTCTTATTTCCATACAGTAATATTGCCAAATTAATCGAAACAGCGAAATATTTTACAGGTATTTGTTATGTTGTCAAGTTTCAGAATGCACCCTCTTAAGCCCCAGTGAAAAGAGTGTAGTACACACAATGTACTTATTATAAGTGTATTGAATAAAACACAAGTATATCATACCGTAGTAATTTAATTACTAACATTACACACAACACTTTATTTACACAGTACTTCCATTCTTCGGGACATCTTTGGGTGACAGTTTGTAGTTTAATAAATACTTTGTTCCAAAGCTTATAACATTTGAAACTCTGTAACACAATGCAGCTTCTGAATATAACATGATTAAATACAAAATGCACTGTAAAAGTGATTTTTTGAACAACATACATTAATGTATAGATCTAGGTTGTAATAAATATACTTCTATATTCGATCGGGCCTTATACATCTTATTTTATGATACTGTTTGGTGAAGTTTACTATTTCTACGAATAGCATAACTTTAGTTTATACATACAATGTGCAGCTATATTAGGTACTGATATTGTACGGACAAATTCACATTTAAATTTAAGAAGAAATTGAATATTTGACCACTCAAAAAGTACCAGTAATACTTATGTGAATGTACTGAACATAACGGCACCTAATAATGATACAATATAATTATACTATAGGTGAGAATTTTATGTGAGAACAACTAGCGATGATTTCCAACCAACTTGGCAACTATTCCAAATAATCATGATTACTACTGACTTCAAATAAAAAATATACAATAATAACCTCTCCTTGAATCTTGACTGTTTGAAACAGATACTGCTGTTTGAACCATACCAAGTATTTATTCCATTCCGCAAAAAATCATTTACAGTCCTTCTTACCACCACCCCTGAAAACAAAGGTTGAGCAAGTTTCAAATATTTCCTACATGACGAGGTCCTGCCAACTCTTTTCGAACTGAAACATTCATTATTATTGGAAGTTCGTAGCCGGGAAAAAGAACCTAAACATTGCCATTCCGCGACTGAACAATAAAACTCGTATAACATTGGTTGCTTCACATAACCTGCTCACTGTCAACTTATTGTTTAGGCCCGACCCTCTACAGTGAAGGTGTTTACTTGGTAACGAATTGCACTCCAGTGGCGATGTTCTTCTTGAGTTCAGGGAGAGCTGCCTTGAGAAGACTCTGTTCGTATTCGTTGAGACAACCGTAGCCCAAGTTCTTGCTGACGCCATTCTGTCCAAACAGTAAAGGGTTGGCGAAGTAGGAGGCTTCTGTCAGGCTCGACTGGACGTAGGCGCATTGCACAACGTTGCTCTCGCCCTGAAAGACAAAATTTTGTGTTAAAATGGTAAATAATTCTGACAGGCTGAACGGATTAAACAGGGTGGCAGGGACATGGACGCGAAAACTGTTACTGTCAACGCAGGGGGGTTCAGAACCATGTACTGAATCCTAGTAACAGTTTCCGCGTCGATGTCCCAGCCACCCTGTACATACAGAGTTATTGGTTATAATATATGTCGGCAATCCATTAAGGGTCCGGCGAATACGGCTCGCAACTGCAAGTCGAGATTACTCGAGATGGGAGGAAAATGCGTTTGGAATATTGTTATCTCTGTTCTATTGTGTTGTTGTTGGTGTGTGTCTGTTGTGTGTTATGTGTGTTGTGTTTTGTTAGCGTTGTTACTAGCTATCGGAATTTATGATAATTTTGGATGTATTCCGTAATACAAAAAATGATGAATGAAAAATTAATATTCTTTCATAATTTTTTCTATACTTTGTAACTTGATAATATAAGCTATGCTTCTGCTGAAACAATATTCCAAATATTGTTGTTTACAATACAGAAAAAACAGTATGAAAACATGTCATTTAGCTGTAAAAATGTGCGAAATTCAATTCGCTTAAACTTCATTTTAGGTAAGTTTATTGGAAAAAAAAAGATGTACAAGCCTAGATAAATACTGTCTAAATCTGAATATTAACATAATATGATGGAAATATGCTCAAATTGCAAATGATTTAGGTATTACGTTTGTATGGACAATTCAAGGGTCGCCGCGGTCTTAAGGGGATGTAGGGGAGGTCATTTACAACCAAATAACCCCTTTTAACTCCTATGCAAAAGTAAAAAAAAATCGAGTCATTTGACATTTTATAATTTTATTTCATTCGATATAAAATGTCAAATTACTCAAAAATGGTTGACATTTGCAACGACTGGTCATGTGGTCGCTAACGACCCCTCCTACCTACTCTTAACGGATTGCCGACATAATAACCAATAATCCTGTATACGCTCCAAACGCGTTCATACTCGCGCTTTTGGAAGACTGGGCTTATAATACGCTCTTGTTTGACGTAAAAATGTCTTTCCGCTCGGTGTATTGCTGGTAAGTTCAATATTTATGACCGAGAAAATACTGTAAGATTTGATTTGAGTTAATAATTTCGTGACTTGATTCTAGAGTACCTAATGGTTTGAGCAAGGAAAGATAGGCCATCTCTGTATCAATTTTGAGGCAGAATATCATTTGCTTATGACGTCACCTCGCGCGAGTAGAAGTATGCGCGTGACTCTATATTTGTGTGACGCTGTAAACTGGGAGGAACAAATATAAATAGTGATACATACACTGAGTCCCTTGAGGATAGCGCTGGTGATTCTTGCGCCCGCATACGCCATGGAGAGGGTGGCTGAACCACCACCGGCCTTAGCCTTTACCACCTGCGGAAACAAAAAATTAATTAATGTTATTAAAGTTTACAAAGTTACTTCAATACAAAATACAAACATAAGTCAAAGCTCTTCATCTCAACTAAACCATCTGTAAGTTTGTTAGAAAATAAGCAAGAAATTGATTACTTTATAGCATAGCATTGTGAGAACGCGTGAACGTGTTCATATAAAATGTATGCTGAGCGATATTGTTGTGCTATACAATATTTGCTAAATATTATAGCGTAACTGACTAACTGCCCTTTATTCTGAAGACAATCCTATCTTCCTAGCCTTTTTCCCAACTATCTAGGGGTCGGCTTCCAGTCTAACCGGATGCAGCTGAATACCAGTATTTTACATGGAGCGACTGCCTATCTGACCTCCACAACCCAGTAACTGGGTAATACGATACTCCTTGGTAAGACTGGTGTCAGACTTTCGGGCTTCTGACGACTCGTAACGACTGTCAAAGATCCACAAATGACAGCCGGGACCAACGGCTTAACGTGCTTTCCGAGGCACGGAGGAGTCTCGGTATGTAAAGATGGTCACCCATCCACTGACCAACCCCGGCAAGCGTAGCTTAACCTGATGGATCGACCAGTGCGGCTTGTTATTACTTAGCCACGAGCTCCTCATTCCTCCTTTATTCTGAAGACAATGCGATATCAATACTAGATGGCGGTGATGTTTACTATAGTGTGGCCATTAGTGCTGTGCATCCCTGAGGAATGCGCGCGGCGAGACGGGGGGAGAATCGGTCCCTGAGGTATGCGCGCGGCGAGACGGGGGGAGAATCGGTCCCTGAGGTATGCGCGCGGCGAGACGGGGGGAGAATCGGTCCCTGAGGTATGCGCGCGGCGAGACGGGGGGGAGAGAATCGGCGAATCGGCTGCTGTGCTTCGCCACCCACCTCACCGCGCATACCTCAGGGAGTGCACAGCACTAATGGCCACGCTATAGTAAAGTTTACTAGTAAACTGATACCAATACCAACCTCAGTACCAGCTTCCTGGATCCTCTTAGTAAGTTGTTCAATCTTGGCCTGGTCGGTGAGATTGAGCGCAGGCTGGCTCTGGGACAGCAGCGGGATGATGGTGATACCAGAGTGACCACCGATGACGGGGATGGACACCGTGCGTGGGTCCACGCCGTTGATGGCGCCGACGAACGCACACGCGCGGACCACGTCGAGGGTTGTGACACCGAGGACGCGGTTCGGGTCGTATACTCCGGCCTGTTGGAATAATATTATAGTTTACAATAAGAATACTTAATACCTACAGCGTGTCGCTATAATAGCGACATTTTTTTTTCTTTTTCGTTTTTTGAAGATATTTTAATTTCATTAAGCGTTATTATTTATAATTATTTACAGTTTTCTAAAATAACATTTTGAAGCAACCTGTGTACTTAACGAACTACGCAGAGGCTTAGATAATAATAATACTACGTAAGAGGTCTATGACTGGGAGAGGATGACGGTGTAGGACTATAACATCGTATCAATCAAATTAAAACGAATAACCTGCAAAGATTAGGCGAATTGAAGGAAAGAGAGAGCCCTATGATGTGGAGAGTCTAAAAATTAAAACTTATCAATTTACGAATTATTTTATCTTATTATAATTTTTATGATTATTGGCCACCCACCCGTGTGCTAAATTAATATCGCTATTGTAGCGGCACGCAAGCGGCGGCTATTTGCAAGAATAGAGTACGAGAAGAAAATAAATATTACACCCAAATTCCCAAAGATTTAAGATTTTTTTTTCCCAAGAGCAAGAGGTGTACCGTGCAGTCACATGCACTAAGTATACACACTGAGCAACATTTAAAAATGATTTTCTCCTACTATATTGATAGGAATTTCACGAGTAAATCGCTTTTGAATTATGCTAAGAGCATACAAATTAGTGCTCATGTTCTGTACGGCCACATTTCACCAGTTATGAGTTGTCTTCACATTCGCTTGCAACGCGATCGCGTTACAATTAGACCTACATGAGTATCCGTTTCATGTTGGCATTGTTTGCAAAGGACGTAGCAACTCGAGATCATTATTTTGCACAGATTTGTGTGTGAACTTACACATTTCTAAATAGTTTACAAACAAAACTGCAATAGAAACGATAAGATACTAGAATGTATTTACGTAGTATTATATTATCTGTGGTATTGCATTAATGACTGATCACAAGGTATGTCACTGTGGCGTAATTATAGTTCAAAGATGCTTGTGACGATGGAGGAAAACATTGAAGGTTATTGCACATTGCACTAGAGAAAATATTATTAGCTCTTTAGCTTTTCCTACGTTGGCTATGAATGCCACTCTAGTGTCTAAAGTAGAATTAATTTATTGTTTTAATTAGTTTCCAGGTTGTTATCGGCTCATTAGAAGTGAATATTCACAGACAGATGCCGTGTTACTATTCATAGATACACAATTTAGAACATAGTTGCATGCAAGTTTAATTCAGTCAATTGTCAGTAAGAGCAAGGTCACATGCTTCTAGCTAGAGCAATCTAATGTTGCTTTGATACCCAGTTGATCAAATTCTTGGATTACAAGTATATGTAGTCAGCGTTCAACAATGCAACGAATTATTATTCAGTTGAATCTATACAGGAAGTCCAGGTGCAACCTATCATTGTCACGTTATTAAGAACTATGCACTCTTCATCAACAGCAAAATTGTAGATTTCTCAACGAACAAATAAGTACTGTTTATTCAGCGATACGGCGATATCACATTAATATAACGTAAACCAAACGAGCGTAACTAATAATTAATTCATTGACAAAAGTGACGTAAATATACATACTACATTAGTAAATAAATTATCTATTTATATCCACATCTCGATGATAAGTATCCCCATTCATCTAGTAAGGTATCTGCATAAAACTTAAAGACAATACGTGATCAATGTTATGAACTGCAGTTTCTGTCAACAAACTGTCCATTGTTTTAATGAAGCCTGAGATATTTGACAAGCTGGACGATTATTATGACTTGCTGAGGGTGTAAATTTTCTAACAACAATCTGCCTAGCCTTTTTCCGACTATTTTGGGGTCGGCTTCCAGTCTAACCGGATGCAGCTGAATACCATTTTTTTACATGGAGCGACTGCCTATCTGACCTCGACATCCCAGTTCCTATTAACTTATTTGGCAGATAATTTCATACAAATTCTCTTCCATTTTTGAATTTATTCAGTAAATAGTGGCTATTCGGACATCGTGAAATAGGCCCTAAATCTGAAAGAAACAGAGGGATTTAAAAAAGTTAAAATAATCTTATCATAAAAAAATACGCTTATTTAGTGATAAGTAATAAATTCGTTACTGGGTAAGATAGTACTGGAAGGGATTTTCATTAAAAGAGAATTTATCGAAAAAAATTAACTGAAGATTTATTCGTTTATGATCTACAGACTAAGCAGATTAGACTCATACGGCACGGTCTTTATCCAGTAGGTAATTAGTAAGAAAGGAGGTTAAAGATTACAATGCACGTGCAGAAACCAGTTTCTAATTAAAACGAAGCATAGTAAAATTTTAACGTAAGTAATTATAACGTGGAACTATAAGGGCCTGTTACACCACCTACGATTAAGTTCCTATTAACTTACTTGGCATATAATTTCATACAAATTCTGTTCCATTTTTGAATTTATTCGGTAAGTAGCGGCTATTCGGACATCGTGAAATAGGTCCTAATAGTGTGAAATATAAGGGAACATTCACAAATAACTTTTATGGGATTGTGGAACCAGTCTTAGCGAAAAAAGTAGAGTCGTTGAGCTCCTTAAGTTCTGATTTGAGCTCCACGATTACTGACAAATGGTTGCACTGACTTGACAGGTCCACTCAAATCTGTGTGGTTCTTTCCTCAAAAGACCATTGCAGACGACACACACATGGTCCTAATATGACCTGACCAAGATTACGTAAGTGTGGGCTTTAAATGAGACTGCGACCTCTGAGTTTCTTTCGGCCTTTCTTCTCAGAGTATTCAGACAGGAAACGCTGAACTCATCTAGCTTCTCTGATACGCCGGATTCGGGGGAGCGCCAACAGCTAGAATCCTAAGAATGATCTCGGAGAGGCCAGAGTCTGCAGTATTAGGTAGGTTCATCCAGCTTCACGTGACGACATATTATAATATGACATATTTTATTTTGACATGAGTGATTTTATTATTTTTGTATTTTGAATTTTATAAATGATGACTAACATAGTTTTTTATAGTTTTGTAACTAACAATTTATGGAGATATCAATTAGTGTGAATTAATTTAATTTAAAAGTGATTCCGATATCCTATTTACAGAATAAATAATTAAATTTCAAAGCATCTGTTTCATACATCTGATCGGGTAGTTATTGCATTTTTGTACCTACGATTATTTATTAATATTATAATAATTATGTTTTTATAGATATTTGTTTATTGACGCCTACATTGTATTGGCCAGCTATTATCTCGTAGGAGATAACCAGACCCATAAGTCAAAGGAAACTTTAGAAAACAGTGTGCAATGAAAATAACTATTTCGTTATAATTGTATTGAAGGCATGACGTCAATAATTTATCGGTATTATTTGTTCAGTTAACTTTTTAGTGACCTCGATCATGAAGAAATTGCGTGATTCAATGGTAATTTTGATTGCATAATCATTATGTATTTTGAATTGTGGCTATATTATAAACATTTGGATAGTTACTCTATGTAAAGGTGCATGCTAATGTCCACCAAGTACTAAAAAAATCAAGTTACAGTAGATTGTTGCATCGAGCGCAAAGTGAGTTATTAATGCACGAGTGTTATGTTGGTGCCCGAGGTAAGTACTAAATTAACACGAGTGCATTAATTACTCACTTTAGCAAGGTGCGTAATCTACCTTTTCTTTCAACTACCAATCTACCTACCGTGATAAAATACACCTACTCAAAATAAAAACTCAAGTAAATGAAAACAAAGTATTTTTTCACCAAGTCTTATTCGTTCTTATAGTTTTATTTAGCCGATTTTTATTTTCAGGCAGTATCTTTTTGATTACACATTAAGAGGGCGCATCCTAAAAGTTGGCAACGTCGTAAATAGCTGTCAAATTGTCAAATAGTTACCTGTTTTGATTAATTTGGAAATAATACTATACGGAAATACAGCTAATAATAAATGTGGCTAACTAACTAACTAGAATATTAATAATGAATTGCAATTATAACATTGAAT
Organism: Conistra vaccinii; assembly: GCA_948150665.1. Classification (NCBI taxonomy): domain Eukaryota; kingdom Metazoa; phylum Arthropoda; class Insecta; order Lepidoptera; family Noctuidae; genus Conistra; species Conistra vaccinii. Next base: position 11,463,951 of record OX411336.1, on the reverse strand, counting down.
TTGATGTTGTACCCGTTTTAAGTGTTAAAAAGACATTTGGAAAGTTTCCAAATACTTTTTTTACATCTCAATCTGCCTAGCCTTTTCCCAACTATCTTGGGGTCGGCTTCCAGTCTAACCGGATGCAGCTGAATACTAGTATTTTACATGGAGCGACTGCCTATCTGACCTCCACAACCCAATATCTGGGTAATACGATACCCCTTGGTAAGACTGGTGTCAGACTTTCGGGCTTCTGACGACTCGTAACGACTGTCAAGGATCCACGAATGACAGCCGGGACCAACGGCTTATCGTGCCTTCCGAGGCACGGAGGAGTCTCGGTATGTAAAGATGGTCACCCATCCACTGACCAACCCCGGCAAGCGTAGCTTAACCTGATGGATCGACCAGTGCGGCTTGTTATTACTTAGCCACGAGCTCCTCCTAACTACTCCTACTTTTTTTACATCTAAAACTAACTATTCGGTGCTACGATATTAATTGTTGCATTTCATAATCAATATTCTAGTTCGCTAGTTAGCCACATTTTTTATTTCCATTCGGAAATATTATCACATTTTTATATTTTTTACCTACCACAGTCAGTATTTGTTAGTGTTGTTGTTTGAATTTCGTCTTAAATGGTCAATGTATTTAATTTATTTTATTTTAATCTAATTTTAATATCAATTATTATTCAATCTGTATCTTGCTTACTGGTTTGTGATCTAATTTATTAATTTGATTTGCATATTTTTATAAAACTGTCGTCATTTAATAATTGATAGTTTTACCACTGTTTTTTGTGCTAGCGGTGTTGACCTTTAATTAATTGTTGCACCCGCAATTGTATCCTATTATAAATAATACTGCTAATGTACTGGTGTAAACAATAATTGTTGGTTAACCTTAATAAAATAAATAAATAATCAAATTAATCAAAACAGCGAAATATTTGACATCTATTTGCGACGTTGCCAACTTTCAGAATAAACCCTCTTATACCTCTCTGTGGTAAATTTATATTTACTTAAATAAATAAAAAACCCGTGCATTAATGAAAAACTGTGCAACCATGAGATTTCATATAACATTTCTGCACTGTTTTGGTTCTAAGCAAAAAATACCTCCTTTGTGATCGGTTTTGTAGTGATTAATGATAACATTACTACATAATTGAAAGAAAAAAATATTAACATAACATCACACTTGTAATCCCCGTAGGTTTAGGCAGAGGTGTGACTTAGTACACGCACATTTCGGTAGTTGATTAAGTCTCATGTAATAGGAGGTGAGCCATCAACCGGGCACAAATCCAGACTCCGGGTTGCTACTAAGACATTCCTGATGGAAAAAGCTCAATAACACTTTGTCTATCGAACCCCCAGGAACCCTCCCTCGTGCTCCGCAGTAAACCTTTTGACCGCTAGACCAACGAAGCAGTTACAAAAATGCCAGTAGACAATAAAAGTAAAATATTACATCATCATCAGCCTATTAATGTTCCCACTGCTGGGACACAGGCCTCCTCTCTGTGAGAGGGAGTGGGCCGTAATCCACCACGCGGGCTCAGTGTGGGTTGGTAGATGTCACATGTCTTCGAATTTTTGGTTCTAAGACATGCCGGTTTCCTCACGATGTTTTCCTTCACCGTTTTGAGAGCAGTGGTGATGAAATTATTTACACAAAGTAAAGCGCCTGCCTGGGTTCGAACCCACGACCTACAATTCGTAAGTCGGGGCCGTTACCACTGGGCCACCACTGCATTTCAAAATATTACATCAATCATAAATTCATAAGTATTCATGAGTGAATGGTTGTTTTCCGCGCGATATTGCCTCCGTTATCAATCACGATAATGCCTACTCCTCGTTATCACTTACATTGTTTGTATTTTATCGCACCTCTTGACGACAGCTACTTAAATTACTATGTTTTATTCAATTTAACCTGTGTTGGTTACAAGTACTTTAGCAGCAAGGTATACGGTAGGTATAAGAATTTCGAAATTGTAATGAATGAGTTATCCGCCTATGCTATCGATATAGCTCTAAATCATACTAGCAATGAAAGAGAGCATAAATCTTTTACGTATTACTCAAGTTATCAGGCAATAAGCAATGAATGCTGAAAAATAATTTCAAGTAGAGGAGTAGACACCAGTTAGTCACTAACCACATAAAAAATAATGTAGAAATAGCGGGACTCCATTTGATTGCAATAAAACCATTATCATTAAATGGAATACCTACACAACAGATTTTAATATTTGTAGCAAGTTATCAACATACCTTCTTGAGTACTTCACTGGCGATCGGCACCATGGAGTTTACAGGGTTGGTGATGATGGCCATGATGGCTTTGGGGGAGTTCTTCGCAACGCATTCGGCCAGGTCGCGCACGATCCCTGCATTGGTCTTGAACAGGTCATCTCGGGTCATGCCGGGCTTGCGGGGCACTCCAGCGGGGATCACCACCACATCCGCATCTGTGGATGGCGACGCAGTTAGATAGGTAGTTATAGGAAGCGGCTTCATGTTAATTATTTGCTATGTTAAACAGCCAGTGACCCAGTTATCGAATTGTGAATTTAATTTAAATACTTGTCAAACTCTACTTTAATATTATTAAAGGTCATGCCTTCAATGAAGCCTGCTTCATCCACCTTCCTACATTTCAATGTATTATGGCTTCATTGGAATTTAAGAAGTTGAAACAGTAGATTTTACAAAAAAACAGCTGGCAGTTATATTTTTCACTCATTTTAATTTGTTTTTTTTTTCACAAGTAGACAAGAAACCTTCTTGAAAAAAAAAACAAATCTAAATAAATATATAGAAAATAAAACAGTGTTTTGGAATGTAGGGTGATTTTCCCTCTATTTAAGCAAAATGGTATTTGGAGCATATTGGCTGTGACAGACAGACAGACACACAAGTGGTCCTGCATGGGTTCCGTTTATTCATTCAGATGTAGGGAACCCTAAAAATTATTACAGACATGCATGATGTTAGGTTGAAGTTGTAGAATTTAATTAAATAAATTCTACTGTTTAAAATACCAAACGTATAATTATAAAACATTGTGTCATTATCAATAACAGAGTTATCTAATTGAACAAACAAATGATTGAAATTAACTAAAAGATCAAATCCCACTTCTACGGATTTATTATTTTAATATGTACTACTGGTTTTAATGTCAAGGTCGCGATATTTGGGCCTTATTACGAAACAGATTTAGCCTTACACAAATAACCTTGAATAATCTAAATTTAGCACCAAACATCAGTGAACTTGAAAAGTTTTAGGTTACATTATGTAACATGCAAATATTTGAAGTTTCACCCTCAGGGGTGGCACATACTTGAGACCGCCTTGGCCATCTGGTCTGGGCCCTTGTAGCCCTCGACCTTGGCGGGGGTATCCATGTGGGAAAGGTCGACGGCAACGCCCGGGGTAACCGGCGCGAGGTCGTATAGCGCCAGGGTGGTTATCAACGGGTTGTGCTTCAGCAGCAGCGACAGCGGCTGGCCGATGCCGCCGGCTGCACCAGCAACCATCACTTTAAATTGCGCCTGGAAAAACACATCGTTTACCCGAAATTTTGATTAACATTCCGTCGTCAAACAGTTTTTGAACACCGATTATTACCTGAGGGCTGGTGGAAAAGTTTTTGGCGCCATTCTGGATGGCCACCGTGGCGACGGGTTTCAGTGCACGGGAGAACATTTTGTGTCGTCTATTTTTTAGTAAAAGCCACTAATTTATGAAGACAATAGCAAGAAGTCCACCTGACCCTGCTGACCTTTTGAAGATAACTCAAAAGATATAACTAACTAGTGATGTAACTATTGTCAGTCAAGTTATTTCACGTCATAACTGTCAAGATATACACGTCACCAAATGCAAAAAGCATGCAAAATCGATTTAGTTACAGTACAGGTCGATATAAAAGAGTCTGACAACTCTGGACGTGGTGACGAATGAAACTAAATAATATTTTAATGCAGACCTATGATGATGGCAGCCGCGTGACTAGGGCCGCGCGGCTCCGTGAGGCCAAGCCGCGCGGAGCCGCGCGGCTTAGCCTCGCGGAGCCGCGCGGCCCTAGCGTGGACGCGTCTTTACTTTGCCGACAAGTGCTAGTAGGTTTTAATTTGAGTCACCCACGACCACAAGCAGCGTTTTTTCTAGCACATTTATTTTAACAATGGGGATGTTTACTGCCATTTTATCACGATAGGTGGCGCATCGTCGAAATGGCCATTGAAAACTGTCAATTCCATACATTTTATAACCTATCATTCAGTAAATTCAAATTTTCTCCAAATATGCATAAGTGTGCTGTACCACGAAGTACTAAAATACTTACTCCGGTGTTCATTTATTTCCCAAAGATACTACGCAAATAGAAAGTGGGAAACTAAAAGAGTAAAACTAAAAGTAACTTTGAGTATGTTGATTGGTAATTTTCGGCAATATGGTAGAGCTTTGGTGGAGCTATTAACGTCTTATGTAAAGTTCTACAGCAGGAACGTCAATTGCTTGGCTTTCGGAAGCTTGAGGGCTTTGATTGCTGAATTAAAAATTTCGGTCATAGATAACCTAAAAAATAAAGAATATCATTTATTATTAAAGTAAATGATCTCTCATTTTTCGTAAATTTTCCTACCATGAGTCAAGTAAGAATTAACACGTTACAACTAAAAAAATACCCAAATCTAGAGCCTAGCACTAATGAAAAATAAACTTAACCTAAACAATAAAGAATACCATTTATTATTAAAGTACGGTTCTCTCAATTTTGGTAAATTTTCCTACCATGAACCAAGTAATAATTAACATGTTACAACAAAAAAATTATCCAAATCTAGACCCTAGCACTGATTAAAAACATTTTATTAGATAGAAGTCTACCTCGCAATAATGTCTCATTTCTTTCCAGTAATCCTTGCTCCTGGTTTGTTTAGGTCGTCTTTCAATTCTATAAGCTTCCAGGAACAATACATGTTAGGAATAACCATGGTGGATCGGTTTCAACACAATAAATAGCAAAAACCACCAATGTAAACAATGCGAAAATTATTTGACAGCGGCCATCCCGCCGCTGGCGACATCTACGCTGAGCTTTGCGCGTGCATCCCCATTCATTTCCCATTCGAAATTTCGAAGTGACCTAAGTGCGATAGTGGCGCCCTCATTTCAAGCTGTATTCAGTAAAATTTATGCAGCGTACCTATCACATTTTGGTCAACATGGTCGTGATCCAATACTCAGGCAGCTATTTGTAAAGAAAATTTTAATTTCCCGAGCTTGCTTTGCATTTGTGTTTGTCCGGTTATTTTACTTGTACGAAAGTTTTCTTTGCTTACCGCATCCCTCTGAATTTCATGTCACTTGACATGACAGTTGATCAGAGATGTCATTACTACCAGTCAGTGTTGCCAGGTGCACTGTAATTACAATTTTACTGCTTTTACTGTATGTATGTGTATGTATGCGTGACCATACGTCCCGTTTTTAACGGGACCGTCCCTTTTTTCGGTTCTACGTCCCAGTGTCCCCGAAAAACACGGGGACGGAAAATTGTCCCGTTCTCAGAGTCTTTCTTTAATAATAAATTGTGGACGTCTGAAAAAATCCAGTTACAGGCTTGGCGATGTTGATTACTAAGTTGAATATTAAAAAAACGTGCCAAGAACTTTATTCTTATTTAAAATAATCACCAGCTTTAAAAGAAAGTTGTTCTGCTGACAAATGTAAAAATGACCGAAAATTTATCCTGCTTAATTTTTAATTAAGTAAATCATATTGATAAGATTTTTTTTATTAAAAAAGTTTTTTTTTCATTGAGAAAATGAGAACATACGAGTATGCTGGTATTTTCAAAAATAAGTTTCCTTTATGAATCTGCCCTATTATAATTGAGATAAATAAACCTATGTCCCGTTTAGAGTAAAAAAATAAATGGTCACGTTATGTATACTGTATTACATAAATACAGTATACAGTTATTAATTGATAAATACCATACCACTTGATGAATACCATTGATAGTAGTCAGGCACCGGATATTTTTTGGCATGAGGTTCTTTTCAAATTATTTTAAAGGTTTCACTGACCAAATTTTTAAAAATGAACCTTCTCCAAGTGACACAGATAGTGATTAATTAAATTTTTCTTTAATAACCGTGATTTCCAAAAAAAAAAAACAATATTTTTATTTACTGTAAAAGCGCTGTATTTAACTTATTGATTTACTGTATTTTTATATTCTGAGCACTGTAAATTTACAAATCTGACCTGGCAACACTGCTACCAGTAGTCTGTAGTCTGTCTGTGAATGTGATATCATGACATTGACAGTTCAATGATATGGAAACAATTTCGTATTTTTTAATGAATACCCAGAAAAACTTAAAATTTGGATGTTGTTCAGAGTTCTAATATAGAGAAGGAATCAAAATGAACGTTATACAAGCTGTTAAACTGTATATAACCAGAATGACGGAAGAGAGTGGGCCGGGAATGAAAGTTATTCTCATGGATAAGGAGACCGTAAGTTGTACGCCCCATTGATTGTGATCAGAAACAAAGTTCTTGTTTATTTACTCAAATTCATGTTTTGTATGTTACATCGGTTTAATGATATTTGTTATTGCTGGTAAAATGTATAGAACGTATGCGATATCTGTGGACATCAATTTGATCGCCAGCAGGTTTCTCTTGGGAGGCAAAAGACACTTATTTGAGGTCTTCAGTTGATAAATTATATTATATATTTATTTTGTAAGTGGGTGATAAACACAATTATTGGTCGGTGGGTCGCCTTAGGGGCGGATTTTTTACACATCAAAGATTTTTAAACAAGGCGAGGAAATCAATGTCCTTGTAATTTAACAAGTACACAATTTGTTAAGGTTTTGCGATTTAAAAGAAAGCCAGTTTATTATGTTTATAGCTTTTGATTCTGATCTGCCCCACACCACAGATTAATGATTGTGCCTACATTGTAGAATGCCAGATTTTAAATCATAATATAAGAATGAGTGCTATTTTCCTTTTGTTCCTTCTATTTTCCTATCTACAGGTAAAACAAGACCTCTATTGATTCTAACTCATACCTGTGCTAAGTTCTCTTTCATTTTTTAGAGACAATAAAGCCTTTTGTACTGTTCTAATGTATGTTGTATGTGTATCTGTTGTATTCTGCTGTTCATCTTTTCAGTATACAATAAAGAATTTCTATCTCTCCATATAAATTTTTTTAGGTATAGATGTGTGGTATGAAGCATAAACAAAATTCAATACTTACACAGCAACAATACGGCATTTTTTTGTTTGATTTTTAGTACAACTATAAATTTAATAATAATAAAATAGATAACATTATTACAAAGACATATTATAGAGATTTTTTGGGACTTTCACAATTATTAATTTAAAATCAAGTGATGAACTGACAATGTCAAATATATTTTTCATTTCAGACAAGCATAGTTAGCATGGTATTCAGCCAGTCTGAGATATTGCAAAAGGAGGTTTATTTATTTGAGAGGATTGACAGCCATTCAAAGTGGGACAATATGAAGCACATGAAATGTATTGTTTTTGTGCGACCAACTTCAGAGAATATTTCATTGTTATCTCGGGAACTGAGATACCCAAAATATGGAGTGTATTTTATATGTAAGTAGAAATAAAAATGCAATCTTGGATAACATAATAGTCATAGTTTTGTTTTGCCTATCATGCGGAATTCGTTTGCGGTGGATATGTTACTGGCAATCTGTATAATCCGGTAGTCTATACAATACCTAGGCAATGTATAGAATACCTAAAACGTTTAGGTAATGTCTGAAATATTATTTATTTTATACTTTGCCTAGGCATTCTATACAGTACCGAATGCGCAGCCGGCAGTGTGTGAAAAAGACGAAAGTGGGGAAGGGGAAGACGTGTGCGAGCAGACAGTAAACTCCACGCGACGCATGCGGGAGGACGTGCGTAGCGTGCAATCAGCACATTGCGTAACTAAGTACCTAATATTTTGTTCTGTATCGTGATTGAATTGACTGACTATGAATGTTGGTAAAACTGCTTACATAATTTTCGCAGCAAAGAATAAAATAATACCATCATTTCCAAATCTTACTATAAATAACCAACCATTACGAAAATCAATGCATGAAAAGTATTTGGGCCTAATTGTGGACAGCAAGTTGTCATTCAGAGCGCACATTGACTACGTAAGATCTCGAATACTCCCACTAACCGGATCCATACGTAACATTGTAAAATGCTTACCCTACAAGCTAAGACATACTATTTACAACACGCTAGTTAAGCCACAAAAAAAAAATCAACAACACCTACAAAGAACACAAAATAAAATCATCAAAGGCCTCCTCAATTATGACTACTATACTCCTACAGAATTACTCTACAAAAAAACAAAACTATTTAACGTACAACCTATAAATCTATTTACTTTACACATTGCCGGTAAACGAGTATGTATACAATCCCTGGGAAATGTATACATTACCTTGGCAAAGTATGTAACAGACAATAATATTCATAATATTTCATATATTGCCTAGACGCCTCAGGTATTCTATACATTGCCTAGGTATTGTATAGAATACCTAAATTATACAGATTACCGGTAACAGATACACACATATCGCCGTCACCTGGACGGCGCGGCGGTAGACAAAGGCCCTTACAATAAACATTTTTTTTTTAGATTTCAGCAATGTGATATCTAAGGCGGATATCAAGACATTAGCGGAGTGTGATGAGCAGGAGACGGTGCGAGAGGTACAAGAAGTGTTTGCCGACTACCTCGCAGTGGACCGGCATCTGTTCTCGTTCAATATTGTTGGATGCTTGCATGGTATGTATTGCAAGACTTCCAAAGGAAGAAGGAAAATTAGCATTTGTCATTTTTTTACAATAATCACAGAAGAATTAATGTAGGCTCTCTGTATTTCTTGATACCTCATACTTCCATGAACAAAACTGTAAACTGCGTTTTGGATCTAGTTTCCAAACATATGGAAAAAGTATTTTAAAACCCACACATAAAGTTGAGTTAGCACCACACCTCAAACATTTTAATTACCAATTTGAAGTTTTTTTGGGAAGACATATTACGGTTCATGAGATACAGCCCACTGACAGACAGACGGACGGCCGGACACCGGAGGCTTAGTAATAGGGTCTCCCTTCGGGTACGGAGCCCTAAAAAGTATAAACTCGAAAGCATTTATTTCAATTAAACCAATTACAAGAACTTTTGAATCTTTCACCAGGTCGCTCCTGGAACCAGCATCACCTACAACGCTGTGCTCAAGGCCTGTTAGCCCTACTCCTCTCCGTAAAGAGGCGCGCCGTGGTCCGCTACGAGGCAGCCTCGGAGCCCTGCGCGCGCCTCGCTGAACGAGTGCGAGACTTACTGCGGAGGGAGGCTGTGCTCATCGATAACAATATACCATTCAATGGAGAGATCCCAACGCCTCAGTTGTTGATTATTGACAGAAGGGATGATCCTGTTACACCGCTCTTGAGTCAGGTAAGTTTTAATAAAATGAGATTTTACGCTACGCTACGCTACGGGTCGTCAGAAGCCCGAAGCTTAGACTGGAAACCGACGTCAACGTAGCTGTGGAAAAGCTACGCCGGCTAGTCTATCTTTTCATTTTACATAAGTCCTACATGGTGGTGTACATATATATATATATTTTTTATTTTTTTTCCCTTCTGCGGCAGCTCTTGGCCTGCATCTCATATTTGTGCCTTTTAGAGAAACTGATCATGAAACAGCCTTTTTAGGGTTGTAGGAAGGAGGTTGAACAGCCTCAAAAGGAAAAAATGGAAACCTTATTGTAGGATCACTTTTGTGTCTGTCTGTCTGGTTGTCCAAACTCAAACTCAAACTCAAAACTCAACTGAATGAATTTTGAATATGGGGGTCACTTTTCGGGGGCAAAAAAAAACTATATCGCGTGACATATCAAATGAAGGGCTTGGCTTGAATAGTTTGTGAGTTATCCTCAATAAATTATGTTTTTAGTACACGTCATAAACAACCTTAGTTTTTGTTAATACTAAACCTCTTAAGTGGTCATTGTACTCATCATTATGAACAACTTTCACTGTGGGACAAAGGCTGAAATCGCGAAAAAAAAATCTGTTGTTCCCTACATTTATGTTCGCATATCGTCATAATATAGGGAACGGCATTTTTTTTTTGTTTATGACTGTATATACATATACAACATAACATGAACCCCAGTCCCAGAACATATGTTGATGATGTTATATTCACATAGCAAGTTAGTAGTGGTACACGAATTTGTGTAGGGTACAGACGCCAGCACATCAACCTACTCCAATCTGTCAAAATTTCCCAATCAACATTGAACCTTATTTTTTAGCGATAAAGTTGAAAATCTATGAAATAAATTTGACAGATTGTAGTAACTTGATGTGCTGGCGTCTGTACCGTAACTAAAAAGTCTTGTGTGTTTGTGTGTCATTAGTTTTGTGTCATTTTTTGCCACGAACTTCTGAAACTTATTGTTATTTTTCACTTTGTATGGTTTTTCTTAAGTCTATTGTTTTTTTTTTTTTTGTTAAGTTGGACATTTAAGTTTGAAAAAAAAAACACTTGTATTTTGTTCGTAGTGGACATACCAGGCGATGGTGCACGAGCTGCTAACGATCAACAACAACCGCGTCAGTCTAGCGCACCTACCCGAAGTACACAAGGATTTCAAAGAGGTCGTGCTGTCTTCAGAGCAGGACGAGTTTTATGCTAAGGTGAGAAACGATCATGATCATGCAAATACGTCAGTCACGGCAACGTCAAGTCGCCGATCCCTCACGTCAATTTCAGGGACGTGTAAACAGATAGTCAATCAGTCATTCATAGCACCCTCAATCAATTTTTCTATATCCATGTTTCGTACGCAGCAATATAAGTTTTAACTTGCCGGTCTTCTTCTTTTCGTGTGGTTACTGACCAACCTGGTGTCAGAGTTTTAAAGCCGCCCATGGGCCTCTGACTTGGCTTCACATGCCGTCGATAAATGTCTCTTAGGCACATCGATCACCAATAAATTAGTGATCGATGCTTAGGCATGTCGGTTTCCTCACGATGTTTTCCTTCACCGTTTTAGAAGCAAGTGATTATTATACAATACGCACATCAATCCGAAAAGTCAGAGGTTTCGGCCTTGGGTTCGAACTCGAGACCTATGACTTGACTTGCCGGTGACGCGACGTCCTCTAAGGAGCGCCGGTAGTGACGTGAGTGATGTGTCAACGTCCTACAACTTCTACGTAACTAGTAAGTCGGGGCCGTTACCACTGGGCCACCACTGCTCTACAAGTGATACACATTATTATTGTGTACACTTGACTGCTCCGTTCGTCTCGTGGTCGCAAGCGCGACTGCTGAGCGTGGGGTCCTGCGTTCGATTCCCTTATGTTTTTCCATTAGGCATTTCTTAGTAACAGCCCGGAATTTGGAAATTGGCGGGTTATACCCCCGTGCCTCGGTAAGCACGTTAAGACGGTTAAGACGTTGATCCTACGCCTGATCTCTCTCCGGTCGTCTCTCATAGTCCTATGGGACGGCAATCCGATAATTGCCGTCCCATAGGACTATGAGAGTGAGGGAAGAGAGAGTGCACCTTTAGGGGTATGAGGAACAGGGTGTAAAGTTCACTCATCCACAGAAAAGGGAGGATCCTTCAACCAGACGGGTGTTATGTCTGGCGGGCAACTGCCCCAAATGTTGATTTCGGATAGTCTTATCTATGTTTTTCGCTCGGTAAACTCTAACTGCGCGATGCAGGAATTGAGTGACGTCACGTCTTCGTTGCGTAGTTCGTATGTGGCGGTGTAACCACTACACACCTGTGTCTGCGCACACACTTGGAAGGTTAGTCTCCGTTGAGATTGCCTGCCGTGGCCGAAATACGGTCTGGAGGACTATATACTATACGACTTCTACATGACTATGATTTTTGACGTGACTGATCGGCGACTTGACTTTGACGTGACGGATGTGTGTGCCTGAACCCTTAAAGGTGTAAGCCCGAAACTAGGAATGTACGGGCAAGCTGTCCTGGTTTTTAACCAGAACAACTTGCCTTCAAAAATCTATACAACTACTAGCTGCCCGCCCCAGCTTCGCATGGGTAGCCTTAATTTGCAATAAAATAATATTGCGGCTATAAATTGAGATGAAGGCTATCCTATCTTTTAAGTTAGATCAAACTGCACATGGTGTGCAAATTTGATTGAAATCGGTTCAGTAGTTTAGGAGTCCATTGAGGACAAACATTGTGACACGAGATTTATATATATTAAGATTATATACTTAGAATGAGTGTGCAATTTTAGTAATGCAAATGTGTTGTGCTAAAATGTTTACCAGAATCTGTACTCGAACTTCGGCGAGATCGGCCAGACCATGAAGTCGTTGATGGACGAGTTCCAGAAGAAAGCGAAGAGTCATCAGAAAGTGGAGAGCATTGCTGACATGAAGAACTTTGTCGAAACCTACCCATTATTCAAGGTGAGGTGATGTCCATCCATATATTATATTATCTCTCTTCTTCAAAGTAATAAGGGTTTCCTATAGTTGAGTACTTATGCTTAGACTTAATTTTAATCGTATTCGTGTAGTAGATACGTTCGTTATCCTTGGTTCGGTAGCTTGACAGTTCGAAGCAAAATAATGTTACCATACTAAAACAAAAATACGGTTGGGGTAGTGAACGAATATGCGAAAAGAATATGGTAAAAATAGTAGAATTAAAAAAAATACAACAAAAAAAAAATGGAAATCTTGAAGAACTTATCAGTAGTTAAATGCTTACTGGATAAAAACTATCGATAGTATCAGTTATATGAATTCGACATACTTTTTATCTAACCTGGAAACGAGTCATATCTTAATTAATAATGTTGTATTGTTAACACATAAATATCTTGTTATTATTATCACAATATCATTAACACTTTAACAGGCCTACATAATGTTCCCACTGCTGGGAAACAGGCCTCCTATGAGTGACAAGAAGTGAGGCGTAATCCACCACGCGGGCCCAGTCCGGGTTGGTAGATGTCACATGTCTTAAAATTTTTGATTCTAGGACATGCCGGTTTCCTCACGATGTTTTCCTTCACCGTTTTGAGAGCAGTGGTGATGAAATAATTTATACAAAGTAAAGCGCCTGTCTGGGTTCGAACCTACGACCCACAACTCGTAAGTCGCGGCGTATACCACTGGGCTACCACTGCTCCAACTCGCACTTTTACATCAATGTCGTCAAATATTTCAGGAAGCCGTCTAAATTCATCTCAACATTTTCCCTTGAGCCTTCCACGTTGGTGTTTCCTCTGCTTTATATTAATTTTGCCCACCTACATAATTGATATGCTACTGTGTTTCAGAAAATGTCAGGCACAGTGACAAAGCACGTTACAGTGGTGGGGGAGCTGTCAGCCTGTGTCTCGAGACACAACCTGTTGGAGGTGTCGGAGTTGGAGCAGGAGATATCGTGCCAGAGCGACCACTCTAAACATCTGCAGGTAATGACAGACATCATCATCAGCCTATTAATGTTCCCACTGCTGGGACACACAGGCCTCCTCTCTGTAAGAAGGAGTGGGCTGTAATCTACCACGCGGGCCCAGTCCGGGTTGGTAGATGTCACATGTCTTCGAATTTTTTGGTTCTAAGACATGCCGGTTTCCCCACGATGTTTTCCTTCACCGTTTTGAGAGCAGTGGTGATGAAATTGTTTACACAAAGTAAAGCGCCTGCTTGGGTTCGAACCCACGACCTACAACTCGTAAGTCGGGGCCGTTACCACTGGGCCACCACTGCTCATGACAGACATAGTGATAACGAAAAGTTGTTCTAAAACATGAGTCATATCGAAGGAGAAAGACAGGCCGAAGGCAGAACATGTCTTGTCTATGTAATTATTATAGGACTGAAGGCTGTAATGTGTATTCAGTAGTTCAAAGCATATGTTGAGTACAACAGGACCAGAGTAGGTGCTGCTGAGCACATAAAAAAAAAAATCTAAACTATTATTATAATTTGATTTTTTGTATGTTTGTTTGTAAATAATAAACTCAAAATATACCGGACCGATTTTAAAAATTCTTTCACTTGTAGAATGCTATATGATCAGTTATCACTAAGTAACATAGGCTATAATTTATAAAGATATAACGCGGGCGAATCCGCTCGCGGAAGCTAGTAATCCTAACTAATATTATAAATGCGAAAATGAGTTTGTTTATTTGTTTGTTACGCTTCCACGCTAAAACGGTTGAAAGAATTTGAATGAAATTCGCCACATTAATAGACCATGACACAGATAATATAATACTACGTACAGCAGGGCTATTGGCTATCTTTTTCATGGTCAGTGACTATCAAGCTTCAGTTGTACAACCGAACTTTGATGACAACTGAGAATTTGATAACATTGGTATTGCGTATCAACGTAAGTGGCTATCACGTTACGGTGGCTAACAGGCCGGGCACGGTGCTCTTCATCCCAACACTTGACACCTCTAGTTCTTATCGACTATTATGCGGCTAAGTTGAGTGACGCCTTTTGAGCGTTACAATACTTAATTTTAGGGACCATTTTAAATTAACCGGTTTATATCTACACTTGTCCAAGGTTATTTGTTTTCTATACATAGATATTGAATACAGAATATGTTGGTAAACCGTACATCGCAATGCTACATATATTATTGTAAATATTAAAATAATAAATACTTGAACTTAATGTACCTACCTTATTATTTTATTCATCATATTATTATTATTTATTGTTTCTTAAACATAATTCACAAAACAAATATAGTTGTATGTATTACAAAAGTAAGTAAGTAATCATTTTTTATTTTGATTAAATAAGTATAAGAAAAGAATTTTAAATTATTATCACCAATTAATTACACACAATAGAATATTAAAAATAATGTAGCATTTTTTGGACTTTATTCACAAAAAATTAAAAAAACAATAAATACTTAATAATAATATGATGAATAAAATAATACGGTGCATCTTTATTATTTTATTCATCATATTATTATTATTTATTGTTTTTTCAATATAATTCACAAAATAAATATAGTTGTATGTATTACATAAAGTAAGTAATCATTTTTTATTTTGATTAAATAAGTGTAAGAAAAGAATTTTAAATTATTATCACCATTTAATTACACACAATAGAATATTAAAAATGATGTAGCATTTTTTGGACTTTATTCACAAAAAATTAAAAAAACAATAAATACTTAATAATAATATGATGAATAAAATAATACGGTGCATCTTTATTATTTTATTCATCATATTATTATTATTTATTGTTTTTTCAACATAATTCACAAAATAAATATAGTTGTATGTATTACATAAAGTAAGTAATCATTTTTTATTTTGAAATAAGTGTAAGAAAAGAATTTTAAATTATTATCACCATTTAAACACAATAGAATATTAAAAATGATGTAGCATTTTTTGGACTTTATTCACAAAAAAATAATCAATAAAAAAACGAATATAATTAAGTAACTACAATAAAATAAGAATTTTAGATTATTATGAGCAATATTACACACAATAGAATATAAGTATAAATTATCACTAGCACTCTCTCTCGGCAACTGCAATGGGTTACTAGCGTCGCGTAAGCGGCGTCTCTCAATTAGCAGACGTCTTTTTTTCGCTTTTTTTTAGCAAATTCCAGCAAAAATTGACTTGCCATACATCTGCCATGAACAAGAATCACAATAAAACAACAAAACACATTATATTTACAAGTTTCATTTAATACCGGCTTCGGTGTTCATCACTAGAATTTCAAAAACACTACCTTTGAGTAGTGTCTTTCACGAAAGCCACTAATAACTAAGTGACTATCAATTTGATGTCCACTATGCTTAGACAATCGCAATCTTATAAGTATCGATACAACAACAGCTGTCAAAATGTGTTACGGTGGCCATCAGCGATACTCGGTGCTTATGACGTCATCCTAGTTAGCCACTGAAGATAGCCAATACGAAATTAACTGTTTGACAGCTAATCGTTAGACACTTTGCCAAGTGATCATCATTATGAACTGTCAACAGAGATACGCAATAGCCCTGCAGATACCCAATCTCATACAAAGAAATGAGACCTCCCTAGTCGGGCTATTGACTGGCTAAATATACTACAGTTATGACAAATTGAGTAAAACGCCATCTATTGCAAAGAGCCCTAAACAAAAAGTTTTTATCTTTTTTTGCTGAAAATACGAGATTTATGAGTTATAATAGATAAATCAGCATTAAACAAGGAAGTTTTGATTTTTACTAATCTTACTTCAGATAAAATCTTCCGTTTATCGCTTTTTAGCGACTGTTAATTTCATAATTGTTACCTATGCTGCCATCTATGAACTTTTTTCAAGACTAATTATAATTTGTTCGAATTGGTACCCCATGACCATGACCTGGGGGATTGGGACTTAAGGTGAAACAATTTGATATTTTTTCCATACAAACTTCGGAGGGGTTTTACTCCACTGTTTGACATCGTACATTCAAAGTTAAACATAATATCGTTAGGTCTCATTATTAAAATTGTCTGTACGGAAGCAGAATAGTAAAATAAAAAGCCATTAAAAAGTTATGAGCCAACAAAGATTCGTTTTTCTTGCTAATTTTAACGCAACTTTGGGCGTAAATAAGTAATACAAGAAGTGTGAAATCTCGAAAACAAAATCCGTACCGACACAGAAAATTTATCGAAGATTTCAATAAATTTTATTTGTAATTGATTTATGCAGTGATTTTTTCAGAAAAACCTTTTTTCCAAAGGCCTTCTCGTAATTTTTGACGAGCTCGTTTTACTAAAACTGGTCGGTACGGTGTTTCTGTGCGTGCGAACTTTACGTTGTCCATGTAGACCAGCTTCTAACTGCTCATCACTGATACTGTCTCTGTCGAACACGATGCCAGGTGAGACAGCGTGGTTTTTGGCCATGCCCACCATTGAGTTCGAGCCCGCGACTAGTTCCACCTTAAAAGACTTTTTATCTTGAGACTTATGTTTCTATAAATTGGTTTGAAATAGACTTTAAAAAACAACGTAATTTAACGGAAATCACTTAAATTTTCATCCACAGCGCCTAAAGAACCTCCTCTCTAACGAGGCCGTCCGTCACCACGACGCGGCCAAGCTGGTCGCTCTCTACGCTCTTCGATACGAGAAGCATGCCAGCAACGCCTTACCCTCACTCATCGAGGCGCTGAAGACCAGAGGTGCTCCGGAACTGCTGGTCAAGAGTGTGGTCAATCTGCTGGAGTATGGCGGTGCCCATGCTCGGCAGAGCGATCTGTTTGGGCTGCAGGATGCTGTTAAAATTACTAAGAGGCTGTTTAAGGTGGGTTGGTATTATTTATTGAAACTGTTCAAAACCGATGTAAAAAATTACTGATTATGGCAATGTGAACGCTGGCTACCATATCAAATAATTTATTCAAAACGCATAAACGTGAGATACTTATTTTTAAACAATAAAGACGGTTGCATATTTTTTTTTCTAATTACAGGGTCTCAACGGCGTAGAAAACATCTACACACAACACACGCCTCTTCTAAAAGACACTCTTGAAGACCTAATCAAAGGGAAACTTCGTGAAAACCTGTATCCAACCCTTGGTGGCGACGACGGAGCATACGGCAGGCGCCCTCAAGACATTTTCGTCTTCATCGTAGGTGGCGCCACCTATGAAGAGGCCCAGTGTGTGCATCAGATCAACCAGGCTTATCCAGGAGTCAGGATAGTCCTCGGAGGCACCACTGTCCATAACTCCACCTCGTTCTTTGAAGAAGTGAAGGCAGCAATGCAAGGAGTGCATAGAACGCATACTAGGCATATTAGAAATGTTTGAGCAATTGATGAATGTAATGAAATGATATCAAAATATGGGAGTAAGGGGCATCTATAAATTGTTTCACACGATTAGGGGGATGAGGGGGTTAACGAAGTGTGACATGACACAATGGAAACGAGTCATAAGATAACGAAAAACGTTAAAATATTACCAACTCTATTAATATTATGATAAGGTTTAATTTATAATTGCAAAATATTTGACGTCACACAAATATGACCAACTTTGATAAGGATGGGATTTCACGATTTTAAGAAGCCCCCATCCTTGTCAAAGTTGGTCATATTTGTGTGACGTCAAATATTTTGCAATTATAAATTAAACCTTATCATAATATTAATAGAGTTGGTAATATTTTAACGTTTTTCGTTATCTTATGCTTTTTAAAATCGTGTAATTCGTGTGATGTAATTTATGGATAGCACTTAAAGTACCTGATTTTCCGTTGCATTTAGTTTATATTCATCGAGATATGCAATTAGGTGTTTTTATTGTGGAAATTGTATATCAGTGCTACATTTTAATCTAAATAGTGAATTTATTGTAAGGTATGCAAGCAATGCCTTGAAGCGTATTTCGCTCACCGTGTTCAATTCGGGACAGCCCGGTTGCGTGAAACGGCACATGGCCATGTTCGGTTCGCGTTAACTAAACATTGGCCACGGTCAATTAAAGGTAATCTGTAGACAAACCGTAAACTGTACTATGTTTTGTAAAAATATGTACCGTGCTGAAATTATTTAGTGATTTCTCGCAATCGGTGCCTCGAATTGAACACGGAAAGCAAAATACGCTAGTGTGAATGGGGTACCTTTATTAGTCAAGCATATTATTCAAATGTGAAATTTATTCATTTTAAGTTATTTTAGTATTACATCCATACGTATTTATATAATTAAATTATTATTCGAATTAATTAACAATATTATTTTATTTATCATTCATTATGGCATCCCTTACTGCTTCATAGACCTAAATGCTCGTTTACAGAGACGCGGGGCGTTGGGCGGCGCGGGCCGCACTAAATACAAACATAATATATGGTGTTGTATGAGAGCGTTTACGGAGAAGCGATTTTACACGCGTTTGCTTGAAATGCATGCGGAGCCCGCGGATGGCATCGCCGCATCGCACGCGACGTTCATCGCTGCGGGGCACGCTGCGTTGCGGCTCGGTATTCTTGCAATTCTCCGTTCACGGTAAAACGTAGCAACAACCGCGGCGACGCCCGCGGCGTCGTACGCGCCACGCCCCGTCTTCATAAATAACATCGTAAATTGCCATATGTTTGTGTTTGCGCGTGTGATGACGCGGGCCGGTGCACGCGCCGCCTGTCTATCAACTGAAAAAACGTCGGATGCACCGCGAAACGCCACGCCGCACGCGACGCTCAACGCTAAGATAGATTCGTTCTGACAGGCGTCGTGCGTGCCTACTACAGTGCGTTCATTATAACTTGACCCGTGACGTGGTTAGTATAGTTTGAGCGAAACCGCCTTTCCGCGCCTGGTACGAGACAGGAGGATTGTGCAAATGTGCAGGCTTCTTATACGTCAACGCTCACAGCGCGCGACGTCCCACCCGCCGCTCATTAATCAACGCTGCCCGGGGGCCTCACCGCATACTCTTAAGGCGCGGAACAGCGATACCGGTCAAACTATAGCACTGAATTTTGCAGTCTTAGTTTCAATACAAATAGAGTTCAAAATGGCGATTGACAGTACTACCAATCACGGTGACTGCGAAATTCAGTGCTACCAATTGCGTCACGGGTCAAGTTATAATTCAAACTTATTTGCGGCACAGAACATGAGGCGAGTCGCTGCGCAGCAACGAATTCATGGGTCAGCCAGTGAGGGGTCTACTGCGCGCAGCGAGTAGCGCACTTTTCCTAAAACGGTTACAACATCGAATTCAATTTAATATTCTAGTTCGCTATTTAGTCACATTTTTTATTTCCATACAGTAATATTGCCAAATGACCTCAGTGCTCCCCAACACTGGGGTCATTTAGCAATGTTACTGTATGGAAGTGTATTATCTATGGTGTTCGGCCTCCAGTCTACCCGGACACAGCTGAATACCAGTATTTTACATGGAGCGACTGCCTATCTGACCTCCACAGCCCAGTAACGAGTAATACGATATCCCTTGGTAAGCGGCTGTCTAGCTTTTCTACTTTTAGATTTTATTAATATCTCAAATACTTAGATTTCGTCACCCACACACACTCATTAAAATCTAGAGTACTTCTCAAGTCCAAGAAAGCTGAAATATGCGTTTGTTGCCCGTGGTACTACCAGTAGTACCAAGGGTAAAAAAAAACCCGTAGAACTACCAAGCGATCTAGTAGTACCACGGGAACTTTTTTTTTACCAGTGTTACACTCTTTACAATCTGTAACTGTCACCCTCCAACCCCCAGGGTAAGGTTTGTGGAGTTAGGGGCTTTGGCTGTAACTTTTTAACTGTGGGAAACCGTTATGCGAGTCTTGACAACCTAACATGTAATGTTTTTGGTGGGTTTAATTCTACATTATTACCAAGCAGTGTGCCTCGATGGGATTACCCCAGAGAACACTACTACTAGAGTCTGGCTAACGAAAGTTGGCCCTGGAATTATTTGCGAACTTTTTATATAGCAACTCTGTATGAACGTGAACGTCAATTTGACAAGGTTGTCGTTCGGTATCTCTGGTGTATTTAGTGTTGTCATGCATGTATTTTTTAAATTTGCCGCCAATATTCTGGGGCCAACTTTCGTTAGCCAGACTCTAGTTACTATACGGGAATTATCCATCAGTAAAGGGAAAAAATGTCCATCCCCTACTTAGGAGGAATTAAAAAAACAAACCTACCTACTTTAACCCTTAATAGGGCAGAGATAAAAATGATTGAAAAACCAGGTTCTGTGTTATTATTTATACGTTTATTAGGACCCTTTTTAACATTATTTATGAAAATCTAAAAATATATAATCACAAGTACGCGAAAATTCGGTGGTAATCATTTTACCATCGCCCGTTTACGTTTCGTTTACCACCGAGTTTACGACGATTTTCTAATTAGTTCAAGTTTCATTTCAAAATTTATTCTACGGGTCATACAGGGTAATATAATCAATTGTTTTACCAAATATCACAAAACCACTTACCAGAATCTTGTTAGAACAAAATTTCAATTTATTTGCGCCAAACGCCTGCGATTTTCAAAATTCTTCACTATTTTTTTTTAAATGTTGGTAGTTCGCAAACTTTGACAGGTAGCGTAATTGCCAGTACTAATAAAAGTTTTACGGGTCTTCACGCATTATAAATATTGAATAAAAGAAAGTTTACATAGAACGACTCTTGCTCTATGGTCAAAAAGCTGAGGTGGTAAGCAATTGCCCTTTGCCCGCCTAAGCTTTGCCCTATTAAGGGTTAAAAACTTACTTGTGCAAATGTCATGCTCCAAGGGTTGACAGTGCGTTGTCTGTCAGTGAATGAAATAGGGGTGGGAGCCTCAGAGTAATAATTACTCTGAGGTGGGAGAGTTAGTTATTACTCGGTGGGAGCGTGTTAGAAGAAAACGCTGCATCAACTGCATGCCTTCAAAAGTAAGAGGTTGTGTTCTTCATAACTCAATAGTGTAGTTACCCGATTCTGTAGCCATATGAAAGTTAAATCTCCTTTTCACCTTTTCCATCCGTATTTTTTGGGTGGATATAATCTTGGTCATTAAATTAGCAAGGCGCGGCTTGGGTGCAGTATTTTGGACAATAATGAATTTCGATGGGGAAATTATAATTAAAACACAGAACTGTTGTGTTTAAAACACATTTTTTTACTTTTTTATTGAAAAATATTCGTCGACACAGGTGTTGTGTGTCCAACAAACGATAAACGATGCCATACCACTTTTGGCACATTCCTCTTTACACGCCCATCATTGGGCTCACAAATAAAAAGCACTTTTTTCACAAATCAAATCTTTCATCAACAAGCGGAATTAAGCAGCAATTTCATACAATATTATATTTGAAACGAATCGTTAGAATTTTTGTTAGGTAGGATTTATTACAAAAATGAAGGTACCTCATAGCGCCAAGGCAGTAGTTTTAGCAAATCTTTACTATTTCACAGTAAATACCTCAAAGTTCATTTGTCAAAAGCGATGGCACCCAGTTGTTAGTCCATTAAATTCTACAGATTCGCATCAAGCTAATTACAATATACAATATGAGAGTTTTTGGCTCTATATTTCACTCCTATAAAAACCAATTTCAATTTACAATTACCTCTGCTTACTTCCACAAACATTATTTTCCTTCAGTCTTTACAAAATTTACACCTATACTGAAATGTTACCAAAATGCTACTTTAATTATCGAAAGAAAGTTGTGGTTTGAATTATCTTTTTGAATTGTTATTAAATGAGCATTTTGTTAAAACCTCGAAGTACTAGGGTCTACACGTTGGTAACATTCTTACATTATGCCCCGGCGAGGTTCGCGGGGGCAACACACACATTTATAAGGCAGTTTCATAGAATTTTATCTACACATACACAATGGGTTTTCGAATCGTCCGTGCCGACAGTGGAGTCGGTAACAAATATTTACATGTAAGAAAGTGCCTTATACGAGGTAAAAAATGTATGAGCTGCTCAGATTTGACCGAGTCTTCAATTATCATTTTTATAATGAAATCATTGTAAAAATGATATGTTTGAAGTTTCAATCATGCTTAATAGCAAGTGGCAAATAGTTGGGCTGAGCTGTTGATCTCAGCTAGCTGCGGCGTGTTCTGAGCAGTATACAATTATAGTCAACTTATGCAAATTAGGAAATCAGGGAAGAACATAAATACAATTGCCACTTGCTTCAAAAGCAACAATAGTAAATAGTAGTTGTTCAGACATTTCTTAGACTAAAAAGGATCTAACTCTATTGTTCTGTATCTTAATAATAGACTAATCTATTTATTAGTATTATTAGAATTTTGAAGTCAATATTTATTTAAAGAAATGCTTTAGTAACATAATTAGTTCTGTAAAAACATATCATCTAACTTCTTATCCTTGTCCAGAGCGGATAAAGTTAAAGTGTATTTTTAATAATTTCTGCCACGTCATTATCCAATCTAGCTTCAATTGACTCTTAGGTTCAATAGCAATAAGGAATGTGATCTAAAGTATTGTCTCAACAACTTCCATTTACTCAAACTATTAATATCAGTACCGTTTTTGGATACGTCACAGTTCAGTAGTCATTATTCGTGATCGAGTAGTCACATGTCACCATTGATACAGGCACAATGGAGATTATCCCTTTATCCTAGTTTCGACGAGATTTTGCCCGTCGTTTTACTGGTTGATCGTTTTTTTATACAAGGAGGGCAATTCACAATCAGATCTCTGATTTGTCCCTCTTTTAGTAAATGCACCAATATGTGCGTTGAATAACATACTAAGTAGTACATTACGGCGCTTTCATCGTTGCATTTAATATGGGAATCTTATAAAAAATGTATACCACAACCGTTATAATATATGTGGCCAAAGGAACTCGAACGCCTTTCGTAAGCACGTACAAATTTTACGAGAAAAAGAAGTATCCCTAGCTAAAACATAAACATTTCCGCGCCACCAGTCGTGACACACAAAAAAATATATTGATACTTTATGGCGCATAACAGACAACCACGCACATACATCTTTTTACACACTCTCATTTACCAACACATACGCGGTGGAGTCACTCACGCGATAAAAATTTAATTTAAAACAAGAAAAAAAAATGTGAAAAAAAAGAAAAATAAAACAATACACGAGACTCCATACCATGTTCTCGAACACTACGAGTCACGAACGTGGTACGGGTCTAATAGGCCCTTTCCGCAAACTTATATTGTGTTTTTTTTTTTAATATTAACATGGTCGAAAAAACTTTACACATCACAAAATTATAAGCTGTTTTTTGGGAAAGGACACTAGTAACTCCCTTCTATATCATAATATTTACATTATATACATGTCAATGTTTATATCGCAATTTGTCTGTTTATTTATATAAATATGTCTATTTTAATAACTTTAAATCTACATAAATCATACATTCTGCTGCGGTGTATAATGTATATCCTATATGTATCCGAACAGAGCAACTCATTGGGAGTGTTTCATTATGATCTGTTTATGTTATCAAATTTTACAAAAGGAATGTGCTTATACATAATAGGAAGAACTCGAATGTGTTTTTAAAGAAATCCTGCAGCACTCCATGGTTATTCATTTAGCAGATTGATAGTTATAAAAGAATGTGAATGTCATCGTCCACATTTGGCGCTACCCAGGGAGCACCGCGCGGAGGTCATGGACTTAGCTCCCCTTGATGCCACACTTTTATATTAAGCATTTTACGACCCTCGATTCAAGCTGAAACTTATTCATAAATACCTATACATCACTATGGGAGAAAATGGTTTTTTGATTGTGCAAATCTTGTGAGCCTTACTTTTATTTATTTAACGAAATATATCCGATGACGCATTTCTGTGACAATCCTGACGTTAATTTATGTGAACAGTGTCAGTTTCGTCGTAAATATGTATATGCATCCTAACTTCCTTACACCTACCTATCAAGTTTATATTTTTATTGTCAAACCTACTTGCGTCTGTAACGCATCCTGTTACAATTCCTTGAAACGCGAAGGGTAACTTATCAATTTTTTTAAAGCCTAGTTCTGCTGGATATTACTTAGACCTGTGCTCACCAAAATTCAAAGAACCGGTTAGGTATTTAAACATTTGTTTTATGTCCAATATCCTAAGAAAAATATAGAACTGATTAATTTTAATCATTTGATTTAAATGTTGGTGAACACAAGGCTACATAATAATCCAGCGTTTGCTTAACGAAACTAGGCTTTCAAAAGTTTGTTAAGCACAGAAATGAAATAATATTCCATTGTAAATCATAGATGTAACTAAATTTTCATATAGGAATTATATCATAATTTTATATAATATTGAAAAATATCATGTAGATGATACAAAATAAAAATATATTACAGTTTTATCAGGTGCTGGCAGTAAAACTAAAGAGTTTTAAATATCTGTTAGGCGTTTAAATGAGACTATTGCATGACCTCGCCTGTTTAATATTTTAATAAGAACCTTCGATTCGCACAATATATCCGTTACGCTTGAATAAAGGGAACAGAAAAGTAAAAATAACGTTTCATAACTTAAATTAGTATTGGTGGTGAATTTAAGAAGACTGGCCTCGTTTTCATGTGGCAAATAAAATATTGTGAGGCCTTAATAAATACGTGTATTCTGCAACGCGAAAAACATAAGTCCACAGAATAGTAATTTGCGAAAAATTGTCGTTTCTATCCACCCCGTGACCTCTACAAGGACGATAGGAGTCTCGCAACGACTCGTGACAGGAATTATAATATTATGCAGTTCTTTACAATATCCTACACTTAAGGGCCGAGTTTCGCTAACACATGCACCCTGAAAAGGCGCACTTACTACATTCCATATCAAAGGAACATATAAAATGTTTTACGAATAATTATTTTCTTTTAAAAAGAATAAATAGCACTTGGCTACAGTTGATATTTGTAGCGAATAAGCTAATTAACGAGCGCAAGTGAATTGGCATTCTCGTAGGAGTCGGCTACGACAGTGCGATACGTTAATTTCAGGAGTCCGTATCGTTTCGTAGTATACTAGTTACGTTGCCTTTTCAAAAGCTGCAAATGTATAAAATAAAATAGAACTAATGACTCGTGAGACAGTAACGTCATATCTCAGTTAACATTGAGCATCTAGGATGGTCCCGATACTTATTTTACTTTTAACTGTCCAATGAAAGACGTTGCAATATCTTCCACATCGATCTGGCATCTAAAATATCGCCCATAATTTACATTACGAATTTAAATAGTAACTATTTGCCAATTTCATAAATTAATATTTTTAAAGTGCAATTGACACTTTGGAAATGGTAAAGAAATCGCGGAGGGTACCTTCACAATAATAAACCCTAAACCTAAATAAATACAGTTTAACGAACTGACCGCTCTCTCAGAATGGCGATAGTCGTTATAAACGAGGAAACAAAGATTACCGAACAAAACCGAGAGGAATTTGATAACTACTACTTTTAGTATAAAAGGATTTTTTTTTTGCCGATAAATATCATGTAATTAATATAAAATTCTAATAATAATAGTTGTAAACTATGTTGTATCAAACTTTATTATGATATTTCGTTCGATTTATTTCGTATTTTTTTATATAAAACTGGCATGCACCTTACTTTGCGAGGTGTGTGCCTGGCTCGCAATACATATAATAAACTGACGAGTTGTTACCCAATTCCTCCCAGTTTGTATCGATAAGTATGATAGAGAGTGAATTATCTAATTATAATACATATGTCCGCCCCAGCTCCGCGCGCGGGCGGACCACACTCCGTCCGTACAAGACGCACTATTTTCTTACACACACACATACACACAATCTTCCATCCATTCTTAAATATTTAATATTTTTTCCCCGCCGTGCTAAACTAACTAAAGTATTTTAAACAGTGTTTTCATGTGAATGGCAACACTAACTAAACTTCCAAATTTGAAAGAATGGTCAGGTATTCATATTATTTCAAAGATAATACACATTTTCTGTTTTTTCACGTGACAACTTTAATTTTATACAAAATTGAACCCATTTTTTAAATTGTTCAATAAATTATGGTTTTTCATTTATAATTGGCAACTACATGTTGTAAAAGATGTTTTCATATCTTTGGTATATATCACAATAATGGTGTGTGAGTGGGGAAAATGGTACATTGATATCCAAAATGGATAATTCCGTATTATTTTTATTTACTGTACGAGAGTTTATGTAATTCACTAAAGTTATATAACAAACAATAACAATTAAAACTCGAAAATATTTTGCCACGTGAAAATACCGAGTAAAACTTTTAGAAAAACATTAAAAAACATCAATTATTGCGATGAACGTATCGATACGAAGAAGGCATACAAGTTATTACTTTACGTTGTATTTTTAAAGTTAGAAAAGTATTACAGCTGCGTCACCCCATGGGTTGTAAGACTACGCACAATGACGACATCTTGCCACGCTTAATAAATACTTGAATATCGCCAAATATTTTGATGGCGTTAAAAGTATAATTATGTTTTCGTGACGATGATGAATTTTTTATAAAACAATGAAGGCCTCCTAGTCTACGTGCTAATTTTGATAAAAAATTAAAAAAATCTCCGCTTTCTAATTGTAACAATACACACTGGTGATAGAAGCGCATTTTTAAGTAAACCTGCAGACTTCCCGCATCCTTCTACCACCACACAAGTCTCTATGGACATTTGTTACAAATATTACATAAAAAAGCTTTGCAAGTGCACTTTTTATACAAATTTTGATACTTCAAATTGTTTTTGAGTTAATTTAAGTCAAAAAAAAATAAAAAATGCGTGTATGTTTAAACAATTATAAATGTTTTTGGAACTAGCAAAACAGTTGTTTTTTTTTCTATGAGACCGCAAAACATAAGTGATGCTGCCAGCAGCAAAATTAGGAAACTACTGTCCAGCAATACTTTCACAATGATCGAGTTGGTAGAGACCTCCAGGCTGTTCAACGTTACATTGTGTTATAATAACATCGCTATTGATTCTACGTCCAATATCTATGTTATTGACCGGTGATCGTAACTCAGTACATCGCAACATAATGAAAGTTACATGATATATCGGATTGAAATTTAAATTACAACGAATAGCTTACTTCGACTATTTACATGTAAATCCGATATAAACTATTTCCTTTAATATAATTACATCGGTAGTAATATGAAAATAGAGTACAAGCAAGGAAATAATACGAGCACATCACTCTATGCGCAAAGTGTTCTGGCGGCGGCTCGCTCGCGGCGGAGTCACATCACTAGCACAGGGCACGGCACGACGCAGTCAGGCGCGGCGGTAGCGCGCGGCGTACTGCACGTACAGGCTGTAGTCGAGGCGCAGGCTGAGCCGCAGCGGCGCGCGCGGGCGCGGCGGCGCGGGCCCGCGGGCGCGCACCGGGCGCGGCGCGCGCGCACGCACTGGCCCGCGCGCGCGTTACGGGTGCGCGCCCGCGCCCGGCGTCGTGGACCCGCCCGACGAGCCGTGGCTGGGCGGCAGCAGCACTCCCTGCGGGCCATAGGGCACTTGTACTACTGCTCGACGATATCGTCGCGCAAACCCACACCACTAAATAGATAGCTACAGATAGCCGGCTCCATACGATGAGCGAAAACAGGGGCACGCACATATACGGTCCACACAAAATAACTAGACAAACTTTTGTGAACCACACGACAGTTTTTCAATTCAGAAATAATAAAAAACACAGAGAAGGTGCCATTGAAAAGTTATTCTGTTGGTCCAAGTATGTCGACGCGTTCGCGATCTCAAATTATGTGAAACGAATGCCAGTCACAAGTAGGCGTGCACGCGCTGTACGTAGACGATGTAAGCGTGCGTTTCCGCTCGTTGTACGGACCCGACCTTCTGTACCTATCTATTCCGTGCTCACACACAATAATTAACAAAAGATGCGATGTTATTCAGTAGGGCTGTCAGTGTTGTCAGTACGCGTTATCGATTATCGAATCTACTCAAATACGGAATGAAACTCACATTGTACGAACGCGTGTATGAAATGCACAAGATCCAGCTTCGAATCATCAACCACGCCAGCTGGCGGTGCACATGCACTCACCGACGAAGTTCTGACGAGACAAAGATTACCTGTAGTTGCACCGCACATGCTTTAAAAACGCTTGACACTTCCACATGACACCCGAATTTTTGTCAAATCTTGGCTTGATATAAAAGTGCATGGTAACCTCCTTGATGACGGTACCTTGACACCTAGTGGATACTGGCCACTGACAAGTATCTTATGGACTTGTTATAATACAAAATAAATGTGTCTAATGTTCCGGAATGACATAAGGAAGCTTCAGTGGGTGGAAACTTTAATGGCAAACCCAGCAGTTCGGTTGTTCGGTGTTCCTGTGACAGGATATTTCAAATCCATAAGATAATTGTCAGTGGGACTGACAACTACAGTGCTACATGGATCTAAATGAACGTGGTGAGAGAGAACTAAAGTCTATTCAAATCCTTGATTCCAATTGATGTTATTTCCAATACGAATATTAACTTTATACTAGTGTAAATTGAGTTGATTCCAGAATGACTAGTACTATTACAAAAGACATAAAAAAATGTTTCAAGTTGTAGTGCAAATTGCACTTTATGTGTGGGTATAAAAGTAATTTTTCCAAAACTACATATTTGTTTTCATGTTTGGAAACTAAATACCGAACGCAGTATAACTGGATGTGACAGGTTCTTGAAATGTTCGTTCACTGGTAGCGCCATCCAGGTTCATTTAGCTCCACGCCAGCTCGTGCGCGCCGCTTACCTGCAGCGAGTGCGGGTGCGGCTGCGGCGGCGACGCCGTGGGCGGCGCGTGGTTGAGGTAGGCCAGGTGGTGGTGGTGGTGGTGGTGGCCGCCCGAGCCGCCCGGGCCCATCAGCGGGCACAGCACCTGGTGGTACGCCTGCGGAGGGACATGCTGGCTTAGCGATACGTTTTATTAACAGTCAAATGAAAACTCAAAATTTCAAGGTTTACTAGGGTAATAAAGGATCGCCGTATCATAGTATCAGGTGTACAATATTAAACGCTAATTTAAAATGTTTTAAATGTGAAATTTGTGGTGATGTCTTTTACTTGATCACGTAAAAACAGTTGTATTGATTTTGACAAAAAACAGAAAGTATTATATTAATAGTAATGTATTTTACCTGGAAAGGTGGCTGCTGGAAGTGATGGTGCGGATGCGGGTGCTGGTGCTGGTGCGGGTGCGGCGTGTGCGCGGGCGAGGGCGGCGGGTACAGCGCGGGCGACGCGGCCGCGGGCGACGGCGCGGGCGGCGGCGCGTAGCCCTGCACGCCCGGCGCCTCGCCGCCCGCGCCGCCCACCGCGCCGCCCACGCCGCCGTGGTACATGCGCACCTGCACGGAAAGGTCACTTTCAAAAGAAGTACATAACAAAGACAGAACTGGAATGTCTTATGTGCGAACCGGAATACATCAGCGCTGGTTAGCTGCAGAAAAAGGCTGGTATGACTTCCGGAGACGATCTTCTTCACAAAGCTCTTCTATGACTGAATACTGAATGATGAAAAAGTGAGAATGCAGACGTCACTTTTTCACGGTAATCAATTTTAGATCGATTTTACTAAATGTTAATTCACCATTAATTTTTGTAAGTTAAACAAGAGATAATTTGCAATTGATAGAATCTGACTGAATATTATTCCCCAGATTAATTTTTTTATAGGTTTAGTTAAAAGAGAGAATCAACGTATAAAATACACCAAATAATCACGAATAATGATAAACACAATTAACATCAATGCACTCAAACTCATATACTTTTGAACGTCAAAATTTACAAAAAAAAAAAACTATTCTCCAGGAAACTCCACCGTTACTCTTTTAAAATGTTTTACAATATTTTGTAAAACTTTTTAAAAGAGTAATAGTTTTCACTTATAATTATATAATGTACCTCACATTAAATATATAATTATATGTGAAGACTGCACGGTGATTGGCGTTTCGTTTTGAGACTAAAGAGATCAATAATTTTAGAATTATTTATTTTATTTCATCATCTTCCTGCCCCTGTCCCATGTTATACCAAAAATAAATCATTTACAAATTCATTGTTATTTCGCAAAAATATACCGTGAGTCATCGTTTTATTTTACGCAGATTGTTTCTAACTACATTGTACATTACTGTCACCATGTAGTACTCACCATGTGCTGGTACTGCAGCGCCGGCTGCGCGGGGTGCTGGCCGGGGTGCGGGTGCGGGTAGGGCACGAACTGCTGCATGGGCGCGGGCGCCAGCAGCGGCTGGCCCGTCGCCGCCGCCACCTGCATGCCCGAACCTACGCCCACTACACAGTCAACGTATGTTAAAAGTATGGCCGACCCATTGTGACTAAGTGATCTTTCTTCATCATCATTTAATTACTTAGTACTGGTAATCTGTTTTCTCACTGGCCACTTATTTCTAAAATCCGGACTCTGGGAGTGTTTTTTTATTCTATCTATCCTATTTTTTTTTTATTCTATCTATCCTATTTTTTTTTATTCTATCTATCCTATTTTTTTTTTATTCTATCTATCCTATTTTTTTTACATAACAAAACATTCACGCCTTGTTTCCCCGAAGCAGTTACACCCACACGTCGCCGGTTATGTTTAAGTACCATGTAATAGGGTATGTAGGGGGTTTATTATCCTACTAATATTTATGAATGTGAAAGTTTGTATGTTTGTTACTCAATCACGCAAAAACGGCTGAACTGATTTGAATGAAATTTGGCATACAGATAATTTTTAACCTAGATTAACATATAGGATACTTTTTATCCTGGTAGTACGTTCCCGTGGGATAATTTCCCAACGCGGGCGAAGCCGTGGAGAAAAGCTAGTTTATTTACACAAAGTTAACAGTAGTCTAGTATTTGTAAAACTGTGCCCCAAAAAACCGTTTGCGCGGTTCACCATGGGCAACGCTGCTACCCTATTGCTGTTCGGTAACGTGCGTAAATAAGAAATAAAGTATGCGACATTTTTGGAAAACTAAATCAGTTTACAACTTCATGCCATAGATGGCGTCATTGTTTCAGACCACTACTGACTGTGATAGAGCAGGATTCAAGAGCACATTTAGCTGCATCCTACGCTATTGTAAAAAAGAAAAAAGAAAGAAAATACGTTTATTTGCGGTAAACATGACGCAAGAAAAGAATAAAAAAGAACACGATAAATAACAAATTGGTACAATTGTGTAAATAACAATTTACTGTGATCATCAATTTGTTTTTTTACGCCTGTTAGTACCTACGTTTCACTACTACGAAATGACGTCATGCTTACCTTTCCTGAAGTTCCTCTGTTGCTGCGACTGCATGGGGGGCTGTCCGCCTCCCCCTGACACCCCCCCAACTCCTCCGCCGCCCCCCATGGCTCCATATGCCAACTGTTGACACACCACATACGTTTAAGTTGAGACATTACAGTTGTTTTAGCATGCTTACATGTTTCCAAGTAATTTAAAAGTACCATCGATTCAAGTTATGTCGCAACCGCGGCACGATTAAACCGGGAAGAGCTTATATCACGCACCGTTAAGTGGTATACTTATTGGCAACAATTTATATCATGAAGCTTGTTTCATCATTGACCAATAAGCACGTTTGTCGGTTGTTGCTTGTGTGATGCGGCTTTTAACGAGGCTTTGTATAAACGATGCGGCACCAGCCGATCACGTCCGGCAGGATGTTGACGCATATGATAGGCTCAGTACCGGCGCTTGCGAACGTATCCATTTCTGCGCCTAGTCAAATATTTTCATTCCTACCTTGTTTACGTGTTCTAATTTTTGAAAATGGTTGATTTTGACGTAGTATTGTTGGCTATTGCATTAGAAGAAAGGAGACAGAACTACGACAGACGAACGGAGCCGATCGCGCGTCGCCATATACTTTCGGCTACGATCGTCGTCGCGGAAGACGCCCGTGTGGTCAAGCTGCTGTGTGCGGCTTGGTAATAAAGACTTAAAATAGTGTCTACACGATTAAATATATGATTGTTAAATCCGTTCCGATCCAATGCGATACGATGCAAGCCGTTTGGTGGAAATGATTCTTTAGTATGGGATGATTAAGCACGAAGTAGCTTGAAACGATTAATTTGTATGAATTGGTACTATGCTCGGTTTGGACACTACACAGTTAGACTGCTGGTATATTTTTTATTACTTACAATATACTGCCAAGAAGTAGTGTTTATTATTTATTTTTTTAAACGTGTAATCTGTAAGCCCCGAAGGGTTCACCAACATTTCGCCATAATTTATTATTATAAGTTAAATATTTTAGTGATAATAAAAATCAAATAATTTGGTATCATACATATAATCGATCATCAACAGATCTTATGTGCTTATATAATTATCACGCACTATTTCTTTCTCCTATATCCGTTGATAACCCGAGATTGTGAGTAAATACCTTGATAACCATATCCGTGTGTGAATCGATACCTACAAAATGAAAGATTGTATGTTCTAAGGATTTGAAACAAAAACATTGTACACAACAATATTCGTAATCCGCTTGTTAGTAGGTATTCATTTTCTTTGTTTGCAAGCACACAAACCGTTTTTATTGTTTTTTAAGTGAAGATTGCTTGGGAATTCATTGTAAGACCAACTAATATAGATACAAAAAAAACAAGTAAAGCCGCGGAGAAAAGTAGATTAACAATTAAGACTCAATTTCACCATACTCTGTTAGATATAACAGACTGTTAACACACATGTCAACTGCTGTGATTGCTGTTGTCATGTCAGTGAGCCAATCAAAGCAGTAACCTGAGTTTAATGACCTGTTAGCTAATTTTTGTGTTTGGTGAAATTGGGTCTTAGATTAATATTTTGCAGTGATAGCCAAGTGGTGTGTTCGTCGAACTGCCAAGTCATAGGTCTCGAGTTCGAACCCAAGGCACGCACCTCTGACTTTTCGGATTCATGTGCGTATTGTATAGTTATCACTTGCTTCAAAAACGATGAAGGAAAACATCGTGAGGAAACCGGCATGCCTGAGAGATATTTCTCGACGGCATGTGAAGCGCCACGTCAGAGGCCCATGGGCGGCTTTAAAGCTCTGACACCAGGTTAGTCACTAACCACATCAAAAGAAGAAGAATATAATATAAGATACTTTGAGATGAAGCTGGCATAACTCTGTTATCAATTACGGGAATAAAGTCGTGAACTTTGATCTAACGCTGAGACTCAACATCCGCGCTGAACTTTATGTAGGAATGTTTGTATGTTTATTTCATCACCTTACATACCGTTCAATACTCGCGACATATTTTTTTTTTAAATCATGTTTTTAAGTTGCTTCTATTTTATTTTAATAATATTTGTCATTATATTCCAAGATATTTGAACAAGAAGAGCTTGAAATCTAGCTTGATAACTTTTCAAAAGCTAAACGAATACAACTTTTTAGGGTACCGAACCTGAAGGGTCCCAGACGGAATCCACTAAGCTTCGACTGTCCGTCTGTTTGTCAACGGGCTATATCTTATGAACAGTAATAGGTAGACATAGTAATAGGTAGTATGGAGTTAATAATTTGAAATTTTCACAGATTGGGTATTTCTATTGCCGGTATAACAGTCAATAATAAAAATTAAAAAAAAATTGTAGAAACGTGTTTTTTAACATACATGAAACATGCCGTTTTTTCGGCATTTTTTGTTAAATATTGTATGGTGGTACGGAACCATTCGTGTTCGAGTCCGACTCGCAACTGGCCAGTTTTTTTACTGAACTTTGAGCGTTCTGATTTCGAAACATTGCTATCGGATAATCGCCTTCAAATATTTTAGTAACACGTGCGTATCAGTGCTTGATATCTTGAACTACATAGTATGGAGTTAATAATCTTTTAAATCGTTGTTAGCAACAGATTGTGGTGAAAGCAGCAAATTCAATGTTATTTAATGATTAATCTTTCTCCTCTAAATTTCTTTTCATTTGAAATGACTAACTTCACGCGGTTTTAAGTTTTTAGGGTATAAAAATAAGATAACAATATATATATATATATATATTTTAAACGGGTTATCTGACAGTAGCCGCATATGATACGTAACATCTGACATCTTGACCTGGAACCTCTCGGAAAATGGGTTGGTACCATCTGGCGGTCAACTCTAGCACCGAGCGCGCTCAATGGTCAAATAAAATAGCGAACGCTTCCCCGGCATCCTGTTACACACTTCCGTCTCTTTTCACGAAACTACACCCACAGATTACAGAAAAGTGAGAGGAAAGATGTTACACATAAAAAAAAATGGATAGTCAATAAATAAAGTTTATATTTCCTACAGCCGGACTAACAGCCGGACAGACGCAAACAGTTTACAATAAAGAATGGATAACGATAATTTGATAACAGCCACGCGGCCACAGCTGATAATTAGACCGTTCACATGATTTGACATTTATACAGATAAATCTTTCAGTGACATTGCGAGAACGACGCGGCGAACACAACTTTAAACATTGTTCTTGAATAATAAAGTGATTTCATCTGAGCAAACAATCTGCAAGTTTTTTAATACTGTGAACAAAGTGGAGAAATTATAAAATAACAGTGTCAAAATGTGGTTAATGTGGCTGATTATAGGACTGATCCTAATAAAAATTTACAACAAAATAACAAATGGGAAGTGTTACTCCGACAATGTCATGAGTGGTAAAGTTGTAATCGTGACAGGTGGTAACAGCGGGATTGGGTACCAGACCGCTTTAGAACTGGCCAGAAGAGGCGCCAAAGTGATATTAGGCTGCCGAGACGAAAACAGGGGACAAAAAGCTGCAGAATCTATAATCAAGAAGACTGGAAACCGTAGGATCAGTTATATGCACTTAGACTTAAGTTCCTTCGCCTCTGTGAGAAAATTCGTCGAAGACTTCAAAAATTCCGAAGCAAAACTTGACATTCTGATCAACAATGCAGGCGCTAGCGGTGTGCACAGAGACAAGACTGAAGACGGTTTAATCAGGGACATGCAGGTCAATCATTTCGGACCTTTTCTCCTGACTCTACTCTTAACACCTTTATTAAAAAAGTCTGCGCCAAGCAGGATCATTACTGTGACTTCCACATTGCATAGATTTGGTACTATTAGCGATTTGAATAGTCCTCACTCTTATATGAGAACTTACTGCGATAGTAAGCTGTGCAACATATTATTCAGTAACGAGTTAGCAAGAAGGCTGGAAGACACTGATGTACTCGTGAACAGCCTACACCCTGGTCACGTGAACACCAGTTTTTATAAAGCAACCATATTGGAGAAATTAAGGTCTATGGTTTTATACAGTTTCTTTAAAAATCCAGTGGAAGGTGCTCAGACTAGTTTGTTTTTAGCGATTTCTGATGACATCGACCAAACGTCTGGGGGGTACTTTGTCGATTGCAAAGAAGGGTATATGGGGGTGAAGGCTAGAAATGAAGACTTGGCTATGAAATTGTGGGATATATCTGAGCAGATGGTTGGCTTAAGGCCCGAGGAGAAAATTTAAGTTAAAAATAGTGTTTAAGTAGATTTTTATATGTAATGTATGCTGTTCTATTTGGACGACTATAAAATAAACGAATATAGTTTTAAGTAGATACGTGAATTACTCTGTAAAAATAAAACTTTTTTATCTGAAGAATAAGAATAAGTAATGGTATCGTGAAATCCATATTTGTTATGTAATTAATAATGTTTAGTGCACTTAAAACAACAATCAAATTGGTATTAACATAGAAAACCACAGCAAACAACATTAATGTTAGTATTTTTATAGATATTATACGACTTAAAGACTAGGTACTTTCGAAACGAATAAATATTTCTTATATCTTGTAATTATTTTTATATTTACAATCCTCAAAGACGTTACATATGTAATTAATTATATTGAACGCTTATCGCTGTGATTAGCTCAGTAGGCTGTCTCAGGTCACATGCCATTTACACGGCAATTGACTACATACATAAGTAAAACATAAGTGAGAATAATGTTACATATTCATAGCCAAGTTTGTCTGTTGAATTGAATTTCTAGCTAAAAGAGCCTGCAATGAGTGACGAAATGAAATGATGTTCACTATACCCCTTTTGAAATAATATTAGACATTTAACTAAGCCTTTTTTACAGTTCGTTCAACCGATTTTGACTTCTATTACGTTGGTGGCATGACAAATAGCAGCTGCAGTAAAAAGTTGGTATTGTAACAACTTTTTTGCTTTTAGTGCCATCCTTATGCCTACGGTATAGAAGTCAGAATCGTTTGAACGGACTGTAAAAACGGTTTGTTTAAATGTCTAATATTATTTCAAATGAAGTATAGGTGGCAACACTAACCCCCTTACGAATAAACGATGTATATCGCCTGTATAGTTACACACCGATTTCTCTCTTTCAGTCGTCAGTAATTTGACATTTGAAAGAAGAAGACAAAGCGTTGTGTAACTATACAGACGCTATACAACGTTTATTAGTAAGGGAGTTAGACGTCAGCTCCGGGAACCTATGAAAGGTGTCTTGTCGGCCGATCCTAACAAACATGTCTGATTTATGTCCCTATCAGAATATAAACCCCGAACTAAAACAGCTCAATAATTTCATTGGTGGTCAATTCACAAGACTGCAGACAGTACTATAAAAAACACACATATTCCTACATTGAAAGCGATTTGACACTTAATTATATCATCATAAAATTTTCGGGTTGTGTTCCGCAGAAAATTTTCAACTATTTTCAATGTGAAACATCATCAAAACAAAAAAAGACTATCACTAAACTTAAACTTACATATTGTTGTTATTAAATAAAACGAAAATCACTCTGAAAGCGTTAGCGTTGGTTGTAAGACGGTTAATGACCATGTGACCGTGTAACGTGGAGACGGATTACATAGGAAATGGATACTTCACTTGTTATATAAATGTCGCTTGACGAACCAATAGATATGCGATGTGTGTGAGCTCTAAATTTAATGATAGAGGAGAAAAGTGACACATCACTGAAATATACGCAATGTAGAGGGCACTTAGTAAATATTTATACAGGGTGGCAGGGACATCGACGCGAAGCCGGTTACCATGGATTCAGTACATGGTTCAGAATCATGTACTGAATCCATGGTATTCGGCTTCGCGTCGATGTCCCTGCCACCCCGTATAGGCCACAAGCTCTTCAAAGGTAAAACACAAAATATAACGAGCAAACGAGAAATAGGGGCTTGCGTTAGTAGATATCCAATCCAACAAGTGCTAAGGTAAAATGTACACAAAATGGTATCGAGAGATTCTTACGTTTTTTGATAATTTAATACAAGCACTGCGTTTCTATCTGTTAGCCAAGCTTCGTAATAAAGTATCAATTTAATACGTAATCCGTGGTGGTGGGTTAGCCAGGCAGTTAGCGAGGCAAGCACCCGTTTATACATGATGTTACGAAACGACACACTGCGGAAAAACTGAACACTGCACGCGGGCGAGACGTGGGAGGAAGAACTTATTTGTGACAAGTGGTAAAGAGCCTTTATGAGGTAACCATTAATATTGGTTTGATTGACGTAGGAAAACCTAAGTATTTAGACAATTTTTAATCGAGTTTTTTTTTAACAGAACACATACAAAGCGGGTGCGGGTCGGGCGCGGAGCGGGTCGGGTCGAGAGCGGGAGTCGCGCAAGCTTTTCGTGTGCAGATCCATATAATACTAGGAATTACAATTTAAACAAGCCCGGCGTACTCCCGTCCCGACCCGCGCCGGACACGCATCTGCTTTATGTGTGTTGAGCTTTTGTTGTAAAACAGCTTCGCTACATTGTTTCAGCAACACACCCTGTTTAAGGGTGACATGCGGATGTTCCGTTTTCATGATAAAGGAAAGAATCGTAACATCTGTAGTGCTATTCTGTAAAAATCTGACCTTGAAAACTAAGGGTCTGCGCAAACTGGCGTACGGCAGGCCAGAGGATTTTAAATTTATCAATTGAATTTTATACTTATTCAATCGTAATAAGGTATATATTTCAATGTTCGCAGCGCAGTTTTCCCTAGAGCAGCGAGCATTAAAATATATACCTAATTTCCGTTGAATAAGTAATAAATTCTATTGATAAATTTAAAATTCTCTGCACCGTAAGGTGAAGTGAGGTGTGAGATTCCCTAGCGTCAGGTAAGATGACAGTTTATTCATATTTTTACAGAATAGGCTGATGTTTCCCAACTGTTTTACAACTTTGTTTCCAAGGAATACGCGGCTTTATTTGCAAAATAGATGTCACATATTTTACTCTGGTACGAAAGAGTTAACTATATCAGTAGGTGTGTCATTATACTGGTCACAAATAATTCCCCTTCCCACGCATCCGATATTCGTGTGCTCACCGCATCTGGGCGGTCCCGTTTGTCGGGTACCATGAATATAGGCGGCGCGTACTGCCGGCAATCGCACCCCATCTCCATCTGTTGCCGGCCGCCAACATATTAACTTCATTTACCATGTTTTCGTACACCAGTAGAGAATATTTCTATTGAAAGTTCAATAGGCTCTCGATTTTCCCAAGTTTATCAAAACATGAAATAGTTCTGATAGTAATAAAAATCATAAAATTGTAGTAGTAAATCTGACCACTTTGAATTTGAAGTTACAACACTGAAGTTTGAATTGAAGCTGAGAGAAAACGATTTTTTGTTGTGTTAAAGTTCTTGAACAAAAATGAGTCCCAATTCAAAATGATCAGATATAAAACGGTGCCTTCAGATTTATGGTTTATCGCAAGTTCAATAAGTTTTTGTAATCCAACTTTGCCCAATACCTGTAATTCTTTCGTATCGTGCGATTCAAATATAAATCTTACAATAAAGCCGTTAAAATCTGTAGCCACCGGGCTCATAAACTCATAACGCTATAAGCGCGACTCACGGCCGGGTGCGGGTGCTGCAGGTAGGGCGGCTGCTGCGCGGCGGCGGCTGCGGCCGCCATCATGGCGTACGGCACCGCCGCCACCTGCGGGTAACATTGCTGCAGGCTGCGTTATCTAGCTCTTTTGTACGACTATACAGCCACTCTCCAAACATTTTTATAAACCCCTTTCTGATTTTAGAGGAGATAAATCACTTCGAAACTAGTTACATTCAATGATATTCAAGAAAGAAATGGAAAGATTACGGACTGAAATATAACGCGAACAAAAGGCCTTTAGACCGTACAGACCACGTCTTTGCACGGTATTTCATACAGAGTAAGAGTACAAATGACAGATTCCTAATTACGGACCGATATTGGTTAGTATTAAGACTTGTATCTTTTCCAATAATTAAACAAAACCTCATAACTTGGTATAATAGACCCTTCCATATGAAAGTAACTATCATAC
Organism: Conistra vaccinii; assembly: GCA_948150665.1. Classification (NCBI taxonomy): domain Eukaryota; kingdom Metazoa; phylum Arthropoda; class Insecta; order Lepidoptera; family Noctuidae; genus Conistra; species Conistra vaccinii. Next base: position 11,423,828 of record OX411336.1, on the reverse strand, counting down.
ACATAAAATTAGCTTACGAATCTATTTATAGGCCCATAATAAATGCTACCATTGGTAAATAAAACGATTCGTTGCGTTTATAGGAATCCCTCTATGCGAATTGAACAATATAAAGGTAATCTAATTAAATCATACTATCTGTACTAACTAATCATGTAGGTAGCTTAGATAAGACGTACCTTTATTTCATAAAATAAGTAATTTATAATTTTGTGTTTCCCTATAATTATTTAGTTTAGGTCTTCTACATCTTTCTAGAACATTATAAAACAGTAGATACATACCATGGGAGGCGGAGGATGTGGCGCAGGCACATAGCTGACTCCGGGCCCCATGACGCTCACGCCGCCCAAGTTCACACCCACGCCAACTCCCACGCCCACGCCCACACCTGAAGGGGTGCCTGGCGTGTGTGGTCTGAGGAAAACATAGAATAGAGTCATCATGACGACTCTTTAGAGTTACATACGTACAGTGTTCCCCCAAGGGTTGGGCAGAGTGTACCGGAGGTATGCTACCGGCCAGGCGCCGATAGCGTACCTCGAGTTTCGCTACTAAAATTTCGCGTAGCGGAACATGACGCTCACGTCATGTTCCGCTACGCGAAATTTTAGGAAACCGCAATCGTTCAATTCAACTGACTCATCAGTAGAATTGAACGACTGCGGTACGCCAGATTGGCAGCCCGCGAGACGAGGCGTTCAGTGAGCTCAGTCCCACGGTGTAACCGACAATACGGCGAAATCTTTGCGGTATGGTGCCGCAATGCATCGTGTGAACATGCTCTTACAACTAAAAAGTTTTAACTACACAACGTCAATGAAGTTCTAACAGTGCGTAAGTCATTTTATGAGTGTTTTGAGATTTTGAATGTCATTGGATAAAGTTTAATGGGGCGCATCGTATCGACCAATCAAAACACGATAAACTGACCAATAAGAACACGTTATTTGAAAAACAGTTACATTGCATTTCTGAAGCGTAAGTTACATTCATTTCATACAGTTTTTTCACTCTCCTGTAAAGTAGCAATTTTTGACTTCCGTACTGTTAGAACTTCACTGACGACAAGTCACTCACCGACTCGGATTCGGAGTACTTGGACTCCTCGGCGTGAAAGGCTTGGCTGCGGGGTTGAACTCCTTGGCGTTGGGGTTGAGGGTCGATTTCTTGATGGCTACCACGCGGTCCATGCCTGGCGACGCGGACGAGGGCGGGGACGCGGACGGAGCGGAGCGCTCTTCTACCGACATCGGGGAGTCTCCGCCCTTTGGGACCACGGGGGGCTGTTGAAATCAGTTTCGCGTGTCAAATATAAGAAAATACAGATTGGTGTATCTATTGCATAGTTTTACCAACTATTCTTTAGTTATAACCCAATGCTTGGACCTCGTAATTGGTGTACCACTTTTGACAACAATTCCTTTTGGCTTTTGAAATCTAACGGTCACATAGACAAATACACCTTGTCGTTTTATGAAACCAAACCATTTAACTTAGAACTTAGACGTCCCGTTGACGGTCGTGCGTTGGACATGCGGCCTTTGTAAATGTATGTATCGCTACTTCGGCGCCGTCATCTCGTTCTCGTTGAAGTCCCGGTGGACAAACGGCCTTAGGGTGTTAAAGCAATTACAAGGTGGAGTATACAAGTGTGGTGTAGAGTACCTTGTGCTGCGTGGGCGGCGTGTGCTGCTTGGGCGGGCGGTCGCGCTTGGCGTGCGGCTCGCCCGACGCGCACACGTTGGCCGACACCTCGGGCGGGCTGGGCGCGGGCGGCGGCTGGCTCTGCGGAACATAATACTATTTTATTTTATTTCTATGAACTATGAAGCATTGGTTAGTCTACGAAGCCTTAAAAACGTTGAACAGGGTTCAAAGCTACCACTGGTCGGGGCTTCTGAGAGAGGAACCTCCTAACAATATACATCGTTCCCAGAAGTACCGATTTCTGGATCTGATTCAATCAATCAATTTGCATGAAAATAAATTTTACATGGAACGACTGCTTAATTACCTCCCAAAACCCAGTAATTGGGTAATACGATACCCCTTGGTAAGACGTGTCAGGTGTTTCGGGCTTCTGACGATTCGTAACGACTGTCAAAGATTCACGAATTACAGCCGGGACAAACGGCTTAACGTACTTTCCGAGGCACGGAGGAGTCTCGGTATGTAAAGATGGTCACCCATCCACTGATCAACCCCGGCAAGCGTAGCTTAACATGGTGGATCGACCCGTGCGGCTGTTATTACTTAGCCACGATTATTATTTCTATAACTTACCGGTGGCTGTGGATTGAGTATAGGCTGCGGCTGCACCTGCGGCGGCAAGGGCGGCAACGTGGCCGGCTGCGCGGGCGCCGGGGGGGCGCCTGACACTAACTTGAAGTCCTGACCGAACTTACGCAGCTCCTGGAACGGTACAACGACATAGTCAATATATGTGTTAAGGTTTATTTGTGAAATGGTATGTGAATGATGCAAGGAAAAAGATGATTCGATTTCGCGGTTCGCAACTACAGAAACATTTTAGTACTAAGGTCCTCACTCCATATATACCATCTTAACTTGAAAAAAAAAAATGAAACGATGATAACAGATTATTACGTAACACTGATGAGTAGATATTCATTGTAACATTTCCCCGTACAGTCACTCAATGCCTACAGTTTCTATACGAAACTACCTGCCTGATAGGAGAGAAAGCAGAAGGATAAGAACTTATACTAGGTCCAGTTCTTCTTAAAAGAGTTAGTAATAAATGTCCTGCAATTATATTAGCAGAATATTTATAACATTATTATTAAACGAACAGCTAAAGTTCCTAAGAACTTTACAAGGTATACATACAATTTTAGTTACTGAAAAAACTTGTCAAAAATTTTGGTAAATTTAAGGTATTTTTGCCAGATTAAGACTGAGATTATAATGCGAACGTTCTTGTAAATACGAGAATTACCGCTCTGATCAAGTTTAAGTATCTAATGAGTCCTCAAAGAGTAAAGATTGTCTATGCATCTATGATTGGTCCCAAATATGGTCGAATCCAAGAGTATCTAATGAAAATATAAACAAATCGACAGGTTCATAACATAACATCACGTCTTGTTTCCCGAAGAGTTGTGCAGAGGTGTACCTATAGTACACCCACATTTCACCAGTCATTTTAAGTCCCGTGTAATAGGAGGCGAGCTTATTCCCATCAGCCGGGCACAAATCCATACTCCGGCCTGCTAGTGAGAAATTCCAGATAGAAAAACCTAAATTCACTTTGCCTGACCTGGGGATCGAATCCAGAACCTAATGCTCAGCTGTACCGCTTGCTATCACTAGACCGTCATGTTCAATTCTTACACAATCACTCAATTAAGGTTTACATCTTTATATCTCACTTCTCTCTCTCACTATAATTTCGGAACGGCTCATACGTCTTTTCGGTACAGTGATGCCCCCACAGACAGTATGACGATGCGCAGTAGCACAGTACTCACCTGCACGTCGTCCTGCCGCCGCGGCTCCGCGGGCGGCGCGTGGTGGCGCGGCGGGCGGCTGTGCACGTCGCCCGGCGGGGGCGGGTTCTGTGGGGAGGGAGACGTGTAATACTAATGTTTTCTTCTCAATTATGTAAATATTAGGAGCAGTGGTGGCACAGTGGCTGGTAACAGTCGAGACTTTTTTTTATTTTTTATTCTTTATGTTAATCGGGGTTTTTATCCATACAGATACGCCAACCCCATCGTACCTTATCAACAATTTAACTTTAATTAAAGTAAATACAACTATGTACTATAACAGAAATGTAATAATTCAGTGACTAGGCATAATTTTCACCAGGCCACACAATCTCTTTGCAATAATTGATCTAGGGTTTGCTAAAATGTGTTGAATTAGCCCAACGTCCAAAATGTTCAATTTAAATTCCTTGATCAATGATTCCCTCTCATTCTTGTTCTTGACCAGTCGAGACTTACGACTTGCAGGTCGTACGTTCGAACCAAGGCAAGCGCTTTACTTTCTGTGAATAATTTCATTACCACTGCTCTGAAAATGCTGAAGGAAAACATTGTGAGGAAACCGGCATGTCCAAGAACCAAAAAATCGAATACATGTGTCATCTACTAACCCACACTGGGCCCGCGTTGTAGGATATAGCACACTCCCTCTTGAAGAGAGGAGGCCTGTGTCCCAGCAGTGGGAACATTACAGGCTGATTATGCTATGTGCTATGTAAATATTATTTATTTTATTTTTAGCATGTTAATTGCAGGGCAAAGACCTCCCCTTTTACTTTTCACTCCTGTCTCTGTAAAACCGTACAAGAATATCTCAATTCGTGGTAAGAATAACTTGTAAGCAAATTAAATATCGGAAATAATGGTCTGGTGCTATAGTTATTCAAATTGTCAAGCAAATGAAGCTAATCTAGCTATATTTTTACATTCGTAACAAGATCACTAATAGATTCACAGACTGCACTTTGACATTGCTATATAAAGTGGTTAATTAATATGCAAATATGTGTAATGTTCATATTCGCATGAAATAATGTGAGCAAGCGTTTCATAAAAATACAATTTGAACATTAATGTTATAAGAATAAAGTTCATATTCGTATGAAACGCTTATTTAAATAATTATCAGAGTAAGTCTGAGATTAGTCTATGAATCTAGCCCTAAGGATCAGATTCAGAAAATGTAGTTTCTAGCTCAGTTTTGACAAACATTTTGGCAGCTCAGTCCTAGATTAAATAGAAATAACCCTCATAACTATTTTAAAAAAAACCAAGTTGTTTTAGTAAGGAGGGTAAATAAAACGTTATGTCCTTTCTTCTGGGGAAGCCAGGTAATATAACTGGGTTATGGAGGTCAGATAGATAGTCGCTCCATGTAAGTAGCTGCATCTGGTTATACTGGAAGCCGACCCCAACATAGTTGGGGAAGGGCTAGGCAGATTTATCGACTTACGTGGTGATGATGAGGCGGGAATCCCTGCCGTGGGTGCATCGGTGCCCGAGGGTCACCATTCACCTTGTTCGCACTGCTTGGAGGCCTGATACACAAAAAGAAACATTATTATATGGACTTCTTCCACAATTCTATCAGTTTCCCAGTGATAAACATTTACAAATTCGGAGTCAATGATTGAGATAAAAGGTGCAAAGGTGCTTACAAAATACTGCTATCACCGTTTCATTTGATTTTATAATGATTTTTATTTCTGTTCTGTTCGAAAAACTTTTACACATCAAAAATAAATTATGGCCGTTTGTCCACCGCACCGTGAACGGGACGACATCGAGAAAGAGATGACGACGCCGAAGTAGCGACAATACATTTACTATGGCTGCGTAATCTCATTTCTCGTTTAACTTTTGAAACGTCGCGTGATACCTCATAGGTGCATAAGAAAATGCCTCAAATGTCAAATGCACCTTATAGGTGCATAACGATCACGGGCGCCATTGGACGATCATATTTGACGTTTATTTGCACTTGCAACACGATCTGGCTGTATCATTCGACTAATCGATTAATATTTGACCGGTTTAGTAACAATTTGCTGGGCACACCACTAAAATGAACGAAGAAATAACAAACAAAATATCTGTGGTTCGTGTGAACGCGACGACGCCATATTGTCAAAATTCGTGAATTGTCATTGTGTTGTTTACGTTTGTTCGCAATGTTTTTATGAAGAAAACGGTGAGTAATCTTATAAGAATTTTATACAGAATTACTGAGAAATAAGTGTAGATTTTGTATTGAGTGTTAGTTTATCGAAAAGTGATAAATATTTCCGTGAAAAGATAACGAATGTTTTGTAATGCACAAATTTTGGCGCTGTCGCCGCCGTGTTTAGTAATGTTTATATGATAAATATTCTTGTATACTGTTTGAAATACACATAAGTATGTAGCTTATTTATCTACGAACATAATTTGGCTAATAGCTACTGATACTATTGCGTATTGTTATCATAATCGTATTTCCAAAAGTAAAATTCGGCTATTCCCCCGTACCATGACACAGCGCTCATAGTAGGCGGGAATACCAGTACGAAGTACTGACTGCAAAAAATTCCAGTTAGAAGAAAAATGTTCCTATTAGGTTTTTATTATTTCATGAAGTTTTCTTATCAGACATGTGTAAGAAAAATAAATGTCGAGATTATTGGTTTTTTTTTACCGACTTCAAAAAAGGTGGATGTCCTCAAATAGAATGAATGTTTTTTAGGATCAGGATTGTATTTATACGTAAACTATTACTTTAGTAAATGGTTGTTTTATGATATTTTTAGCAAAGTAAAGTAGCATGGCGAGGCTGTCCTCAAGGTCACAGAACGCCGACCGTCGCGCTATCATCATGGGGTTCCTTGACGCTGACCCGCGCCCCGATCCTGAACTATCCTATGGCCCCACCGCGCGCCGTGGTAAATATTTTCTATATAGCTTATTAGGTACTTACTATATTTATTTAGTTTCAGTGGAATAATTTGTATTTCTTATCTTTTTAGCCGCCTTCATGCTATCCCGGTTCTAGCGATGCGTCGATACGATATGTCGTCGGGCAACAAGCTTCATCTTTATAAATGAACCCTTGACAATTCAAAAGTGCCTGTAATTGGTTTATTTCAAATAAATGCTTTGAGTTTGAGTTTTGTGTTTTTTTTAAATATATTTCTTGAAAACAAAATGTATTTTATTTATTTCAAACTTTTCCTAGCTCCTTCCTTCATGGAATTGGGAGAACTATCAGTAAGTATACGGGGTTATGTACAGCACCGCAGCACGCTTAGCATGACCACGATATGTATAAACGCGTTTTGTCGACGTAAGAATAGACAAAATGACACGATTGTGATTGTCTATCTGTCATTTTGTTTATTCTTCCTTCGAAAAACCCGTTTCTATGGTTGTCATGCTACGCGTGCGAGGCAGTAACAGTTTCCACTTGAATGGCATAAAACATACCTACTAAAAACCGACTACTATTGATACATGGATAAGTAAAAATTCAAAAGGCAAACTTTATCATGATGAATAAACAATAATTACCTCCACTTACTTCGTTATCTGTCTGTCTGCCAGTCTGTCAAAACCCTTTCTCGATCGTGACAGTAGTTTTGCACCGCACAGGCGCACAACTATTGTCAACGAAATGTCGCATGATACCGCATAGCTGCATAAAAATGCACCTATACGGTGTATTAGACATGCCCTCCACCTATACGGTATCATGCGACATTCCCGTAACCGTAGTTTAGTTATAAAAAAAAATCTATGCACCTGTGCAGTATCATGTGATATTCCCGTGACAGAAGTGCACCTAAAACCAAGACATAGCGCTGTCAACAGTGACGTGAGGCCGGTTTCGTAAACATGTGTGCACTTAGTGAGGTGTAGTTTGATTGTAAATGTGTGCGTCTGAGCGTGTATGAACAGAGCGGAAGGGTAGTTTTCGTGTGTTTCACTCTGTATTGTTCGCAGCGCTATGTCTTGGTTTTTTATTTGATCTGCCTTTGCTTTAGACATTCTAAAAACCGACTACTATTGATACACGGAGAAATAAATATTCAAACAGGCAAACTTTATCATGATGAATAAACACAATAATCACCTCTACATACTTACTTCGTTGTCGGTCCGTCTGGTTGCCAGTCTGTCAAGACCTTTTCTTGACCGAGACAGATCGTTAACTTATATTTTTATCACATAAAAAAATCTTTTTGCGATTACAAACTTACATTTGCAGTTGGAATATGGATTTAGGTACGTATAAGGAAAGATAGATAGAATAATAATTTATGTAATGTATTTTCCACCATAATTGTAAAACAGCTGTTAGTAAATAAGTGTAGAAATGATGATGACTCATTATTTTCAAAGAAATCGAAATAATAATAATTGGAATATGTCAGAACAAAAAAAATTTCTCCGATAAAATCCGATCTTTCATTGAACAGGTCATTACTATTTTATTAGAACACAAACAGTGAGATAATAAAAAGTAATATTATGTTATCTAAAATAAAATAACTTATTAAACAGAATAAAATAATTTATAATAAAATAACAACAAAAATCTTTAAATTATAAAATAACATAAAAATATTTCATTCGCAGTGTTTTTGCGCTAACGCGCTGACGGTACACGAAACTAGTTTTTTCCAGTTTGACGAACGGGAACGATGCGTCATGACGGCGAAGTTTTGTCGTTGTGTAAACAAAAAGTTTTTATGGTTTTAGATAAGGTTTCAAGTAAAAAGAGTTGTGTTGTTCTGTTTATATGTGACCTACACATATTGTGTTACCGAAATCAAGTGATGGTTTGGTGAATAAGTGTGTGTATTCGTCATATTGTGATAAAGTTTCAAGGTAATGCGAGTGAAAATTATCAAAATGAAAACATATCACATCACTGCGAGAAAAGGTCAGTATGTACAGGTTTTTCTTTATAATATTTCGATAGGGTAACTCATAACGAAGCCAGGAAGGTATAATATGTGCCGTGTTGATGGCTGTATATTGACGAATTCGTCGTTTTTCTGAAGGCCGACCCAAAATCAAAAAAAATCTTAGATCGGCGCTGCGTTTGTCGTGTTATAGGGTGACTAGGCCCGCTTGGGAGGGGTTAAGTCCCGTTCACGGTGCGGTGGACAAACAGTGTACGTTTTAAAACTAGACGAGTTCGGTGTTTCCTATCCGACTACTCATAGAAGAAAGAAACAAACTCAGAGGTCAATCTCTTTAAACGTCCAGAGATAATCTTGGTGACAGTAATCATCATGATCACTCGATCAAAAAGTGTTAGGACGCTTTTCTTCAGTAGCCTAGGATTTTATGGTCTTTCATAGGCTGAATATGAATAGCAAATACATTTTTCATGATTATTATTATTAAATTATGATGTCCCATTGCAGGGGAAAGACCTTCCTACTCTCTTTCCACTACTCTCCATTTAAAACTGCTAAGGACCAGTTCTTGTTGAAGGAGTTCAGCTTATCCCGCCATCTTCGTTTGGGTTGCGAGTATGATTATGAATGTTGAGTATGCTACGTACTGGTGCGGTTGGTGCGGCGGGAAGGGCGGCACGTGGTAGCCTCCCTGTGCCGCCTGCGCCGCGTAACTCTTGCCGCCAGCACTCGCGCCCACGCTCGGCATCGGCTGTGAACGAAATGACACTATAGAATCTTGTTGACAGACACGTTTTTTTCTACGGTGCGGTTACCAGTCAAACTCAAAGCATTAATTTCAATTAATCCATTAAAGGCACTTTTGAATTGTCAAGGAGTCGGTCAGTCAGAAAGATGAAGCTTGGTGCCTATTCAAAGCGTAGTAGGTTCCTATGGAGGAGAAGGGGCATCCCATGGACACTCTTTTAAATCAATATATTATGTTATAAAGACTGGGCTGCAAAGAGACTATCGTGTACTGTAGAGGTTTTAGCCTGCATGGCTTACCATGAAACCATGACTGTTTTATATTTTGATGGCCTGTATAATGAGTAATGGGATAAACACAATTTCAAATTATATTTCTTATTTGGAATAATAAAAAATGAGAAGAGAGTCAGCTGGAAGAGCTTATAGAGGTATAAAGAACAGCGTGTAAAGTTCACTCATCGGCCATAGAAAAGGTAGGACCCTCCGACCAGACAGGTGTTGAGTCTGGTGGGGTACTACTGCCCGACTATCGATGAAATCGTAAACTCTGCTTGCGCGTTGCAGGATTTTGCGTGACGTCAGTGAGACGTACGGCGTTATAGCCTCCACAAGCTGACAGGCTCCGATTGATGTAAAAAAGTAGTTTCTTTGTTGATAGATATAATTATCCAAAGTATAATATTATAAAATACGCCTTTTATTGGTCCACTTGTAATCCAACAAAGTAAACTTACAGAATCTTCCTGGCGCCTATCAGCGGGCGGCGTGACGTGCGGGCGCGGCGCGCGATGCTCCTTGTCCTTAGGGCCGGGCGGCGCGGCCGGGGGCCCGGCGCGGCCCGCGGGCGACGGCGGGGACCCGCCGTTGTTGCCCGAGCCCCCTGGCTTGCCTACGAGCTTGCCCGTCTGGAAAAACAAAAATAAAATAAATACTTTTTAATGAAAATCACTATAGAGTTTCAATGATCTGTTACCAAAGGACTCTCGGTTCCCGTCGGGAACCATATAGCCTTGAAAAATTGGTGGTGATGGTGATTGGAGAAGACCTCGCGGCTGGTCACATAGCTGCTGGTCAGACGAAGTAACCGTCCTCACTGGACTCTCTGTTACAACCGCCCTGAGCGAAGCGGAGCACCGAGCGAAGTGGAAGAAACATCATACATAAAGAGGAAGAGAGAACATCATACATAAAGCCACGAAGTCCTTTCAGAGACACGACCTTCAGTAATGAAGTACGCCACCAAGAAGAAGATTGCAAATCAAAAAAGCATTTACATTGGAAGCAGCTTAAAAACGCAGCTTAAGCTCTCTTTAAACAGATATAGTTTTAGTTTAATTTATTTCTAGCGGAGAAATGATATTACTTGGCATTCAAAGTGGTTACTGCCGACTGTGGGCGTCTGTAAATCCAGAACCATGTTACGCATGTTGAGACAAGGCTAAGATGTTTCATGAGCCTGTAACTAACCGGTACCTAAACCATTGAAATTGAAACACAGCACTGTTTAGTGGTAGAAATAGGTAGAAAGGCCAGACAAGCTCCTACACAAAAATGTCATTACTAACAAAACTGATTATGCAGCTATGTTTAATTAAATAACAAGTAGATATTAACATTTTAGAACAATAACAGTAATCCCGTACTCTATATGGATATCTTAATAAAAACCACAATTTCAGCAAATTGTTTCAGCATTGTTTAAATTACATAAAACTCGCACTTTTATGGAAATAGTCCCTACAGTATGTCTAGGCTACTACGAATTTACGTAGTTGATGGTAATAGTACCTATGCTTTTTTAATGCTAGCCACACACGTCGATTTACTTGCGCAAATCTAAAGTGACTTGTGTTCAAAGAAATTTTCGCAAATTTCTTTCAACACACGTAATGATTCGCTTGCGCAAGTCTAAATTTGCGCAAGCAAATCGTTACGTGTGGCTAGCATAAGTACAGAGGAAATTTGATATACCTAATTACCTAATGCCGCAGCATTAAGCTTCGTGCAGACTAGCGCAACGCGATACCGATTATTGTTATACCGTGAAATTTTCTTAGAAATTATATTGTTCAAGTCGCGTTGCACCGTTGCGTCGCACTGGTCTGCACGAGTCTTTAAGCTTAAGTAGGTATATAAAGTTTCCTCTTCTGCTTCCGCATATGTGTCTATCGTAACGAAGCTTCGCACAGTGATGTGATACACGCAGATGTGACCAACCCTTATCGGTTGTCGTCGCGATAGTTCGGGCTACGTAGCACTTATCACCCGGGTGGCGGTACATATTAAACATGGCGAAGCCGCTAATGTGACCACCACATTAGCGCGATAATTTTTTAGCGAAAAAAACATACGAAGCTTTGGCACGCATTCCTTTGTCACATAACAGAAGAACAAAGAGTTGAAATACTCAATGCTAAATAAAACAATCGTCTAATCAATCGATAATGTGTTCAGTCATGCAAATATGATAAAATTTTATCTTTATGTAAATAACAAGGAAATAACAGCATTGCATCAACATAGTTTGAATTAATTTACATAAATAAGTATAGTTTATATGTTTTAGTCATGTCTGCGGATGGTTGCTATAGGTAAAGAGAGAATTCATCATGATGACTATAAAAAGAAGGGGGATACGTTTTAGCATTATAATAATAACTAGCTGCGCTCCGCGGTTCCACCCGCATAAGGCTGCGTTTCCACCAGAGATGAGCGAGGATGCGTAGCGAGGGATGTGTGTGAAACTAACCAATAACAACGTTAGCATAGTTCCAGCTATGACAGTGAAGCGATGTTATAGGTTACTTTCACACACATTCCTCGCTAATATTAGCGAGGACGCCCTCGCTATTTTCTGGTGGAAACGCAGCCTAAGTCACGATCCCGTGGGAATATCGGGATAAAAGGTATCCTATGACCTTTTTCAGGTCATGGTCTACCCCTGTGCCAAAGGATAGTGGGCAAAAATATATGGGAGCTGGTCCCACTACGGCCACAGTTCATACCACTGTAGTTTTGAAGGCAGTACTTCTCCCTTTACTCAGGCCAAGGCGCATCAAATTCTGTCCCGGGGTTCTTTAGTTCCGACTATGTTAGGTTAGGTTAGGTTATGTTAGGTTAGGATAGGTTATGTTAGGTTATGTTAGGTTTCGAGGCGATCCGAACAGTATTCGACGAACGACGGACAACGCCCTCTTCCAGCCCCCATACCCTGGCAGCACCACATCAAGTGAATGTGCCAGCACAACATTATTCAGTTCTGACAATGTTAGGTTAGGTTAGGTAACGGGGGAAGTTTCAACAGCTGGTCCCACTACTGCCACAGTTCATGCCACTGTAGTTTTGAAGACATTGCTTCTCCCTTTACTCATGCCAAAGCTCATCAAAATCTGTCCCGGGGTTCTTCAGTTCCGACAATGTTAGGTTAGGTTAGGTTAGATAAAATACACGCAGCTCCGCTACTACACCCAGCTCGGCCACGGTTAACACCACTGTAGTTTTGAAGACATTGCTTCTCCCTTTACTCAAACCAGAGCTCATCAAAATCTGTCCCGGGGTTCTTCAGTTCCAACAATGTTAGGTTAGGTTAGATAAAATACACGCAGCTTCGCCACTAAACCCAGCACGGCCACGGTTAACACCACTGTAGTTTTAAAGACATTGCTTCTCCCTTTACTCATGCCGAGGCGCATCAAAATCTGTCCCGGGGTTCTTCAGTTCCGACAATGTTAGGTTAGGTTAGGTTCGATAAAATAAACGCAGCTCCGCTACTACAGCCAGCTCGGCCACGGTTAACACCACTGTAGTTTTGAAGACATTGCTTCTCCCTTTACTCATGCCAAAGCTCATCAAAATCTGTCCCGGGGTTCTTCAGTTCCGACAATGTTAGGTTAGGTTAGGTTCGTTAAAATAAACGCAGCTCCGCTACTACAGCCAGCTCGGCCACGGTTAACACCACTGTAGTTTTAAAGACTTTGCTTCTCCCTTTACTCATGCCAGAGCGCATCAAAATCTGTCCCGGGGTTCTTCAGTTCCAACAATGTTATGTTAGGTTAGGTTAGATAAAATACACGCAGCTCCGCTACTACACCCAGCTCGGCCACGGTTAACACCACTGAAGTTTTGAAGACATTGCTTCTCCCTTTACTCATGCCAAAGCGCATCAAAATCTGTCCCGGGGTTCTTCAGTTCCGACAATGTTAAGTTAGGTTAGGTTCGATAAAATAAACGCAGCTCCGCTACTACAGCCAGCTCGGCCACGGTTAACACCACTGTAGTTTTGAAGACATTGCTTCTCCCTTTACTCATGCCAAAGCTCATCAAAATCTGTCCCGAGGTTCTTCAGTTCCGACAATGTTAGGTTAGGTTAGGTTCGTTAAAATAAACGCAGCTCCGCTACTACAGCCAGCTCGGCCACGGTTAACACCATGTAGTTTTAAAGACATTGCTTCTCCCTTTACTCATGCCAGAGCGCATCAAAATCTGTCCCGGGGTTCTTCAGTTCCAACAATGTTATGTTAGGTTAGGTTAGATAAAATACACGCAGCTCCGCTACTACAGCCAGCTCGGCCACGGTTAACACCACTGTAGTTTTAAAGACATTGTTTCTCCCTTTACTCATGCCAGAGCGCATCAAAATCTGTCCCGGGGTTCTTCAGTTCCAACAATGTTATGTTAGGTTAGGTTAGATAAAATACACGCAGCTCCGCTACTACAGCCAGCTCGGCCACGGTTAACACCACTGTAGTTTTAAAGACATTGTTTCTCCCTTTACTCATGCCAGAGCGCATCAAAATCTGTCCCGGGGTTCTTCAGTTCCAATAATGTTATGTTAGGTTAGGTTAGATAAAATACACGCAGCTCCGCTACTACACCCAGCTCGGCCACGGTTAACACCACTGAAGTTTTGAAGACATTGCTTCTCCCTTTACTCATGCCAAAGCTCATCAAAATCTGTCCCGGGGTTCTTCAGTTCCGACAATGTTAGGTTAGGTTAGGTTCGATAGTAGTAGCGGAGACAGTGGTGTTAAAGACATTGCTTCTCCCTTACTCATGCCAGAGCGCTTCAAAATCTGTCCCGGGGTTCTTCAGTTCCGACAATGTTAGGTTAGGTTAGGTTCGATAAAATAAACGCAGCTCCGCTACTACAGCCAGCTCGGCCACGGTTAACACCACTGTAGTTTTGAAGACATTGCTTCTCCCTTTACTCATGCCAAAGCTCATCAAAATCTGTCCCGGGGTTCTTCAGTTCCGACAATGTTAGGTTAGGTTAGGTTCGTTAAAATAAACGCAGCTCCGCTACTACAGCCAGCTCGGCCACGGTTAACACCACTGTAGTTTTAAAGACTTTGCTTCTCCCTTTACTCATGCCAGAGCGCATCAAAATCTGTCCCGGGGTTCTTCAGTTCCAACAATGTTATGTTAGGTTAGGTTAGATAAAATACACGCAGCTCCGCTACTACACCCAGCTCGGCCACGGTTAACACCACTGAAGTTTTGAAGACATTGCTTCTCCCTTTACTCATGCCAAAGCGCATCAAAATCTGTCCCGGGGTTCTTCAGTTCCGACAATGTTAAGTTAGGTTAGGTTCGATAAAATAAACGCAGCTCCGCTACTACAGCCAGCTCGGCCACGGTTAACACCACTGTAGTTTTGAAGACATTGCTTCTCCCTTTACTCATGCCAAAGCTCATCAAAATCTGTCCCGAGGTTCTTCAGTTCCGACAATGTTAGGTTAGGTTAGGTTCGTTAAAATAAACGCAGCTCCGCTACTACAGCCAGCTCGGCCACGGTTAACACCATGTAGTTTTAAAGACATTGCTTCTCCCTTTACTCATGCCAGAGCGCATCAAAATCTGTCCCGGGGTTCTTCAGTTCCAATAATGTTATGTTAGGTTAGGTTAGATAAAATACACGCAGCTCCGCTACTACACCCAGCTCGGCCACGGTTAACACCACTGAAGTTTTGAAGACATTGCTTCTCCCTTTACTCATGCCAAAGCTCATCAAAATCTGTCCCGGGGTTCTTCAGTTCCGACAATGTTAGGTTAGGTTAGGTTCGATAGTAGTAGCGGAGACAGTGGTGTTAAAGACATTGCTTCTCCCTTACTCATGCCAGAGCGCTTCAAAATCTGTCCCGGGGTTCTTCAGTTCCGACAATGTTAGGTTAGGTTAGGTTCGATAAAATAAACGCAGCTCCGCTACTACACCCAGCTTGGCCACGGTTAACACCACTGTAGTTTTGAAGACATTGCTTCTCCCTTTACTCATGCCAAAGCGCATCAAAATCTGTCCCGGGGTTCTTCAGTTCCAACAATGTTAGGTTAGGTTAGGTTAGATAAAATACACGCAGCTCCGCTACTACACTCAGCTCGGCCACGGTTAACACCACTGTAGTTTTAAAGACATTGCTTCTTCCTTTACTCATGCCAAAGCGCATCAAAATCTGTCCCGGGGTTCTTCAGTTCCAACAGTGTTAGGTTAGGTTAGGTTAGATTGAGGGTGTATTTCGCCTAACCTAACATTGTCGGAACTGAAGAACCCCGGGACAGATTTTGATGCGCTTTGGCATGAGTAAAGGGAGAAGTAATGTCTTCAAAACTACAGTAGTGTTAACCGTGGCCGAGCTGGGTGTAGTAGCGGAGCTGCGTGTATTTTATCTAACCTAACCTAACATTGTCGGAACTGAAGAACCCCGGGACAGATTTTGATGCACTTTGGCATGAGTAAAGGAAGAAGCAATGTCTTTAAAACTACAGTTGTTTTAACTATGGTGGAGCTGGGTGTATTTTGCCCACTATCCTAAATATTAATAAATGTGGTTTTAATTACCTATCATTATTTTAAGTAATACAGGGATGTATGTCTTTTTGGAATCCTTGTTATGAGCCCTTTAATTTGATACCCATAATGCAGAAAAAGAAGATATAAAAATATTCAGTTTTATTTGCTGTTTAAAGTAATACACATTTAGTGGCTGGCCGAGCTGGGACCACTATCGCCCACCACTTTAAAGCTTAATATTTCGGAAACGGATAACTTAATCCAAAAATGGTGTTCACACACTCGTAATATTTTTAAACGACCTTTCCAACGACACCCCACACCAAGTGCTAGACGAGAAAAAAAAAACCCTCTTTACGAAGTAGGGGTAAGAGATACCCAAAAAAAACAATTGTCTTGATTTTATTTTATCACTTTGTCGGCGTAATAAATATATACACCAATGCGAAATTACAACTTTTTAGTACTTAGAGTCTCTGAGCTAAGCCACAGACAAAGAAATATACTTAAGGTACACGTAGCTCGGTTCCTCCGGGATGAATTTTGATGGTGTCATAATAAAAAATATTCAGTTTTATTTGCTCTTTTAAGTAATACATATTTAGTGGCTGGCCGAGCTGGGACCACTATTGCCCACCACTTTAAAGCTTAATATTTCGGAAACGGATAACTTAATCCAAAAATGGTGTTCACACACTCGTAATATTTTTAAACGACCTTTCCAACGACACCCCACACCAAGTGCTAGACGAGAAAAAAAAAACCCTCTTTACGAAGTAGGGGTAAAACATACCCAAAAAAAAACAATTGTCTTGATTTTACCACTTTGTCGGCGTAATAAATATATACACCAATGCGAAATTACAACTTTCTAGTACTTAGAGTCTCTGAGCTAAGCCACAGACAAAGAAATATACTTAAGGTACACGTAGCTCGGTTCCTCCGGGATGAATTTTGATGGTGTCATAATAAAAAATATTCAGTTTTATTTGCTCTTTTAAGTAATACATATTTAGTGGCTGGCCGAGCTGGGACCACTATTGCCCACCACTTTAAAGCTTAATATTTCGGAAACGGATAACTTAATCCAAAAATGGTGTTCACACACTCGTAATATTTTTAAACGACCTTTCCAACGACATCCCACAACAAGTGCTAGACGAGAAAAAAAAAATTCCCTCTTTACGAGGTAGGGGTAAAAGATACCCAAAAAAAAAACAATTGTCTTGATTTTATTTTACCACTTTGTCGGCGTAATAAATATATACACCAATGCGAAATTACAACTTTCCTCTGAGCTAAGCCACAGACAAAGAAATATACTTAAGGTACACGTAGCTCGGTTCCTCCGGGATGAATTTTGATGGTGTCATAATAAAAAATATTCAGTTTTATTTGTTCTTTTAAGTTATACATATTTAGTGGCTGGCCGAGCTGGGACCACTATTGCCCACCACTTTAAAGCTTAATATTTCGGAAACGGATAACTTAATCCAAAAATGGTCTTCACACACTCGTAATATTTTTAAACGACCTTTCCAACGACATCCCACAACAAGTGCTAGACGAGAAAAAAAAAATTCCCTCTTTACGAGGTAGGGGTAAAAGATACCAAAAAAAAAACAATTGTCTTGATTTTATTTTACCACTTTGTCGGCGTAATAAATATATACACCAATGCGAAATTACAACTTTCTAGTACTTAGAGTCTCTGAGCTAAGCCACAGACAAAGAAATATACTTAAGGTACACGTAGCTCGGTTCCTCCGGGATGAATTTTGATGGTGTCATAATAAAAAATATTCAGTTTTATTTGCTCTTTTAAGTAATACATATTTAGTGGCTGGCCGAGCTGGGACCACTATTGCCCACCACTTTAAAGCTTAATATTTCGGAAACGGATAACTTAATCCAAAAATGGTGTTCACACACTCGTAATATTTTTAAACGACCTTTCCAACGACATCCCACAACAAGTGCTAGACGAGAAAAAAAAAAATCCCTCTTTACGAGGTAGGGGTAAAAGATACCAAAAAAAAAACAATTGTCTTGATTTTATTTTACCACTTTGTCGGCGTAATAAATATATACACCAATGCGAAATTACAACTTTCTAGTACTTAGAGTCTCTGAGCTAAGCCACAGACAAAGAAATATACTTAAGGTACACGTAGCTCGGTTCCTCCGGGATGAATTTTGATGGTGTCTTAATAAAAAATATTCAGTTTTATTTGTTCTTTTAAGTAATACATATTTAGTGGCTGGCCGAGCTGGGACCACTATTGCCCACCACTTTAAAGCTTAATATTTCGGAAACGGATAACTTAATCCAAAAATGGTGTTCACACACTCGTAATATTTTTAAACGACCTTTCCAACGACATCCCACAACAAGTGCTAGACGAGAAAAAAAAAATCCCTCTTTACGAGGTAGGGGTAAAAGATACCCAAAAAAAAACAATTGTCTTGATTTTATTTTACCACTTTGTCGGCGTAATAAATATATACACCAATGCGAAATTACAACTTTCTAGTACTTAGAGTCTCTGAGCTAAGCCACAGACAAAGAAATATACTTAAGGTACACGTAGCTCGGTTCCTCCGGGATGAATTTTGATGGTGTCTTAATAAAAAATATTCAGTTTTATTTGTTCTTTTAAGTAATACATATTTAGTGGCTGGCCGAGCTGGGACCACTATTGCCCACCACTTTAAAGCTTAATATTTCGGAAACGGATAACTTAATCCAAAAATGGTGTTCACACACTCGTAATATTTTTAAACGACCTTTCCAACGACATCCCACAACAAGTGCTAGACGAGAAAAAAAAATTCCCTCTTTACGAGGTAGGGGTAAAAGATACCCAAAAAAAAACAATTGTCTTGATTTTATTTTACCACTTTGTCGGCGTAATAAATATATACACCAATGCGAAATTACAACTTTCTAGTACTTAGAGTTTCTGAGCTAAGCCACAGACAAAGAAATATACTTAAGGTACACGTAGCTCGGTTCCTCCGGGATGAATTTTGATGGTGTCTTAATAAAAAATATTCAGTTTTGTTTGCTCTTTTAAGTAATACATATTTAGTGGCTGGCCGAGCTGGGACCACTATCGCCCACCATCCTTTCATCCAAATCCGTTCAGCCGTTTTAGCGTGAAAGCGTAACAAACAAACAAACTCACTTTCGCATTTATAATATTAGTTAGGATAAGCTGATCTTATCGCACTTTCAGAAAATAGAATAGATTAGTGTTTGGGTCAACAAAGAAAGTGTTACTAAAACTGTTCCCACGTCGGAAACATACAAAAATGCGTTGCCATGCCGATACCAAAGGATTCACTCCAATTGCATCACTTATTTTCAATCACAATCCGATGGATTTTAAATGTAATTATTACCAATTGCTTCATAATAATAACTAAGCAATGAAATGAATGTTCTCGAATTGTCAAATCGAATGCTGCTATTGTAAGTTTGTTACGCGATTAACAGAATAATAATACCAGCCTAATAATATTTTCCTACGGCAAGGCAAACGCTTCTTCTCATACAGAGAAGGCACGAGCATTGATCACCTGCACGCTTGCTCAAGACGGGTTGGCGATTTCAGACTTATGTTAACTACAAGTCCGGGTTTCCTCACGATATTTTCCTTCCCTGATGTCAGTAATGGCGTAGTTGTCACTCGTGGGTTGCAGCTGAAAATCAGCGTCAGGGTCTATCTCTATCTGACATTATGCTGAGCTGAGCCCTTTTGGCATTATAATCATTGCTTACTGTTTTTATAGTTTTTAACTTTTGAAGGTGTATTTTTCAGCTAAAATGCCAATAAATGCATTTTTCTTTCTTTCTATCTTTACTGTCCAAGATAAACTCAGAAAGTACAGACGCCAGCACATCAACCTACTCCAATCTGTCAAATTTTCCCAATCAACATTGAACCTTAATCTTTAGCGATAAAGTTGAAAATCTATTAAAGAAATTGTAACTTGATGTGCTGGCATCTGTACATATGAATTGAAAAGTTTCGATTACCCCGTTGAAATGTCTCATGCGGATTCAATTACACCAAGCGTCTTTAAATCGGAAAACCGTTAGGGGGCGTTTGTGCACCACTGCCGCCATGCCGTCACGTCCCACGTCATTGGTATACGAGATAACATATTCGAACCGAACGTGACGTCCCGGTGACAGCGATCGTTTGTCCACCGCGATTGAACTTGGTGGCACAGACTAAGGCATGGGCGTACCCAGGGGCAGGGGAGGGCAGCTGCCCCCCCCTGGATTTTATATAAGTAGGTACTGTTGTCGATAAAAGTTAAGTTGCAGCTTCATTGTATCTATTATGTTCATGCATCACCGACTTTTAACGATATTTTCGTCAATTGTGAAGAAATTTTGAAAATTCGTGTATCATTTAATTAAATAAATAAAATTATATTCGGTCCACAATTGGTAAAAAACATACGTATAAAAAAAAGGTTAATACGTCCTTCGGTTCTTAACCGACTTCAATCGGTTAAAAATACACGAACGCAGCAGCAATATCAAACGATGTACAACATGTGGGGAGGGGGGGGGGTAATTTCTGATTTGCCCCCCCTGGGCCAAAAGCTGGGTACGCCCATGGACTAAGGCTGCCCGAGCGGAGAAGAAAGGAGAGGAGCGGAGCTGTGCCAATATTAACCAATAGAATTTAAACTCTGCTAAACTCCTGAGCGGAGTTTCGATTCTACTGGTTACTATTGGTACAGCTCCGCTAATCTCCTCTCTTCTCCGCTCCAGTTGACAGGCAGCCTAATACAGATACTTCACTTCTATAGATAGCTAACGCTATATTTATCTACAACAATATTACAGGCGTTTCGTGTGCGCTAAAATGTACCTTACGCGGACGCCCGAGAGTGGACTGGACTTTTGTTGCCCTGGGGAAACGCGAGCCGTAGATACGTTAGTGTGCAACCTCGAACGAATGTGGGAGGCCTGTCGGTGGTTCAGTATGTTATGAGTTATTATAGACCAAACAAAAGCCGGGCGAATGGCGCAGGTGCGTCGGCTGTGTGTGGACAAGATCAAACGTGTTTTGTATTGCCATCACATCGGCCCGTAGCAATCTCGGGCCGAGTTCTAGTAGACGCGCCGAACTACTCGAAACTTCGGCGACCAGAGGGCTTAGTGTGAGTTTCATTTTACCATCTCGATCAAACGCATCGACCGCGTTTGGCGCTCCGATTGAGAAGAGCCAATCGGAACGCCGAACGCGCTCGATGCGTTTGATCGAGATGGTAAAATGAAACTCGCACTAGGCCCTCAGGATGGCGACGCTCTGGTGACTGACGTAAGGTGGACGCGCGGCCATAGGAAAATTTATGTATCGCTATTTCGGCGCCGTCGTTTCATTCTCGGTAAGGTCCCGGTGACGGCTGTGGTGGATAAACGCACTAACTCTGCTCGGCGGCATAGGTAGTATTACTTCCCTGGGCGAGGTCCTTAAGAAAGAGCTCTACTACGTTCCTTCCCGTTTCGATAATTCCAAAACAGAACATATTACATAAGCTTCGATCAAAATACAGCCACACTGACTGCATTAGCAGTGTCCTTGCATAGGCCGTTTGAGTGCAGGTCGCATCGTTTGTCTCCATTTGGCTTTACGTTGACTCTCGAGGCGTATCGTAAGGTGGTCCGTCGCAGGTACAACTTAGTCAGATTGGGGTGCTAATCTGACGAAGTACGTGCCCGTAACGTCGGCCGAAACTACGGACTTCGCATAGGGAGAACGCCCCTGCTGCGGCCCTCCTAGCTTTGAAGTCGGTAAACACATACATTTCCATGGGCAGTTGGTGGCCCACAGAGCTCTCTATTAAATTACTTATCCATACTAATATTATTATTAAATTTGGCACACAGGTAGACCATGATCTATAATAGTTTAGGGCATGAGGGGTACTTTTCTTCCCGGTAGTAAGTTTGCATGGGATAATTTCCGACCCCCACGCGGGCGAAGCCGAAGGCAAAGGCTAGTACTTACTGTGTATGTTACAAACCTGCATATTCTTTCTCTTGTTTGGAATGACGTATTTGCCGGTAGTGGAGGCGCCGTCCTGTGGCCGAACGACCGCGGCGAACCGTTCCTCTTCGTCGCCGTTCTCGAGCTCAATGCGCGCCTTTGATGATGCAGCGTTCTCAATCTCCGCTGCGATCTCTTCAGCTTTCGCCTCTTGCTCCCTGAAGATACCATAATGATTAGTTAATACATATTACTGTCTCTCAGCCTATAATGTTCCCACTGCTGGGACACAGGCCTACTTTCAGTGAGAGGGAGTGGGTCGTAATCCACCAAGCGGGCCCAGTGCGGGTTGGTAGATATCACTTGTTTTCGGTCGCAAATAATATTTTAATCAAGATACACCAACAAATTGCAAAAAACGTAAGAAAATTTGAATTTCGCGGGCTACTTTGGCGCATTCTTTTTAACCTTACATGTTATTTACATCAATGAAATTCCTCTATGAATCTGTTTTTAAATATAATTGTCTTCGGCACCCCTTGTAAATAAGGCAAGCACTTTGCAGAGTAAGTTTATAATATTTTTGTAAATAAAGTCATATCTACATAAAGTAAGTTATTTGTTAGAAACACGGTACATAGGATTTCCATACATTACGAAAAGGTGTTCAAATATTAGTTATAACATTTCAAATAATTGTGTCAATAAGGATAAAATTAATGAATTAATAATTAATTACTTT
The DNA here is from genome assembly GCA_948150665.1 of Conistra vaccinii. Classification (NCBI taxonomy): domain Eukaryota; kingdom Metazoa; phylum Arthropoda; class Insecta; order Lepidoptera; family Noctuidae; genus Conistra; species Conistra vaccinii. The sequence continues at coordinate 11,401,122 of OX411336.1, read as the reverse complement.
TACCTTATTGGCCCATATTATACTATCTACGTCACTCACCTATAGTCCTGGGTGTCCTTTCTCTGCAGCGGCAGCGTATAACCAGCTAGCGAGTGATCATAGGTACTATGGACTCCATACACCTCCTCGTTCTTACGGAACATGTCGTTGGCGTCCCAGCCGTTGGCGCGGTGGTCCAGTTCCAACTCTTCAAGGAGAGCGTCTCCGTTGAGTTGTGGAGCTTCCCCAATTTCGACGTCGCAGCCGTCCCACGGCTCTAGGTAACGTTCCTCGCCTGTCCTACCGTTCCCTGCGGCGACACCTAACGCAAGGCCTGTTATTATTATTATCAATGTTGTGGTAACATACAAAACTTGTGCTGTCTGTGATAAGTTTTATTAGGTTATAAGGTTTAACAGCTTTCTTCATCCATATAAATTCTGGAAGTATACACCGGCTAGCCGTTTAGTTGTTTATTAACGTGTCCATGGCAAGCTAACTTGTATCAGTTCAGAATTCTGACATGGAAGACTGTGTGTGTGGGATTACAGTTGGGTGATTCTTCAATCATAAGATTAACTATTGATAACGAATTACTGGACTTTTACCTTAACACGTCAGCATACCTTTCTTTACCTATTACTCACATTATCCGGTAGTTATTACTATACACCTAAGTTTTAAATGATACACCACAAATTAACTGACGTTTGTACAATTTCTAAGTAAACTCATTGGTTACTCACAGTGATAGCTAAGCTATGCAACACCCATTCATTACAAACTTGCCTAACTGCTTTTCTATACATAAAGTATATGTATTATATTTATTAGTCACCTGCCTATACCACACATGGTTATCTCAAGTGGATTTGCCCAGCACTTCAAGTAAAGTTTACAAGTTACTCTTAAGTTATCGCAGTTGTTCTAGTTTTTAAGTTCAAAGGCGAAATAGTAACGTCGGCGCTTACGGTTGAAATATAATAAATTGTTATTTTAGTGGCTGGCTAAAGAAAGACCGACGAATATTACATTTCTGGTGTAGGAAGCCTGCCAAGTAACTTATCTCTTATTCTGAGATCCTATTATTTACGATGTTTACTTTCATCGCATATAACAGGTACTCTGCATCGATCTCTACATATTTTAAAGTTTGTCGTCATAAGGATAAATGCTATCACCCCAAACTATGTTAAACTCAAGCTTTGATTGGGGAAAAGTGGGGGAAGAAAAGCAGCAAAATCTGACGATGTATACGAGCGCAGAAATTACACAAAGAGCTTTAAAAAGAGCCTCTAACACTGGTTACTGGAACCTAGATGTGCCGTATTTCCGCCCAGATACTGTGTATAAATCAATGACTAGGATAAATAACCCTCCTTTTTTGGCTTCAGTCGGGTAAATAGAGTCCGTTTTCGTGACTTTTTGTATGACTGATTAGGTCTTCTAAACTACACAATAGATTTTGATACGATTCTCATCATAATTTAGAGAATTTATTCCGGAAGGTTTAAGCCTCGTACAGACTGTCGGTCGCGACGCGACACCAGATAAAGTTCTACCGTGAAGTTTTCTTAGAAACCATTTTATTAGATTCGCGTCGTGCTGTAGCGATATGCCCATTTGTACGAGGCTTTATGTGTATAATACATTATTTAGGTACAGACGCCAGCACATCAAGTTACTAAAATCTGTAAATTTAATAGATTTTCAACTTTATCGCGAATAAATAAGGTTCAATATTGATTGGGAAAATTTGATAGATGTAGGTTGATGTGCTGGCACCTGTACTTAGATATAGCACAGAAATCTAAGTGATTTGACATGACACTAGGCTGTTCGTTACTTTGTTTTAATGTGTATTTTATAATGTGCATCGTATTTGTTCAGAATGAACAATTTTTCTTTCTGTGACGCCATTGCACTCGTGCGAAGCAGGAGCTGGTCGCTTAGTATAAAAAGCTACTATGACACTTACCATTAAACTTGCTAGAAATAGCACTATCCGTCTGGAACACGTCATGGGTGGCGTACTCAAGGTCGGAATCCTTCGCCCTAATGGACACCACATCCTGCGGCTTGAAGATCAGCTTCTCGACTACTGAGTCAACCGCTACCACTCCCTCTTGGTCCACGCGGTGGGCCACTTCTAACACAACCTGGAAACAAGGAAGGAGAACACTATTATTACTGAATTTCTAGAGTAGTTTGTTTGTTCGGACCTTGTTATTTATTACTAGCAATTCGACCGCGTAAATTCTATTTTCCCCTACAAAATTCAACCCTTAAAAAGTTAGTTTATGGAAATTTAGAAAAATACATTATTAGCCTAAAAATTTACCAAAACGGTTTATGCTAGAAATAAATGTTATCAAACTCAAACTCAATATCAGCTTGTTATTCCCAGTTAGGCACTAGAAAGCTGGTAAAGGTGAACTTTTGGGGGTTGTCTTTCGTAGAGTGCAGCATCAGTCCAATTTACAGTGGCGAAATGGAATGTGAGCAGTGGATGAGTAGATGTGTCGAAGACATTATTATCTAAACGTATCAGAAAGTTCTAGACAGAATTGCTGTAAAACATGGAGGAAATAATACAGTGAATTGAAAAGACTATGGATGGACATAGTTTATAGTTCCGTTAAAGAGGACAGAAACGCGATTAATTTCTATAGGTGTTGTGAATGGCGACTAAACCTTTGTTTACGTTTATACCACGTTCCTTTTGTCTTCGAGCACATAGATAAACAAATAAATAGCATAGGACATGGTAAATCATGTTCTATGATGTGATTCCTACTGGCGAGAACTCCTCTCACTAGAGCCATGCGTGTGGTGAACGAGGTTCACGAGAGGGTTGATGTATTGTGGTGCAACTTGAGTGAATTCGCAATAATTAAATTATATATTATTTGTTATTTAGATGTAGGTTAGGATTGAGGATATAGTATGTAATTTAATAGGATGTAGATTAAGGATTTAGCATGTAAGGCCACTCTATCGCAGATCTGTAATGGTAGTTATAGGTAAGATTTGCGTAAATAAATTAATAATAAATAAATTATTACTTGTATCTAAAAAATGCGTTGTCTTACTTTCCATGTCAAAGAAAATATGACGATATATTTTCGGTTTGCCTACTTCCGGATACATACTAAAATAATAAATACGAAACTAACTGTCTGTGTAGATCTTTTCACGGCTATATCACAGAAATTTAACATTTTACGGGTTGGATAACCTAGAGAAGGACATAGGCTACTTTTCATCCTTGATCGCAGCTAAAGTCGCTGGCATCAAGCTAGTTCAAACTCAAACTTGAATTGTCAAGGGGTCGGTCAGTCAGAAAGATGAAGCTAGTGGAAAAATACAATCTTTACAGCGGTCTAATATGTGTTTTACATTCAGCAGTGGAATATACCGCCCGATATAATAAGATGTCCATCAAGCTAGATTATCGTAGTCAACAGACAACACCGCCCGTACATCTAGTTGAATACAAGAGACCGGGAGCGTTCGTGATGTACGATGTGGGAGTCCTTTGTGCTCCTGTGCACGTCTTCCGGCTGATAGGATGACTGTATTTTGTCGAGATTGGATGCGATGACGGTGGATTATGAGTCATCTGACTCTGGATTTAAGGTCTTTGATTCTCAATTTGGATGTAGAACCTATGCTGGGACAACATTCAATGTTAAGGTAACGAAAACTTGAAATAAATGAATTCTTCGAGTATCTTTTGGTCCTTATATATTTTCTGTGAGTTTACCCGCATAAGTCTCGATATTGTGAGAATATTGGGATAATAAATATCCTATGTCCTAGCCCAGGTCATGGTCTACTCATGTGCCAAATTACATCTAAATCCGTTCAGCCGTTTTAGCGTGTAAGCGTAACAAACAAACTCACTTTTGCATCAATAATATTACTTAGGCTTGTCGTATGAATGACGTATTTTATAATAAATGCGGATTCTTTATAACAGTAGTTTATAATGTTATCACTTTAAAAACCGTGTGAAATTACAAAATTCCATAAAAACTTTCATCCCCTATTACACCCCTTTAGGGGGTGAATTTGCAAATATTCTTCCTTGGTGCTCACTTTCGTTATAATAACTTGGTCCCATTAAAATAGTTGGACAAACTTTTAGTAATCATTCGGACCACCAAAATAAGGAAAATAGTAAAAAAAATAATTAAAAACGCATTAGATACTTACAAGAAAAATTTATCAGCTAACGAAAATACACAAAAAATGTTGGTTACCCAATGCCATTTATTATTTTTGGTCAAAATAAAATCACTTTTTTTTTGCTTGGATATTTTTGGTTAGACGTACTGAACGCTGTTTAAAATTTGTTGTTCTATTTTATTGGGACCTTTTATAAGGAACTCGTGTGCAAAATACCCAGTGGTGTAGACTGTACGTTGTCAGCGAACGATTGAAAACGAAAAAAAAAAATTGGAGTTGATTGTTGGACATTCACATTTTAAACACTTAGCAGATTTTAAGAAGGCTTACCTGATAGGGATACCTTTGTAGATAGCTTGGAAAAAACAATACTTCAGATGACGTTCTTTTAGTCATAATATAATGACCTTGCCACTGGGCGTACATTTCCCAACGGATATGACTAACGGCACTCATATATATTTTTTCAATATCTCTAAATGACACAACAAAATACGCATAGAGATAATTCTATTCGTCCTAGTATAATAATATTAATTTACAATTTGACACACAGTTTTTATCCGATTAAAGTATGGCATGAGTGTTTACATTAAACGATATTGTTAAAATAAACACGAATCGAGTTATGAATGCATTGTTCTGTGTGCCGCTATTGTTTGTAATTTATTGGGCTATATATCTCTAAATATACTTTTAGAGCGGAGTTTTTAAAAACTGTAGGCTATGGATCAGGTGTTCGGGTGAATAAACCTTTGACTGTCAAAAACTTTGGATCGGAATAGCTTCTTTTCCGGCTATTGTATGCTACTGGCATCTCTAAGATAAGATTATGCTTGTAGTCATCATAATCATCTCATCACGATTGGTAGGTTGTTGACCTCAAATGTGTGTTTTCACTAAACAAAATTTGCATTCATCCATTTTTGTTTTGTATTTATCCATACTTTCATACTAAAACTAGTAGTTCTGCGAACAGTAGTCCTCACGAGCTAATTGTATTTTGACATTTTAATAGTATTTTGAAATTGGAGTTGTATTTTGACATTTGAATTGTATTTTGACATTTTGATTCTAATTTGACTATCATGTATTTATTAATTGGATTTTGACTGAATTGATTTTAATTGTATTGAACTGTAATTTTTTTATCTGATTATTGTGTTTAATGTTAATGCTCTTATTTTTATTACGAAGTGTATAGAGTGCCGCGAGTTTCTTGTGGCACTCTAGTGTCACTGCCTCGGCCCGGCTAGGGTGCCGTGAGCGTTGCATTGTCACTGTCACTTGTTATTTAGGTTAGGTTAGAACTGTGACCACACAACGCACGAGCCGAGCGAGCGTAGCGAGCGGTGCCGCGGTAGCGGCCGGCGAAGTGCCAGGGTCCGTTTAGGCACAAGAGAATGTAATGTTTTGGGAATGTGGTGTTTTACAGCGATATAACCTCGACAATCAAACAAAATACCAAGTGACGTGACTTAGTTACAGTGACAATGACAATCCAATGCTTGCGGCACTTGAGCCGGGCCGAGGCGGTGTTACTAGGGTGCCTGTAGTGGCACTTTATCCGATAGGGATAGAGTGCCAATGGTGGCACTCTATACACTGCCTTTTTATTATAGCATCGTTTATTCATTTGAATGTTGCATGTCGAATCTTGGGCAGAATGTATGGCTCAATTTTATTTCTTCATGACCTTATTTGTATACCTGCATTCTAGCAAATAAATAATTTGATTTGAGGAATTATTGATTTCTGACAAATCAAAACATAATATTTACCACGGTCTGGATAAGGTGAACATTAATAAATAAGACTTTCAAGATAAACTGCAGTCAGTCAATATTTGAAGTGTTTTGCGTTAACTGTTTCCATATCGACAACATTTTTGTGAAGCTTGAGTGGACCACTTAGAATTATTAACATTTTGAGTCTATCACTGATATATAGTAATAAATTACACTTGAAATCATTCACAGTTATAGTAAAGTAGAGTAACCTAAGCCTAGCGCCACACCTGCCGAACGTTCCGCGGCGGAACGCTCCGTCGCGTCATATTTCTATGGACGTAACGTTCGTTCGGCTGATGTGTCATAGGTAACTTGGAAAACATTAGGAGCGTATACAACCGAACGTTCCGCCGCGGAACGTTCGGCAGGTGTGGCCCGACTCTTAGTATAGGCAGAGATGAGCGAGGATGCGTAGCGAGGGATGTGTGTGACACTAACCAATAACATCGCTTCACTGTCATAGTTTGAGCTAAGCTAACGTTGTTATTGGTTAGTTTTAGACATTCCTTGCTATGCATCCTCGCTCATCTCTAGTGAATACGCAGCCTAACGTCACCATCGTCATCTACCCGCCCTTGTTCCATGGGTCGCCGGTCGGTGCAACACGTTTTTTTCTTGCATTCTCCTCTGCCAGCCGTCACTCTATCATATACCTAATGGCTGCTACACACAGTGCCGGCGGCACGTCCGCCGGGCCTTGCCGCACAAATCCGCAGAAAGAAACGCAAAGAAAATGAAGGCGCAAAAGCCGGAGGCACGTGCCGCGAGGCAAAAGCCGGCCGCCACGCCGCCGGCACTATGTATAGGAGCCATAAGGCATTTAGTTCTATCTACAACCCTTAGTTGACTACATGGTTGTAGATAAATAACATTCACTCCTTTTTATATCATATCAGCCCTCACACAATCCTCGGATCTTTTCTTTGTTCTTCCTCACGCTCTCCATTCGTCACAATACAGATCACCATAAAAAATTAAATAAAACAAAAGAATGGTATAGGTACTCATTTTATAATGACAGGTCCAAATCTATCAACAACAAGTCACATCTTAGGATTTTTATATCCTGCGGTGTCACCTTTTATCACCTTGTGAAAGTCAAGTAAACATGGCTATGGCTAGTCATTCTATAACTTATAAGTCACCGATTAAATGGCTATAAAGAGAACCGATCATATAAAGAAAAGATGCTAAAAATATAAACGTTGCCTTAAGGTGGAACTAGTTGATATTTTGTCCATACAAATTTCGGGGGGTTTACTGAATGACATTGTATATCCAAAGTTAAACGTGATATCGTTTTGTCTCATTAAGATTAAATCAAAGATTAGTTTTTCTTGCTAATTTTAACGCATTTTTAAGCGTAAATAAGTCATAAAAAAGTGTAAAATCTCCAAAACAACGTCAAGCCCGCGACTAGTTCAACCTTAAACTTGGCTGTGAGGTTCATAGAAAAGATTATGCCACTCTCTATCCTTCTTTACGACAAATTTCTTTCATGGGTAGTGCAAGAGAACGGGTAGCAGCATCTTTTTGGTTGGGTAGCAGCATCTTTTTGGTTCTTAACTGGTATGACCAACAGAATGGAATACTCTCTATTATTTACACCATAAAAATTACAGATATACCTAAATGTAGAAATTCCAATGTATATTCCTAAACTAACCCGCCAGTAAGATTATGAGTAATACTTGTCCTGTTTTCCGCTGTCTTCATTTGCGAGTAAGCTTCGATAAGCAACGAAATAATTAGCATAATAATATACGGTTTTTAATCAAACGTTGTTATAAAAGAGCAATATAAACATGTAACCGTCAGTGGCCGATTAAAGTAAGTAACACCGGTTATACAAAGGTCAACGATGAAACCTCTGTACGAACGGTTTTGGTAACTACAATAATATTTATCTTAATGTTTACATGTTCTAAGAAATAAAGAAAACGTACACGCATAGTGTGAAAGTCAGAGATGTTGTTGTGGTCATCGCCCTAAGTGGGATTTCCTTTTTCGCGTCGAAGCGTCTCTGAGATAATCAGTTGAAAATTATGTATTGGCGAATTTTTATACACAAGAATTAAAAGACTATAGGCTAATGAAAATAGGGAGGAACTCGTGGCTAAGTAAAAACAACCGCACGGGTCGATCCATCAGGTTAAACTACGCTTGCCGGGGTTGGTCAGTGGATGATGAGACTGAGACTGAGACTCCTGAGACTCCTCCGTGCCACGGAAAGCACGTCAAGCCGTTGGTCCCGGCTGTCATTTGTGGATCTTTGACAGTCGTTATGAGTCGTCAGAAGCCCGAAAGTCTGACACCAGTCTTACCAAGGGGTATCGTATTACCCAGTTACTAGGTTGTGGAGGTCAGATAGGCAGTCGCTCTATGTAAAATACTGGTATTCAACCGCATTCGGTTAGACTGGAAGCCGACCCCAACATAGTTGGGAAAAGGCTAGGCAGATTGATTGAGGCTAATGAAAATAGGGATTGACATAATTATTGGGATCCTTGACGAAAAGATCAGTCACCTGCAGCTGCAGTCTATCCATGTAATCTTATCAAAGTATGCGATTGGAATTCTAGATACGACTTCCGAGGCAGATATAAAATTAATCAACAATCAATACAATTTTTATGAGCTCATTACACTCTTAGCTCAGATTTATATCCTGTGTTTCCTGATTACTCTCTCAGAAGTGCGCAGGGTCACACTAAAGGAATTTCTGATCATGAATTCTAGATGTATACGGTCGACCTCATACATGTATCATTCCGATAGCAAGGAACCGTGTCACTACTAGTATTTATTCATTGATTCGCACGATGCGTTATTCATTCACGTTTCAAAGGCAAAATAGATCGATTTCCAATCATAAGTGGGATTTCCCCTATAAATATCTACTGGTAATCAGCTTATTGTTGAAGAAAACGTACAACATCATTTTATGCTCCTGAGTTTTGGTGGGGAAACCCCATAGTTCTAATAATACTACACTATCATGACGCCGCACCTTTGACATTATTTCATTTGTGTTGTCATGCTGTTGTATTGAGAAATTACTTTATCTTCCCGTTATCTCGACCTACCAACACAGGGTACGCTTTTGTTATTTTCTAAATTATAATTTTGAATTTATGGCACATCATCATTCTTTATTTTTTAACCGACTTCCAAAAGGAGGAGGTTCTCAATTCGTCTGTATGTTTTTTTTTTTTTTTTTTTGTATGTTTGTTACGCGATTTCTCCGTCAATTATGGACCGATTTTGAAAATTGTTTTTTTGTTTGAAAGGGTATGCTCCCGAGGTGGTCCCATATTAATTTTATTAACTTTACTTGGATAGTTTTTGAGTTAGCTTCAATAATACGTATTTTTCCCACTTAGTTTATATGGATGATATAATGATAACTTCCAATCACTGTTATTTTAGCAGGTTAGTGGTATTCGAATTTGTATGGGGTAGGTACCACAACTAAAAAGTGCAAAATAAAAACTTTTTACAAAAAAAGAACAACCGACTTCCAAAAAAGACACTACAAAGTCAAAAATAACTTTAATTTCGGAAGTCGGTGGCAAAAAACGAAAGTTCAAAACCAAATACACCGACTTCCGAAATTAAAGTTATTTTTGACTTTGTAGTGTCTTTTTTGGAAGTCGGTTGTTCTTTTTTTGTAAAAAGTTTTTATTATCTGTGTCTATGCACAATGGTTCATTAAATGTTTTTTTAATAATTATGTAGCCACCACTACGTGCCACTACGTTCATTGGTTAAACTAAGCATCAATTAGGAATATTTGCTAATAATTATTTTCTAATAGAAGTGATTTACAAAACAATATTGCTGTCAACATCAGATTTCGTAAAGATCAAACTCACGCGCAAGGTCAATCAATCTGCCTAGCCTTTTCCCAACTATGTTGGGGTCGGCTTCCAGTCTAACTGGATGCAGCTGAATATTAGTATTTTGCATGGAGCGACTGTTCATCTGACCTTCACAAACCAGTAATTGGGTAATACGATACCCCTTAGTAAGACTGGTGTCAAACTTTCGGGCTTCTGACGACTAGTAACGACTGTCAAAGATCCACTAATGACAGCTGGGACTTTCCGTGCTTTCCGAGGCACGGAGGAGTCTCGGTTTGTAAAGATGGTCACCCATCCACCGACCAACCCCGGCAAGCGTCTAGCTTAACCTGATGGATCAACCCTTGCGGCTGTTATTACTTAGCCACGAGCTCCTCCAAACTCACGCGCAAGGTAATGACAGTAAAGATTTGTTATAAAAGAGCTAAAGTTTCCAGAGAGCCCATTAACTAAGCAAGTGTTGTCCAAACATTAAATTAAGCCGTGGTTAGCAGTAATCTAATATTATGTCCTCGTGCTTTATCGTATATCCTGGCCCATTGCCAGGCGGCTGTCCAACAAATTTTTCTTCCATTCAATCTTACAGTCACTAATTTGTTTAGGATATCAAACTCCCTTGAATCGCGTCTAGACGTAAAATCGATATATAAATGTAAATATAAAACCGCAGACGTATTCGAAAGTGTATTGACATTTGCAAACTATACATAGTATTTTATAAGTGATGGTGAAAGAGCGTGGTCTAAATCGTTAAATTATATTGTGACTGTATAACGCCTTGAGAAGGACGTTGCGTTACGCGGAGATTCAATCGATATCGGAGCGAGGCAGCTACCGGCCGCCATGTGCAATATTTACGGTTAGAGAGGTTAGGATTGCAATGTTTTGACTTTTAGTTACATAATGTAACTTTAGTATGCAAAGAGGGTGTGTGGAGTGCAAGAACTTCATGAGGAAGTAAGATTTGCACCCTGGACTGCTGATAATTTAGATTGGAATGGATTGGCAGGACTGATAATATAATGTTTTACTGTAGCTGGTAATGTTTGTAGTTGTGACATAACTCGAAAGAGGTTATGTACCTATGTACTGCAATCAATAGACTGAGGTGGTCGATTAACCGTGGAGTTTCTTGTCGGCTCTTTTCCATAGGAAACGACCATTTGGAACCGTGCACCTAGCTTCTGACGTTTCATAAGTGCCCTTGTAGGTTTATGTGAAATAAAATATTTTGAATTTGAATCGCTTATTTCCATGTGGCCAGTACCTATTCTTGATTTAAAAGTATTGCAACGTCGCGCGTCGCCCATATGTATATTGTGTCGCCGTCCTATAGTAGATAAACTGCTAGTTACAACATTAATGGCATAGTCATGATAAATAAGTTGCAAGTGGCGAATTTTACAGAATGCTCGCTCATTGCATGTGAGTACTAATTAACCTGTAACAGGTATTATAGTACTGGCTATAGTACTTGAAGTCGTGTCATAGGCCCGTATTAATAAACGTTACTCAGCCCAAGAGCTCGCACTTAATATCAGCCTTGAGGTCTCGACCGTATTAATAAACATAAGAATTGATGTACTCAAGTTACGGGTTGGGTTTACGTTATCAACCGAGTGATGGACTGATTAATAAACGATACTCGACACTTAAGTATACAATAAGTGAGTGTACTCAAGATGCTTAAACCTGAGTGTAGGCCGTACGTGACTTGAGGTCGTGATTAGTAGCGCGAAACCTGGAATTCGATAATATTTTGTGTGAAATTAATTATTACGATATAATAGTATATTTTATGGCCTTTGCGATATCGTTTATAAAAAAAATATACATAAGGGATGCCTCAAATCCCAATTTCCCCAGAAATAGCCGTCCTATCAACTTTAAGGTTTTATGCTACAGCATCATTTTAGGTACCTAGGTATCTACCTATGTAAGTTTTGTAAGTACATTTATATAAGTATCATTTATAAAAAAAAAAAATATATAAGTAGGTACTTATTGTTGGAGTATGGCAAAAACAAATCGCCTAACACTTATAACACATAAAGGCATTAATCCGCCTATGTACTTCTTTAGTTGCATAAAGTTTAATAAATAAATAAGTAAAGTTTAAAGTAGGTACATTCAATGAATCTAATTAATAAATAACTCGTCACCAGGACGCTTTATTGCGTTATGTTATTTGTACCTACAGAGTTGAGTAGTAAAGATTTCTGTCATATTGGGAAATAATTATACAATTTTTTTTACAATTTAAGGATCTATTGGGTAGAAAACCACTTTATAACGTGATACAGCGCTATTCACTAAAGTTTGCATAAAATAAAAGTATTTCAATAAATCTTACTACATTACAATAACGAAACGTGATGAATGTTATTCTAAACTTCGGTCAATGTGACGTAATCGTTCACGAGATCCAGTCATCAAGTACAGCGCATTGAGGAGCTGATATTAGTAACTGAGATACTGTATTCATGTGTTTATTAATTAGCAATGATCTTGAGATGCTGATATCGGCATAATGGCGTATCAAATGATTACGCACTTAAGTACGTAGTTGAGGAACGTTTATTAATACGGGCCATAGTATGGTTTGAATATGCTACTGGATAGAGGACATCAATGTATTTCTTCGGTCCAATTAGCCGCTAGATGGACTGCCGACCTTCAGAAGGCGGCCGAGAGAGACTGGAATCTGGATACGGATGTTGTGGTTCAATTTGGCAGTGGTCTAAGTTCACCAGTGGATTGATTTGGCCAGAAAATGTGTTCTATTGAGCTTGAGCCATCTAAAGACTGATTCAATAAACGATCTACTACAAGTATAATTAATGACACAATCACCATGCTAAGCAGATGCATCGATGATAGCAAGACTTCACTTTTTTATAAAGACAAAGATGTTGCATTTTTGACGACTTTTTCAAGTAAAAAAGGCGGTTCTGTCTCTTCCAGACACTCACGGCAACTATAATGAACAAGTCTAAGTAGTAACTGTCAATCAACGTCAATAGAATCATTATCTTCAGAGGGAAAATATGGATATTATCTTTGAGGAAACAAAAGAGTCGCAAATCTCTTTGTCCGACACACAAGAGATCATTTTAACGGGCACTAGGCACCACCATAAAACAGCTAGCCACAACGTTACTGCTTATCTCAATTATTCCAGGAATATGCCACATGCTATTCATAATCTGACCTTTATTACTATGTAGCTAAAGTCTATTATTACATGGGAAGTTATTGATAATTACATGTGCGAGCGATAGTGTTTCAGGAAATCTATAGCGATTTATATTTGTCTTATGGTGATTGGAAGGGGAGCCGAGCTTTGTGTGTGTGGAGATGGACAAATGAGTTATTACGGTTTTCTTTTGATTTGTACTTTTTATTCTAAACGTGCTGTGCACGTTATCATAACTATAATTTTATACATGTGTAAGTCAGTTTGTTTTTTTTTTGTTACGCTTTCGCGATGAACCGATTTGGATGAAATTTGGCACATGGGTAGGCCATGACCTGGAGAATGACATAGGATACCTTTTATCCCGATATTCCCACGGGATCAAGACTTATACGGGTGAAACCGCGAGGCGCAGCTAGTTATTTTATATAGGTAAGCAAGTGCTTTTTTGTGGAGAATTGTAATGTCAAGCATAATAATGACAATTGAGCAGTTGAGTGTTTTTTTTAGGATTACTGATTCGTTGATTCGATATATCATAATAATGTTAAATGCAATATGGATTAAGCTGCATTATTTGGATCATGTTCGCAACGTATCATTGATTTATTTAATTGGTTTCTTAAGTCGTGTAAGTAAATCAAATAAATAAATACTTAGTAAAATTATTTAATAGCCCCCAAAAATCTGTCCGAATTTCAGCTTTATTTTAGCTAAATAAACTCGACTTATCAATACACGCGTAATTTTATTATTTCAGCAGTAAAACCGAATATCAGAGGTCACCCAATCTGTATACATTTCCGTTATCTTGGTATCTGTTCCTGTGATAGCTATAAAATGTACGCGGAAACAGTTTCTGCCTCTGTTTTTGTAAGATAATTTCGAAACTGGACTGTGAAATTAAGTAATATCTAATGTGCACTAATTGGATGAGCGTTGCATTTCGTAATTTACAATTTCGAAGCTGCTAGGTTAGTGGAATAATAGGTAGTGACTGCTTTATTAAATAGTAGTTTCAATAATACTAAGTAATTATTTCTATATTAATTAAATCAAGTTTATGATTTAATTATTACTTTTGTTTCGAGTTTGCCTGGCTGTTTTCTGAATCAAAGGAGACCTTACTAAGGGTAAGGCCACACGAGCCACCGGTCACAACCACTGGTCTATCGCCTCTTGTTGAGTACTGTTGTAGCAGGTGGTCGCCAAGAGCCACATGTGTGCGTTTTCTGACTCAAAGGAGACCTTGCCAAGAGCAGAGGCCACACGACCCACCGGCCATTTAACCACCGGTGGCTGTCGCCACTTGTTGAGTTCTGCTGTAGCGTGGTCTCCAACCGCCACATGTGTGAGACAAATCCATTTAAACATTTGAAAAAGCATTTGAACTGCTGGTCGCTGGGCTACCGGTGGCTGTGGGCGGACGCTCGTTTGCACCCAGCCTAATACTCCAAGCAGGTCGCGGGTTGTCATATTTGTCCAGTCTTACCAAGGGGTATCGTATTACCCAGTAACTGGGTTAACTGGGAGGTCAGATAGGCAGTCGCTCTATCTAAAATACTGGTATTCAGCTGCATCTGGTTAGACAAGAAGCCTACCCCAACATGGTTGGGAAAAGGCTAGGCAGATCATGATGACGTCACCACTTCTAAGACCTCATGAGTAAAGATTTCGTTGGAGTCCGAAACTATTTCAATAAATACGGAATACTCGTAAGTAAAGTACAAACATGGTGGTCTAAATGTAGACATATTTACGTTTATACATAAAAATACAAAGATATAATATTTGTCATAGAAGTGAATGTACTCTAGACCGATGCGATGTCCATCTTTATCACAAATGATTATTATGGATAGCGCATATGTCACTCCCCAAAATATACATGTGCTAACAATTCGTACGACCGTTGACCTGAGCTAAACAACGGCAAAGACCTTGGTTCGTACTATCGTTGAACGTACATACCTACTTACAATACATGCATCCTTCGTATTTATAGTAAGTTTTTATCGAAAGTGTGTACTCCCCAGTTTTGAAAGCATCATACAGGTATCGTGTTTATCGGACCCTAGATTTTCTAATCACACACAACCAAGTTTGGGAGTAGCGAGCCTAGGTCCCTCCTAGGACTTCGTATCGTATTACAGAATCTCACTGAAAACTCAAGTATTACTTAAAACAGGTTTAAAGCCTTTTGATTGGTTGAAAGTAGTTTTAAGTAATGCTTGAACCTTGAGTGAGGTTCTGGAATACGAGCCTTCGTGAAGAGGGCGAGATTCCGCTGGACGGAAAGTATTATTTAGTCATGTTTGGGAGAGGTGTATGTCCAGCAATGGACGACTTTCGGCTGAATGATGTTGATGGTGAACCAAGTTTAATTTACAAGTAATCCTTAAACTATTGGAAATAAAATTAGCTGTTAACGAAGCGACATTAACGAAAAAAATCAACAAAATCGTTGCATGCGCAGGTTCACGCGTTCATTCGCGAGTTCGCTGCCTTGCATTCATAAAGGCTGGATAAAGCGTAAAACAAGAGTCAATTAACATGTGTCATCGGCCAGGAATTTCCACCGTCTCGACGTGTGTTTCGTTTGAAGGTCGAGCTACGTCTGACTTGAGTTGAACGTTTTCGTTGCATTAACGGACATTAACGCTTTGAGGTCGACGTTTGTTTCCGCTGCATGTTTTGTTTTGTGCTATTTTTAGGTGCTTGGAAATGGAGGAGTTAGATTTTTAGTTTGTGTGTGTCTGACTATCATTTACTATTTTTTCGGAGAAGCAGGATAGACAAAGGAAGCCTTTGGCGCATGGCAGCATCTTCGACTACAGATGGTCAATCGTGAAACTAATAAAATATGTACATATTAAAATATCAATCGCACTACGACATCGCCGCATGCCAAGGCGAAGATTACGGGACGAACTTGACTTCTGCCGAAAGGACTAACCAGCACTAGCAATGGACAGAATTGTGTGTGAAAAAGGGAGAGGGAAGCCTTTGCCTTAGAGTGGGACAATACAGGCTAGTTTATATAGATTAATACATTACCCTCTTTCTAGGGAAGTCGGGTAAAAATTAACCCCTTTTGCTTTGATACAACACACTAGCTGAACAATGTTAGTATCCTCTTACAATAACACTGATTACGAGAAAATTGCACACCGGACAGACAAATTAAATTAATCCAGAAGCATCTCTTTCAAAGTTCGCTATCATAATACACATGAACATGACATCAATAGAGAGCATTAAATTAATTGCAGTGCATTGCAGTAACAATGGACGGACCCTCGATATTGAATCCCTCCTTACCTGCACCCCATATAGACTTAGTGCAGTCCTCTGTGTCCCTCCGTAATTGGCCATCTCGAATTAGAGGGCTGGCGGCTCAAATCTAGGGTTTAGCGAGCTTTTTAATTCAATATTAAGTTTTGCCCGCAGCTTCGCCGATGTGGATGTCGGAAAATATCCTTCGGGAACGAATCTTTTTATATATAACTAGCTGCCCGTCCCGGCTTCGCACGGGTAGCACTAAGTACTGATCTACGGCTACCTGCCCTATTCAAGACCAAAATCAGCCAAATCGGCCCAGCCATTCTCGAGTTATAAAATTACAACGAAAAGTGGCATTGATTTTTATATAAATTTAGATTCTAAGGTACTTACATGTGTTTGTCACCTAACTCCTCCTAAACGGCTGGACCGATTTTAAGGAAATTTTGTGTGTATATTTGAGTGGGTCCCTGGATGGTTTGAAAATACAATTGGACCCGGTATGTGGCGTTGTTCGGGCAGTACAACGTCTGCCAGGTCCGCTAGTAAACTATACATATCATTTTGTGTTCACTGTATTTTTAACCTGGGTAATTTGTGGAAACGTCGTGGATTGTCCATCTACCCACTTCCTATTATTTTGTCATCTTAGAATTGTTTGTTTTCTCTAATAAAATAAATAAAAATAGTTTGGAAAATCCAAAAGTGCACGCCTCATACTTATCACTCATTCATAAACGAAAAAGAAATTCAAAACATAGTTTAAAAATGAACAATTTACATACAATTTATCACTTTTCATGAAGTCGTAATGTCAACGACTGACAAAGATATTTACGTTGGCATTTGCTAGGCAACGGCACCGGATCAAGGTTGAAAATATTTAGATATTGATATTATATTTTAGTTAGTATTTTATTAATTATAATTAAACTACTATGAATAAAAGAGCCATTTTCAATAGGGTTCCTAGTACGGCTGAAACGAATGTATAAAAAAAAAATTGACTCAATTAATTGATTTTATCGCAAGCTACAATGTTTTCAGGGATCATAAATTGACGGACAGGAAAATTTTTTCAACTATTTTGATGCTTTTTCCATTTCTGCTGCATTAAATCAATTGTTAAAAAATACAATATTAATCTCCATTTAATCATCCATACAATGGTATATAAATTAAGTAGGTTCTGTGTACTAGCAGGAGTGAAACAATAAAAACAGTTGCAGAAATGGGGCAAAAAATATTTTTCGATCGTAGAGCACACTCTAATGCGAAGGAAGCATTACGAGTCGTGCAATAAATATATCTGTGCCGAATCCGTTCAGCTGTTTTTTTTTTTTTTTTAATTTAACGTACACAGTTTTTACTTCGTTAATACTTTATTATAATAATTATGTATAGATTTCCAATTAGCCTTTTAATTTCATCCATCAAACGAAGGGCTCGCGGGGGCGGGTGTTTTATTACAAGAGCTTTTAGGTGGTTTATATGTTACCTGATCAAAGGAATGTAATTGATTAGTTTGACATATAAATGCTAAAAGGTTGACAATTTTATTTATTACTAGCTGCGCCCCGCGATATTCCTCACATAAGTCTCGATCCCGTCGGAAAATCGGGATTGTAGATATCTTATGTCCTAACCCAGGTCATGGTCTAACCATGTGCCAAATTCCATCCAAATCCGTTCAGCCGTTTTAGCGTGAAAGCGTAACAAACGAACTCAACTTTCGCATTTATAATATTAGTTAGGAGTTTGGTATACAATAATAAAGTTAATCTACCTATAATCGTATATGACTTTAAATCAAATACGCGATTTAAAAATAAACACACATGTTTTGAACGCGAAAAGTGTGAACAATAATTGTTACAGGAATTTTAATAATTTAAAAAACCTTTATTAATTACCGAGTAATATTTTATTTAGCACTAATTGAACATACATGTTTTGAAGGCGACAATTATTCTAAACAGACTGTAAAAAACGTATTCCATTATCTATGACCGTCCTCCTACCTATACAGCATCATGGCTGCAACGATGCTCCATTCATACAACTACAGTACATCAATCAAGCTTTACCTAGTGAACAAATAAATGCTCAAAGGATAACTCCATTATGGACAGCGATATTTTCAAAATAGTTTGGAAAATCCAAAAGTGCACGCCTCATACATAACACTCATTCATAAACGAAAAAGAATTTCAAAACATAGTTTCTAACAAAAATTAACAATTTATAACTTTTCATGAAGTCTTAATGTCAAAGACTGACAAAGATATTTACTTGGCGGTTGCTAGGCAACATCAAGACCAAGGTTGAAAATATTTAGATAAAGATATTATAGTTAGTTATATTTTAGTTAGTATTTTATTAATTATAATTAAACTACTTTGAATAAAAGAGCCATTTTCAATAGGGTTCCTTCTACGGCTGAAACAAATGTATAAAAAAAAAATAGTTTGGAAAATCCAAAAGTGCACGCCTCATAACTCTCATTCATAAACGAAAAAGAAATTCAAAACATAGTTTCTAACAAAAATGAACAATTTATCACTTTTCATGAAGTACTATGTTTTGACTGCTTTTTTAACCGACGAAAAAAAAGGAGGAGGTTCTCAATTCGACACGTATATTTTGTACCCATCAATATGGGTAAAATTTCTAACCTCGCATTCCTTACGTAATGTCAAAGAGCTTTTAAGTACTATTTTTTTTTTTATATTTACTTTGTCGATTGTTAGGCAAAGGACGAGCGAGGGTCGAAGTTGGAAATATTTAGATATAGATATTGAGGTATTATTAGGTCAGGTAAATTGTTATTAATTGAATAGAATACTTTAAAAAAAAATTAGAAGATATAAAAGTATTCTATTCTATTCTATTAATTATTGTACTAACGTACTAGAGAAGTCGCCACACATCACTACTGTGTTCCGTTCAAGATCAAAAGATCCAAGACTCAGCCCACTATCGACCTCCGGTCTCCGGAGGGGAATAATGTAGCGGTTACACCGCCACATACGAGCTACGCAGCAAAGACATGACGTCACACAGATCCTGCATCGCGCAGTTAGAGTTTACCACGCGACCGACATAGATAAGACTATCCGAAATCAACTTACGGGCAGTTGCCCGCCACACACAAAACACCCGTCTGGCCGGAGGATCCTCCCTTTTCAAATGAGGATGAGTGAATTTTACACCCTGTTCCTCATACCTCTAAATTGGTGAACCCGACGTGATCATCTACGCAGCCTTCGTCCAACTACTTCAGCGTGACGTCATCATCATCATCACTCCCGCAAGCTTTCGTGAGGTGAATCACACAGCCAGCCAGCACCCACGGCTTCAACGGGTATCCTGACCACCAGCATGCAGCGAACGCGCATTCCTGGTCATCAACCTCAGCCACAACCCGGCGCTGTACCACATCCGACTGACTAGATGACGTCGTAGTGCCACCCCGACTCACGGGGAATTGCCGCAGACAGTTCCGACTCACCGCGAACTATGCGGCACCCGGTTCCGACTCATTGGAACCACAGCTGGCACTGTGAAGCATCGCAAGATCCAAGACTCAGCTCACTATCGACCTCCGGTCTCCGGAGGGGAGTAATGTAGCGGTTACACCGCCACATACGAGCTACGCAGCAAAGACATGACGTCACACAGATCCTGCATCACGCAGTTAGAATTTACCGCGCGACCGACATAGATAAGACTATCCGAAATCAACTTACGGGCAGTTGCCCGCCAGACACAAATACCCGTCTGGCTGGAGGATCCTCCCTTTTCAAATGAGGATGAGTGAACTTTACACCCTGTTCCTCATACCTCTAAAGTTTTAAACTGAAATACGAACAAAATATTTTACGGCGCCATTCGCCATAGACTATAACATTCAGAAGTGAAGTGTAGGTACAAATAGCTGCCGTTTGTTTTTATGGCGGATTTTTTTTATATTAAGTATCTAATATTTTGAACGCTAATATTAATGTTTGTCTTATTATATTAAGGCTATTTGTCATCAAATAATTATAACAATTTGTGGCATTTTTTCCCTTTAAGATTTCCAGGAAACAAGGGAAAAATGCCACAAATTGTATTAATACAACACGTATCATAGTAATAACATTTGTGCAAAAAAATCGTAACGAGCAAACGTGGTTGCCAAGTGAACAATCTCACATAACGTTCATCATTAATACAATGGAAATTAGAATAATGTTCTGCAGTTAAAACTGTGTTAGGTATCAAGTAGGCAGAAGAAGCAGACCGTGTCGCATCTGCGGGTGCATTACTCTATGAGAATCTCCTCGCACCGCGCATGCACCGCAGTAGTCAAACGTCAAAGCATCCAAGGGACACATTTCTTGTTCGCGGTGTCTTCTCTGATAGTATATTTTAATTAGTATTGCACGACTCGTAATGCTTCGCATTAGAGTGTGCTCTACGATCGAAAAATATTTTTTGCCCCATTTCTGCAACTGTTTTTATTGTTTCACTCCTGCTAGTACACAGAACCTACTTAATTTATATACCATTGTATAGATGATTAAATGGAGATTAATACTGTACTTTTTAACAATTCATTTAATGCAGCAGAAATGGAAAAAGCATCAAAATAGTTGAAAAAAAATTCCTGTCCGTCAATTTATGAACCCTGAAAACATTGTAGCTTGCGATCGATCGTAGAGCACACTCTAATGCTTCGCATTAAGAGTCGTGCAATAAATTAGGATTCCGACATTACAAAAACAAGAACTTATTTATTGATTACTATTAAAGAAAATAGCACAGGAACACTAACCGGGCCCTAACCACCGTGCCCTAACGTTAATGCCCTGGGAATCGAGACAGACAGCGCCATCTATTCGTTTACGGAGGGCTATGAATCTCCGCCCGTGTGGTTCATGAGACAGACATCCATCAAGATGACTTGCTATACATTAAACGCCTACCTATCCCAGGAAATGAATCCCGTAAATAATAAACAGCTATATTTTTGTAAAAAAAATAATCAGAATGAAATATCTTCAAGACTAGACACTGTCATCTTCTGAGAGAAATTGGTTAAAAAGTTCATTGATATCTCAAATACATGCGGCAAAGTTTCTGCTCTATTTGCAATAAAAAAGTACCCCTATAAATTTCTAAAGCTCAAAATGGAAGGCATAAAATCAGCTGGTTTACCGCGCATGTCCACTGGCGGCGGGGTGAGAGCACTCCCAAATAAGCTGGTAATCTGACTAACTCGACATTACATTGCACTTTTCAGATATTACACCACTCAGGTTCAAAGAACTGTGGCTGTAACGAGCCGAAGCATGTCCTTTGTGTAACAAATCGAATGAACAACTAAACAGGATGGGAAATCGTCACTAACACAAAAACGTAAGTATCTTTATTTCCCTCATGGGAAGCGCAGCATCACACTCATCACTTCACACTTCACTCAGATGATATCAACGTTCAAATCCTTTTCAAAATGTCCAAAACCATGCTACAATGCGTTTATTGATTCGACCTACATTTCATAGTTTCGTGGGGGTCACACAAAGCGCAGATAACACTAACTGCTGCGTTACAGTGATGCATTTTATTTCGCACACACCGAATAAATAGTTTTGACAATAAAATGAATCTGTTATGTGATTACGTAATTCTTTAAATGTTAATGTATATCGCAATATGCAAAACTATCGCTAAAACATATGGTATGCAAGCTCGAAGTATTTAAAATAGGTTATCAGCACTGCATTGGTTAGAATGTATAAGATCTGTGGTCGGACGTAAATTCCGTGGCCTTATCAGCCTTCGAATGGAACTTAGCCTATTTTATATGCTTGCTAGCAATCTGACAATTTATATGAGTGCAAATATATCGATTACAGTCATAAATATTGATTATGTAATTGAAAATGGTAGCTTTTCTGCAGTGCTAAGCTCTGTTTCGACGTTTGCCGCCCGGCTGGCTGGCGACCGCGTAGAGGGCGCGGTGAGACTGAGAACTGAGTCGCAGGATGAATCTATGCACATTTACGTCAGCTGGCTGGGGTCGTTCCTACTGTATTATTTATGGTTATATCATAATATGACTGCGCCCCGGAGCTTGCAGGTTGCACTACAAGTTTGTTTAGTTCATTTCGTAACTTACACAAGACGGTAATGGTATCTAGAATTCTAGACTCACTTTAGGCTTAACTCGTAATGTATTTAAGGATAATAAACCTCTGTTTGTAGCCGTCAATCATCGGATAATCCGTCATACGTTACCAACTGCCCAGCAACAGCAACCGAACTAAGAAACTTACCAAAAAATAGTTTTTATGTACCAAAATAAACAGCAATTAGTCTGGTATATTTAAAATGGCTTGAACGAGTGGACAGTTCACACATACCATTCTAATCGTTATTGTTTCACTCCCGAATCGAGTAGAACACGCAATCTAAGACATTCGATCATTTATCAATTTTACAAGTGGCATTTACATTGCGTTTTAAATTTATTGTGCATGTAATTTTTTAATGCACGCACTTGCTATAAATGACAAAAAAAGAAAACTGGCCCCAGTCGAGATTGGCTCATTTGTAAACTCAATCTATACAAATAAATAAAATTGAAGTGTCTGTTTGTAATGTCAAAAGACTCAAAATAACAGCCTTTTACTAAATTCATAAAAAGTAAATATAAAAAAGTATACTTACGGTAAATACTAAATACATTTAAAAGAAACATTTTTTTTTTGGTCTGTCTGTGTGTTTGTTCCGGCTAATCTCCGAAACGGCTATATCGATTTTCAGTGGCAGATACCTGATGTTATAATAAGAGTCCAAAGAATTAGAGTTCACGCGGACGAAGCCGCGGGCAGCAGCTATTCTATACTAATATTATAAAGATGTAAAATTTGTTTGTTTGTAAGTTTGTATGTAGGTAATCTCCGGAACTACGAGTCGGATTAGAAAAAATCTTAAAGGCATTGGATAGCATAATTTTGGAGGAAGGCTATAGGCTATGTAACATCACGCTACGACCCAGAGGAGCCGAGCATAGAGAGAAAAATGTCAGACAGAACGCGAAAACGAAGTAAGAGCGCGGGCGGGCGATGGGATGCGACCATAGACATCCGAATATTTCAGGCAGACGAAGACGCGCGCAAAAACTAGTTTTATATAAAAGTTTCGAAATGCTAAGTCATTAATCAATGAATGTTTACAACGCTTACCTAATTAAAATGCCACTAAAAACAATAAGTATATCATTATCATTTAAATAATGTAATTTAATGTAATTACACACGCCTGATTTGTTATTCTTATAATTACTCACTAGGGCAACGTTTGTTATGCTTAGTGCCATTTTATTTTTCGAGTTTATTCCGAGGAGCTAGTGGTTAAATAATAACAGCCGCACGGGTCGATCTTCAAGGTTAAGCAACGCTTGTCGAGGTCGGTCCGTGGATGGGTGACCAGCCATAACATACTGAGACCTTTCCGTGACTCGGAAAGCACGTTAAGCAGTTGGTCCCGGCTGTCATTCGTAGATCTTTGACAGTCGTTACGGTTACGGGTGAGTCAGAAGCCCGTAAGTCTGACAAGCAGGCTTGCCAAGGGGTATCTTGTTACCTAGTAACTGGGTTGAGGAAGTCAGATAGGCAGTCGCTCCATGTAAGAAGCCGACCCCAACATAATTGGGAAAATTCTAGATAGATCGAGTTTTTATTTTCCAAGTTTTAAATTCTCTTTGTCGACCTGAGAGCTTAATTAGTCTATCAGACTTCGAATTTCAGGGCACAAATTGATTACTAGCTCAACAGCTAAAAGATGAGCTTAATCTAAGCTCAATAAAAAATACTGACGTGTTTTGTCAGTTTATCGAAGACTTCCTCTAAGTCTTGAGACTTGACGCCTGTTGCGTGACAAAAATGAGAAGAAGACGATATACAGTAGATACAATAAAAGCTAATAATCTTGTCTACACAGTAACGGTGACATAAACGGATACACTTTTGTTTTTATTGTGGCCTTAGCTCATTTGGTTTACTCATTCTTTCTTTGTTACGCGTCTGATTCCTTTCCTTCCTTTGGCAGTCTTTCAACGACCACACGTATTGTTAGGAAGTTAGGTCCTGCCTCATTTTTACACATTAGTGGTCTATAACTTTCCTTAAACTTAAACGAATAATCTTAGACGGCCTTTACAGTAATCACCACTTCAGCACGCTTGGTGGTTGAAGTACCATATAAAAACATATTGAACCTCTTGACTATCCTCTCTAGACGCTTTCGAACTTGAGCGAAAAATACTATTCTACACATGAACGAGCAAAAAACGGCGGTTTATCGGTATCAGTCATTTCAAGATCATCAACCTTATCATGTGACATAGTGGCAAGACGATTACATTTCAAATATTATGTATGAACTTTGAAACTGATGATTGAAGACCCCACAGACATCAACCGGCTTAACGTACTTTCTGAAGGCCGAAGGGGTCTGTGATTACCCTTCAAAGTTTGTACAGTGGTTAAATCTGATCTCAGTTACAGACATTATATTGCAATTTCAATTACCAGTTTAAATTTACCTTGATGCATGTCTAACAGTCTATATATGGCTGGCGTGTCAGTAGTCCGGATAACATAGCACGTGGCACTTAGTTATTATGTGACACGGAGCCCTGAAATCGCCATTTGTATAACAATTATTCTATTTCAGGATTCTATTTTCGTCCGGATATTAAAATTACTCTAATTCGAGGTTCTATTTTCATCCGGATAATTTAATCATTCTATTTCTGAGTTCCATTTTCCGTATGGATATATTATGAGACAGTTTCTAAATAAATTTTCCTTATTACCAGCCAGCTGGCGGAAAAAATGTTGTAAATTTGTGAGGTTTCTTTCGTCAAGTTTTACGGGATTAGCGGCGGTTCAAAAGGGTTCTTGTTTTTCGTGGAAAATGAATTTTTGTTATCAACCGTGACTTAATAGCTTACAACTTGAAACAAATACAGTATGTATAAATAAATAGCCGAAGAAAGACGTGTAGTAAAATATTCTGACAGAGTTAACACCTAGGATTAGCAGCAAGTAGCCTTCTTTATTAAGCTGGTCTTAGAGAAAAGTACATCAAATACAAGATGTGCACAGCGTAAATTCTAGAGCATTCTACAAAAAACTATAGCTTTTAGGTGTCCATCTTCTATTGGGTCAATGATTCGCTCCAACATATCCAGATATATTGGATATTTTCGCCAATAATCCCATAGTTAGCTCACCATCTTGTCTGACTACGACCGACGGGTCATGGTCCGACCACCGTCGTCCAGCAGCACAGTTTTTGCTACCTCTTCTTTCTCTGCTGTCATATATTGTGGTAGGTCATGGACTTACCTCAAATTGAGCGCTGAAAGTCTTAAAGACGCCTTCCCAGAGGCTGCCTGACTGCGTGAGCACCTGCACGATGTCGCCGACGTGCGACGTCGCGGCGTGCATGAAGTGCGCGTTGTTGTAGACGCCCTCTGGCACCACTCGGCCTCGTGGTGACCTGTCAGAAAAGAACTGGTTAACAACTGTGGGTGTTAAAAATACCTATCGTTAGGGAAAGAGCTGTAAGAGAGTTTTCTCTGGCGTTGTATGAGGAATCGGAATGGTGAGCGAGGAAAAATATACCAGTAGCGTTGCATCATTTTGAATATGAAGCAATTCTGTTGGTCTATTATACCGTATTCATTGCTAAACTTCCTCAGACCCCATGCAACCCCTGCGTTTAAAAGAAGGCTTGGCTGTCTGGAATAAAGGTACTTCCATTACTTTTCCTTGCTATAGTTATGATGGCTTAGGGATAAGATTAGATCGAAAAGAGAGAGCGATGTTGTGTGGTGTACTTCGGCGACTCAAGCTAAAGGCGATTTGATGACAAAGTAAGAACGTACTGTCGGTCGTTGAAAAGGAAGTAATTATATCCATGATGGATAATCGTACCGGATAACGGAACTGAGTTAGGATTATCATTTATCTAGGTTTAGGTGATAAAATTCTAAGCTCAATCTAATGTAAGTACCGTTTATCTCTTAAAAGGCGATTGAACCAAGTATTTAGCATGCTGTGCTAATCATGTGATTTCAGTATTTACGTTCTCCGGTCACTGAACTAAACTGAAAAGTGGCGCCCTTGAGTTTTTTCGGTGCGCAGAGTTTTCGCATTACGTCTCTTAAAACGGTTACATCATCCCACTTGAGTTAAATTAACTGGGGAATATTTGTTCTTCAGGTGTTCAGAAATAGGCGCCACGTTGCATTGTTTAGTAGAACAAGGTGATCGAACAAATTTCCTTTACAAAGTAATGCAGACACGCTCGGTCGCGAAAACTTAGAACTTAATGTTTTGACTAATATCGCATAGACATGGTAAATTCTCGTTTTAATTATACTTTTGTCGCAACGATTAGAGCATCTTCAAGAACAGGTTCAGAATTTATTCACTTCTTTTCATATAAAGCGATAAGGCCGCCCATTGTATGTTTTGTAGTGTTTTTTTTTTTTGCTTTGTATTTTCTGGTGTACATTAAAGTATATACATACATATAAATAAATAAATCTACTAAGCAGTATGTCTCAATAGGATTCTGTGGTCTCTGCGGTTTATAGATTCATCGAACTGCCTGAATCACATGAGGAAAAACTTTCATATCAGTAGAATCTGGCTTAGGTCGAAATAATGCAACAAATCATTAGTTTCCTAGCAATTAATGCAATCTACACTAACAATTTCTGCATTGTAAACTTCCCAACAACTAACATGGAACAATTTATCGCTTTTGCGATGACTTTCACTACTCAGCTGTGTCTTATAGTGTTTACAAATACAACTTTCTCAAGAAACATTCTATGATGTGAATACTATGTTTAGTTCTATCGCCTTGTCGGTAAAACTATTAGCGCATTTTTAATGAAAATTATTGATGCTATTGGGCATTAGTGAATTAGTGACACTAACTTTTCCTGCGAGGAAATTATCATTTTCCGTCTATAATGTAGCGTCTGATCAACGTTCATATACTCGTCTCCCAACACGAAACTTCATACTTTAATTACAAAACTGTCAAAGTATTGTTAAAAGCCTTTTACTTATACTTTTGCCAATAACAGGGTACATGTAATGTGTGTGTCTGAAATGTACAACAATGTTTTTGTCTCTCAAGCATGATTGATAGATATCAAGCGGTATTGATTATGATATCAAGTATTGGGTGCCGATCCGAGCCAGGCACAGTGTAACACGTAAGGTTGGTGTTTTAAAAATGCAATTGTAATGACAGTCAAGACTGAAGAAATCTTTGCATTGTGGAGAGTTAATATTGATAGAAAAGTCTTCGTCTTCTTTTCGAGTCGATGGTAAATCATGTATTATGTTAAACGAGTTGGGCCCAGTAGGTGGCCACGCCAATCACGGCCTCAGTGGCATTTTTTAGGTCGTCAGAAGTGCAGGTGTGTGGACAATTTGGACACTCCAGCATATGGGACGTGGTTTGGTCAGGAGCACCGCATTCGCACTGGGTATCTGTGGGGTCTATTATCCCCTATTTTGCTAGATTATGCTTGCAGCGGCCTGCTTGGGTCCGCAGTCGATTGATTGACTTCCATATAGGCCCCTGCAGGTCACGTCCGGGTAGAAAATGGTCCTGGGGCCGAACGAAATTGGGTGGTGGTGGTTGCTGTCTTGCCCATAGGTGTCTTCTCACCTTAGGCGGATGGTTCCACCATATGTAATTACTTTTGTCAATGGAGCTGACAAGAACATTTACTTTGTTAGTTTATAAATGTTATAGACATTAAACTGCATTCAGCATACCACTAAGCCATTAATTACAAGTTTATGGTTATACATTTTGACACAATTTAAAATCAAAAGGGGGACTTTAGAAATCTGATATGATGGATGTGAAAAACCGGGTTTGGCATTGGCTAGTCGCACAAATAAGGTTTTATTGTTGTCTGAAGGTCAAGGATGGCAGTTTGTGCAAAACTTTAGTTAGCGACATTTTACATTTCTGTTAATATACTATACACGTGCGAAATTATTTCCGGATTCTATTTTACGTCTGAGATCAGCTTCAGTAACTTGAGTTTTTTTAGAGTCAGAAACGTTTTGGAGTCCGGAATAACTTTTTAATTTTTTCATGTTTAAATAGAAGTTTTTCCATTTTATGTAGTCTAGTGGATGCATGCGTAGCCTGCATATTCTTATAAGCTTATTCCGACCACTGTGTGTATCTTCGTATGTACGGGTTAAACTCGAATACCTTATAATTTATTAAGAAGATTTCACTAACAACTATCGAAAGCTTAACGAATCGTTAGGAGATATATAGCAGAATGCTAAGCAAAGAATGCACAACTAAATATTGATAATTCAGCCGCATTCTGGTTAGACTGGAAACTGATTAACATACTTTGGTGAAAGCTAGCATGATTAGGAACATTGCAATGCTAAGCGAAATGCAGTGGTTTGACATGATATTTTCTATACTGGATGTATTTTGTTGCTATTTTCTTTGGCTAGACGGGGTCTGACGATGATAGCGCTTCGGCTTCCTCAGTAGTCGGTGATAAGAAGCATAAAATTGAGAGGAATGGTGGAAGGTCGTTCATTGCCAAGGAGCGAAAACGTACAGGATGAAAAATATAGTTAGGTATTTAATTGTTTGTAAAAATATAGACTAAATGACGTTCTTCTAATTAAAAACTTATACTTAAGTTTTTTTTATGGATCCTGCATAAAATTATCAGAAACTAAATTCCATAAATGAGATAATACAGTAGCTTTTAACCTAAATAGTCTACCATGATGTAACATAAGGACGTGAATATTAATGTATATTTATGACATTGTCATCAAACAGTGCCACTGCTCACCCCTGACCTATAACAAGTACGATGTCTCTTCGTGATCTGCCATTGTTTTAACATAGTAGCAAATAGGTTGTAGTCATGCTGAAGATTCTAGTTTATTATTTGCAAACTATTTGCCTTACTCTACTAAATAGGATAGGATGTCGTTTAGTCTATTCCAGGACGATGTTAGGGATTGAAGGCAGCAGGCTGAATATAGAAGGTGGAGAACAATGTCATGTGGTGCAACTTGGGAGCCTGTTTTTAGACACGGCTTCTCCCAGTTTCTTTTCCAAGTGCACTGGAGCATCTTAGAAGAGACTTCTGCCATAAATCAAGAAAGATTTGGTGACTAACATGATGGATAGGTTGTATGAATTATAAGATAAAGAGGATATAGTACTTCCGAGGAGTGGGACCTATTCATAATCAACCTATTGATGTTCCCACTGCTGGGATACAGGACTCCTCTCTATGAGAGGGAGTCGGCTGTAATCTACCACGCGGGCCCAGTGCGGGTTGGTAGAAGTCACATGTCTTCGAATTTTAAGTTCTAAGACATGCCAGTTTCCTCACGATGTTTTCCTTCACCGTTTCGAGAGATGTGGTGATGAAATTATTTACACAAAGTAAAGCGCCTGCTTGGGTTCGAACCCACGACTGTCGGGGCCGTTACCACTGGGCCACCACCCACCACTGCTCGTGGGACCTATTGGGAATAAAAATTAACTCGCAAAATTATTATCTATATAAATGGTTAATAATGCTGTTTAGTTGCAAAGCCTTTATATAAATAGATAAGCGACCTGAAATACCAGATACAATATTTCATTCAAGGATAAGGCTATACTGTTGTCAATTAAAGCAGACATAATTGAAGGGCATGCTCTGTTTAAAGATGTAATTATCTCATGTAATCAAACGGACATAACATTTACATCAGTGAGTTACAGCTGCCTTCGATGACCTTAGAAACTTATGCCTAGGATTGTAACCTACAATAAAAATCAGATCTTGCCTAGATTTAAGATCTATGCATGTAGCATATTTCGTATGCATTTTCTTCTTCAATTGAAGTTTTGATGATTATTATCTTAGCTATTCTATATAAATAAAAATTCAATGCTGTTCCTTGGTGAGTGCATCACTTGAGAACGGGTGGATCGATTTAGCTATTTTTTTTTTTTTTTTAAATATTCGTACTTAATAGTCGAATTTGGTTTTTAGGGATAGATAAACTTAAAAAGCTTCTCAGAATAATTCCAAATTCTGGAAAAAATGAAGGATTTTTGTGTAAACTTTTGAACAGAAAAATGTCTGTTGAATCAGCTTGTTCAGAATAAAATACAAGGTGTCATTAGTACTGATACCAATGTTCTTGAATAATATTCAAAGATACATTCTTGAATAAGTATAGGTTACTAGGATTAACTATCTTGATCATCAGCAACATTCTTTAAAAATACGGGTTGAGAGTTCATTGAACCTATACAATATAGATTCTAGCCTGTAACCTCTAGTAAGACATTAATTATAAATAAACAATCAAATTGAAATCCCATTTCAAATATGCCAAAATGCTGACTCAATAGCTCGAAAAAGTTTCTGTAAGCAAACAAATGCTTCTAACATGAAGTAAATAAGAAATTGTTAACAAAAACTCAAGTGGCTGATACACTTTCAATCGCTGAGCAACACTGTTGAATGACAGGTCATAAATAATCTACTTTATTAGACTGATAAGCAGACTATTGTCACGTTCCAAACATTTTTGTTAAGCATTTGTTTGGTTACATTATTGTAGCATTGTTGGACTAAACTTTGTTAAATTTTAATACAGCACAATAACATTACTTAATGTTTTAAGTAATTAGGTAAGTAAGTAATGGGAAAAGAAATAATTAGTATCTAAAAATAGAAAGTAAATTGCTATTGCAATAGTGCATAAATTGTATTTAGTTTTTTCAATATGTCATGCCTGTTTTGTGTTATACTTAAAAAGGCACCTTTCAGTAAAACTGGCATATTTTAAATTATAATTTCCTGGTTATGTTGATACATTATGTAAAATACAGAAAATTATTAGATTTTTAAGTAACAGTAAACTTAATTATATTTTTACTATTCATATTTGCTGCCTAATTAGTTCTCTATTATTGACAATAGAATTTTATGTAAATTAGTAATAGCATTGTTATCATTGTGTTTTTCCCTAAAGTTTGTGTTTTTGTATAAAAAAATTATACCACTTGGGTTTTACCATTTTTCAACTCCAATGCAATAACAATAAGTTCTACTCTTCAAATTAATCAATGTTTAAAAACATTTGATTATCATTAACCTTTCATTCATTGGTTATAATCAGTTATTCCCAGACATTTTACACTCTTGCAATCCAATAATGACAATATTAAGAAAACTTTGCACATTGAAATCAGAGTTTTATCTTATCAATCAAACATGACCACTACATCATGTTACATGTAACCTACTTCCTAACTTGCCTCCAATTGATAAGCTTCTTTCTACTAAGTTTGTATGCCTCACATTGGTGCACAAGTGTAAAATATTTTAGAACTAAAGCCAACCCGCATTGGGCCCACGTGCTGGATTACAGCACTCTACCTTAGAGGAGTGTTTCAGCAGTGGGAACATTATAGTCTGACTATGCTATAGGTACTAACACCAGTTTCTGAATTGCAAATTAGATGTTGAGAACTCTACTTAAACATTACTTAAGTTGATTCCTTTGAGGTGTTTTACATTTTTTGCAAGCTGTCATCTAAGTAATGCTAAAGAAGACATTTGACAAATTCTCAGCTTTAAATTCTCAAATCGAAACCAGGTAGGTATCTGTCATGCATTAAGATAATAATGGCTAGGGTGAATATTGAGATAAAGATATATGGAAGAAAAAGTTGTGTGGCCATGACCCTTTATAAATTGGGATAAGATCAGGATGACGACAAGATAGTATGCCGTTTTTGAGTTGAGAAAAGAATGTAATCCTCCATTTTTAAAGCGAGATTCAAACGTGAGCATTGTTCTAGAATACAAAGTTCAATATTTCAACAACTGTACCAAAAAGGGTGATTTAATATCATAACCATGTCTGAGAACATGCAGACTCGGCACATCTACAGTATACAAGAATGTAGACGGTAAAAGCATGACAAAATGAATTTTTTGTCATGCTTTTACCATCAATTCATTCATTAGAATCTCCTAACTAAAACTCAGATGCCTTTTAGCAGCACAACTGTCGGAACTATCTTTATAAAAGCTTCAATATCATGGATGACCAACACCAGGACTTACTATTATTCATAGATTACAAAAAAAATACACCATTTACGGAAAACCCATCTCATTTGTATTGCAAATTATCATATTTTCTTAGAAAGTCAGCATTTGAATGCAAGTACAGCCCGATTCAATAAAATAGCTGCCATAGATAACACATAGTGTTGCTATACAGATAAGGAATAATAGTTTTTAGTACAATATGTTTATGATTTGGAGGTTAATTGCCCTAACAATATGTATCAAAATATAATTTGATGATTGATGTGCGATAAAAAAGATTAAGGTGATATTTTTAGCAAAGGATTAATATTTTTGTATCTTTTCTTGTCTTTGGAGAAAATGAAAATGAAAAACAGACATCTAATGATAATAATTCAAAGGTTTAACATTTTGCTGACATTTATAAACATATTCTGAGCACATTAAACTGTCATCAATTGATTTCCTGTCTGTTGAGTGGACATTGATCAAAACTTTCAGAGAAACTGCAAGTATACAATGTTCTTAACAAATTAAATCGTAAAATGTTTCAAACATTACAACAAGTTGGTTAGTAACAAACTATCAATGTTGTGGAGTTTAAAAACACCATAAAATACAACTATTATCTCATCACACTAATATTGACCGTGCAATTTAAGTTCATTGATAAAAGAAATATATCATGAATCATCCATTTAACTTCCCACGCAACACAATTGAAGGGATTGGTTATTGTGATGCTTGTAAGCAATGATCTAGCTAACCCTTCCATGCCTACCTGAAAACAATATTTTCATGACAATAAGCAGCACTGACACATCAACTTCAAACTATAATCTTCATAAATCAGCAAGAGCAACAAAACACATGTACAGCGCGAATTAGAAAGTGTGTACTCGTAACTAAAATAATGTAAAGGTAGAGACAAGTAATGATAAAGTCAGCTTTATCCATATATGTGCAACATGTTATGGACAATAAACTTTCAACATTACCGCACAATTATATGAGTTAGCAGTTTAATCACCTCATGAAAATTTATCAGTCAGAGTTAAATTTGTTATGGTATAACCAACATTAAATACAAATTAACAGCAATAAGAGAATTCTAATTAAGAACTTTGGACTTTTGCCAGTAATTATATCCACCATCGTACAAACTAGTGAAAGTGATTTGAAAATAAAAGCATTTACCTTACTTCCTATTACAGAATGTTATAGAACGGCACTTCTAACGCCGCCTACTGTCTAGTTATTGGTTGTTTTAGCAGAATTTAGTATGAAAGTGACAGTTTGCAATATTGAGCTTAGATAGTAAATTACAGTTCATAATTAGTACGGTTTGCGACTAGCGTTCTGGGATCGCCAACAGCTGATCAGACGGCTATATTAATCGTATCGAGTACGGAGCAAAAGTAGGCCAAACATCTAGACCAGAGCGCCGCGACGCGCCGCATCGCACGCGCCGATCTCACACCACACAACACTGCACAATCTCATTTTTGTTTACACTGTCAGCGTATCCATGCTTAACAACCTCCCAAAATCTGTCAACGTGACAACAAAATGTTCGCTACTAAGCGGACACTAGCCCCAACAACAAAGACATGTCAGCTCGATGCTCAAAGATGATGGTAAATGGTAGTTACCTCGGTGGCCCTTGGCGGTTTTTGCGCTTGTTATTCATGTCCGTTTCGCCTGCTTGCCCCGGCGGGTAGGCACCTTCTCGTCTGCGCGTAGGGACCGGAATTTTGGCTAATTATCACTTCTTTCTTTTACAACACAGTCCTTTCAACTTTCGCGGATGCACAAAAATGCAGTAGATATTAGGAATTAGCACTCAAAATGCGATGACAGGAATTCATCTATTCCACTAAAGTTGTTTGACATTTGCCAACAAATATAAATTAAAATATATTTGAGTACAAAATCGCAGTTCGATTTATTCTCGGGAACTAATCCCGGAAAATAAACGGGTTGGCAGATTTCTCGTGCCTGCAATCAGAGCAGGAATACAACATGGCGCTGTGACGTATTCATTAGGCGAATTGCAAATTTGTATAAACGCACTTTCCTATATTCAAATCACAACAAATAGTTTACTAAATGTGTAAGAAAATTTTAGGATAACTTTTTTAATAAATACCGTCATACAATAAATAGAAATAACTAATAGGGTCAGCGTTTGACCGACTTCCCACTTTAGAACTTTCAATATGGCGGATAGGTATTTGACTTTTAGTATTGCCAAGATATAAAATAAAAAAAACAAAATAGACCGAGGTCCACAAACAAAAAATTTACCATAGTGGAAAAGAGTAATCGATTTTAGAAAAACCGTAATAGTTATGGAAACAGTAGTTATGTGGCTAAAAATGTTGTAAGTTTTATGCGAAATGTGTAAGTTAGATAATAATTTTCTTGTAATACAAACAATGTGTAATAAATCTCGAATACTAAGCTTTTACTAAGATGAATAGGGCTTTATCTTTTTTTAATTTTTATAAAGTATGTTGTTGGTTAGTCGATTTTAATGTGGCTGTGTCATTGGCTTCTTTGGAACAGTACTGCAACATTAAAAACATAAAGGGCTTTCCGCGCGCGCGCGAAATTTCATTCCTATCAATAAAACCGTCGAGTTTATTATTGATCGCTGCGGGACTAGGTCATCAAGATGAGTCTCAAAAACGGGGCAAAAATGTCTCAACGTGAAAAATTCGAGTTAATTAACTCCGAAGTGCGTTCTTTCTACGAATATTGTAAGGAAGCTGGCATGAGCGATGAAGAAATGGATTTGATTTGTCGGCCTTTGACGAATTCTGTGAGAAAAGCTACTATTAAGCGTTGGACAAGGGTGGTTCTGGTTTTGATTATGGGGATAGCGATTGGATACACTGTCAGCCAGACGGATACTTTCAAGTGGCATGCATCGGCGGTAGCCAGGATTGTCCTAATCAAATTGCTACCTGTTTGGGACTGGACCCCTTTGTACCACAATAAGTGTATGATCGCGCGACCAGCGGAACCTCCTAATATGGATGGAGGCGCGTCAACAACGGATTGCATAGCCTGTGAGGCAGTCAGTAAGTATCTAATTGTAATTGCATATCTTATTGACTGGATATTGTTGGTGATTACGCTTGCCTTATATTACTTATTGTCTAACTTGCGTTACTAGGGGAAGATATTTATGTAGACGCACTTTTACTCGCACCTAAACGTTTCGAAAAATCGAAAATAAGTAGACGACTGCTCGGAGCGATCATTCATTATTTTACAAGCGTAAATGCCATCAGAAATATTATCTTTTGTGCATTCGCTTGGATTTAAAACAATTTTTCTTTTCTTTTCCTCAGATGGCTAGGATGACGGAAAAAGATTGTTGAAAAAGTCTTGGATTTGCATACATAGCAGCACTAGCAGTATCTAGATCGCCTTTTAAATTTATTTGTTCATAGCACTATGTAGTGAGTGATAATTTGACTGCTTTAATTATTTGTAAAATGTATCTACCTACTTAAGAACGGAAAAAAAATGTTAGGTGTTTATTGACCCATGAAGGCTCATTTGTGATGCTCTTGTACCCAAAGGCATTTTAACTAACGCACAAAAAGATTAGCAAAAGACAAAAATATGGTAATTTATGTCAATGTGCACAAGAGCAATAAGTAATTTGGATAGTAGGGTAGTTGATTGAAGTTTATATTTGAATATCTTTACAATAATTCAATAAATATTATAAATACTTAGATGATACCTAATCGTTTTTTACTCAACTTTTTTGGGCATATTAATTTAATCCAGCCTGTATCGGTTGAATGACCCCAGTTCAAAAGACAAATCCAGTACCGAAATCAAAAACCACAAAATAATACTCGAAGTGCAATAAGTACCTACCTATAATCTACTTACGAAGAGATCCATTTAGATCCGAATTCTATTGAGTGCTTGTAAAAACTATCAATCATTGTAGCACGTGGCGTTAGTACGACGTATACGTACGGCGTTAGTATTTTACGATGTCCGAATAGCCACTACTTACCGAATAAGTTCAAAAATGGAACAGAATTTGTATGAAATTATCTGCCAAGAAAATTATACGCCATATTCTGAGCCTATATGATTGAGTTCCTATATTATAGGAACTCAATCATATAGGTGGTGAAACAGGCCCTTAGCCTGTCAGCAGAATATGGCGTATAATTTTATGTAGCTACCCATGTGCTAAGCAGGGTACGAAGGTCCGTCAAAATTTCAAGTCTGATCACTGCACTCTGCTGGATGTAAAAGCCACATGCTCTGGAGTGCGGCAAAAATAAATGACCTAATGTCAAATAAACTCTCTACTTACCTAATAATACCAATAAGACTTTATCATTCTCTAATTACTTAGAGTAGGTAGATGGTTAGGAGCTGGTATCAAACATTTTCTTCGATTTCATTTAAGTAAAGTTGATGTCGACTGCAGTTGAAACAATTTTTTAGGTACTAATGCAACCGTAATTAAGCATGCAATCTAAACTTTTATAATAACTCAGTAGGTAACTACGGTTCAACAAGGTTGGACTTAATTTAGCCACGTCATTTCAAGGTCTTCACTCTAATAAGCTTCTAGTAATTTATTGATTTTGTACTGAAACAGCTTGTGTTTTTCGCTACTTACTTTGAATGAAACCAAATTCCATTCAAATTAGATAACTTTGTATTTGGTGTTCAGGCGTGTTCCATTTATATTTATCAAACATCTGTCGTCTCGAATTGAATTTAATCGATTGCATTGAACTGTTAGATTAGAAATCGATAGGAAGCTGATAGTCGTGGCCTCGAATAAATTTTCAATATGATGTTGTCTTTTTTCCAGAAAACATAGCGCGTTTGTCCGACACCTCATACAACGAAGTTTTCAACCACCACCTCCTCCGCGGAGCGCCGGTTATTGTCGTGGATGCGCACTACGACTGGTCCTCGCGCGATGAACTCAACCTGACCGGCCTGATCAGCGACGATGACCGACTCCGCGACTCAGTTCCTTGTAGGATCCTCACCAACATACGAATCGGTCGTCAGCCTATGGACTTAGAAGAAATAGTTTCTAGAATAACGAACACCGACATACCGAGTTGGTTTGTCCATTTTCAGAACTGCGATATTCGTGCGGTTAAATCCTTTAGGATCCTCGCACCTAGACCGTATTTCCTGTCCCCTCATATCCCTCCTTCCCATTTTAATTGGTTGTTACTGTCTAAGAATTATGATACTCATAGATATAAGTATCTGGAGCTTGACGTCGGGTTGATAATCATGTCTCAGTTGAAAGGCAAAACTTTCATGCAGTTGAGACCGCGCGCTCCCTGCGAAGATGACTGCTACACTCTAAACTTCGAGTTGTCGGAAGGGGAGACTCTCGTGTTGGCTAATTCGCTCTGGGAGTTCGATTACTTACCGGGCAAAGGGGAAAACGTGGCCATGATCACGGAAACCGATTGGAATGAATCCTAATGTACTTAGATAACTCGTGTGAATTGTCCTTTGTTAGTAGATAAATGAATGTGAGATGTGTACCGATTTGAATCGATCATTTACTTCCGAATTGCTATTTACCTATTGCAAAAAATAATTTACAAATGCATTAAATTCGTATGCTCTTTGCAATCAATACGATCGGTACATATTCAGAAGTAAATAAATATAAGGTGTTCAAGAATCTAAGCTATGAGTATCTTTACAATACCAGAAATATAGAAATTTAAAAGAAATGAATCGAGATAAGCTAGAAATTGGAGCTACATTTAAAAGAATATAACGAAATGTCCTAAAAAAGATTGTTGTTTTGTCGCCCGTGAAATTGCTGTGTTATGCGGTCCCTAGACGTGCGTTACGTGCTATCATGCATGCATGGCCGTTTAGCTGTATTGCATGATGTGAATGACATGCAAACTACGTGCTTGCAGTTGATTGAAAATTTTTCATCATGCAATGAAAAATGCATGACGCATGATGGACCCACAGGGTCCGTCATGCATGAAGCATGATAATTCACGAAGTCTAATTCAAAGAATTGCATGTCATGCTGCATGATCGTTTAGCTAGGGACTGCTTTACATCCGTGATTTTTTTTCTTAATGATGGAATTTACTAAAGTATCAGCCAGTACCTATACGCTGAAAACTGAAGTTATGTAAGATTTTCTGAATGTATGCTTAAACGAAAAGCCTACTACCTACTATTGTTAAATACCTAATTTGCATGCGGCGAGACAGGCAGTTTATTATATAGCTAATGGTTGAGTTATTGAAAGACGTGTCCACATATCAATCATCGTTTTCATTTCAAGTTCACTTCAATAGTCAATAAGTTACATAATTATGCACTGGGGGCGGACTTATTGCATGCTAATTTGCCTTTATGTTCATGAAACTGAGTTATGCTAGCTATTGTATGATGTTTTATGGATGGATGTCGGTGGTATAACCTTTTTATAATTTGTTCGAGATCACATTTTTATATGAAACTAGCTTTTGCGCGCGGCCTCTCCCGCATGAGGGTCGGAAATTATCCCACGGGAACGTACTACCGTAATAAAAAGTATACCGAGTTTATGGTCTACCCATGTGCGAAATTTCGTCATAATCCGTTTTAGCGTGAAATCGTAATAAACAAACTCACTTTCGCATTTATAATATTATATAGTTACGATAAATATTCAATAATAACTTTTTAACTAAGGGTCTGCTCAGCGCCCAAATAGCCACTATGTACCAGATAAATAAAAAATGGGAACAGAATAATATGTAGACCATTATCTGCCATTAAGTGGGACTTAGGGCTCCCACACAAACCTGGGAATTCGCATCGCATCGCAAAAATCTGCGAGCTCCTAAAAACAAAGCTCCTCTAAAACCCTGCGATGCGGCGTCGCATCGCAGTTTTGTGTGAGAGCCCTTATCTGAAGGTGGCGTAACTGGCCATTAGGTACTCTTTTATGCAAAAAATATATAGTACCGTAAATCATTCTATTTTATTTAATTTTACTTCGCTTACGAACAAATCCTCCACCTTTTACCGATAAGCCCGTCCTCAGTACATAGGCGTATAATAAGATTAAATTATAATTGAAACAACACACACAATGTATTTTCTGCACAATGATATCGTAATATAGTTAGTCATGTAATGTTTTGATCGGATTCCGACTCTGATTAAGTACCTCAAGTATTAATAATGATACATTATATAATTGATGCAACAATTTTGTTTTATTTACCAATCTAGCCCGAATAACTTTTAAAATAGGGTATTATCGCCCTGGGCAGTTGGTGGCTATAGATCAGGGATTTTCGGTATCATTAAAGACAAAAATATAATTAACCATTATATTTTTGTTTTTAATGATACCGAAAATCGATTGACTCAGGCGTGACTTTGCGGAAATCCATTATAAAATACAATAGACGACTTATATTTAGTAACCTAATCCGCTTAACTGTTCTAGAGCTATGAAAAACCATGTAAGAACACGACACGTGACTCTCAAACAGGCATTCTCAGGATGACGATTGACTTGTTGCGAACCCGGACACGACGTGTTGTCACGTCAAGCGCCGAATGCAGTGGTTCACTGTGTTCACAGCATTAAAAAAAAAAATTAATGAGCTATGTCAGGATGAATAGCACTCGACATTCTCCTGACAGACAATTACAACGCAATCCCATCACTTATTATTTCGCCTCTGCACTGGACTTTAGAGTAGACATTATTAGCCTGATATTGATATCATGCAATGTGATTATCCCACCACCTACATGCAGTCGAACCCAGACAGGCACTTTGTGTAACTTATTTCATCACCACTGCACTCAAACGGTGAAGGAAAACATCGTGGCGAAACCGAAACTCACCATTGCCAGTCACTGCACAAGGAGCAATCACCTATTTTACCCCTAATATTATCCAAAATAGGAGTTCATTCATTTAGTTGCTTTAAGTTAAGTAATGATTAATGTTTGCTTAACCATACACTTTTCGACTCGTATAATGTCGTCAACCAGCGATTTTTGACAAGAAAAATACACTCGAAACGACAATAAATATAATAATCGTGAATACCGTTGAATACTATTACATGCAAACGGCTTGTACTAGGCGATCATTTGACGGGTTAACATACCCTACAATGTATAATTACCAAAATATGAGCTATGCTCTTGTTGCTTAGCATCTCCAAGATCTCGAAATTGAGAGTCAACTTCTTGAAATCCTTTTACACCTTTTTTCCTTAAATTTTTCCCTCCACTATAACATAACATAACATCACGCCTTCTTTCCCCGAAGCGTTGGGCAGAGGTGTACCTGTACGTACACCCACATTTCGCCAGTTATGTTTAATAGGGGGCGAGCCTATTGCCATCAACCGGGCACAAATCTCTAATGAAAAATTCCGGATAGTAAAATCCAATATCACTTTGCCCGACCCGGGGATCGAACCCAGGACCTCGTGCTCAGCAGTAGCGCTTGCTATCACTAGACCAACGAGGCAGTCCCTCCAATATGTGGACACAAAATTGCTATACAACTAAAACTCCTGTTCAAATAACAATACTTTATTCACAGTACATTTAATAATAATTATATTATTTAATTAATTAATTAGTACTATTCCTTCAGTCCGTCTTCTCTTTATGGATGGGTTTACCTCTAAACCAGAGTAGCAAGTTCTTCAGTGACAGTACCACCGGGAACATAATTGGTAGGAACAGTGGGATGTAGATGGCGTACCTGGAAACGAAAATGACATTTTGGATGTTGTCCTATAGATGAGTACATTGCTTTACGTAGGAAATGTTCTATTTCAAA
Organism: Conistra vaccinii; assembly: GCA_948150665.1. NCBI lineage: Eukaryota > Metazoa > Arthropoda > Insecta > Lepidoptera > Noctuidae > Conistra > Conistra vaccinii. The sequence continues at coordinate 11,359,775 of OX411336.1, read as the reverse complement.
AGAAAACATAACATGAGCATCACGCCTGTATTTCCCCGAAAGGTTAGGCAGAAGTGTACCTATAGTACAGACGCCAGCACATCAAGTTACTACAATCTGTCTTTCTTGAATATCTTTTCAACTTTATCGCTATGGTATAAGGTTCAATGTTGATTGGGAAAAGACAGGTTGGAGTAGATTGATGTGCTGGTCTGTACAATCGATCGTTAACACCTTGAAAACCATTACTATGTTACTCATGTAAGAATCCTTGTCATCCTAGAGCTATAAAAGCGGAGACAGACTTGCAAAGTTTGTTTGTAATGTATCGAGTCTTTGTAACGCGTTACAGTATTCAGTGCAGCGAGCCGAGCCGCTCGATGTGAGCGCTGGATCCTTCACTCGACTGTCGGCGTATTCGTGAATTCCTTTTAGAAACGAAAATTTCATGTGCTCGAAGCTAGCGTTCGCTGTTGTATCGCCGTTTTGTAACCAAGCTCGCCTCGAATGATAAGATGGGTATAGTTCGATTCAAAGTTAATGACGGCTCGGAAATTAGCTTCTCGCTGCGCAGTACCCCACCCCTGACCCCCGCTGACCCATGAATTTGTTATTGCGCAGCGACTCGCCTCATGTTCCTAGCTGCCATTGAGTTTGAATCGGGCTGTACACATGTACATGCTCGATAAACTTGCTCGACCTCGAGCAAGTACGAACGTGTGTACCATGCAAGTCTCAAGACAAATGCTCGAAGCCAACCAAAATGTTTGATTCGAACAAGATTCAAACGTCTTAGTCGCTCAAAAACGTCTCAATCTTTTTACGTGTAGCCGCAGAGTCGAGCATGTTTGTAGATAGCCATTGAAACACGCTCGGATGAAACACGTTATCAAGCTTGAAGCTGCGTGGAAACCCACCACATTACAAACAAACGTTGCAAGTCAGACTCCGCCTTTATATAATTCAAAGGGGAATTATAAAACGATCGCATAAAAAAAAACTTAGCGACTGATGATGAGATACTGTTTTAATAACTTGTGCGGTATGAATTTGAGTAAGCGAAAAATTTACTAAACTAACGAAGAATATTGATTAATAATAAAATCCAGAACGAGCATACAAAACGTGGGTTGTGATTAATCCATTTCAGATATTAAAATTCTAGCCGTGCGACTAAATTACTAAGTGAGCGACTAGAAATACAGAGAGGACGGTACTCCATGGTATTTAGTGAAATAGTGACAGAAACGAATCGCTGTAAATCCGACTCCACGCCGCTCGCAGTCAGTCGCTCACTTAGTAATACTATAACGTAAATTAATAATTTTTGTCACTTAAAACTTTAATTTACAGTCACTCGTTTAAATACTACCCATACTCACTTCTGATCGTCAGGGAAGTACAGCAGCGCCAACAGACTAGGTTCCATGAATGCTGTCTCGGCAGCTAAGAAGGCACTCTGCGACATCTTGTAGGCCTCCACTAGCGCCCCCTTCTTCATCAGGTCACTGGTTTGTTGGATGCTGTCAACAGCCGAGTTGATTGAAGCGCCTACTTCGTCGTTGATAACGATGTTTGAGATTTCACCTGGAATGGTTTACAATGTGGTAAAATTGAGTATTTAAGTACTTAAGTATTATCTCATATTATATGTTTTATTTTATTAAGTAATGAATTGTTTTGATTCTAAGTGATAACAAGCCGCACGGGTCGATCCATCAGGTTAAGCTACGCTTGCCAGGGTTGGTCAGTGGATGGGTGACCATCTTTACATACCGAGACTCCTTCGTGCCTCGGAAAGCACGTTAAGCCGTTGGTCCCGGGTGTCATTTGTGGATCTTTGACAGTCGTTACGAGTCGTCAGAAGCCCGAAAGTCTGACACCAGTCTTACCAAGGGGTATCGTATTACCCAGTTACTGGGTTGTGGAGGTCAGATAGGCAGTCGCTCCATGTAAAATACTGGTATTCAGCTGCAACCGGTAAGACTGGAAGCCGACCCCAAGATAGTTGGGAAAAGGCTAGGAAGATTGAATGAATTGTTTTGATTTTATGAATTTTACTTTCTCTCTACTCTTACACACGGTGTCTACATCTCTTGTATCCCCTGTCCTACCGCAGGTATGCTGGAAGAGATTTCTTTAGAAATAAGCATCACCTTTGTACGTATTTTTCTGTTCTTTTCTTCTTGTCTGTTTTTAAATGTGTGTACATAAATGGTTAAATAAATTAAATAAAAAAAGTTATTTGAGTAAGTATAATATCTACTTACCGAGTAACTGCGCTAAAGACTGCAGTGTTCTCTCTGCCGACGTGAGTTGCTCCAAGGTCCTGATGCGGAGTAGGTTGTCGATCTCCCACTGGCGAGGAGTTACTGAGCGCAGAGGTTCCAAATGACCGCCTTCGATGTGTTCCTGAAACGAGAAATGGTTATTTTTATTGAACCGCTTCTGTTAATCCCTGAAAAAAAATGTGGGAAACAGACATCCTAAAATTTCTGTAAGAGCCCATGTGATAAGGGACAACAAAAAAATTACCTTCCGTTGTACAGAAACACTTATCTAAACACTATGCAGCGTCGGGATCGAGCGTTTTTGATGAACTCTGGCACCCAGAGTAAGATTTAACTTGTGTTTAGGGTGCCAGCGTCCTCGCCTATAATTTGAACATATAACAGTAGTTGTACGACGAGCACAGTATATTATTATTAAGTTACTTACTAGTAAGATAATACAATAGTTTCAAAATTAACGAGACAGCCAGGTTGGTGGAAATGAGGCAACTTATTATCAGGCTCCTATATTGTTTTTAAGTCGGCCATCATGCCCATCACCCACTTACACTCTAAAATCACAATTTCGTCGTCCACTCACCGCAGCAGTGAAACCCAGCAGTTCTCTGAGCTGTGATATGAAGGTGCTATCACGACCCTCATATAGGGTCGCCAGGTGGCGTGAGTGTCGCGGTAGTCGGCTTTACTCAGCCCGCCTAGCACAACGCCTCCCCATTTAGAACTCTTGCACGTAGGATAGAACAGTCTGACCAAGAGGTTTCATGTTACCCAGTAAGATAGGCAGTCGCTCAGATAGGAAGCCGACCCCAACTTAGTTGGGAAAATGCCAGGCAGGATGATGACTAATGATGAGATTTTCTTTTATAAAAACTATCTTTTTTTGACGACACTTGAAAACTAAAATTTTCTGTGAAAACGCCATTGTATCTTCCACTCACCGCATCAGTGATTCCCAGCAATTCCCTGAGCTGTGCTATGAAGGTGCCCATCACAACCCTCACGTTGGGTCGCCAGGTGGGGCGGGCGTCGCGGCAGTCGCCTTCACTCGGCCCGCCTAGTACCACGCCTCCCCATTTAGGAGACATGAAGGCTTGCACGTGGGATTGGACCTTTTCGTCTGCGGATGATTGGATGGACATTATGAAAGAAAAAAAGTGTTTATAATGTGTAAAATGTTTGTTTTTATATTTCTAATGTTTTTTTGGGTGACTAGAGTTCATTTAACATAAAAGCAGTGTACATGAATCATGAGTGTACCCCAATACCCGACAGATTACGGACATCAAACATCGTATTAAAAAAAAAAAAATCAGAGAGATAATAATATTGAATTAGGTACTACGGAAAATAACAAGTCAACCATTTATGTAACATCCTATTTGTAAGGATTTAAACCAAAACTAAGATTTTACTAAAGTAAAAAAATATAAAACTTACCTATTTGTAAGGATTTAAACCAAAACTAAGATTTTACTAAAGTAAAAAAATATAAAACTTACGCTTGGGGGTTAATTTTATGTGTTTCTTGTAAGTGTCAATGTATATGACATGTGTATTATTAACTAGTATATAAATTGTATATACTAATAATCAAAAATCAGCAGGATACTAATTTTCTGGCCGGCAATGATTTCCTTTAATTGATTGATTTCAGAAATAAACTCACCATTACTATCATATATAACGAGTGGCGCCCTCTCGCACGGCACGGCGTACAGCGCAAGATTTATCGTGGGTAGTTCTGACACATGCGTCGCCATGCGTTCTTCTAGCTTGGTCAGTAACAAGTGCAGGCGGTCTTGACGGACGGCGAAATGGCGGCCGAAATCGCTGATGTCTTTTACCTAAAAGTACAACATTTTGAATTATCTGTAGCGACTTACGACTTTTAGGTGTAGGTTCGAACCCAGGCAGGCGCCTTACTTTGTGTAATATATTTCATCACCACTGCTCTCAAAACGGTGAAGGAAAACATCGTGACGAAACCATGTCGTAGAACCAAAAATTCGAAGACATGTGACATCTACCAACCCACACTGGGCCCGCGTGGTGGATTACGGCCCACTCCCTCTCACCGAGAGTCCAAGCAGTAGTAATATTATAGGCTGATTCTGTATGTATGTATGCATGTGTAGCTGTCATCCGTTCCATGAAGCCATCAATGATGGACCAGCGAAAACGGCTGGGAGCTGTAGGTCGTAGGTTGGACCCTAGGATGTACTTTATATAAATAATTTCAGAACCACTGCTCTCAAAACGGTGAAGGAAAACATAGTGAGCAACCTGCACTGGACCCGCGTGGTGGATTATAGCCCACTCCCTGTCAGACAAAGGAGGTCTGTGTCCCAGCAGTGGGAAAATTATAGACGGATGCTTATGCTTATTATGGGGATCCATAGACAATTCCTCCATGCGAATGTGGTGCTGTGGTGCTGCGTACCCGGATGCCTCCGGGTACACAGGAAGATTTTAAGTGTCTCGTCGTTAACGGGACAGCACCACATTCGCATGGAGGAATTGTCCATGGATCCCCAACTAAGCAAGGTTTCGTAGGTTCTTTGAACCTGCGCTTGAAATCGAGACCAAGTCTTATAAACCTACATTTTCTTGAATGATTGAGACTAATCTGTTTAGTTTTGACAGTTCAACAACATTCATTGCGTTATTTACTCGGTTTTGATCTGCAATCACTCAGTCAACTATGAGAAGATGTGGAGTAGGTAGGGCTTTGCAGAGTAATTTCTTCATTAAAATTCTCTTTATTTGCATTAGATTTGCAAGGCATAGTCTAGCTTGATATTTACGTTGTTGAGCAGACTTTTTTTTTCGAACTTATGAAGCAATGGATCAAGATGATTCAGATGTGATTGATCGTGTATTACGCAATTAGGGTGCTGATGGCAGATATTGAGAAGGTGTGATGACTCTCCACATATTTTTATTAAAACTGCATTATATGGTGTTGCTTCCATTTTTAAACCCAAAAGTTGACAACTTCTGTCGTCAATCTTAAAACGTAGATTCTACAAAACTATGTTCACTCACCTCCTTGGCTTGGAAATCGAAGTCTATAAGATGTAGCCATTGCGATTTGAGCGTAATGTTGTGGAGTACACTCAGCTCATCCACGAATGATCCGATGAAGTCTGAAGATAAAGTCGAATCATTTATGAGCACTTTTGAACGTTTAAACTTACAAGATTTAATTGATTTTAGTACTTAGTATGAAGAAGAATGGGCAAGAAACTCCACCGTTACTCTTTTAAAAATGTGTTACAGTATTGGTCACCGGTGTCCGAGCCGTTAAGGCGAAGTAATAAGATCAATTTTATCTACAAATCCACCGTAATAAGGCATTTTGCCACGACTGTTTTTTTTTTACTGGTACTGTTGTTTCATTTATTTTGCAATATCTACCGATTTAGAGGTCCTACAGATATAATAGTGGTCATGGGCGTACCCAGGGGGGGGGCAGAGGAGGGCAGCTGCCCTCCCCCTGGATTTTATATAAGTAGGTACTGCTGTCGATAAAAGCACGATAAGACTTCCTTTACAATTACACTACATTATTTAGAATTAATTTAAAAACAAAAAAACCGCGCTGCGCGGCTTTTCTTGTTGTATCTATTTTATGTTTATGCATAACCGACTTTTAAAAAAGGAGGACGTTCTATGTTCTACTATTTTTTTTTTACTATGGTTAACGATATTTTCGTCAATTGTGAAGCAATTTTGAAAATTCGTGTATCATTTTTAAAAAAAGAAGATTATATTCGGTAAAAAACATACGTATAAAAAGAAGCTTAATACGTCCCTTTTGTCTTTGAAGTTTTCGTTCGTTTCTGAAGTCGGTTTATAATACACGAACGCAGCAGCAATATCAAACGATGTAAAACATGGGGGATTTCTGATTTGTTGGGGCAAAACACCTTATTATGTTGGATTTGTCGATAAAATTTATCATATTGCTTTGCCTTAACGAGTCGGACATGGGTGACCAGACAAATTGTATAATAATACGATGCACCTAGAATAAAATTACTATACCACAATAGGTAAATAAAAATCAAGCAATGACAGATAAATTAATTATGTGATAGATACCTACATGGTGCTCACATATTTACAAACATTGTAAAAGTATAAGATTTTTTTTTAAATTATGTCAAGTAGTAAGTCAGTGTGTGTGACTGTGTGAGTTAAAGTAACAATCAACAAACGACAAAGAACGGAACAAATATAACATATAACATCACGCCTTGTTTCCCCGACGGGTCGGGCAGAGATGTAGGTTCTCTATAGTACACCCACATTTTCGCCAGTTATGTTTAAGTCCCATGTAATAGTGGACGAGTCGTTTGCCATCAACCGGGCACAAATCCAGGCTTCGGGCTACTACTGAGAAATTCCATATAGAAGAATCCAATAACACTGGCCGACCTGGGAATCGAACCCAGGACAAATGCAATGAAACAACTATACATACGTACTAAGAATACCAAGATAACATGATACATTTACTCGACTCTACCAACCTTTTACCAGTTATGTTTAAACCTCATGTTATGCTTGCTTCCAATAGCATGGGCATAGGCCTTGCCTAACATTTTGTAAAGCTTGTCCAGTCCGAAATTACGCGCCCCACTACCGCACTTTACATACACGGCGCCGCGGGATGTACGTAAAATGCGGTAGTGACGCGCGTCATTTCGGACTGGACAAGCTATACAAAATGTTAAACAAGGCATCATATCATCCACATAGGATAACTGGGTAAAATACGTATTATTGAAGCTAACTCAAAAACTATCCAAGCAAAGTTAATAAAATTTATATGGGACCACCTCTGAAGTATGATCTACCAAACAAAAAACTGAGAGGTGTCAAGGGACACCCGGATGGAACGAAGTTATGGAATGAACCTCACAAAGGCATGCCACTAATTAGTACCTGTGGTCGCTCACAGATGGCGTTATAATAAAAGAATTAAAAGTGTCGTTACAACTTTTGGTCTTAATTTTTTCCGTCTAGCCCGTTTATATATGCATTAGGTCGCACAGGTCAAATTTGATACGCGGAAGTAAAAACCACCGAGGAAAACAAATGGATTAATATTCCTATTATTGAAGAGTTCAATTTAAATACATTATTAATTCTAAATCAGTAATACATACATTTATTATAACGTCAAAAACGTCGTAGAAATTTTTCGTCGGTTATTACAAAAAAAATTAGCTGTTCCATACATTTTGACCGCGTAGGTATTGCACTTTTCTATGAAACAGCAGATTTTTTTTTAAATAACCGCCGAAAAACTTCTGCGCAGGGGGGTTCAGAATCATGTACTGAATCCATGGTAACCAGCTTCTCGTCGATGTCCCTGCCACCCCGTATAAGTGTCCAATTAAATAAATAAATCAAATTACCTTCCACAGCCTCTCCAGCATCAAGTTCCAACATCAACGCATCAGGTCTGGGGTGTACCACAGACAGTACGATATGGTAGCCGCCTCCAGGAGGGAACCTCGTCTGCCGGGCTGTATCGGCTGCTTCAGACTTGGCACCTTCCACCACTGAGGTCTGGTAGACTACTCTTTTGAGCGCTTCAACGACGGTTTTTGAAGCTGTCAGAATAAACATGTTTTTAAATATTTTTGCTAAAATATCAAGTCTGGTCTGTTCTTGTTCATAAAGTTGGAAGAGGGTTTTTATTAAATCTATCTGACTCCATATTATAAATGTAAAAAGCATGAATTTCGATACAAATATTAAATATATTGATTATACATTTTTGGAAGCGACAGGCTTTTGAATCGAAATACCTGTTTTAGCATCGATTCGGTAACCTCACACTGAGTAGCAAAATTCTCGAGTGTTTTCATTGATAATGAACTAAATCACGATATAAATAGAGTTGAAAATAGCTTATGTGAATCGGTGAATAAACGCCACAGGAAATTATCTCTTGCACGCTATTTTCAACTTTATTGTAGTTGTGGTTAAGTTTATAATCAATCTATAAATGAAAATGCTCAAGCATTTTGCTGCTCAGTGTGCACCGACTGTCAAAGCAGGATTCATAGAGCTTTATTTGACTTTACTAAGAAAAGTGATCGTTTCATACGAATATGAACCTTATTATTAAGCAGTTTATGTTCATATTCGTAAAAGGGAATGTGAGTAAACGTAGCATACGAATATGAACGTTAACATAATTCAAAGGAAGTTCATATTCGTATGCAATGCTCTACTTAGCAAAGTAAAGTAAAAGACGTGCGCTCTGTGAATCTTGCCCTTAGAAAATACGGCAGATGGTGCAGAAGTAGTTTTTCAAGTGTACAGCAATACGTATATTCCTTGTATGTAGTTTTACAGCAAATCAAGTACGCCTAGCAAGATCCCATGGAACGTAACGCGCACATAATAATTACTTAGTTGTTTAAGACTTTATTCATATCCTTTGGAGATATTATGTACTTAGCTGATCACAAAAAGATAACCCAAAATTTTATAGGGTAGTAATTTTAAATTATTTTCTACAAAAAATCGTTCGAATTTACGGAACGTTTACGTAGGTTCCTATATTTATACATATATATTACCTTTAGCGTCTCTAAAGAACATGACCCTATCTCCAGCCAGCCAGGTGTCCTGGAACAGCGGCTTCCTCTGCACCACATAGAAGCTATTGTGCTTGCTCAGGTCGTAGGCAGCCGCCACTTCTTCCACCGCCTCGTGCTCATCAGCGACGGAGTCCAGGGTCGAGTGCAGTTGTTTGGAGATGATGGATTTGGTTATCTTTAGTTTTATTACTTCTGTAAGTAGAAATTATCATAGGTTATATATAGTGCAAAATACAAGTCAAAGAGAGAAGTTATTTTGTTTGTGGTCCAGCACTCGGTTATGTCGACGGACATTTGTCTATTCTTCTGTCGACAAAACCCGTTTCTACGATGGTCATGCTACGCGTGCAGTATCTACGTTTTTGTCTAATAAATCTCTATGAGCAGAAACGATGTATGGATTCTGTGAAAAATTATAGGTAAGATAAATATGTGAATACAGAGATCACATGTATGGAAATAACACATGCTACGTCGTCTCCAAATACTTAGCCCAGATTAGCATCAGCGATTTTTTCCCGCGGCGAATATTTTTCGTGCACTGGATTTTCTAGCTCTGCTTAGCGCCGAGAGTTGAAAATCAAATAGTGTCTTTTTGCAACGCTTGGCTCAACACCGAGAATTGAAAATTCAGTGCGCGATAAAATTCCGCCGCGATATTTTTACGTCTGCGCGAACTTGGGCTAAAATCGGGATGAGGGCAGGAGTATGTTTTACTTGCCTTCCGTAACGTACCCAACATAAACTTTTTTTTCTTGCGTTCTCTGACCCACTCCTGGGCAAAGGTCTCTCTCCACACCTTCCATCTTTCGCGAGCCCACGTTCAGTTCGTTCCGCCATCTCATACATGGCCTGCCGCGACCCCGTTTTAATGTACCAGTTCTGCGATATTTATGCCCACAGTTTGTCTGGCATGCGGCAGACATGTCCTGCTCACCTAGTATACTGTGCTCCATTGCTGGTCGGCAAACACTGAGTTTAGACTTCGACCAGTCATCATTTACTTCAATCAATCAATTAACTCAGCCTATCGCAGTCCACGGCTGGACATAGGCCTCTCCCAAGCTGCGCCACAACACCCAGTCCTCTGCCTTCCGCATCCAGTCTGTCCCAGCTCTTTTAAAGTCGTCGGTCCATCTTGCTCGTCCCACGCTACGCTTGTCGATCATGATTTACTTATGATAGAGATTAATTTATTACTCACCAGAATGTTCAAAGGTTCTCTCAATGAGGCCGATGATCTCCGAAGCAGTCGAGTCATCGTTAGCCAAAACCGTCAGCTCAGTGGTTATCGAATGCGACAGCGTGTCGAACGAGCCGATCTTGTCGTACGGTAGAGATACCCTGGAATGAGAAACGGTTTAAAATAAAATGTTGTTCTAGGCCAAAGATATAAATCGTTAGATTCGCCGAAAAGTCAAAAAATGGCTTCGTTATTCGTTATTGGTTCGTTTTGCCACCTCTGTCACACACAATAATGCAGTTATTTGACTTAACTGTCATGGATAGAAACGCTATTATTACTTATTGTGTGAGCAAACTCCTCTCAATATGGACACATTTTCGGGTGACTTAGTACGGTGAGGATAAATTTAATAATTTTAATCTTTGTTCTAGGCTAAAAGAGATACAATAGCAAATTCCTTAGAGGTACTTCTTTAGGTAAGGTTTTCCCACGGTCGGCGAGTGCTGGTTAGTATTGCGCATTGTCTCGTAAATGGTGAAGCTACGCGATAATAAAGCATATATATATATTTTTGATCCCAAGGTGTCACATTCTTCTGAATTTAACTGAGTAGGCAGGTAGGTGACACATTGTTTTGGAGCCAGTGAAGCATCCTATATTTTTGGGTCGCTTGTCTCGTCAGATAGTTTTGGTGTTCTTTCGATGTCTCATAGATATGTGTGCTGCCTTTTTAATGCCTTTCACAAATGATCAGATATATGTGCCTTCACCTTGCCGACATATACTAATGGATGCCGACGAATCATGAAGTCGGATTCAAAATTCAAAAGTCATTTATTCAAACTAGGCTGAGAATTAGCACTTTTCGAACGTCAAAATTACATAAGACAGTCCCCCAAAAACGCCCGCCCTTCACCACAGGATATTATTGCCGAGCAGTCCATAGTAATATATTTATGCTCGTGACCGTACAATAAAATCGCATACAATTCTGGCAAGGTATTTTCCTTTTCCGTCTTGGTGTAAACGGAAACTGCATTCAATTATTGATTGACAGAACTTGCGTTCGATTATTGTATGCCATTTTATGAAAATTGCACGCGTGTAAACACCTACATGCGATTCTTGAATGGCGGCGGCGCGAGTGGCAAAGTAAAAATTCGCAAAGACCACGTCGAATCAATAAAATTACCAATTTTCAAAACTCCTGGGCTTAATCATGTTCCCGTCTCTATCTTGCACTCGTAGGAATAATACCTGCTATAGTTTCACCGAGACCACTGTACCACGCTTTATGTATTTGCGCGGCGAGACGGGGGCAGTGCAGGCCGCTGATTCGGCAACGCTCACGGCGTGTCACCGCTCATTCGTGAACGGTGCCCCCCATCTCGTCACGCCTTACCAATCCGCGGCGAGACACACAGCGGTTTCGGTAATACTATAACTAATGTTTGTATAAATCTCGGTCGTATTACGTGGTTCGTGCCGATACGGGAGGAGTGGCTAAGCTAAGTAGACATAATCGATTTCTCGAAGTAGTTTCGTAATTCAATCTGTGCACTTCGAGTCAACCAATCACTTAGTTTTATTTACCCCATTACTCAGCTCACTGTAAAAAGAACCTGTAGAATAAAGGACATCGAAGGTTGGCCATAAAATGCATTTATCTAAAGAAAATAACTAATAAAAATGTATCAAAAGGTTATCAGCGGTCATAGAGCAATTGGGGTGATAAGCGAAAGAATCATAACAATCATTATGTCATAAAGTTTTAGTTTGTATCAATAAAGAGCTGTTATCAGTTCTCTGCAGTAGTGCGTGAAGCCCTGAGAGGGTCATGTCAATGTTATACTTATTAGCGAGACACGCGACTCCGTTCCTGTTAATCATTTTATTAATCTTCTCATTAATTAGCCTTAGTTTGTAGCTAATCAAGAAAACTAAGTAGAAGGAATGTAGATACATAATGTGGATATATTCCTAGAATCTTAGTACACCCCGATTCAAACTTAATGGCGGCTCGGAATATGAGGCGAGTCGCTGCGCAGTAACGAATTCATGTGTCAGCGGGGGTGAGGGGTAGGGTACTGCGCAGCGAGAAGCTAACTTCCGAGCCGCCATTAAGTTTGAATCGAACTGTACCTCCCTATTGATTAAAGGTTCCCGCAAACAGGAGCGACGCGTCTCTGGGGGAACAATTTCAATGAAAACTTCACGGAAATTGTTCTACCTGTGTTGCGGGTCTACCGGGTGCTACCGGTCTGCCTTAAAATTTCTTCTTTTCTATACTCAAGGACGGTAAGCGAAAACAAGTTGGCCAGTTCCTCAGATACAGAGACGTTCAGAAAAGAAAATGCATATGAAGAGATGCAATCCCTCTTGTTGGGTGGAGTTGGCAAAGGATATACCCGTTTGGAGGCGATACGAGACAAGCGGAAGATTGTCCTCGACAGTAGGCGAGACCATCCCAAGCCAACCTCCAAAATACAATACCATTATTAAAATGGTATTCTTACGTGTCCGTACGGTGCACATATTTTTTATTGCAATAAAAATAAAAGTTATAAAAACTAAAACCCAACAAATGCGTGTATTACACTACACTGGATCAGGGTCCCTAAACCATTAATAAGAGAGGTGTAATGGTGAGTAATGGGTCCCTAATTAGGTTGTGCTCCCTTAAACGGGAATTACACTACACTGAATCCAGACCACAACCTAATTAGGGACCCTTACTCTTAATACACCTCTCTTAGGTTTAGGGACCCTGATTCTGTGTATTGTAATACCAGTTTACGACAAAAAAAGTCAATTAAAAGTTATAAATAAGACATCACAGGCAGACAAATTTAAAGATCCGGAGTCACACGTGCTAGGCCCCTAGGGCATAAATCGAATAGATTACGTGTGACTCCGGATCTTTAATTGTTTGTCTGTGTTGTCTTGTTTATACCATATCTTGTACACACGGCTATATACACATCAACCTATACATTTCCAGCTTATGCTAATCTCGCATTGTATAGGATTTCCGTACCATGCGAGGTTAGCTTATACTGGAAATGTGAACCATGTCTTGTTTATTATTTATCATTATTATTAAAAACAGTAAGTTATAGTCACCATAGCCGAAATCGGCAGAGGAAATTGATTAAAAACTAAGTTCTTGTGGGGTCAACTGTGCCTCGTCAAATCTTTACTGGTGGTTGGATACTTTGCACTGGCCAGTGAGACAGGGCAATAGAGCTAATTGTATACTGTATACAGTTAGCTCTATTGCCCTGTCTCTACATGACTCTACATGTATACAGTATACATGATAAACGTACGCTTTTGTCCTTTGGGGGTAAAAACTACAAAATGTTATAAATGTTCAATCCTTGTATACCTACTCATTTTGCTTCGTGCCCCATATACATAAGCGTAACGCCTTTTTTCTCAGAAATAGAAGTACGCTTTGACAGAGGTCTGGCTTTGGGGGAGAGCCTATAAATTGCCACCGCAGAGACATGGGAACTGAGAGGGCTGCTACTGAGAATTTCCTGAATAAAAACCCCAATCGCACTGCCAGACTTAGGAATTGAACTCGGTCACTTTGGACCACTAGAGAAAATCACAAGTTTGCGATAGCATATATGATGGTTGTGGGTTCTGAGGGCCTAGACAAATGACATTCGCTTCGGAGCGATTCTATTTCGACAATCGCTATCGCTTCAACGACATACCTACACTACGTTTCGCTATCGTCTGATCCATTGGTTTCTTCGATTAAACCGACTTCCAAAAAAAACCACTACAAAGTTTAAAATAACTTTAATTTCGGAAGTCGGTGTCTTTTTTTATTAATTTTCGTTTTTTGCCACCGACTTCCGAAATTAAAGTTATTTTTCACTTTGTAGTGGTTTTTTTTGGAAGTCGGTTTAATTTTTTTTGTAAAAAGTTTTTATTTTTCACTTTTTAGTTGTGGTACCTGGGGTAGGTACCACAACTAAAAAGTGAAAAATAAAAACTTTTTACAAAAAAAATTAAACCGACTTTTTTTTTGGAAGTCGGTTTAATTTTTTTTGTAAAAAGTTTATATTTTTCACTTTTTAGTTGTGGTACCTACCCCACACAATATCCAATACCACTAACTGCAATAAATAACAGTGACAGGAAGTTATCATCATATCGTCCATATAAACTAAGTGGGAAAAATATGTATTATTGAAGCTAACTCTAAAACTATTTAAGCAAAGTCAATAAAATTTATATGGGACCACCTCGGGAGCTTACCCTTTCAAACAAAAAAATAATTATCAAAATCGGTTTACAATTGGCGGAGATATCGGTGAACATACATAAAAAAAAAAAAAAAAAAAAAAAAAAAACATACATAAAGTCGAACATAGAACCTCCTCCTTTTTGGAAGTCGGTTAATAAAAATTACATATTGTCTCTGGTCTTTCGTTAGCAAGTTATCGTTCGAGGCTGTATGAATGGAATGATGTTAAATATTGTCTAGCTAATTTCTATTCGTTGAGCTATGATCACGTGACGTTTCGATAGCTTTTGTCAATCCCATACATTTTTGACTTTTCTACTAGCGTTGTCGCTAATCGAATGTTACTTTGTCTATTCCCTCAGTACCTCTACCATGAGTTGCCATCGAAATTTACTCGCTAGCGCTAGCGTATTAACCCGTTCAGTGCCGGGAGGGTTCACCTAGTCGCATATGGAATACCGGGAGCCCTCGCGGTGGGCTCATTTTAAATGTTGTTTTTTCTTAGCGAATACAGCTGGCATTATAAACTGTGATAGTAAAATCTGATATTATAATTTATAATTTAATTACTCGTATCAATAAAAAAATTGCTCACTGTTACAAATATTCACACAAATTAACTTCGTTTTACAGTGGTTTATAATACGGTTTTAAACCTAATGCCGTAGACCGTCAGCGATGGTTAACTTTAGCGCAAACGAAATGCCGGTGACCCTCCCGGAGGGTTTACTTCCAATATGTATGGCGGCATGACGTATGAGCTCTATGAAAAGCGGGTGGAGTTGGAAGTGTTGACGTAGATCAAACTGATTTCGATAATGCTCGCACCATGAGTTTTACGGAGTCTCATGCAGGCGCTAAGGTAAGCTCGATAGATCGTGTCACCTACAGTGTGACCATTTCATAAATGGCGAATCTGCCACAGACTGGGCAAAAAAACTGCCAAAATCTGCCACACTTGGCGCCAAAAATGCCAAAAATATGCCTTCATGGAAACGGAAAAAATAGACACAAATTCAATGAAATATCATTAATCAACAAAAATATTTAACAATTTTCTTATGCATTATTATACCTAATAATAATAAAAAAAGGAAAATTCTAATAAGGTTATGTGAATTTCCTTGAAGTCTTTTAAATCTGCCAAAATCTGCCACTTTTGTAAATCGTCAGCAGGATCTGCCACAGACCACATTTTGGAGCGAAATCTGCCAAAATGGTAGAAATCTTCCACACTGGTCGTCTAGCTAACTTCATTCTTATGTTTTGTTTCTATCTTTCTCAGTAATAAGAAGAGGGAACGGCTCATATGATCAAAACGTCACATAAGTAGTGATGTGTCGGGAGAATATTCTCACACGGAGAATATTCTCGGATCGAGAATTTTCTGCAATATTCTCGAATATTCTTTTCGACGGAGAATATACGAGAATTTAAAAATGGAAGTAAAATTGCTAAATTTTAATACAATAAGTTTCGATTTCAAGGTCTAAAGTAAACTTCTATTGTTGTTATTTATACTTTACTCGAAAAAACGTTACTGTATTATGTTTCGGACTGGAAATGGCGCCGATTCTCTTGTACACCGAACTAAACTATCACTAAACACTATGACACACTTGTGTCACTTTAGTCTATTTCAGAATGGGAAATCCTCGTTTGACAGGACTAAACTAAATTTTGGTAATTTTTAGTCTAGTTTAGAGGCATTTGTGACAAGAAAATCGGCACCAATAGCGACTCCACGTGGTACTTATTTGTCCTACCCCGTGATTTTTTTTAGAGTTGGAAGGGCGCTGGGGGGCACTCTCGACGTGTTTTATACGTAAGTTTTCACTTTTTGTATGGAAAATATGAAAAATGTTTGCTTACATGATGAGTTTTAAGGGTTTATGAGTTTCATAAAGGGGGTCGAAATTTCCATTATTCTGCGATAGGGCACACTTTTTTCGAAATATTAGCAAAAGAAAAGAAAAAAAAGACAGTACTGTTTTTGCATCCGAAGTCGAGGTGTTGGTGTGATTTTTAAAACCCATAAACCCTTAACCTCTAAATCGGGGCCGTCGCCGAACGGCGACGAAAATTTCCAATACCGTAAAGCGGGTCTGTCGCCGAACGGATACAGTACGTTCACGCTGATTCAAACTGTATTTGTACTATGCATAGGGGCTAATATGGTCTACAGTTAATTTTATTCTATGGATTTGGTAATATACTTGTCAAATACATCGACTAAAACGTCAAAATATGCAGAAACAATTCTAGAAAAAAGTAAAAATTGGACATTTTGGCACGGCAAAATGGCGACTGCGCATGCGTTCAGCGCGCTGCACTACGCGTCGTATTTATTTGTTTTCTATTGTTTTTTAAGTGTAAATCGACGGGAAATGGTGATAATTCAATAATTAAGTAGTGTCGTCAACGTATATAGTTAATACTTGCACTAAATAACATCGTAATTACCTATTACGGACCCATCAAAAAATGTAAACAAACTCGTTAGTGAAAAAACGTGTTGATGTGGAATTTGTTGTTTTGTGTGTGTTTTGTGCATGTAATCGCTGGTAAGTCATTTATTTTATATTCTTGAATAACTAATTAATAATAAAAATGCATAATACAGAAAAAAAAGAGTTCAATATTTTTTTGTCAACTAAATAAAGTTACGTAATGATACGGTTATCTATTTATTGAACTTTTTTGATTATATGTGTTTTTATTTATTGTGTTTATGCGTTAATAATGGTTTTGACCGATAGTATATGTATTCATAATGTATCCTGCGAAATTTCATGTGGATCGAACCAGTAGTTTTATTATAAATAATCAAAACAATGAACAACGGAATTTCTTATAAGAATCTTATAAGAATGTTTATTTATCAATACTAGCGTTCGCTTACAAAGATTCGAGGTATTATAAAAAATCCTTTGTCTAATCAGAAACCCAAAACCATTAACGATAAGACTATTTACGTAAAAAAAAGCTCTCAGTTTTTGTTTATGTTAGCGAGCTCTTATCTCTGACGCGCCGCGGGCGTGCCGCGCGGCTTGGCGGGTTGTCGCGAACTCGCGCCGCGTAGCTATAGAGGTTAAACTCAACATGCAGGTAATCATTTTTAAAATTTTCCTTGATATTTTTCATATTTTCCATACAAAAAGTGAAAAATTTCATATAAAACACATCGGAAAAAACCCCCAAAACTCAACATGTAGGTAATATTTTTTTATATTTTCCATACAAAAAGTGAAAAATTCCATATCAAAACACGCCGACGCTGCGCGCCTCCGGCTCTAAAAAAAATTCCCAAGGTAGGGCAAACAAGTACCACATGGAGTCGCGATTATCAAATTCGATTTTAGTTGCGTCAAAATTATTTTTGATTGTTATTTTGTTTTTAATTATTTGCACCATAAACCTTTCTTATAATGTTGTTTTCTTATTCATTTTATTAATGCTGATTATTTTAAACCCATAAAGTTCGTTTTAATACAGAAATCATACTTTAACATTACTACCTTAGGAAATTTAAGAGAATTTATGAGAATTTTCTCGAAAATATTCTCGGGAATGTTCTGGCTCAGGAGAATTTACTGAGAATTTAAGTTGAGGTGTAGTTTATTTTAAACTCAAACTTCGTAAAACGTTCAAATGCACTAAAAACTATTAGTCTAAAAAAAATACCGATTCAATACAGTCATCCAATTTTTAAATTCTCATAAGTTCCCTACCAAAAGAATGTTCTCGAGAATTTAACAGCAAAGTTCTCGCAAGGAGAATATTCTCGAGAATTGCCCATCACTACACATAAGGTATCGCTATGGTAACAATGTTATGACAGTCAATAAGTATAATGAAACAATCCGACTAAATAGAAAGGTTGGCAGTTAGTGCACCTTTTTATGGTATTTAGGGGTTGTTGAATTTTTATTCCTTATAGGTAATAATTATTTACCTCTATTCAATTTGTAATTTTGTTGACAATGTGTGATTCGCGGCGTTATTTATTTAAATTTAAAATGAACTATGTTTACAATAATAGTGTTGAAGACGGCAGAGGTACCTACAGTACCGCAGGCAACCTGGGACGATCTCCCACTGATATTTGATGTGCGCTCCCTGCTAACTGACCCTCGGTGAATCCGCTGGCTGCACAACCACCACGGACCCCTGAATACGTACCTAGGTTGGGTACCATAACCCACAGTGACCACGATGAGGACTATCTTGAGGCAGCGAAATAAAACACTGATTTACTATCTTGAATGATTCCGGAGAATTCGGCTTTTCTTGGTATGTTTCTTCTTTGGTGGCTGAGCTCCGTATTTAAGTGTATTATCTAGGGCTGAACTGCGACTGAATTGCCCACAAAATGGTACCTACGCCTTTTATAGTAAGTAAATCCGTTAGGATATTGTGGTGCAAGCCGAATTCTTGGAATTGTGCATTTATTTATTTCTTATTAGAATTTCTTACAATCTTTGTAGATTGTTCGTATAAAACACTATACAATTAATTAACTTATGTAGTTAAAACTTTTAGAACAAATCGGTCCCGTCGGCGTCGCCGGCAAATAGAATATTTTGTAAGAGAACTAAATAAGATAGTTTCTTGAAATTTACGTTCTTCCAGTCGTTGGCCTCCAAATTTTGGGGCCACTAACATATTCCATGCTAAATAATCTCTTCCAGACATTATTTTGCCTTTAATAGACCTAAAAACGTATATAATTTGAATGTAAACATGTTTCACACGTCAAAATGGTAGTGAGCAACGTAACTACTATCGCAAGCGTATTTTTCGATAGCGTCTGTCGATTTAGTGACTCATGGTGCCGTTTTGTATGGTGACAGCTGAAAAACGTTAGCGACTATCGAATAGATTACGTTAGGTTTCTTACCTATCGAAAACTATAGTGCTCTTGGAACAAATTTTAATTCTTTCTGTGACCGCTAGGGGTGCTGTACAATATCTTTTCATATAAATCATTTACGGGGACGCTAGCAAGTTTTGACATTATCGAAATGTATTTGATTAACGTTAATACGCTAGCGAGTTTAACGCTAGCGAGTAAATTTTCGATGGCAACTCATGGTAGAGCTACAGGACTCTCACGTCACTATCGCTCGTCCCTTTTGCGGCTCTAGTTGACATGGCTTACCTGTAGACTTCCGTAGTCTTCCACCAAAGAGGCAGCCCGATGATTATGAGCACTCCAACGAAGGAAGCACTCGCCCACATCCGGTTGGACTCTGTAAATAAACATTATAATATTATTAACGCATTCAAAGACACAATTGAAGTTTTATTGTTATAACGCCTATGGGCGTTTAGTGTCCCTCAAAATATAATTACACAGCGGATTCGATAATTCATTTGCGACATACCTACAGATTAAAATGTCGCAGATGGATTGTCGAATTCGCTGTTTTACATAACCGCTAGCCGTTTCACAAAACAGCTCAGTTATGTAAAACAGCTGAACGATGTTTAGCGATTTCCATAATTACTGAACGATAGTATTTTCGTGATGCTAAAACATACAGGAGGATTGCTATTTGCTTTAGCTATAATTTATTAAACATCCGGAAAAATTACGGGACAAAGGCCGGACTGCCAAAAATTCAGACGGATGGTATTCCCACCTGCATGTGACCTGCTCATCATTTGAGGAAAGTGTGGGCACTTTCCTCAAATGACACAGCATTATCATTATCCGCGGAGTTCAAGATGTCTGCCGGCGAATCCTACAGTACCTATTAGGTACGTTACGATTTTACGAAGGCTTTGACTAAGTTTTTATGTTAATTATTACACAGGTCAGTAGTCCAGTACCCTAATTACGTAATGCACGATCAATTTTAAATTGAAAGAAATTGCTAATCCATTGCTTGATAAGTTCGAAAAAAAAATCTGCTCAATTTTTTTTGTCCAACTTTGAAGCAATGGATTAGCAATTTCTTTCAATTTAAAATTGATCGTGCATTACGTAATTAGGGGGCTGGTCACCATTCGGCTTTATTGGTTTGTAAACATTAGGAGTAGCTAGTATTGTGGCATGAAGTGGCATCGGCACCGCGAAGACAATGCGTGTCACCTAAGTACCTAACAATGACAATACATAATATGAAATACGACACACGCATAATACACGCACGCGTGTTTATTATGAAACTAGTACCTACGGAATATTCTGGTTTCCATTTCCAACCGTGAAAAATTATAGAAATATTTTAATTGACCATCACCATATGTGAAAGCTTGTAGGGGAAACTTGTGCGGTGGTCCCATATAAATAAATGAAAAGAATTTTCAAAATCGGTCCAACCAGAACTTACGAAAATATCGATGAACATACTTACATAAAAAAAAGTACATTCGCTGTGGGCTACATTATTTATGTTATTCTTTTTGTAATATTGCATAATATTATGTTTGTTGTTCCTTTTTAATAAAATAAAATATATAATTTCCTTCTTTTTTGAAGTAGATTAAAAATAGAGAAAAAACAGCCAAAAAGTGTGAGCTGCCTGTGATCATCAAATCATCAAACGGCCTAGCAAACAGTAGCCAATTCTTATTACAAATATTCCATAGGTAATATACTGATTGTGTTAGCGACCTATTAAGTAAGCCTATATTTAGTTTTACGGATATCACGATGATACGTCACAGTTTTTAGCAGTCTTGGTGTCGTTATGTCATATGGATATGTAAAATATATATTTCCAGAAGCTTTGTTCCATATTTTCCTTTATCAGTATCGTCGTTTCCATAGTTAACTAAAATTGCTTCAAACATTCTCTAAAAAGGCAACAGAAACGCTTTGACAAGCAAAACTAGGTACATTCAACTGAACATCAGTGGAAATCATTTGACATTGACAGCACCTTTTGACATTAGCGCAATTGTTACCGTGCTTGTGCATGTGCGGTTGGCTGCACCTAAATGGACTTTTGGAATCCAAAGTCTAGGACATTAAGTGACGCCGTGGAAGACCCAGACGAAGATGGGGGGACGAACTAAACTACTTCACTAGGGCCATATCACAATCATCCGAGAGAAATGGATAGAGTGGAGGAGGCCTTTGCCAGCGATGGGACAGTATGGGCTTAAAAACCTTACTGACAGACCACGCACAACCTAACTAAACCACTGAGTCTAGATTCATGCTCATGCTTCTAGAAGCATGATTTTTTGCACACGATTTTCTTGTACTATTATAATGCATGTTTTTCTCTGTTCAGTTATGTTTTTGCAGTCGGGTTTTTTGTTTTAGAAATTTTCTTGTTACATGTTGTATAGAAAAAAGTAAGAAGGAAGGATTTTTCAAAATTTTCCCTCAAGGGGGCTGCCCTTGGAGGAAAATTTTCAAAAATCCTTCCAAAGTTTGTATAAAAGGTCGGTATTTTTGCCGTTGGGAAATCCTATCAAGCACACCGTTAGTTTAATAATAATTATGAACCAGTCATGAGATGAGCCAACCATGAAGAGAAGAGGTTTACCGCACACTAAGTACCGAAGCTGAAAGCGTGCTCAACATATCGCATCTAGGTTAATAAGTATTCCACAGATTCCATCAATATCTAAATGAAAATCAAAACAATACGACGCAGAAATGACGCGTGCGCATCTATTAAAAACTTGGTGTTAAATTGCCCTCAATTACCACTCATTCTCCTGCTTAACACCTGACCTGTGTTATTGATACCGACACCACTACGCACCATGAAATACCAGGATCACAGAACCCTGGAGTAGTGAACTGTTTACAGAACCTGGCCGTAAAGCTGGAACTTCTAATTTTAAAAACTTTTTTATTAAAGTCGTTGGCAAAAAACGAAAACATATTATAACCAAAGACTTAGTTATTTTTCATTTTGTAGTGTTTTTTTTTTGGAAGTTGTCGGTTTTTTTTTGTAAAAAAGTTTTTATTTTACTTTTTTTAGTTGTTGTGAGGATCTACCCCACACGAATTCGATATGTAAATTACAGTAACAGGAAGTTATTATAATATCATACACATAGACTAAGTGCGAAAAATACGTATTATTGAAGCTCAAAAACTACCCAAGCAAATTAATACAATTTATATGGGACCACCTAGGAAGTATTTCCTAATCCTTTTTTCAAACAAAAAAATAATTTTCCAAATCGGCCCAGCCGTCTTCGAGTAATCGGTTCTGAGAACCTTCCCCTTTTTAAAAAAAAGGTTTGCTTTGTAGATAGAGCGTCCTCTCCCTCACTCATACCTCTGTCTGTTCTACAGTCTTTTTCTAAAGCTCTGAGTGCCATATTTTCTGAGAGGTATTGTAAGAAGAGAGGGGTCAATTTATACTGGATACATGAATGTGCCACGCCTACAAATTGAATAGAAATAAATATGTTTGAAGCACTGAATTTAGATACTAATAAACAATCGCTGTTTGTTAGTTTAAAGCTTCCATGCGCTTGAGTGAAAGATTTATCTCAATTTGAAAGTCGAATGAAAGAGATCGGTTCATCGATGGCTACTTTGTAACGTGATTCATCTTGTAAAACCTACTTTTTATGTTTTTTGGATTTATTAAACGCTACGTGCCATCTATCACGAAAAGCAGTGTGCCTACTCAGTATTGCAACACATTAAACAATGTTATTGTAGACCAATGAATAATATATGTATTTTTAACGGCCTCATAAAATTCATTATGTGCAAGCGCAGGATACCATTCAGTCCGCCATTTTTCACTCGGCCAAATTCGTGTTAAGTAGTACTGCCACGGAAAATGCGGTCATAGACTTAAAATAATAATAAG
This sequence comes from Conistra vaccinii, assembly GCA_948150665.1. NCBI lineage: Eukaryota > Metazoa > Arthropoda > Insecta > Lepidoptera > Noctuidae > Conistra > Conistra vaccinii. Next base: position 11,336,634 of record OX411336.1, on the reverse strand, counting down.
ATAACCAACAGGAAAATATTTAATACTAGCTTCTGCCCGCGACTTCGTCCGCATGGAATAGTTATAATAATAAAAAAATAAAAAAAAAATAAAAAAGCCTTTATTATTCCTTAATTATAAAAGTAAATAAAGTTCTTAGTTAATAATATTAATAAACTAATTAAGGGACCCCTCGACGATGGGTATAGGCCTCCTCCAGTAATTTCCAGTCTTGTCTGTTTTTTGCTGTTTCAAGCCATGATTTGCCAATCAATTTCGATATTTCGTCTTGCCAACGCTCTGCTGGTCTACCTCTTGTTCTCTTTCCGAGTGGGCCTTTCCAAGCGGTTGTTTTAGGGGTCCACCTGTCGTCTTCTGAGTGAGCCAGGTGGGCCGCCCATCTCCACTTCAGTGCTTGAGCGTGTTGAAGGGCATTTATGACTGGAATAGTTACTTTGGGCTATATTTCGAATGTGGGATAAATTTTTACTAGATAAATTTATAGTTTGTAAGTCAGAGTCCGAGGGGCCCCCTGAGCTTGGAGGCCCCGGGGCACTGCCCCGTCTAGCCCTCCCGTAGCTACGCCACTGAGCATTAGCACAGTCTATACATCATATACTGTGGCATTAGTCAGTAATCGTGTAAGTAGTTCAAGTCAGAACTTACGGAGCTCAACGACTCGACGAACAATACCAAAGAAAAGACATTTGGGTAGACCCTAGGCCGCATAAAGTAGTCAAACTACCAGACCATCATTAAAATTAACTAAGAAAAAAAAAACAACGTGTTGCACTGCCGGCAGAAGTGAAAACTTGAACATTAACGTTATGCATTTTTGAATAAACACTTTTCATGAAGTATATTTTGACTGCTTTTTTTTACCCATCAATATGGGTAAAATTTCTTACCTCGCAATCTTTACGTAACGTCAAAGACGTCGTATTTTGATATTTACTTTGTCGGTTGCTAGGCAACGGATCCTACGGTCACGTCCTGACGCGAGTTTAACCCCACCCAAAAAAAGTGCACAACGCCGCTAAAGAAATTTCACTTCAAAAAAAGAGTGATCCATATAGAGTCCCCACATTCACAATAATTTAAGTAATATGTCCATAATGTCCTGCACCTGCGTGCGGAAGCATACAGCCTGTCCCAGCCACCTTCTTTGTGTCAATATGAGCATATGGACACAAATTGCATAATGAATCGAAACAATGAAACATAATACGGAATAAATGATAAATGGTAGTACATAAATAAAACGTAGTACCCAGTAAGTTGACACTGTATAAACAGGTCATTGTGATCAGCTATTCTAGACCACTCGTGTGACCTAAATAGTACTTACATAATAAAGATGGTAACAGGCTTAAAATAATTATAATAAAATGTATACCTATGTATACAGAATGTATCCGAAAGGGGTAGTCAAAAAGGGTGTGGTACAGACGATCAAACTAAAAAAACTTCTCTAGGGGACCAAAATAGAAATCACAAAAAAATGATTAACTGTCCCATACAAAACTTCAATACCTACTCGACCCAATGTATGAGACAGGTGATTATTTTTTCGCGATCACGATTACCCTGTATAAAAAAGGACGGCAAAGAATTATAGGGCATCAAAAGATTTTGTCCTCATCGTTGTCAAAAGGAAAAGTGCCCAAAATACTGGTAGCATTGCCACGTCGTATGGCAATGCTGATTCTCTGGCCAAAAAATAGGCCAGCCCTCCCGTCACGCGAATAGTCGACCAACCGCTTGGCGATATCTCGAAAACTAAGTGGTATCAGACCTCATGGCACTAGTGTTTGAACCCCAGACGGCTGAAACATATAAGTAACTCCGTATCATCATCATCATCATATCAGCCGAAAGACGTCCACTGCTGGACATAGGCCTCCCCCAAGCACCGCCACTTCGACCGATTCTGTGCTTCCCGCATCCAGCGAATTCCTGCGGCCTTTACTAGGTGATCGGTCCATCTTGTGGGAGGCCTTCCAACGCTACGTCTTCCGGAACGTAGTCGCCACTCCAGATCCTTTCGGCCACTCCGTATAACAATGGAATATTTTCGCCGTTGAGGTTTTCCGCACCTGCAGACACCCCAGCACTGACCGCGTGCTAGGAAGATGGGTATAGTAACTTGTACCAGGGCAGTGGTCCAAACCGCAAACCGCGGCTCGTGAGCTGCATGCGGCTCTTTGGCCTATTAGTGCGGCTCTATCTGTACAAATGTCGATGAGTGCGAGCGTAGATATGCGTGGGGGTCGGGGTTTCGGTCATTTAGCAAGATATCAAGTTTTATTCAAAATTCTAACTATATTAGGGTCGTTCCGTAGTTTCGTGCAAAAAGGATTTCCAGACTATTTTACCCATGTTTTTATCTTTTTATTTTTATTTTTTAAGCAATATAGATAAAAACATAGTCACTTTAAAAGGAGTATCGCTAATATTACATTTTAATTCGGTAATTCGTTTTAAAAGCTAATAAAACTGTGTGTAAATTCATTCCTCTCTGTTTCCAACTAGGGACCTCGGCGGATGTTTTCATGTTTATTTGTTTACATTCAAATTGAAAACTTTAATAATTACGGTTTATAAGAACCAAACCCCTGACCTATTATTTAAGTATTTTGAATTAACCTTTGGCTTAGTAAAAGTAAAAGAAAAGCATTTTTTTCTAATTGTCATAATATAAACTTCATCGCCCAAACCACACTCGGAAACTTCAAAATTTTGTAGATGGTTTATTCTGTCCCTAATACAGTTCAGGTCACAACGTGTTTCTACTGGTCCGTTAGCCACGGCAAACAGAGAGAGGTGGACGTACTTCTATCGCTGTCAAAATTATTTACGATCTCCGCATTGTTGATAGTGCTTCGTCCAGAAATAATTTCATCACATTCCTGCTATTTCACAAGGTATTGTAGTAAGCAAATCATTATAAATACTTCATATGTTTATCTTTCAAACTGATTTTGATCCTATATTATTCTCAAGTTTCTAATGTATTCGGTAACGATATTATTAAACAAAAGGTTTATTTTTTTCATTCATCTCCACTTCATTACCGTCCGTTCCCTCCGTTTTTGACTACTGTTTAGGAGCCTTGAATTATTTAAAAACAGTGATTTGGTTTCCTTCCACGAAGTTGATTTTTTGAGACTGAATTGAAATGAAAGTCTGAATTGAAATAAAAGGCTAAATTGAAATAAAAGACGGTGATTATTGAAATTATATTGTTTTATTTAGCTAGTTTAAATTACCGTCTTTTACAGTTCATTACCATCCTAACCTATTTCGGAACAGTTTTACGGTATTTCATTGCCATCCCGACTTATGTCATTACCATCGCGCCCTAATTCATTACAATCCTTTCAATTTTCATCACCATCCAGTTGTTAAATTTCAATCGTCATTTTCTCCGTGATTATACAAGATAATAACGTGCCTTCCACTTTAAACGAACCTGGTGACAATTAAAATTCGTTTATATAAAAAAAAAAACATAAAATGTAATATTTATTTTTATTCTGCGGAATGGTTCTTTTTGCACGAAACGACGGAATGAACCATTAACGAAGTATTTTCAAAAAAATTACCATGACATCGAAACTTAATCATTTCGTGTACCTTTCAAAGTTTCCAATTATTGTTAATAAGTAGAGATGCCGTCATCATATTATTATCAGCCGATATGATGATGAAGGCATCCTACTTCTTAGCAAGTTAATTTTAGGAAGCATTGTGGTGTGAAAGAGGATGGCTATTTATTGAAGAGGATGGATGATATTTGAGATTGAGACAGTTTGGACACACAGAAAGGATATTTGGCTCTATTGACTAATGAGTTCCCCGACCACTGTACTAGGGTAATATACACTAGACTCTATTGACAGACGAACATTTGATTTATAACAATACGTTATTGCATTTAAGGACAACACCTAATATAAGAAGTATTTTATTGAGCTGTAGATAATAGGTATTGTCATCACCTACCTATATATTTGGCGATGACTTGAAAGTAATTTTAGGTTGCAAGGTTATTCAAAGAAAGAATATACCTACGTATATATATACGTGGCTGTGGGCATGATTTAATTCAAATCTGAGCATATTTTCAAATTCCATGTTTAATTTTGAACGTTCAGATGTGCCAGTCACCAGTTCACCACCTTTAAAGCAGTATTATTTTAATCTTACTTCAGTGGGGGAAAGAAATGGAGCTATACGTCCTGTAGAGCATCATCTCTTTCCCACAACTGCTTTAGACATGGTGGTAAGCCTCCTTTACTTCATCATTGCTAAATTTCTCCTGGCAGAACACATAGAGCTTTTATTTGATAGCCGTATCAGTAACTGCCGAAGTGTTGCTTATCATCACTATCGTCGCTATCATCCTTTACTTTAAAAGTAGGCCTTTTACTAACGGAAGTAACATACATCTGGTTATAACGAGTGTCTAAGCCATAGATAAATATTTATGGTTACAAATGAGGGTAATAGAAAGACTGCATAATCTGTGCGACATCTATTTAAAATGTCGACTCAGTCTTGTCAAGATTAGCTGTAAAGTAAAAGTGCAAACATTCAAAATCACGCGGTTTCTGAGAGAGTACAATAACCGCTGAGTTTTATGCCATATTTGGATATAATATTAAGATGGGATTGTTGAGTATGAGGTGCATGTTCCGTACATTCGTTCTCTTGTTTCCTTAAACACAGAGTGACCAATCCATAACATCATTGAACTTTGTGTAAACGCGACTCCTGTAATAAGTTTCCGATGAATCATAAATTGGTTGTTATTCAAAGTCAAAGTCAAATAATTTATTTCAATTAGGCACATGAAAGGCACCTTTGAACTTCAAAACTTACAAAAAAATAATTAAATTGATTTTAGTCGCCCCTTCCAAAAGGTTGTTTTCGTATGGAGAAGAATGGGCAAGAAACTCCACCGTTACTCTTTTAAAAATGTTTTACCATGCTGACAACTTCAACATGCTGACAGCAATCCTAGACTACACTGCTAACTGTGTATGTCAAATAATAGAGACATTCCTGTACTGAAATAATTCTTAACACCATCATACACATATTACACATATATGTTTTCCCTATTAACTTCTGAAACTCAAGCACGTAATGCGACCGCAATTTCTGACCGCAACATTCCTTTGTCACTTACCTACCTATATGCCGCCCGCCGGGAATCAACGAGGAGAGAGTACCTAGTACCTACTAGCTTGTAACTTAAAGAGTGCTTATTCTAAAAGTTGGCAACGTCGCAAATAGCTGTGAAATATCTACCTGTTTCGATTAATTTGGCAATATTACTGTATGGAAATATGAAATGTGGCTAACTAGTGAACTAAAATATTGATTATGAAATGCAATAATTAATATCGTAACACCAAATATTTAGTTTTAGATGTATAAAAAGCATTTGAAAACTTTTCAAATGCCTTTTTTTCACCTAAAACGGTAACAACATCAAATTCTGTGTTATTATTGCAATTCATTATTTATATTCTAGTAAAAACAAAAAGACGTGTGGCACTCGGGGACTGCCCCGGCGAAGCTATTGCATAGCATTTTTTATCAACTTACGCAATTGTAAAATATTAACCCGAATACAAGAAATAGCAATGATGACATTGACAGGAACTGTTATTCACATTTATAGTTTTTAAAACTTGACACAACGTAATGGCCGGGAACATCAAACTAATAAAAAGGTTTTAATTTAACTATTAATAGTCAAGGATCATTCGTCTAAGTAAATTTGAACTTTATTGTCAAACAGTTAAACATAATTTTCAATACAACACTCTCGTATCATTCGTCTAAGTAAATTTGAACTTTGTTGTCAAACAGTTAAACATAATTTTCAATACAACACTCTCGGTATCATTCGAACTTTGTTGTCAAGCAGTTAAACATAATTTTCAATACAACACTCTCGTATCATTCGTTTAAGTAAATTTGAACTTTGTTGTCAAGCAGTTAAACATAATTTTCAATACAAAACACTCTTTTCTTAGGTAGTATTTTCGTTACGAAATTTCTGGATTAGGTCTCCACGCTCAAGGCCCGCGACAGAAGCTATGCAATAGCTTAATAATACAAAACTTCATAGAACAAGTGTTCCAAAAATACATAGTTTCGAAGATAACATAACACTAGCTAGACTCTCGATCTTAGAATTATTCTAAGCTCTCGATGTATGTATCTAAGTTTCATTGACAAGTACGAGTAAATCATATTCATTCAAACCAATAATTCATAATATTTTAAAATTTAAAGCTAAGAAAATGCGACGTTGTCATATTTCACGTAAGGGTGTTTTACATAATCGTGACTTTGTTGAATTATTTTGTAAGAAAATAGAAAACGAAAAAACAAGCTATTGAAAAATAATTCATAAGCCAGTTGATTCTTTGACATGGTCTCATTAATAACCTTACATTATGGGATATCAAAAGGAACACGTTGTTGTTATAACGAAATTCAGCAATACGGAACTCAGACCATTATTGGTCTGAGTACGGAAGGATTAAAATAGTTTGGAAAATCCAAAAGTGCACGCCTCATACTTATCACTCATTCATAAACGAAAAAGAAATTCAAAACATAGTTTAAAAATGAACAATTTATCACTTTTCATGAAGTCGTAATGTCAACGACTGACAAAGATATTTACTTGGCGGTTGCTAGGCAACTAACGGACAAAGGTTGGAAATATTTAGATAAAGATATTATATTTTAGTTAGTATTTTATTAATTATAATTAAACTACTTTGAATAAAAGAGCCATTTTCAATAGGGTTCCTTCTACGGCTGAAACGAATGTATAAAAAAAAAATTTACTCAATTAATTGATTTTATCGCAAGCTACAATGTTTTCAGGGTTCATAAATTGACGGACAGGAATTTTTTTTCAATTATTTTTATGCTTTTTCCATTTCTGCTGCATTAAATCAATTGTTAAAAAGTACAGTCTCCATTTAATCATCTATACAATGGTATATAAATTAAGTAGGTTCTGTGTACTAGCAGGAGTGTAACAATAAAAACAGTTACAGAAATGGGGCAAAAATAATTTTTCGATCGTAGAGCACACTCTAAGGCTGCCTGTCCACTGGAGCGGAGAGGAGAGGAGAGGAGCGGAGATGTGTCAAAATTAACCAATAGAATCGCACCTCGAAAGCGGAGTTTTGATTCTATTGGTTAATATTGACACATCTCCGCTCCTCTCCTCTCCTCTCCGCTCCGGTGGACAGGCAGCCTAATGCTTCGCATTATGAGTCGTGCAAAAAAATCAAAGCGTCAGGGTAGCCCGCGAAATTCAATTTTTCTAACGTGTTTTGCATTTTCAGTATCATGACCAAAATATGATTCGCGGCCGTATCAAATATTTATTTATAGAATTGTAATCTTCAATACAACTCCCTAAGTTCATAAAGTCCTATTGAATGACAATTTCATGAATTAATGACATTTTAGGATTATTCTAACATCCTTATGTTACTGTATAGCTGTATTGCTGATTCTAATTATTATAATTCTATAAAACCATATTTGTTACGGTCACGAATTATATTATAATTAAGATAGAACCTGACACTGACCAGCAAATTCCAAAAAAACATAAGAAAATTGGAATTTCGCGAGCTACCTTAACGCATCCCCCTTAAATTGGTAGAATAAGGGCATGAAATGTATAGAATCTTGTTATTTTTGTCAATGGAAAATCCCATTCGGCACATGGCTACTAATGGCTAGTAATAAAACTAATTTTATTGAAACCCAAAATCCTTCGCAGAGTATGAGCCTTGCCTTTCCCTTGTTCCACTCCTTCTTTTAGGTAGCATGAAGCATAATCCAGAGGAAGCCCTTTGGCCTTATTACAGTCGTTCATGAACCTTTCCTTAAGCCAGTGCAGTTTAATGAGAACTCGGATTTAGAGTAAGAATAACGCTAGATAGAAAGAGAAAATTTTAGCAACGAACTCTACAAAATTTTCAAGATATTATCGCCTGTAGGTATCCGTTTTACTAACAGATAAACCACCAACTAATATAATAAATGCAAACAAAACAATATTGAATGAAGCATTAAAATTATATTTTATCGCGACAGGTGCACACATACATTTGTTTGACAAGCTAACAAGTGTTAGGATACGGAATGATGAGAAAATAAATAAACAAGAATTTGGGGCATCGCTCGTGGATAAAGTCGACTTTTTATCTGATAACAGTGCAGTGTCATTCACATACGGACTGGTTTTAATCGCTTCAACTGCCAAACTGTCTTCAAATATACACAGGGCAAACAATTTGTTTGAGCTTTTGGTATCATTGCGCAAACTATAGGTACCTAGGGGATTTCAGTCATGCTTTCGATCAGGTTAACTAAACTAACTCTAATACCCAGAGTGCTTCCATGTTCATATCAAAATGCGTTTTGTCTATGCTTCATTAGAATTTGGTTCATCATCTTTGAGTTAAGGTCTAAAAAGCTGCAAGGTTGTCACCGCATTTTTTGCTGTTTGGTCTTCAACTTGATTTAAAATCTTAGAAGTCGTTTAGTGATTTGTTTCTATAGTTGGGTGGGTGTCTGTTGATGACCTATTAAAACTTCCGTCAAATTGTCTAAAATATATATTATATAGAAACGAATCCGTCCATCATTAATCATACCTTACTGCTTAAACAAATTCTGTTGGATCTGGATTAAATCATTATATTTACGTGCTAAGACTAGATATTTCTTCTATTAATAATTTTGAAGATCCTTGATTCCATCCATTAGACCTTTACAAAATTCGTTTACAAATCTGCTAACTTCTTGAACATATTTGCTTTGTTTCGAGAATCGTGACGAGGTGTCATATTGACAGAATTTGTTTGTTTTAATTTGACTAACAAGTGATACATGGCTATTCAGTTTTGAGAAAAGTTTAGAACTGGCTTCAACTGGAGATATATTGCGTCTAAAATATCTCCAGTTAAAGCCAGTTCTAAACTTTCCTCAAAACTGAATAGCCATGTATCAATTTGTTTCTGTCAGTTTCTTTTTCTCTTACTTTTGGTTCTTGTTGAGTAGAGAACAATTCTTTATCTTCTATCTTTTGAATATCATTTAAAATATGCATTTCAGTCTGTTAGTTCCTTCTTCTCTTACTTTTGCTTCTTGTTGGAGCAATTCTTTATCTTCTATCTTTTGAATCTCATTTAAAACATGCATTGCAGTACTTTCGATTTATGGATTTATGTCTAGCTTCTGTAAAATGACCGACCTTAGTGCGGTTTGCCAGTAGTTTTCAGTCGATTGGAATAAAATACTTGCAAAGCTTGACCCAAATTAATGAAAAACCTTTGGAATCACTTGGCTTAGACAAAGGCCTCCTGGGAATAAAACGTTCTCTTTACTTGAAAAATACATTTTCGTGATTTTATCAGAATTATACGGATGGACAGAACCATCGGGGTGTGTCTGCGTCTTGCTAGTAATAGTGATTTAGGCCACAGCACCAATGATACGTAACAACATACGCAATCTGCCTTCTGACGCACATTTTAACACTTTTCACCTTGAAATATTACCTTCATGAAAATATTTAAAGATGTTTTCTATGCATGGGGCTCGTCAGATTTATTTCTGCGTTTGCACTGGTTTGGTGCACAGAAAGCTTCTTGCTGACGTAATAAAATGCGATAAATTTTAGATAGTCTACTTTGTTCAAACGATCTGTCTGTCTGTATTCAGTTTTATTGCTTCGAATTTCTAACAATATAAAGTTATGGGATTGTTAACAATGGAAATGAAAATGCTGTTTAGTCAGTTTCATGTTATCTCAGTTTATATGCATATTTTTATTTGCCCTGTAGTCTTAAATTTCAAAAGTGCTACGAGAAAGATGGACTATCGTTTGAAGGTTCTTCGAATGCACAGAAAGTTAACTAACGTATGACACTCGTGGGTTGCAGCTGAAAATCAGCGTCAGTTGGTACACTTTGTGTTGCTATCTGACATTATGCTGAGCTGAGGCCCTTTTGGCATTATAATCATTGTTTTCTGTTTTTATTTTAGTTATAAGGTGTATATTTTTTTTTTTATGCCAATAAACGCATTTTTTCTTTCTTTTCTTTCTTTCTTTAACGCTGATCTAGATTGAAAAAGAACCCTATAGGTTCTTTTTCAATCTAGATCAGCGTATTTATAAAATTTACATTTGTTGAAAGTGCCCGCATTCAATTTTTTTTAAGCATTTGGGATTCAACGGGAATAGTTTTTGGGATTCATTGACAAAAAAACGTTATTCTTTTGCATTTTTCAAATGTGGGATTCAACGGAAATACATAATAATGTTTTGTGGGATCCAACGCCAAAAATAATAAACTGGGATTCAAAAGTGGGTTCCAACGACAATAAAAGGATTTTATCCTTACAAAACGCCAGTTATATACTAGTTCTGACAAGGAAGGTCTTGTGCTTAAGTACCTTCATGTGTCAATTATCGCTAAACTCGTCGCTATAGCGGTAACTATTATAAGAATGATTGCTATGTCTGCGACCTAGCGTAATAGCCTAGAATTATGACCAAGCTTGACCTAATAAACCAAGGAAATTACTAGGTTTATAGCTAGATTAGAATATAACTTGAAATTGCTTGATAGGTGGGCTAGAAGCATCGGAAGATAAGTTATTTCATAGATGAGCTGACCGAAATGTTAAGGAGAAACTTGGTGAGGTTATCTGAACATTATACAGGGTTATTATAAATTGGCTAGATAAACTCCGGTGACTCGATAGGTATCGATTAAAATTAGATGTTTTTTTTTTGGAAGGTCAACAACCGCTATAAGTGTTAACTTGGAGTATGAGTTGAGAAAAACCGTTTTCTTATGTTTTATCGTGTTTAGATATCGAAACCCATTACATCTGTGAAGTTTAAGTACACAGAAAAAAAAACAGACTTTTCAAACTAATATTTTAAGTGCGATATGGTCGATGACCCAAAAAAAACCTATCATTAAATTAATTATTTTTTGGTTTCACCATGTTTACATATCGATACCCAAAGCGTCTGCGGAGTTCAGCTAGCCAATTTAAAATAATCCTGTATGATAGAGAACGGATAATAATATAGGTACCTACCCGCCGCAGTAGAAAATGAAACAGCTGTGTTATGAAATTCCTGTACACACACATTTATGACAGGTAGGTATGTGATATGATGATACTCTTAATAACTCAGCTTTTTTCAGCTCTTATGTCGAAAACAAGTTACATTATATACAAATAAGAGAGCATAATCAGCCTAGAACGTTCGACTGCTCAATGGGTCAATGCTCAATACTTTATTTGCATACCACAATGCATACTTAGGTGGTACCTAAGTTGCAGCTCGCCGTCCGATAAGGGCCCAGCACCCTAAATTATTACGTAATGCATTTTCAATTTTAAATTGAAACCAATTGAAAAAGATTGCCAGTCCATTGCTTCATAAGTTCGACAAAAAAAATCTGCTCAATATTTTTTTTTAATTGATCGTGCGTTGCGTAATTGGGGGGCGGGTCGACGGCGCGTTGTGTTCCACGCGCGCCTCAAAGAGATGTCAGCAAAAGTGACGGGGTCCGCTAGGGCCGATGCCTGCCGGGGTTGCGGGTAGTCCCAAGGGGAAACCGTGGCCCCTGGCAATGCAAGGAAAGGAACACGGGTGGGTTTTAGTCAGTAAAAGTCTGACACGCCCTTCCGCTCCTCCCAGAGCGGGAGAAGTCATTGGATGATTTCCCAGCCAAAAAAAAAAAAAGGTGGTACCTAAGTTAAAATTACATGTGATCACTGATCATTATGGACACTGTCGCGCACAGCAAATAGTAGGAGAGAGGAAGCTTTAAAAAACTGGGTGGGACACAGAATACTGCGATTCACACTGGCCTCTTCTCTGTGAGAAGGAGATACATAGTAGTCTGAAAAGGAGTAGTGACATACTTGCCGGACAAAAAGAAGTAGAACGTTACTCAATCGACAAGAAAAGAAAAAGAAGAAATGGACTTGTTACTATTCCTATATGCCTAGCCTTTTCCCAACTATACATAGGTACATTTCCAGCTTATGCTGATCTCGCATTGTATAGGATTTCTGTACAATGCGAGGTCAGCTTATACTGTAAATGTATAGCCGTGTTTACCTATGAAGATGAACGGGCAAGAAATTCCATGGACACTCTTTCCAACATCTAAGCAATGCGCTTAAATTCGAAAGATAACAAGTTTGTGTACAAGTGTGTTCTGCTGCCATGTGTGCGACTATTTGGCGTGGGTAAAACTATTTCGGGTCTTCGGGAAATAGCGAAGTTTTTGTTTTTAAGATCGTAACTCACTTCAACTATTAATACCATGGCATAAAGTTAGTATAACCTTATGAGTCCTTGTGCTATTGATGTTCAAAGTCCAAGTGAACTCGATGCTCTTGCGTAAGCGCCGCTGGAAAATATTTGCGTCGGTAAAGTGTTGAGTTTCTTTCAGCCTAGCAACCTAGCCTAGCAATTATGTTGCTCATTGGATAGGTTTGGAATAAAATCCAGTTAAACCAGCTGGGTAATTGCGTAACACATTTACAATGGCAATGCGTTTCATTTTCACAATATTCACCAATATTCATTCGTCGACGTAGTCGAACAGACGAATTTATAAACATGAGAAAATAGTTTACCAATTTCCTTCAAATTGTGATTAAAAGCGAGTTACGCAATTAGGGTCCAGAAGTCCTCTCCTATAGACTCTTCGAGTCTTCGTTAGCCTGGCCATTAGTAGCAAAGTAGTCAACATGAGTACTCCTATAATTAATACTTTATGCTCTTCATTAGATTGATATGTTTAGTGGATCCTGGGGCAGCATAGCTATTCACAAACATTCGATATTCGTCGATACGTTTCCGTGTCGAATCGAACGTCAATGAATGTTATGTGATTCTGAATTTGAATTTGAAGGAGTCCTTTAAACGCTGTTCACAAAACTAAAACCCAATTTTTTTTTACAGTATAAAACAAACAGACGACCGCTATTGTTCCGACAGCTATTTATTATTGTGGACTAGGCAAATCCGTTAACAGAAAATGTGTAATTTTCGATTCGGAAACCTTTCGAATGGTGAATAGCTAAGCATGTGCCTTGAAATAAAATTTTGACAAATTCATGTAATCTGCTTAACTGTTTGTGTCCGTCAATAAGCTAACATGAGACAGCAGTTAGCGGAGACCTTGGAAACGGCTTTCTGAAACCATGGAAATTGATGCTGTCTGCTCTAGAGCATCACTTTTCTGCTGGGGAGTTTGTTGCGCCACTTCTTCCCAGCGAAAGCACTAGGAAGTGGAGAAGGGTGGGCGTTTTGGGACTGTCTTATGTAATTTTGACGTTCGAAAAGTGCTGATTCCCAGCCTAGTTTGTATAAATGGCTTTTGAATTTTGAATTTGAATACGGTACAGCGATATCGACCAAAGTATAGCAGTTCAATGCTACTTTAATTTTGTCAAGGATAATTGTTTAAGGGGATTTAATAGCTAGAAACTAATAATGTAGGTAGTGAGCAACATCATTTAGTTGTCTTAAAAACTCGTGGTGTTGTAATTAGTTTTATGACGAAAACTAACAAGAAAAGGATTAACGCTACGATGTATAATTTATAAGAGCTAAGTTAATGTGTATTAAGTCGTAAAGATAGTCCATAGATAGAAGAGTATTGTAGCTCGTGTAACGACATAAAACACCATAATTTCATTATGATTACGTAATGGAGTTAAGATGCACTACGCAGTGCGAAACATTTCGAAATAGGAGACTGCCTTTCGTAAGCTCGATAAGAGGCTAGATTTTATCGAATATAAAATTCAACGCTATAAAAATATGAACGTTGTGTAGATTGTAATACCTACAGCTGAGTAATTGTGTAACACACATAAAATGACAACTGATAGCAATGTCTTTCATTTTGACAGTTCAGCCACGTTCATTGAGCTATTTACGTTGTTGAGCAGAGAACTTTGCAAACCTATGAACCGATGGATTAGGAATTACCTTAAAACCCTTGGGTTGCAATTGAAAATGTGTAAATTAGGATGCAGTTTTCCTAGAAGTTGCGAAAGTTAAGAAATCTAGGTATTACAAAACTGACATTATGTCGCACTAACTATTACTACAAGGAAACTGTACGAGGAAAAGAAAACTTTAAATTATGTCATAGAAGAGTTGATTTTTATTACCAACATAACATTTTCACAAATGATTCGGATTTAGTGCTACACAGTCATGTTTTTATAATAGATCCGTCCTTGAACTTCTAAAAAGCTTTGATAACAGAATATCTGCACGTTTTGGTGCGCCTGCGACGATCGCAGACTGGTCAAGGGCGAATCGTTGATTATGTGAGCACACAAATTAAAATGCAGGAAGTATCAACCGCGGCTGTTCATTAAATATTCCGCTAGGGGGCGCACGTTTCAATGTCAAGTGACGCGGTGAATGTTTCTATTTGACATTATTAAATGGCTAATTTAAAGGTATTCAAATAACATCTTTCATTTATTTAACTTTTGACAGCTAAAGTAATGCAAATTGCATTACAGACTCTATTTCGAAATTCATGATGAATTTAATCGAATTTAAATGTAATTAAAATTAAATAATTGAAATTTTATTATCATCGAATTCATAATTCGATGAAAAAACCAAAGTGCCCTTAAAGCATTGTTTTTTCACTTTGGTTTTTAATGTAATTATTACGGTACTTTATAAGCGTGTATATTTCAAAAGTTAAATAAATCGTTGGAAATAGTATAGCTGACCCGTCGTCCCGTCACACGTAGTCCTGTCTGACCAAATTTCAATAATTCATACTGAATTCTAGAATGCACTTTCAGTTCAGTGTTGCAGTTCCTGGATTATCCAATTATCTTAGCAACTTTTATAAGTAGATTTTCTTTCCGTAACAACATGATTCGGACTATGACGAACATAATAAAAAAAACATTTTACAAATCGGTTCAGCTGTTCTGAAGTGTCGCGCTCTATTTGCCTGATGTGCCTTAGTTGAGAAAGAACTGCAATTTAAAAATATTACAATAAAATCCTATTTCCCTTTAGGTACAGTCAAGGATTCATAGGTAAATTTTCAGGGAGTGAAAGTTCCTTATCATAATTAATAGGTACCTACTTAAGATTAAGAAAAACTTTTCCAATGGGTCTTTTCATTTTTTTATGACAAAGCAGATCAATCAAGTAGGTATGTAACGTTGAAACTTTGCTAGCTCGCACTGCACATTTGTAGCTTGAGGCAAGAGAGAAGGCAAATCAGTTTGACATACTAAGGCTTATATCTCACTGACACCATGGTGGCACAACCATGGGCACTCTGCCAGCAAAATATACACAGTTTTATGGTGGTTTGGGTGTCTCACCAGGCATCCGAACGATTGCGCAACCAACCATAGGTACATTTTTTGGCAGTGTGAGACCATGGTGTGCTCTGGTGCCCTAGTGAGATAGGGCCCTAAAAGGCAAATAGGTAAGTACAACCGAAAGGAAAACTTTTAAAGTAATGTCTACACTTAATTAAATTATTTACTAAGTAACTTAGTACTTAGTAGTAGGTACCTATTTACTAAGCCATTTCGTTGTTAGTTTTGCAATACTTAGTTATTTTCCTCGGTATGTTTATTTAGATGACGTCAGTCAGCTAATCATAATTATTTATGTAGTTATGTGATGTAAATCTAAATATCCTGTATTAGCCCATTAAATACTTAATTAAGTAGGTACATAAATAAAACTATTTGTGAATATACATGAGGATTCTTTCACATGTAGTTCAAAGGACTGGAAAAACGTCAATATATCCATTATATTGACGTTTTGCCAGTTCTGCCTGAACTTCAAGCACCGCAGCAAATTAAAAAAATAAAAGAACAATGATATTCCTAATTTAAATTTCAAATAACGCCACAACTCGAACTGTAAATGACAACGTCACAACGCGCATATTCAAAACATTCTCTGTAATTCTAGAACATCCGATAGTATGCAAGTGATAGTACGGCAGCCAAGCCCCCAGCTGTTGCTTAACCCGCCACCGCCGCCCGCTGCTGATTCGCAGTCGAGCTGCGTAGCTGTAGGTGTGGCTGACCCGCCCTCGTTACGTCAGCATAACAGTCGAACGTGACCTTTGCCAGTACCCGGCATTACTGCGTTTTGTATTTTTAGTCGTGCGCCTGCGCACAGATAGGGTTAAATTGTTTGTTGGAAAACTGTTCGGATTGGAATTCCATGAGGAAAAATGTTTGATAACGAATGTCCTTCACTAATTTAGGTCAAAATTAAAATTGTGTGGTCTTGGGTAAAAATATTTCCGTCCCGGATTAGCAGTCCAAACTCCAAAGACATATCCCGGGCAGATGAAAGTGTCCTTCTGTGTCCATTTTTACTACATTTAGCTTTTGAGTGAGAGATAGTTTTTAAAACAGTCCTGGCAAAAGTCCTAGCCTTCTACACCATTAACAAAAAAAAAGTATCTGTGTACTTGTACTATCGAAGAACTTCATAAGTATCTAAGCAGTTTGAAAACAAAATCCCGTGAAAACGATGACCACATCTGTTACCGCCCCGATTCTGTAGCGGCCGAGCGCTGCAAGCAGAAATAGTCCTTACGGTGTATAGATATGTACTTCTTCGATGGTACCTACAGTAAGATAATTCTTTTTATCACAAACATTGCTGGGCAGGGAATGGTTTGTGCCACCGAGTCCTCCTTATGTTCCATCCATTGTAATTTGAAGTATAAATAATAAATAAACAATGAATAAAGCAGTTCTTACTCGTATACGCAAATTGCAGCATAATAGTACACTTAATTAAAGAATCCTACAAACACCTGCGTAAACGCACGTTTGTAGAATGACGTAGGTATTCCTGTAAACAGAGCGGTAGATATAAAAAATATTAGTGTAAACTTTCTATTTCAATGTAACAATGAAGGAAAAACATATGCTCCGTTTTCTTTAAAACAAAGAACAATCTTGGGAATTTATAATTGTTTTCATGTTTGCCTCTAGGTTTAAGATTATTGTACCCAATGCTAGCTAGCATAAATTATGATTCAGATAGGAGTAAATTTCCGAACGATTCAATAGCTAAACGACTAACACGCTCTACCCAGGAATAATTCCCGAAAGTATATTTTTGAATGACAATAATTATAAATTATTTAGTTGAGTTGAAGTGGCCACCCCCACCTATCTCAGCAATATCAGAACGCGTAGCATGACCACCGTAGAATAGAAACGGCTTTTGTCGAAGGAAGAATTGTGATTGTGAATCTGTCATTTTGCACGACTCACTGCGAAGCATTAGAGTGTGCTCTACGATCGAAAAATTTTTTATGCCCCATTTCTGTAACTGTTTTTATTGTTACACTCCTGCTAGTACACAGAACCTACTTAATTTATATACCATTGTATAGATGATTAAATGGAGATTAATACTGTACTTTTTAACAATTGATTTAATGCAGCAGAAATGGAAAAAGCATCAAAATAGTTGAAAAAAAAATCCTGTCCGTCAATTTATGAACCCTGAAAACATTGTAGCTTGCGATTAAATCAATTAATTGAGTCAAATTTTTTTTTATACATTCGTTTCAGCCCTAGAAGGAACCCTATTGAAAATTGCTCTTTTATTCAAAGTAGTTTAATTATAATTAATAAAATACTAACTAAAATATAATATCTTTATCTAAATATTTTCACCTTTGTCTTGATGTTGCTTAGCAACCGCCAAGTAAATATCTTTGTCAGTCTTTGACATTACGACTTCATGAAATGTGATAAATTGTTCATTTTTGTTAAAAACTATGTTTTGAATTTCTTTTTCGTTTATGTATGAGGCGTGCACTTTTGGATTTTCCAAACTATTGTCTATTCTTCCGTCCATGAAACCTGTTTCTATTGTGGTCATGCTACGCGTACCGAGGTCCAGATTTCCAGAGGCATCCTAGAAGCGTTTGCTTGTGGCACATTCACGGTCAAATTTGAATGACGTAAAACGATTGTGTTATAGTCATTGTAATATAACTCTTATCTCATTGTTATAAAATATAAATTAGAATGATTGCCGTGAGTTTGATCAAATT
The DNA here is from genome assembly GCA_948150665.1 of Conistra vaccinii. Classification (NCBI taxonomy): domain Eukaryota; kingdom Metazoa; phylum Arthropoda; class Insecta; order Lepidoptera; family Noctuidae; genus Conistra; species Conistra vaccinii. Next base: position 11,318,455 of record OX411336.1, on the reverse strand, counting down.
CTCGGCAATCACTCTAATTTCAACCTTACCTTAACCACGATATAAAAGTTACTTTGCAGTGATTTACTACGTGAATGTCCTATCTTAGCGTCTAATATGCTTACAATTACACTGCAGCACCCATAGCTTTCACAACCACGCTGCGTAGCAGCTGATGGCAGCAGAAATATATTATATGGATATGCAGGAATCAGGCTCGTTCCTTCCTTGACTTTTATGAAGTGGAAAATTAAATTGCCTACTAAGTCAGTAGACTAAAATATTAAATGTAACTCAGAATCGTATGAGTGTAAGTTTCTCCATGGAGTCTTTAGGCATAACCCGCATAACACATAGCCTGGCAAGGCCATATTGACAAGGCCTCTTGTTCGCTACAATCTTGAGGAAATACTAACCGTTTTACGCGAGTTGCGAACTTGCGACGTATTTTTTTCGCGTCATATCAAACGATTGTATAATGATGCGCAGGTGTTTATATTTAACCAATGTTTTTATAGAGATCCGGGAAGGGATTCAGGGTCACAGCTAGTCAACTATTTTCATGTCAATAGCTATGATAATTCTCGTAATGGTCTTCCCTGTAAGTAGTTTTATTTTCAATAGCTTTTGAATTGAAATCGGGAGGTAACTGCGAGAAAGATAATACTTATACCATTGATGTAAATCACTTATACGATCTTAGTACTATAATTTGACTGAAACTGTTTTACCGCACCAAAAGAATGCGTGGCGATGTGGGGGGCGGGACGACGCGCCGCGCCGTGAGCGTTGACGAATGAGCGGCCTGCACTGCCCTCCCGTCTCGCCCCGCACATACCCAAGGCAAGGTAAGTTTTCGGTCAAACTATATACCAAATGCTATATGGAAATAAAGATACCAGTCTTATGTTAAAAATAAAAAGCACGTGTCCAAAAAAATGGCCCTAAAAGCCTTGCTGTCAAAATGCACCAGTGCATACAAAATGTTTAAGACACGTGTGATCATATTTAAGCGTGCGGTACAGCAGACCAGCAAACTGAACAACTTTTTCCAAGGGAACAACATCGGAATCGCAATGCCTTCTAGCTGACCCAAATGTCTAGGACGGCTGTTATTTTTTTTACGGTTTCGATGTTGGTCCCATGAAGAAAGTTGTTAAATTTGATGATCTGTATGTACACACGGCAACACATCAAGACATACATAAATTTCCAGTTTAAGCTGACCTCGCATTGTACGGAAATCGTTTACAATGCGAGATCACCATAAACTGGAAATGTATAGCTTGATGTGTAGCCGTGCGTATCACACCGTTAAATATGGCCACACATTTCTGATAAATGCTGTATAATATTTTTTCCCTTGGGACATGGGGTTAATCCGAGAATCCGAGGGTCACTCCTATAGACTTTCCACATCGTTTTCCCAACACTCTACGGATTGATTGCATATCAAGATTGGAATTTTGTACTAGTCTTAGGCCAGGTAATAAGCCGAATGGTATAACACATAAGCTGTTACGTAATTTACGTATACGACTCTAGTTGTAGACTTGTAAGGCGTCTCACTCTAATTGTTTTAAGTAGATACTTAGCCTAATTGTAATGATTAGTATTAATAATCTGACCGGACTACTCTCTAGTCGTTAACAGGTGAAGAACATGTGGTATAAGCTGAATGTTTGTTTGAATCTGTCTTTATGGGATCCCTTTAGAGAGTAGGTTCATGAATAATGAGTAGTAATGCTGAATGGGTATCATTTGCTGTCAAAAGTACGATATTCTTTGAATATTTTGGTACTTCAAAATTGACCATCATCCATTCTATCTATCTGGAATTTGTCAGTAGTATTAGCCCGGAGTCTGGATTTGTACCCGGTTAATCGTAATAGGCTATATACCCTATTACATGAGACTTAAAGATAGCTGGCGAAATGTGGGTGTATTTATATTTTAGCAATTTATTCCCCTTGGGATTTTTCTATCAGTGAGTATCCGTTATACAGTCTATTACGCATTAATGATGGCTTATGACATCATTAATGCGCAGTCAAAATCTTCCTAGCCTTTTCCCAACTATCTTGGGGTCGGCTTCCAGTCTTTACCGGTTGCAGCTGAATACCAGTATTTTACATGGAGCGACTGCCTATCTGACCTCCACAACCCAGTAACTGGGTAATACGATACCCCTTGGTAAGACTGGTGTCAGACTTTCGGGCTTCTGACGACTCGTAACGACTGTCAAAGATCCACAAATGACACCCGGGACCAACGGCTTAACGTGCTTTCCGAGGCACGGAGGAGTCTCGGTATGTAAAGATGGTCACCCATCCACTGACCAACCCTGGCAAGCGTAGCTTAACCTGATGGATCGACCCGTGCGGCTTGTTATCACTTAGCCACGAGCTCCTCTCTCATTAATGCGCAGTATAATTATTAATATCTAATAATATTTTTATTACTTCTGGTTTATAAATAAAATCAAAGCGGTTACATAAATGTGAATTACGCACCAAAAGTAGAGACGTGGAAAATATAATTTTTGGAAAATGGTATAGATATCGGCTGTCATGATATGGGGCACGTAATGTGGAGGAAAATGTCGTGAGGCTTAGGTTTGACTAAGCATGAATGTGAATGGCTATAACAGTAGCGAAAGACAAAATAAACGAAAGAAAAAGACAAGTTGCGCCGACCCCAACCCCAAATAAATTGAGTTAAGGGCAGGAGCATAGATATAAGTATATTTCTATGGGCAGGAGAATGAAATGCATGATAGGGTTAAATAAAACAAAGTACAAAAATTACATTTGCAAGAAAACTAGTACCCGCCTAGAACCTTTGATAAATTAAAAAGATATGACCTTGTCTACAGGAATTTTGATTAATAATGCTAATGTTCTAAATGTCGAGAATCGGGTGAAGATAGCGCCATATTTTTCAAACAATCTTTGTAGATTGAAATCTTGCTTGTTGCATTTTAATGAACCCGTTTTTATCGGCATGCGATCTGTCAGAAGCAAGGTAAAATTATAAATAAACAATTAAAATATCAACGTGATTAGAGAAATTAATAGATTAGTCAGTAATAGGTAATTTCTGACATCTCTTTCAATTTCAGTTGCATGATCAGTGTCACGGCCGCCATTTTGGAATTGTTTTTTAACTGTCATTAAAAGGGGTCAAAGCGTGCAGTCATACATCCTTCTAAGTATTTAAAACCAGTTTTATCTTGCGGGCTCAAAAGCTCAACATTACTTCCGCCGTGCATACCTAATACATATTTTGCATATAAAAACTATTTCCGATAAAGCTGTAATCAAAAGGATCTCATTTTTTCTCCGCTCAACTGACCTTGACCCCATAAGGCTTTATGTCATTTGCCAACAATGGCCCATGATGGAAGCCACGCAAGTGACGTATAGACACTAATAAAGTAGTTAGTAATCTGTGAACGTTTGTCGATGTGTCTAAATCGTCCATTGTTTTTTTGAGAACCATAAATAAAAACAAACAGGTAAAAGTACTTAAATAATAATACTAGACCAACTTGAAATAGTTGAATAGGACAGTTATGTCAGTACAAGCTATTTAATTTTTTTATGAAACACCTCCCGTGTAAGTGTAACACACTATCAATCATAATCTGAATCATTTTGAAAATATTACTAATCCACTGCTTTATAGGTTCGAAAAATTTGTCTGTTCAACAACGTAAATAACGCAATGAATATTGTTGAACTGTCAAAATTAAACAGATTGTTATTGATTGTGTGTTACGCAATTAGGGTCCTAGTTTTCGTGATGGATGAAACACGAAAAACCTTGTTAAAGCTCTCGGGTACGCAGGTATTCTTGATTTATTAAATGTGTTGATGTGACATGAGAATCCATCATGCTTGAGGGCACGTGTGCCTTACTATTACTACCCTGCACCCTGCACCTTAGGTGTTAAGCTTTGGGAGTTAGTACTGTACCTAAATAAATAATATTTATCGATTTATTGTTGTATAACATGGTAAAAAAATCGGGTTTTAACAGGATAAATAATTTGTATATTTAAAGTTAACCAGGAAAATGAACAGCAAATATCATATGGAACGAAACCCCTAATCATGTAATTTTTTTCAATAATAATCATGGGTTTGCCTTCACGTTTCGAATGCCATCATGGCAACGGATGACCGTAATTTGCTCGCAAGAAAAATGTCGGTACTCAACTCAAATGTAGACATTTTATATACTTAAGGTGCGGCCCTAACATTACTGCCAAGACTAGTTCCGTAATTATATGGGTCGGCTAAGTCGGCTTCAACGAACGAAGACAGGTGCATAAATAATAGTAACAAATCACAGCAACACTGACAGAAACAGGTCACAGGAATAGATAATAACTCCGCACTACCTAAAATTTTAACCTTAGACAAACATTCATTAAATGATAACAGTCTGGCATAACATTTATGTCCGTAGAATACTGACCTGCCATTGTCACGTGCTCGGAGGTTCACACACTCCTGATTGAAATAAAAATAAATAGGCTGAATGCGACGCGTTCGCTTTGCCCGACACGGAGCACTGTCGAAGAAAAAAGCGCGGGAGCGTCCGGCGTTCAGTCAGCTCAGCCAAAGCCAACGCAACGGGTCAGTGTGCGCCCGCGGATCGTAGGGGATGCACGACTCTTCGTCGTATTTACGCGATTAAATAATATTTTCGTACTGTGAAAACTTTTAATAATAACTTATACGTGTGGTGTTATTTTTGTCTCCGACGCCTGGTGCCTGATTCCGTGAGGATACAAAGGATTTCCCATTTCCATATCGGTGAGACTGAATTTATTTTAATTTATATTCGGATTTTACACATTTACGAGTATTTCTATGCAAAGAAAAATTATTTCCTACATTATTATTAATCAAAGCTTCACTTAAATTCAAAATTCATATGTAAGTTCTAATAACACGTAGGTATTATAATTTTAATACAACATAAAAGAAAACATAGTGACTGTTATCGTAACGCGTAGAAAAAATGTCGATGGTAATTATTTTACGACTGGATAACAGTGAAATAAAATAAATAAAGAAGATAAAAACGCCATATTCTCCAATCAAGACCTCCTTATCAATGGTAAACTATACAATAAGTTAAAAGTCAAGGAATATATCGCTCAAATTGCAAAACAAACTCCATCCAGTTGTAACTGCTACTGGCTTTAACAAAAACTACTTGACTGTGAAGAAAAACAAAAGAATGTACAAAATCACTTAACATACAATCAATCATGACTTCGATATTCTTTTGTTCAAATTAACGTCAGACTCTATTTAATATTCAACAGGCAAAGACGTAAAAACTAGATAAATAATTCCACACAATATTTAAATATGTTGAATACATCAATATACTTTATGGCAATGAAATAAATATACCTACTGATATTTGACTGAGACGGAAAAAATAAGGATATTTGGTAACGAAGAAGAGTCGACAAGTATTGTAGGCTCTTGGATTTTAACTTCAAAACCTGATGAAAATGGCCAAAACACAAAATATCGGAATATATCACTACCACAGTACACATAACAAATCTCTATGGAATAACTACCTAAACAAATCCATGGCGATATTACGCATAAACGGAAAACGAAATATACTACCTACTAGCAACTGGCAAACATTTTAATGTTCTATGTTCACATAATGTAAATAATAAGGCCCTGACATTGTACGTCATATTATCCATATAGAGACTTTTACTAGTATTTACACGATAAGAATAACTACCTAAACTCCATGGCGATATCCTTACATATTATAAAACAAAGTCGCCCGCCGCGTCTGTCTGTCTGTCTGTCTGAACGCGATAAACTCAAAAACTGCCGAACGGATTTTCAAACGGTTTTCACCATTGGACGGAGTGATTCATGTGGAAGGTTTTAGTGTATAATTCATTAAGGTTTTGTGTAAATTGGCTGAAATATGACGATTATTGTTGAAGATGTCGGAAAAAATCATGCCGACTGGGAGCTTTACTGGCGTGCGCTGCGTAAGTCGTGAGAGATAAATCAAATTTATGTTCTAGAGTATTGTATATCTTAAAAATTGCAACAAAAAAGTCCGCGATGGCATATGTCTATCTTTTAAGGGTGACCCACAATAACCATTTTTATCTTTCAAAATTGTATAAAATTTTCATTGTTATTTCCGAAGCTATTTTGACCGGTATCTTATTAATCCTTATCCAATTAAATAGGTTATTTAAATTGGGCATTCAATTTCGATTAAAATATGCCTTTACATCACATCATTTAAATGAATAGTTTAAGAGATATCACAGTTTCAAAATTACGCGTAACAAAATAATTATGGTTGACCACGCGGGAGCTGTAGTAGCCTACCACTGCGTCCGCTGAAAGTTAGTCAATGATCTTTTCCTTGGCTATTGGGTATGTATTCCCGGTAGAACGTTCCCATGGGATATTTTGCGACATCCACGCGGGCGAAGCCGCGGGTAAAAGCTAGTTACGGATAAACGGAAAACGAAATATACTACCTACTAGCAACTGGCAAACATTTTAATGTTCTATGTTCACATATTAATGTAAATAATAAGGCCCTGACATTGTACGTCATATTATCCCTATAGAGACTTTTACTAGTATTTACACGATAAGAATAACTACCTAAACTCCATGGCGATATCCTTACATATTATAAAACAAAGTCGCCCGCCGCGTCTGTCTGTCTGTCTGTCTGAACGCGATAAACTCAAAAACTGCCGAACGGATTTTCAAACGGTTTTCACCATTGGACGGAGTGATTCATGTGGAAGGTTTTAGTGTATAATTCATTAAGGTTTTGTGTAAATTGGCTGAAATATGACGATTATTGTTGAAGATGTCGGAAAAAATCATGCCGACTGGGAGCTTTACTGGCGTGCGCTGCGTAAGTCGTGAGAGATAAATCAAATTTATGTTCTAGAGTATTGTATATCTTAAAAATTGCAACAAAAAAGTCCGCGATGGCATATGTCTATCTTTTAAGGGTGACCCACAATAACCATTTTTATCTTTCAAAATTGTATAAAATTTTCATTGTTATTTCCGAAGCTATTTTGACCGGTATCTTATTAATCCTTATCCAATTAAATAGGTTATTTAAATTGGGCATTCAATTTCGATTAAAATATGCCTTTACATCACATCATTTAAATGAATAGTTTAAGAGATATCACAGTTTCAAAATTACGCGTAACAAAATAATTATGGTTGACCACGCGGGAGCTGTAGTAGCCTACCACTGCGTCCGCTGAAAGTTAGTCAATGATCTTTTCCTTGGCTATTAGGTATGTATTCCCGGTAGAACGTTCCCATGGGATATTTTGCGACATCCACGCGGGCGAAGCCGCGGGTAAAAGCTAGTTACGGATAAACGGAAAACGAAATATACTACCTACTAGCAACTGGCAAACATTTTAATGTTCTATGTTCACATATTAATGTAAATAATAAGGCCCTGACATTGTACGTCATATTATCCCTATAGAGACGTTTACTAGTACACAATAATAGTCAACCTTATCATGATGCCATTAATCTAGAGAACTTTGTAATAGTCATGGCAATTATAATGTTGTTTTGAACACAATATTTTCAAGAGCAACACATTTTAATGGATAGTTTCATCTTCATTAAAATTATCATCGACGTAGCGTAGGCGTATTAATTATGTGGGTGCTAACTGTGATATACAATTAAATGTAGCACACAAGTCAAAGGTAGCGCCGCAAGAGTGTCCCGGAGAGTCCCGTTCTATCCACGGAACCGAGTAGACGTGCGCTTTGAGTTGATGTGTTACTTACTGATAATTTGGTGGTTTTACTCTAAACCCAAAGCCTATATAACAAGTGATTCAACTGAACACCACATTGGCGACGAGTAAAAGCGCAGTAAGTAAAATTATTGCTCAAACAATGTACCTGCTTACGGAAATTGGTCAGCAACAAAATGTTAATTTTATCGCACAAAGTGTTTTGAAGGAAAAAATTAAATTAGTGACTGTGATCTAAGCGAAATCCACTAATCGTGTTTGTTATAATTTCAATTTAAGTACATTTATGTGTGTCTACCTTGCACAATCTGTGTCGGCGATCAGCTGAGACAGACGATGAAATGAGTATCACGTCACTAAATACATCCACTCGCAAATAAAACCGTGCGTTGGGATATGAAAAGAAAAAAAAAAGACTCCTAATAAAATGTTTAGAATGTACTACCACACAATAATTAAATTTTGTTGACCAAATCCGTTTGCAAATAATAAGATTATACCTATCGAAAAAATATTATTCGATCGGTTAATGGAATGTTCCAACGAATATAATTCGTTAATTAACCTGTTTTAACACAAGTTCCCCTTCGATAACATCGAAGTAATATAGGTAATTATTATCTTACCTACTGTTAAAACTGAATGTTCCAACGAATATAATTCGTTAATTAACCTGTTTTAACACAAGTTCCCCTTCGATAACATCGAAGTAATATAGGTAATTATTATCTTACCTACTGTTAAAACTGAATGTTCCAACGAATATAATTCGTTAATTTACCCGTTTTAACACAAGTTCCCCTTCGATAACATCGAAGTAATGAAGGTAATTATTATCTTACCTACTGTTAAAACTGAATGTTCCAACGAATATAATTCGTTAATTTACCCGTTTTAGCACAAGTTCCCCTTCGATAACATCGAAGTAATGTAGGTAATTATTATCTTACCTACTGTTAAAACTGAATGTTCCAACGAATATAATTCGCTAATTTACCCGTTTTAACAAAGTTCCCCTTCGATAACATCGAAGTAATATAGGTAAATATTATCTTACCTACTGTTAAAACTGAACAAATGTCATAAAATCTGTAAAGGCTGTCATTATTTAAATGATCTAATTCTAATCAAAACGAATGCATTTTGCACTGGCTATCGACATCAACAAAAGAATTCATAAAAATCATAACCTCTCTATGGGCTCCATTGTGCCTCGATGTGTTTTAATTTCAAGTGACTAGTTTGCTTTGTGGCACGTTCTTAATAGAGGACCTTTGTGAAACTTGCTGGAGAGACTTTGTTTATTTAAAACTTATGCATTTAAACATAGAGCTCTTGTTACTAGCCGGGTACGATCAACTGATTAAAAATAAACTAAGTATAGAGTACGGGGTTTGATTAATTCAAAATCAAATCTTTATTGTACTATGTTAATTAATAAATAATAATTAATAAAAAAGAGAAAGTAATTTGAAGGTTACATTAATTCGTCGAGTCGAGCTGAAAATTCTTTTACTGCAATAGTATGCTGGCTAGTCCTTTTCTTACTTGCAGGCCGATCAATGTGACTGATCTTGATACAACTGACGTTTATTGCCACCGCAATTAAACAGTTGGAGGAGTATGTTTCCCCAAAACAAAGCTATTTTTAAATAAGAACCTTGACGAAATTTTTGAATAATTCTTGGTTAGATTGAAACGTCACAGCTGAAAATGAAATTTTGCAAAAGAGGACAAAAATCTTATCGACCAAATAACGGAAAAGTGTGGAACATTGAAAAAATCAAAGCAGATGCAAACTCTCTAGACACTGTAGAACGGCAGTTGAACAAGTTCCACGATAGCCAGAGCACAAAATGCTATAACTACCAGCCTAAAATTGACACCAAAACAACAAAACGCTGTACTAACAAAAGAGGTTGATTTCTGTTGCCGATGTGGCAATAAAATCACAAAGGTGAAAATAGTTCCTGCCCTGCTATTGCAAATTGTATAAAAGGTGGTTTCAAAGATCACTTCCAGAAAACAATAGAGAACAAGGGCCAATAAAAGACAATCTTCTAACCTCTCGTCAAATGACAACAATGTACCTAAAAACCCCAAAGTAGAAAACATCAAAAATAAAGAGTCTACATATTATTATGTAGACTAGAAGGGGTTATAATGCTCATTAATTCCGGTTGTAAATCTGATATTATAAATGATAAAACTTGGGAGCACATGAAATAATCTAAAGTTATAGTTAGTCTTCAACCAGCAAACGTCTGCAGACAAAACATTCATGGCTTATGCCAAACATCCACTAACAGTAATAAGATCATTTGATGAATCAATAAAAGCTGGTTCTAAAATATCTGTACTAACAAAATGTTATGTCACAGAAAAAGGTTCAAGGAATCTTTTGGGTAAAATAAACTGTCATCTCCTTTAATGTGCTAAAACCAGGTTTTAATCTGAGTTCCATTAGGATAAACAATTTCCCAAGTTCAAAGATGTTCAGTTAGAGATCACTAGATTGATAAAACAGTACCTCCAGTTTGTCTATCTTATAGTCCCAAGTCCTTTGGAATCAAAAATAAATAACAAATTAGACGAACTGGTAAAAATGGACATCATTGAATCTGTAAACAAACCGCCTTCCTGAGTTTCTCGGATGGTACCGGTTCTAAAGCCTGATGATGATAATCGTATTTGTTTGGATATGAAACAACTAGAAATTATTTGAACATGAACTTTGGTTACATGATGGCGTCTTATTAAGAGGAAACAAATTGGTGATACCCACTAATATAAGAAAACAAGTATTAGAAGCAGCTCATAAAAGACGCCCATTGAAAGCCTGGGTGGATACTGCTGATGATTTTACAGTAGATACAAAGAGATCGAAATTATGAAATATATATCTGGAGTATTGCTGTTGATTTTACAGTAGATACAAAGAGATCGAAATTATGAAATTTATATCTACACAGGACAATAAAAGTGTTAAAAAAGATCTCTTCGCGCACCGGGAATCTTGCAAGCATACCACCTGACAATGGTAGACAATTCTGTAGTCAAGAATTCAGAATCTTCTGTACTGAACAAGGAATTACGGTTTTTAATATATCCCCTACTGGCCTCAGCAAAACGGTTAAGTCGAGGAGCAAAATAGGGATATCCTTAAACTGCTGAGAATCAGTTAATGTGGAAAAACTGACTGAAAAGATGACTTGTTAAAATATTTAATGATGTATAACATAACAGTACACCTCATCCCTCTACAGGAAAATCCCTACCGAGCCATTTTACGGAAGGCTATTAAGAGATAAGTTACCTTTTTAACAGATCTCAAAGATAGCTACCACGATTCAGAAGTTAGCGACAGAGACAAAGAAAAAAAAAAGAGAAAAACAAATTAAACAGAAAAACAAATTAAACGAAAATTGGAAAAGAAGTGTTACAGATAGATAATTAGAAATTGGCTGAAAAAAATATATTTAAAGAACATGATAAAAGAAAACAAATTGACTCCAGAACTTAATCCCACACCGCATACAGTTATAAATGCTCAAAGAAGCGATATAAATAATATAAGGAATGCCAAAACTGTACCCTAATTACGTAATACACGATCAATCAGAATTTGAATCGTTTTGAAACAGATTACTAATCCATTGCTCCATAAGATCGAAAAAAAATCTGCTCAACAACATAAATAACGCAATGAATATTGTTGAACTGTCAAAATGAAACAGATTAGTCGAAATTGTTTATGAAAATGTGTTGCGTTATTAGATAACAGGTCAACAGTACAGGAGGAACATCGTAAACCTAAAGAAGGTAGAAAAAGGCAAATGGAAAGTTATCGACCACGACGGGTCAGATAAAGGAGTTTAGTTTATATGTTAAATACTGTAATTGTAAGTTCAAACTGCATTGTACTTAAAGATTTTCTAAATGCTTAAAATGGTTATCGTACTTTAAAATAAATTAAATAACGCCTAAATAGGCAAATATTATTGTTGTACTTTAAACTTAATGAATGACTAAATGCTTACATTGTTATCGTCTAAATTAATTGACGTCTAAATGATAAATATTGTAATTGTACTTAAAACTTAATTAACATAAAAAGGAAGAGATGTGATATACAATTAAATGTAGCACACAAGTCAAAGGTAGCGCCGCAAGAGTGTCCCGGAGAGTCCCGTTCTATCCACGGAACCGAGTAGACGTGCGCTTTGAGTTGATGTGTTACTTACTGATAATTTGGTGGTTTTACTCTAAACCCAAAGCCTATATAACAAGTGATTCAACTGAACACCACACTAACCTCAAACCTTTTGTCTGTTTGATATATAAATCAGAAATACTAAATCAGTAAATAAAACATATATTTTTGTCCTAGTTTTTGTATATTATACTCTAAAGGTTAATGTCTGGCTCTTAACTGATATTGCACTTATTGAGGAAGATTAGTATTTGGACAAAAAAAAACTAATCTCGGATAAAATCTAATTTGATCAAAATTACATGTAAAGAAATCAGTTATCAGTCGAGTTCTCTTAACAAGAGGTTTCAACTTACAATCCTTACTAATTCTGACAGTAGTGCAAATGTCAAAAAATTACGTGAACTAATATCATAACATAAGTTTAGAAGAAACCCCAAAAGCCGTAATTCTCGGGATAAACAGTCTTCAAATTTCTGCAGTATTGTTAAAAAATAAATAAAAAATAAACTAGTTCAGGCTTCATTCAGCCAAGACTGCGTAAACACGCGAAGGAAATCGGAGGAAACTTCCAAAGTTTTCAGCTAAATCTGTGGAAGATTCCGATAGAAGATATTGTATACATATATAATAGAAAATCGTGGCTCGTGGTTAAATAAAAACAGCCGCACGGGTTGATCAAAGGTTAAGCTACGTTTACCACGGTCAGTTTGGGATGGGATTCATATCAGGACCCCTCCGTGCCTTGGAAAGCACGTTAAGCAGTTGGTCCTGGCTGTCAAAGATCTGAAGAAGCCCGAAAGTCTTGCCAATCGGTATCGTGTTACCCAATAACCGAGTTATGGATATCAGATAGGCAGTCGCTTCATTTAAAATACTGCTGCTTCATCCGGTTAGACTGGAAGCCGACCCCAACATAGTCGGGAAAAGATTGGGCAGATTGATTTTAGATTCATATATATGTGAAAACCTGGTGTCAGAGTTTTAAAGCCGGTCATGGACCTCTGACGTGGCTTCACATGCCGTCGAGAAATATCTCTCAAGCATGCCGTTTCCTCAAGATGTTTTCCTTCACCGTTCTTTAAGCAAGTGATAATTATACAATATGCACATAAATCCGAAAAGTCAGAGGTGCGTGCCTTGGCTTTCGAACTCGAGACCTATGACTTGGCTGGCTGACGGTCACACCACTAGTAAAGCAATTAATAGAAACTAAGCAATTTTCCATTGTACAGACGCCAGCACATCAACCTACTCCAATCTGTCAAATTTTCCCAATCAACATTGAACCTTATTCTTTAGCGATAAAGTTGAAAATCTATTAAAGAAATTTGACAGATTGTAGTAACTTGATGTGCTGGCGTCTGTACTACAATAAAGTTGTAATTGTACTACAACTAAGGTATATCTAAGGTATATCATAACAATGTGGAAATGGAAGCAAAAAGGAATAACATTTATGTATAATGTTTTGCTTTGTGAGTAGTGTCGCGTGCTTAGCGATGATATCGAATGAAGTATCAACATTACATCGGGTATTATTACGATTTCACGAGTGTCCATCTTTCCACTTGAATTTCGGATTCTAATCCGTCTTTGCCAATGTGCAAATCTTTTCAACTGATTTAGATTTCAGGCAATGTTATCTGTTGTTCAAATAGAGTTTAACTCAAATCTGAATCCCAGTATCTTTACGAGTTTATTACACTACTAGATGAAAACCCGGCTTCGCTCGGGTGAAATGTGACTCATAATAAGAAGTGGGCGCCGACCAAAAAATTGTCGGCGGCGGCGCGCCGAGAGGAATTGGTCGGAGCTTTTCAGATATACCTACTAAGCAAAACTAAATGAATACTGAAAAATGTACATTATAATTTTATTACGAAAACAACTTCAACTTTTAAGGTTATGCCTAGTATTCTTTTTTCTATGTTATGGCAATCGGCCAATCTTAGGTTTTAAGAAAAAAACACATAACACAGAGTATATCTTATAAAAAAGCATCCAAAACAATACCTTTGCGAAACGAATGAAAAATTGTCACAATTCTTTGTAATGGACACTTTGTTTATAATGAATGGCGCGACGTAGCGCGTTTAGTGGCGCTCTAGTATGTTTATTTACTACTCATGGCCGCTTTCCGAATTAGAACATAATCACTCACAGCGCTGACATCAATAATTGCCGTTCCGAATAAGATAACAAAAATTTCATAATTATCATATTTCTTTGTGTATCTTTCACTTTCTTCTTATTCTTGGGTAAGTGGTGACGAACGATAGCCAGAAGCACAATTTCGAATATGCCACGTTAGTCTAAAGATATGATGCGACTCAAAACAAAAACAGCACAACTGTCAATTTTGACAGTGCTCACGGTGATATTAGCAAAAGGTATGGTCGGCGACTCGGCGTTATCGCAAGATGGCGCATGTCATGACGTCATCGATGACGATTCACGGAACATCGTTATCGCGCTCACTCACGCTTTTTCGGAACGGCTTTTAGCGCGCTCAAATCGATTACAGTGTAACTCGGAACGCATTGCATATCATCCGGTTCAGTGACGTTTCAATATGGCGACTGCGATTTATCTGTCAGTACCATTTGAATTTAACAAAATACTCGACAATCCGAATTTTGCGGATATATGTTGTCGACTCGAAATCTTTATTTTTTTATGTTTTATTATTCAGGTAAGGTTTCGATCGAGTCTACCGTACCCCTTGACGAAATTATTAATATAGACTACACAGAATCAAGGTTACAAGATAACTTCATTACAAAAGTCGGTAAAATAATTGTAACTTTTATTTCAAAGAAATTAACAACAGAGGTGCTTAGACCGAATGACATGCGCTGACCCAATAAGCAGACAATGACTGGACGCCCTGTTTTACCTTCCAAGTCGATATCATCTGAACAAATAATACATATTTGTTGAAAAACAATCAATTCATTAATTATGTGGTCATAGAATGAGGCTTCTGATTTTGCTGTTGTAGTAACTGATTCAAATTCATTGCAGCAATTTTTTTAAATGAACCCTGAAATAACAGACAATTCTTAATGGAGTCAATATTTCAAGTTAATCACTTTTATTTCATTCGTGTTCATGAGCGCATGACGTAAGCGGAAGACTGAAAGGCGTTGAAAGGAGGTGTGTCAAAATGACATTGAAAACACAAGTCAAAGATATTATCACAAAACTTTATATTACTACTGTATAGTATTTTAGGCCCGTATTAATAAACGTTCCTCAACTACGTACTTAAGTGCGTAATCATTTGATACGCCATTATGCCGATATCAGCATCTCAAGATCATTGCTAATTAATAAACACATGAATACAGTATCTCAGTTACTAATATCAGCTCCTCAATGCGCTGTACTTGATGACTGGATCTCGTGAACGATTACGTCACATTGACCGAAGTTTAGAATAACATTCATCACGTTTCGTTATTGTAATGTAGTAAGATTTATTGAAATACTTTTATTTTATTCAAACTTTAGTGAATAGCGCTGTATCACGTTATAAAGTGGTTTTCTACCCAATAAATCCTTAAATTGTAAAAAAAAATTGTATAATTATTTCCCAATATGACAGAAATCTTTACTACTCAACTCTGTAGGTACAAATAACATAACGCAATAAAGCGTCCTGGTGACGAGTTATTTATTAATTAGATTCATTGAATGTACCTACTTTAAACTTTACTTATTTATTTATTAAACTTTATGCAACTAAAGAAGTACATAGGCGGATTAATGCCTTTATGTGTTATAAGTGTTAGGCGATTTGTTTTTGCCATACTCCAACAATAAGTACCTACTTATATATTGCACGACTCTTTAATGCGAAGCATTAGAGTGTGCTTTACGATCGAAAAAAATGTTTTGCCCCATTTCTGTAACTGTTTTTATTGTTACACTCCTGCTAGTACACAGAACCTACTTAATTTATATACCATTGTATAGATGATTAAATGTAGATTAATACTGTACTTTTTAACAATTGATTTAATGCAGCAGAAATGGAAACGGCATCAAAATAGTTGAAAAAAATTTCCTGTCCGTCAATTTATGAACCCTGAAAACATTGTAGCTTGCGATAAAAACAATTAATTGAGTCAATTTTTTTTTTATACATTCGTTTCAGCCGTAGAAGGAACCCTATTGAAAATGGCACTTTTATTCAAAGTAGTTTAATTATAATTAATAAAATACTAACTAAAATATAATATCTTTATCTAAATATTTCCAACCTTTGAATTGATGTTGCCTAGCAACCGCCAAGTAAATATCTTTGTCAGTCTTTGACATTACGACTTCATGAAAAGTGATAAATTGTTCATTTTTGTTATAAACTATGTTTTGAATTTCTTTTTCGTTTATGAATGTGTAATATGTATGAGGCGTGCACTTTTGGATTTTCCAAACTATTTTTTTTTTTTTTTATAAATGATACTTATATAAATGTACTTACAAAACTTACATAGGTAGATACCTAGGTACCTAAAATGATGCTGTAGCATAAAACCTTAAAGTTGATAGGACGGCTATTTCTGGGGAAATTGGGATTTCAGGCATCCCTTATGTATATTTTTTTTTATAAACGATATCGCAAAGGCCATAAAATATACTATTAGATCGTAATAATTAATTTCACACAAAATATTATCGAATTCCAGGTTTCGCGCTACTAATCACGACCTCAAGTCACGTACGGCCTACACTCAGGTTTAAGCATCTTGAGTACACTCACTTATTGTATACTTAAGTGTCCAGTATCGTTTATTAATCAGTCCATCACTCGGTTGATAACGTAAACCCAACCCGTAACTTGAGTACATCAATTCTTATGTTTATTAATACGGTCGAGACCTCAAGGCTGATATTAAGTGCGAGCTCTTGGGCTGAGTAACGTTTATTAATACGGGCCTTAATTTAGCAACCATCATTACATGCTATATAAAAGTTTTATATTTAGATAAAACGTGAAGACTGCATAGAAGAACGAATTATCTCCAAGATACACATTTGCTTTGCCATAAGTGTACGCAATTTTAAGAAATGCTAGGATGGTAAATAAATGGTTGACTATGGAGTTATGGAGTGACCAACCAATTTGTCATCTATACCAAGTTTGCGAAAAAGAAATGGAGAGTAGAACAAATGAGTTATCAATCTAAAAGGGAAATGAAAGATCCTAACTAATGACTAAACAAAGAACTCATCAAGAATTTTATGAACAACTATAAGATAGTGCCAAAGTAGGGTTAATAATGGATCTAACGCATTGTACCCAGTTATCACCAGGTAAATTGACACTTGATGTTAAAACTTCAAAGAAACAACCAAGACGAAGTATTTTCAAAACACTTCCTTGATATGGTGAATGAAACACAGTGCGTGAAGGTGGCCCGGAAAAGGTCAATGCAATACATCGCTCCCATTTTACAAGAAGTCTGTGCACTGATTTTAATGCATTAGCATGCAATGGTAGGGCACAGTTACATTGTACAAACTACGATAGTTTGGCCGGCGACTTCACTGATTCGTAACTTTGAGTATGAACTATTTTATTTTTCAATGCAATTTCAACTGATACAGATATGTTACTCGTAGAAATGAAAAGTTTGGAGATTACTATTGATTATAACTATAACGTACATTGAATATAAATAAACAAGGAATTACACCGTAAAGTATAGGTACAAGCTGCCATAACTGCTTATCACTTACGAATTCATAGACGGTGTGACCAATTATGAATATGAATGCTTTCGTTATACGAATACTGGACAGCGAGTGCATACGTGATCATATTTTGTGTTGAAAGATATATTAAGTTTGGGCTAAATCTTCCGAAGCTGACTCACAGGCAGACGGTGGAAATTTTCAGAAGCCAGATATTAATCAACCTTTTTGCAATATAATTTATATGTTGATGGATGTTGAGTTTACGAAGGTATTAAACTACAAGGTGAAATATAAAATTCTGAGAATTTATTTAAACTTATTTGGAAGTATTGTACTTGTGAAGGTAAGACTTTTACGAGAAATCTGTGGTTGACGATTTATGCTTGGAATTTTGATGAGCGCCTTGAGGCATTCCAAATATTCCATTTCAAATATAGAAAGTCTGACAGCCTCTAGTTGAAGCCCTTAGCAATTCCTACTTAGCTTCTTTTGTCAATTTTGCACAAATTAAAGATACAAAGTATAATGTGAATAAAACAGTTCATGAATTTACTGAAATGTTAAATATAAAATTGTGATTCACGAATGAAGAACAAAGAATAGGACCCAGGCCGTATAACACACAAAGAGATGGCTGAATAACCGCAGCTAAATCACTAAATACAGCCAAGAATTATAGTTATTTGAGAAGGAGACAAAGCAGGCAACGCACTAATAAAACTTACGAACAATATTATAATTGAGACAAAACCCCAGTGGTGACTAGCGCAACAAAGTTATTAGTAAGGAAAATAGTGCTACAGAAATATAGAAAGAGTAGAAAATGTAGAAATTCACATCTTAGTGCCATCTTTGTCG
This sequence comes from Conistra vaccinii, assembly GCA_948150665.1. Lineage (NCBI taxonomy): Eukaryota > Metazoa > Arthropoda > Insecta > Lepidoptera > Noctuidae > Conistra > Conistra vaccinii. The sequence continues at coordinate 11,299,866 of OX411336.1, read as the reverse complement.
AAAATACAGTTCATAATAATAGCTTTGATATAAAACTCACATGTTATCAGGCAATTACTTAGTCGGGATATATTGCAACTATGCGGAGACTTCTCGCGAATTATAGATAAGAAGTTCCAACAATTCAACCCTGGTGTCTTCACGAACTTGATCTATAAAGTATATCTTGGTACGAGAACCACGTATTGGCCCCAGGTCAAGTCTGCGGATACGCTCTCATTTGAAGCCCGTTATCACTAACCTGATATCAAGAAACACTGATTCATCAAAATGCGATGATAACCTTTTATGATAATACAGTTATTCAAAATTATCATGCAAGTCAAGTGCACTAATTGGATGATACATGCGAAGACATCTTTTTCTTAACCAAGTCTGGCAAAGCTTAATAAAAAAATACATACATATGTGTTCTAAAAATACATCATTATGATCTTTGCTATAACTGGAATGACGAGCGTAAAGATCTTGAAAAGAATATCTTATAAAATAATTTGTATTTAATAAAATTAATAATTCTTATTAATAGAATACGAGCATGATAACAATAAAAAAAAAACTGGAATAATCTATGACTAGTGATCGCACCACTATAGCTGCTGGCCTACAAAGGAAATTGAAAGCCGAATGTCACTGTCAAAGACATGCTTGCGTGTATAGCCATAATCTTAATTAAGATAACATTGAATCGTGATACCCTGGGAAACTGATTACATAATAAATACATATGTCACATGTTTAAATTACTGACCTTATGCATAATGAGAAGATAATGCAGGTTCATGTAATTGAGCGATTAATATGGAACGCAATCTTTTAGTAAAATATAGTGAAGTTTCTTAGGTACTACAGACAGAATTTGCAGCATTAATGAAATGATGACGAATCCCCGTCACTAACGGATCTGCAAACAAACCTATCCTTTTGTTTCCTCTGGCTTGAGTAAAATGATCTTATTCTTGCCACAGGTGCAATCAATGATATTCTATACAGAATGATTACTTTCCATTAGGGTTTGACACGTGCCTTGCTTGCCGTAGTCACTTTACTATTCAAAGCAGGGCTATTAAAAATTGTATGTGAGATTTCCAGTTATATCTAGTATCACCAATAGTTTTGTTAGATGTTTGAGGAAGAGACTTTGTATGTATAATACTCTTGTTGTGTTGCCTCATGTTTTTTTAGTTTTTACAGCCCTGTGGTATGAATTTTTTAAATATTGCAGGATTATGCTCAAATAGGAGCATTTTTATCCTCGCACATTTTAATGCTCGTTTTTTTATAATTATTACTGTTTGTATTTCCTTTGCGTGTCCCAAATAAAACATTTTTCTTTTCTAAATTTTTCTACAGGTTGTTTTACTTCTAAAGCTATAAGGTCATCTCTACATACAATTCCATTATTATCTTGTTATTAATTACAATTTTTTAACCTGACCCATTGACTTGTCTTTATCTGAATATCATGCAGCAGTTGTGATCTATCATTGTACGGTAGATGATATTCTATTAATATCTCAAACATTCAACAACAACTTTATAGTTTGTGGTATCAAGCAAGAGGTGACATGTCCGCAAAAGGTGTTATTATTATGTGATCAAGTTAATGATTTTATCAGAGGTTATCATAGTCTCATTATAGCAGTATCTAAGCAATACAGATTTATAAGAAGGTGACCTCTATTTTTGGTCAATGGATCCAGTACCTACAGTACGGAATTAAAGCGGATAAAGCCATCGATTTCGACCACTACGGTTTTATAGCAGAGGTCCTTCCTCCGGCAAGTCTTCTTTCATAAAAAGATAACTACAAATCCTATCGGAATCCTTTAAATAAATCGATCGAAACCGGTTGCGTAATGGAGAAATATAATAAAAAGTTATTTTTGGAAGTCTGCTCGATACTTTTAGTAACATATATACCTACTCTGCTACAGAGTACACAATAAAATATCAGGAAGTTCAAAAGAAGATGCAAGTATTTTGAAAACATATTTATTACTAGCAGACCTGGCAGACGTTGTCCTGCCCGAAAGGCGCCACCTACCGGGTCCAATTGTATTTTCAAACCATCCAGAGACCCACTCAAATATACACACAAAATTTCATCCAAATCGGTCCAGCCGTTTAGGAGGAGTTAGGTGACAAACACACCTACGGAAGAATTATTATACATATAGAAAGAAGATAGGAAAATAGATAACAACTGCCATTATATTGCTAGTATTTAGAACATTACAGACGGACAATAAATAGACGCAGTAAGATCTAGTTTCGATTTCACAATAAATAGTAATAGAGGACACAGAGACGACCTTGGCATGGCTATGATTGAAGACAATAGGCATTGATATAGTAATCAATTTGCGCGCACGTCCCAAACTTGACGACATGAGTTTGCGATGAAACGGAACAATTAAATATGTGACGGACAACAGTGTCTTGTAGACTCTTAAATTCATTGGTGCAGGCAGAGTTTAACTGGTTCAACTGACCTTGTACTGTAATTTTTACAAATATGGCACAAACGAAAATTCACTTTAAAAAATAAATAAATTAAGTCAGAAAAGTTCTGACGTCCATGCATAGAACATAAATATAGACAAAATTAAGTCTGACATAGTAAATGACAGAACTCTGACATGACGAGGACTTCTCTGACAGAATCTGCCTAATCATCTCGTTAATTCTAGTAAACTAACCGAAACGAGTAGTTGTAGTGGAACGTTGTTAAACGACCTAGTAATTCTACTAATTATCTGACTACGATCTACAACTTAGCCGGTTATTGCTGAACGTGACTTTACCTAACACACATAGTAGTTTACAGCTGTTGAAACATACATATGGACCACAAACCACAATAACCTTGAAGACCGCAATAACTAAGGAAAAATATCAAAAGTAGAGAAAGGTGAAGATAAGGCTAGCAAACCGAGAAAATCGTAAAATAGTATTTGAAATTGATGAGCGTAACCGTAGAAGGAGCAATAATTGTTTGCTTAAGACATAGACACCTGAAAAACTTAAGAGAATCTGTTTGAATAAAGAGCTTTTCACAGTATTCCTCACTATCTGCCGTTAGGTAAATATTATAAGGCAAAGTGCAAGGTAGAATTATCGCACGATGCAAAACGTGATGTTTTCATGATTGAGGTTCAAAGGTGGTCTGGCACGCGATATGTTGACCCCAACAAAATTAGCAAGATCAAAAAAAGTAACTTAATTTTAATAGTTTGAACGGGACTGATAAGACACGAATCTATTTAATTTATTAACGTGACAAGACAACCAATCGCACCAGAGTTCGATTTAGTTAAGCCTTGATTAAAATGGCTTCTTTGAAAATTGACACCAAACACTTTATAAAAATACAAGACATTAACATCTTTCTACCAGTTCTCACCGGTCGTGTATTTTATATTTCCAAACTCCGAACAAGCAGAAAACGTAATATTGCACTTTTGTAAACATAGATAAGAAAAGTAACGCTGCTTTCGATAAGAATGGTTTACCTTGATGATGCTTAAGAAAAAATTAAAGGATATAAGATTATAGTCAGTAAATAATATCAGAATATCGAAACAGGAAGTCAGGAAATACTCAATCAGAAACGTGGTAGCCTAATCAGAGGCAGGAAGTAAACAAAAATGACAAAACAAAATAGAAATAAGATGGAATAGGCATTAAAGTGACCCTGTTCGGACTAGGTGATAGTAATATCCGAGACCAGGAAAACATAGGTGGCAAAACTGAAGCAAGGACAACTACCTGTTTTGAATGTTGCTAAACTTAGCAGTCATAAGGAAGTTTTGAGACTTATCATAAGGTGTGAAAGTGCATTTTGTCACGTGCAGAGGTTGCAGAGAAAGATCTGCACATTAATAGCTTCATCTATAAGAACTATGGAACTATTTAACGGAACAATAGATAAAAATCAGCAATAGCCTTGACAAGCTAAGACAATAGTTTCAATAAATAGCAGGTATCAGATTCCTTCATGCACATAAATATTTATTTCAACTAGCCTGATAGCTAAATGCATTGCAATTTGACACTGCTATGACATTTACAATAGTACTACAAGGTCTTGTTTTAATCGGGATGTAATTGTAGGTACAATTAAAAGATAAAATACGTTTTATTACCACGTGTATAAATATACACTGAACAAATTCGGGACGACACGCAGCTGATGTAACAATGCGTTGGATATCGTCATTACATTGTACGTTTCGAAATGACTTTAAAAATATATTGCACCTTTAAAGAACTGCAATTTTTTTTCTTTTCCTTATGCCTTTGAAATTTGTAGACCTTAAAAGACAATTGTGTTCTTGTAGTAAAATCTCAAGGACAATAATAATTCTTGCTAAGGGTAAAGAGCGGTGAACTAACAATATTTGACAAGGTGATGATTATGACGTAGATATGAGAATATTGAGAATGCAGCATAATGATAAATAATTCTAAAGCCTGAAGAGAATAATTATTCGTTAAACAACTGTTAAACACCTATGTGCTACATGGGTGGCAGCCATTTTGTAAGAGGCTAATATTGGAAATGTCCCAGATATGAGGAAGGCTAATTTTGAATGCATAATATTATGACGCGGTCAAAAATTTGAAGAGAAGTTGATTGACCCGCCCTGGACCCGTGTAACAAAAAAGTTGCTTGACGGGTATCGACTGTGTTAGTTGCATAATTTGTTATTGGACTTACTTGAATGTCGGTTTTAACGGCTTGGCTTCGAATTTTTCATCTGGCTTGAGAGGTCCATAGGAGTTAAGAGCAACATCGTCAAATACTCCATTCGACCTAGTTTTTATGATTTTAGGTTCATCATTTTAGCTTGTTAATCCGTTACATCAGGGTTTTTGACATGCCAATCATTTGTTTTTTTTACTGGTTAAAGATTTCATGAGAGACTTTCAAGCTTTCCCTTTTATTAAGATTATATTATCTACACTGGTCATCAAAAAAATCGACCCACCCACTTTTTGTTTAATATTTGTCGATTGGTTCACCGATAAGCTGCTTCACATGTTTGTTTTTTATTTTGAGTGCGGATATGATGATTGACGTCTTGTTTGTCATAAATCTTATTGCACTTGAAGGTACTTAACAGTTTTTTTATACAGAAATACTGTTGAGTGCTGATTTGACGGTTTTACATTGGAACAAATGGACCCGTTCTTCCAGTCAGAAACAGACCTTTCTAGGGATTTCATGTGCATGTCGTTAAGTTTAATTGCTGAGGCTGTAGTTCAGATTAATTCTGTTTAAAAATAATGGACACTACTGAAGCTGAGGCGGCCCAAGTTGTGGCTTTGCTACAACAAGGTTTAAGTCAACGTGTCGTGGCCAGGAGGTTAAATCTCAGCCGTTCTGCAGTTCGTCGAGTTTACCAAAGGTTTCTGGAGACTGGGCAGTATCGAAGAAGATCTGGATCTGGGAGACATAGGGTGACAACTCAAAGGGATGACCGTTTCATTGTGGTATCAGCTTTACGAAATCGACACCTTTCAGGTGTTGATCTCCAGCGACGCTTACGTGAAGATCGGGGTGTGGCTATAAGTGGCAGTACTGTAAGGAGGAGACTACGTGAGCAGAATTTAAGACCACACAAGCCAGTAACGGGACCACAATTGACCACAGCTCATCGACAAGCTAGACTTCAATTTGCGCAGAATCACGTCAATTGGACTATAGGCCAATGGGAGTCAGTTCTTTTTAGTGATGAGAGCCGGATGACTTTATACGGTTTTGATGGACGCCGTAATGTCATGCGACGGCCAGGTGAACGTTATGCCTAGTGTTGCATAAGAGAAACAGTCAGTTATGGTGGGGGCTCTGTAATGTTTTGGGCTGGGATATCTTTAACTGCACGTACGGAGCTCGTTTTTATAAGAAGTGGTGCTTTAACTGCGGTACGCTACATCACAGAGATCTTGGAAGACCATGTGGTGCCATATGCCGGCTATATTGGAGAAAATTTTGAGTTTATGCATGATAATGCACGGCCACACGTAGCACGCATTGTCACCGATTACCTTGAAGAGGTCGGCATTCGGGTTATGTCGTGGCCAGCAAGAAGCCCTGATCTTAACCCTATAGAGCACATCTGGGACACCCTTAAACAAAAGGTTAAAGCCCGTAATCCCGCCCCTACATCCTTAGGAGACCTGGAAACCGCCATCAGGGAAGAATGGAACCGAATCCCTCAAGAGACCATCAAAACCTTGATTAGGTCACTAAAACGGCGAATGCAGGCCGTCATTCGAGCAAGAGGGGGGAATACACAATATTAAACTGCAACAATTGTGTTCATGACACTTAAGACTGAAAAGTTAGAGCGTGTTTAAAATTAATCCAAAAATGTGTGAAATTATCCTTTTTAATTTAATAATCAAAATTTAATTATTTTTACCAAATTTTTTGTTTCAATTGAGCTAAAATTGGTGTAAATAAACAAGTCAAAGTAAACATATCATCACTTAATCATTTTGTTTTGTTTCGCTAAAGAAAATACGTGATTTGCGGTAAAACTGCAGGTGGGCCGATTTTTTTGATGACCAGTGTAGTTGATTTGTACCAAAGTTCCATACACATCAATGGTAAGGTTGCTTATATAATCTTGCCTCGTGTGCGCATTTGCCAGACATCCTGATTTCTGAATTAATTAATGTTGATTTTAGTCTTGAATGTTTGGCGCACGTCGCCTGGCATATTAACTTGTTATTATAATATTCACCTAAGAACCCGTCATCAGGTAGTTTGATTTCGATGTGACATCTTAATGTAATGCTATACGCCGTTGTTTTGGTAATTTCCTACTTAATAAACCTAATAAATTCATAATACCTAATAAATTCGCACTTGAATTTGCTTTCACAATCATATGCACAACACAACATGTTTGGCTATAATCGTGGCAATAATGTTTATACACGTTGAAACCAACAATGTCATGTTTATGTAAAGGTGTTTCAAATTCTGTTGTTGTTTGTTCCTAAGGTTTCCCAAATTACGCTTAGAATTTAATATTGAGTCGTAAACAAAATAGTAACGAAGCCTCTCTATGCATTTATGAAATGGTTACCATATTATATGATATTGGATAAGTACACAATATCTATTTGCTTAAATAAACTGTAAATGAATTCACGTTAATTTTTGTGGTACAAGGTTCTATTGCTATTTGAAATGCTTAGTCATCATTACCAAATGTACCAAGAATCTCTATATCCTTATTGATTCTATAATGCAGACATAAATCTGTTTTAGTCATCACAAAAACAAAATCCTAATTAATATTAAACAAACGCACGCTTCGTAAGCGTAACGTGCTAGTGCAAATGTAATCAGACGACGCCACGCCATATCGCCACACGTTTTATTTGACCAATCAGAAAGCAGCAGTTGCACAGTTGCAGCTACGTGACGGTGGAGGTGTGTTTCGGCGTAACGTTAAACCGAGTATGAATACTCGTATTATATTACACTGACGTCATTAATTTATTTCAGAAACGTGACATCAAATGACATTTGTATCCTTATAATACCATTAACTAGTCACCCGCCCGTTGCTTCGCTCGGGTGCAATCTTTTAATGTAGCTTCCAGAATAAATTCTCTACGCGATGGTGAAAACCATATCAAAATCCATTGTGAAGTTTGGAAGAACTATACACACAGATAGATACGAAAATCGACTTTGTTTTATACTATGTATCTATAGATATAGAAGTACACGTAAGCTTCCTTATACATTTTGAAACACCAAGATTCTTGGAAAACGGTTTAATGATCCCAGTGAACACACAGTAGAATTCCACCTTAACATAATCCATTAGTTTTGATGTGTTAGCATTGAAAACCAGAAAGAGTATGACCTACTTGTAACTGATCATCATTTAAAAATTTTCACACAGCGAAAATAATTATATTTTCTCGGAAAAAAATCGCAAGTCATCTAGCCATGGGAGTCATTCAAGGAAGTCATCTGCCCTTGACACATAATGCCTGAATTGCGTTGCAGACGTCCTGACGTCATGTTAACGATAAGGTAGTAGATCAGATGATAGATAAGATAGTAGGATTCAGTTGAATGTCTTGTTATTTTTACTGATTTGGTGACAACGGCTTTTTTAAGACAATGACTAACTACATGAGGCAATATTTGTGAAAATAGCGTCAAGTATAAAAATATCACAATACAGATACTAGAAAATATGTTTTTCTTAACTGTAAGGTTCACTTCGGAATACCTGTGGCATATATACCTAGTTGAAGAACGCATAAACCGCTACTTATGACATTTCAACCGGAAAAGGTAAATCATGAAAATCATGACAATGTCTTCTCATATAAGAACATAAAACTAATGGCAGTAATAAAAAGCATAAATCCTCTTTATACGATACTGAGGTCATTGCTAATGATGAAAAGGACGCCATTACATTATATAGAGTGAAACCAAGTAACAATTTAAGAATTGTACAGGAAAATGCAACAATTTAAATTAATGTGTTTTCTGACGATAACTACTGTTTGCATGCCACGAATATTTCTACATAAAATATGCTTAAACGATAAGGTCTGTGTATTTGGATTATGTAATCTGGAAACTCCCCGATTCAACTTCGTTTCTAGTCTTATCAAAGGTAAATTAACTTCTATTCCCAACATTACTCTTAGCAACGAAAAGATAAATGCAGTAGGAATTTTAGAAGGAATAGGAGACTGTAATACAGACTCTAGATTCTCCAAATTAATATGTTTTAGAGCAGAGCAAGTCGTCCAGATCAGTAGACACAACTTTGAGAAAGAAGCCGACAGAAGGATCCAGTTGGGTTAGGTACACAGCGTTTGGAAAATTTTGTCAAGTTTTCACGTCGGAAATTATCCGGAAAAGAACCGGAGTTACCGACATAGCTTGCCACAGTAAGCAGAATGACTGCAAAATGTGAGTGGGCTGGCCATGTTTGTCAAAGGAGAAAGGACCGATGGCCGGTGGAGCAGACGAGTCCTGGAATGGAGACCGCGTAGACCGCAAGCATAGTGTGGGATGTCCCCCAGCTAGATGGACCGACGACCTTAGGAAAGTGGCTGGGACAGACTGGATGAGAAAGGCGGAGGACAGGGTGCTGTGGCGCAGTCTGAGAGAGGCCTATGTCCAGCAGTGGACTGCGATAGGCTGAGTTGATTGATTGAATGAGAGCAAATCAGCGTTGGCTTAGAGATTTTTATTTTTAGTAAGATCATGCATAGCGTGATCTGAGATTTCTATGACAAAATTCTCAGTTATAAGTTCCACTTGGAACTCGGCCAGCTGAAGTGCAATATACTCTTGTCACCTTGGAAATTAGTGACGTTTCTTTTGTGAATCATTAAGGTCTCCATCGTCATTACCAATTTCACCATTATTTCCTTTGAGATTAAGAGCAGAATGGTGTGCTATTTCATCCCAAGTTACGTCGTATTATTCCAAGGTTATCCCGTTTCAGTCTCTGTTCCTAGTATCATTTCGCATTTATTATTAAACTAGCAAGATTTCCTCGTGATGTTTTCTTTCACGTTCAAGTGCGTGATAAATATAAATGTTACAAGTTTTTTTAAACACATGGTAAATTGCGATTACCGGATTTTCGTGATTATTAATTTTCCTTCGTCAAAGATGACATTGGAGCAATTTTAACGGCTTGTTCTTGTTGATATGTGTTGTGTTTCGGGTCCACGTTTTCGGACATGTGTTGTCAAATAAATTGTTATTATAATTAAATTTGTTCGTACTGATTAGCATGACTAGTGATAAAAATAAAAATGAATTTAAAACAGACATTTTAGAGTTTATCGCAAACCGACGCCCTTGAAAATTTGCTGATTATTTCAATGCATAGGTTATAGAGTTTATTGATATTTTATAGTTGACATTAAAAAAACGCAATGTTATTTATTTTATACAAGATGAAGCGTAGATAAAACTGGTTTTTAACCAGTTACTACTAGTAAATTTAATCAAGTTTATTATGCCGAACCATGGTAGGAAAAGAGACTCGATACAATGATGACAGTTAATACTCAATTTTGCAGAACGTTTGGCATTTACAAAGCATACTGTAGATAATTTGGAAACAATGCGCATTGACATGGCTACTGGCAGTAATGATACTGTAGCAGACAAGATGACGGATAGCTCGTTAAAACTATATTAACAGTTCTTTCTGGTTTTTAACCAACATTAAAAAAGGAGGTTCTCAATTCGTCTGTATGGATATGTATTTTTATGTGTTCATCGATATTTTCGTCAATTCTGGACCAATTTGTAAATTCTTTGTTTGTTAAATACATAACAGACTATTTTTAAATAGTGATGGATGACCCATTATAGATAGATACGTTTCTCAATAAGGAAGTATTAGCCTCATTCGGTTGTTGTCCTTTTCAAAACATAATACTTTACATAAAGAAGTGACTACTGATAGTAAACGCTATCTGCTCAGATGCGGATGCTGAATTGAAACGTGATGCATCCAGATATCCACGCCTATATCACGTCGGAACCTTGATTTTGTCGGGTTATTTCGGGCCTCACGTCCAAACAGCTACCGATTTAGTACTAAACCTCTGCCAGTTGTATTTATAAAGAGAGATTGGTGGTTCTTGCTGCATTCTTTACGAGAAAATCTTTGTTGATGGCACGTTTTCCTGTTTTCTTTACAAGCTAACGTTACGCAAGAAACTCCATGATTACCCTTCGTAAGGCGTGCTACACACGTTCGGGTCGGTATGATGCCGAATCATGCGTGTGTGTAGCACCACTTAGGCACATTATAGGGCAGTAGTGTGTAGTGTGGACCGCACATTAGGGCCACAGAGGACTAGCTACTTTTGGCATCGGCGATCGGCGATTTAGCCGCATTATAGAAGTTAAATGTATCGATACAGTAGCAAAATCGTCGATCGCCGATTCTGCGATAGCTAGTCTGCTGTGGCCCTTTGTGGTCGCCTTAGGACACCTCTCTCTCGTAAGACACCTCTCTCTCTCGTAAGACACCTCTCTCTCTCTCGTAAGACACCTCTCTCTCTCTCGTAAGACAACTCTCTCTCTCGTGATCACCTTTGACCTTAAGCTGGACCTCGCCTAGCTTAGTACGAAGTCTCAATTAATAAGAGGCCAGTCTATATTCGTTTTTTACCACTGACGTGCGTCCTACTGTCATCTGCCTACCCTTTTCCCAACTATATTGCGGTCGGCTTTCAGTCTAAAAGGATGCAGCTGAATACCAGTATTTTACATGGAGCGACTGCCTATCTGACCTCCACAACACAGTTACTGGGAAACACGATACCCCTTGGTAAGACTGGTTGACAGACTTTCGGATTTCTCACGACCCGTAACAACTGTTAAAGATCCACGAATGACAAGCCGGGACTATGGTTGTCAGATTTCCGGGCTTCTCACGACCCGTAACGACTGTCAAAGATCCACGAATGACAGCCAGGACCATAGATAAGGTTATTTATATGTATTTATATGTCCAGGACCAACGGCTTAACGTGTTTTCCGAGGCACGGAGGAGTCTTGGTGTGTAAAGATGGTCACCCATCCACGGACCAACCGCGGCAAGCGTAGCTTAACCTGATCGATCGACCCGTGCAGTATGAGTACTTTAATTGTCGAGGACGTTTCTGGTCTTATCTCGTCTCTAGTACTGTTCCTTCCGTTACTGATATGTAGGTCACATTCTATAGCAATATGTGGCTATGTATGAGTAATAAGTTCAAACACAGTTATCTATAGTATTTGTTACAAATAATACCTAAAGGTAGAGGCCCTCGGTCGGTAGGTATAGGGATTAGGTTTAATAATTTGTTGATATAAGTAAACTATGGAACAGATAAACTAATTTATGTATTATTTGCTTTAGTATTAAATTAACGTAAACAAGTAAAAATATGAATGGTTCTACATTGTATGATTTATTAATAATTGAATCGATCAATAGGTTCAAAGTTTATTTGTTGCATATTTGCACAATGTGCATATGGCACATCCCTACAATAAAAAGGACTAAATGGAATGAGTCAATACTTTTGAACAATAATTAATTAAAGTACCTACTGGGTAGATCATGATCTGGAGAAGGATATAGGATACCTTTTATCCCGATATTTCCACCGGTTCGAGACTTATGCGTGTGAAACCGCGGGGCGCAGCTAGTCTTATTTAAAAAATCGGACTGCCGGACGGTAAAAATCCGTAGTGTGTTAACGCCCTTAGGGGATTGAAATAAGAGGACATTGCCCGCACGAATTTGATACTTACCACACCATTGTAAAAAGGAATGCATAAAAATAAGTAAGCCTTGCCAAATATGTGATCATCACACTCGCATTGTCTACACGTGAAACTAATACCAAAGATTAAGGGCGGATTTCACCAATGAAAGTGTGTCAATATTGCACAACAATGATGACACTGCCAGCTCTTTAATGATGTGCTGATCGGGTTCAGTTTCATTGGTGAAATTCACCTTGAAAGTATAAGCAAACGCTGCTCCAATATTGTCACAGAAACACGAACTTGCTTACCCATATTATCCATAGTGACAAGAGCATATTCATGAGGAAAAGGCCATTTTAATTAACGCCTCTACATTGCCGCCGAAAACCGAATATAGGTATTCAATGATCGTACTAACACTTACGTAATTCGTTTGAATATATGATTATTTGTACAAATGACACTGCGATTTAAGTGTGTTTAATTAATCTATCAGTACAATACGTACGAGTAGATGGGACTGGAATTCACCCTGAAAATACGAATTATGAAACATTAATGACCAGTTTTTGAATTGAGAATTAGAAGTTGAATGCAGTTATACGTACCCAGTAATGTGACAGATTATGTAAGTCAATCCAGCTCGTGTAGACATTAGTTTCGACCCAGTTCAGTGCTGACTTCGCGCCTTCAAGTAGTCAGTCCAGTTCACTAAGCAACCCGTCTATTTTCGGGTCTAGTAGCTTCCCCTGCCTGACACTGCCCAGGCGAGGTCGTCTACATGAACCCGCTGATTCTGTCGGAAATTCCGACTGGCATCGTATAAACCAGGTATGAGAACTTGTCAAACTCTACTTTGGCATTAGTAAAAGTGACTCTCGCGAAATTCAAAATCTCAATTCAGAAACCAGCACCCTAATTGCGTAAGTAATACCTTTTCAATCAGAATGATTTTAAGGATATGGCTAAGTAATCCATTGCTTCATATGTTCAAAAAAAAAATCTGCTCAACAACGTAAATAACGCGCAACGAATGTTATGATAGTTCAACAAACTATCAAAATGAATGCCATTGCTTCTGTGTTTTACGCAATTACCCCGCGGGTACTAGGAATAATTCAGCACTTTATAAACTCGTATTTCAACGAAACTATAAAATATGGATCCAGAAACAAGCTCAACATCTTGACAACGCTTACCAATAAAGAACCTGTAACTAACCTCAAAATCATAAGGAGCCATAATAATAATATGATTACGCCTACAGAAAAGGAAGTAAAATGGTAAGGACTATATAATCATGTATTGTATACAAGATTGATAAGCGGTAAACAGATATCGACCATAGACAGCCACAAGTCGGCCTCAACCTCAACCTTGTCTCTGCTCTTGACCTTGCAAATGTATTGTCTTTGCCTCTGAAGCTGTCCAGTTAATTTATAACGAGACTTGAGGGATAGATAGCAATTTTATAAAAAGGCACTTTATTGACTGGGCTTTAAGATTGCTTGTTCTTAAATTAATGAGAAAGCAATATCTTCTTTCATAGGTTGACTAGCTTCTGCCCGCGACTTTGTCAGCATGAAAATTCTTGTTTTAACATAAAATAATTTATCCTACGAGTATATGTAACTGTGCCCCGTTACTTAGTTTTTGCTTAGTGTTCTTTCTGACTTTTTTCCATTTGCTCGACTCCTTAGTGTCCTAGCGTGATGTTAAAGCCTATATATAGCCTTCATCAAGAATTAGGCTATCAAATGCAAAAAGATTTTTTCAAATCAGACCAGTAGTTCCAGAGATTAGCGCGTTCAAACAAACAAAAAACAAACTTTTCAACTTCATATATTAATAATATTACTAGCTTTTACCCGCGGCTTCGCCCGCGTGGATGTCGCAAATATCCGGCCTTATTATAGCTTCGGAAATAACAATGAAATTTTTATCAAATTCTGAAAGGTAAAAAATGGGTACTGTGGGTCATCCTTAGAAGATAGACGTATGCCATCGCGGACTTTTTTAACCGACTTTCCCAAAAGGAGGAGGTTCTCAATTTGGTTGTATGTTTTTTTTTTTTTTTTTTTTTTTAATGTGTGTTACCTCATATCTCCGTCATTTATGAACCGATTTGGAAAATTCTTTTTTTATTTGAAAGGATATACTTCCCGATTGGTCCCATTTTTATAAAAATTTAGTTCTGATGATGGAATCCATGACAAATTGAGGGAACTCCTCAAATATTATAGGCATACACATAGCGATTTTGGTATTTTCAGCCACCAGTTAAGCATTTGCATTCAGAAAGTATCATTTGGTGAAGTGGAACTGATGAAGAAGTCCACAGATGGCCACCAGAACTTCTCAATGATAAGTATTTCACGGGTGGCGTCATTTATGAACCGATTTAGAAAATTATTTTCTTATCTGAAAGGTATACTTTCAGATTGGTCCTATTTTGATCAAAATTCAGTTCTGATGATGAAATTCATGACGACTTGCGGGAAATCCTCAAAAAAAATTATAACGAAACCAGGATCTGTTGATCCTTAACGATCCCAGACAAATCGAGGGGAACTTTCAAAATCGTAGTGGCGACTATTGCGTTTGTAATTTTTTGTCATTAAGTATTTTATAGCACTACCATTTAATGAAGGTCTGGAGTCGATCTGGTGATGGAGCCGAAAGACAGTTGAGGGAACTCCTCAACGATTTACAGCAATTACCTGGTGTTTGGGCTTGATTAATTTGTATTGATGAGAACTTTACACTTAGATGGGTTGTGACTGTCATTAGGGCTTTGATGATGAAGACGAAGGACAGTCAAGGGAACTCCTCAACGTTTTACAGTAGCTACCTTGTGTTCGGACTTAATTCATTTTAAGGATGATAAGATGATAACTTCCTGTCACTGTTAATTGTGTCGCTGGTAGTGTTATTCGAACTTGTGTGGGGTAGGTAGGTACCAAAACTAAAAAGTGAAAAATAAAAACTTTTAACAAAAAAAAACAACCGACTTCCAAAAAAAACACTACAAAGTGAAAAATAATTTTAATTTCGGAAGTCGGTGGCAAAAAAACGAAAATTCAAAACCAAAGACACCGACTTCCGAAATTAAAATTATTTTTCACTTTGTAGTGTTTTTTTTGGAAGTCGGTTGTTTTTTTTTGTTAAAAGTTTTTTTGTTGAACTTTTTAAGATGAATCATTCTGTAAAACATAATTTTTATGTATCTTTTACGGTTTACGCGGCGCACGGTCCCAGTCGGTATGATTTTTTCCAACATCTTCAACAATAATCGTCATATTTCAGCCAATTTATACAAAACCGTAATGAATTATAAACTAAAACCTTCCGCATGAATCACTTCGTCCATTGGTGAAAACCGTTTGAACATCCGTTCGGTAGTTTTTGAGTTTATCGCGTTCAGACAGACAGACAGACGTGGCGGGGGACTTTGTTTTATAATATGTAAGGAAGTAGAGATGAAGTAATAAAAACTTTAATGAAAATCACATGCTTCATCCTTAAGCGTTAATTTTGTTTTTAATTAATTTTCTTAGCCTTCATAGTCTTATTCATTGAACGACAAGCCTATAAAAACATGTCCTTCACTACTTCCTACAAATTACTAGTTGTTTGCGTATCAAGTTCTGCACCGTTTAAGTCATTACATACAATTGAAAGTGTAATTGATCGATAAACACTGTTTGACGCTACGTTCTTGTTGCGCAGGAGTTTCAAACGTCGCGGAATCAATTAGATGATCAACAATGATAATGATAGGGAGATCAGTCAATTAAGGTGTATTGTAGAATTTGAAATTAGAACTGGTTCAAAAGTTTTGAACCAGAATAGAATAAGAAAAGAATTTGATGTATATCAGTTCCTGAAAAATGACTACTAAAATTGTAGTTTGATAACTACAATGGCTATTTACAAATTCAAATGGGTTTAAATGTCAACAACTAAAAACTAATTGGCAATGCTGATGACAATTTTAAAAGTATAATCACCATAATAATTGTTTACGACTTACGTGCTGTGTATATTTTACTATAAATTACCATTAAGTACGTGTGCAGGTAGTTCTTTCTTGTACTTACTGACAATTTTAGGTACCTAATAAAATAACATACATTATCATCATTCCCCAAAGGCTTAGAATAAAAGGGTTAGGCAGATTTGTACCTATAGTACACCCACGTTTCGGGGGTGTACTATACAAATATAATGTAGAATATAGTATATGTAAAAATATAGTGTAGGTACGGGGCGACCCTACTGCCATCAACCAGGCAAAAATCCAGTCTCTGGGCTGCTACTGAGAAATTCCAGATAGAAAAACCTAGGACCTTGAGCTCAGCAGTAGCGCTTGCAAACACTAGACCAACAAGGCATTTAGTAATGTCACAAATTCACAATAAATAATGATTAGTAAAGAAAAAAGGTTCAGACGTCCAAATGAGAACAGTGAATAACAGCATTAAGTACGTATAAGAGAACTGAGAAACAGAAAATACAACCTTAATCAAGAGGTGCCTGCTCGATTTTCGATGATCGACGCGTTTTCTTCAGCACTTCTGCCACTCATGACGAAAAAGTACTAAAGAAAATACGTTTCAGTTGAAAAACTACGGGCCCACACACAATTCACCACCATTCCCTGCCCTCATCTCAATTTATTTGGTCTCGGCGTAACATAATATCTTTTTCTCCCATACTTCTCTATTAGTTGTCATCTCGATAGTCACCCCCTTTCTATCCATATCAACTTTCACACAGTCCATCCATCTTTTCTTTAGTCTTTACCTACTTTTATAGCCGTATTTAATTAATCACAAGTGTGTTGACATTATAATGTTTTGAGTCTCAAGTTGCCGCAGCACGGCTTTGCAACGTGCCATCTGCAAAACAACCCGATGTTTGAAAACTTATCATGTTGTAACCACCAACATTCCATCTTCAGCACGCGTAGCATGACAATCGTAGACACGGGTTTTGTCGACGGAAGAATAGACAAAATTACAGATTGTGAAAAATTGTTTATCTGTCATTTTCTTTATTCTTCCGTAGAAACGGGTTTTGTCGACGGAAGTATAGACAAAATGACAGTTGTGATTGTTTATGTGTCATTTTGTCTATTCTTCCGTAGAAACGGGTTTTGTCGACGGAAGTATAGACAAAATGACAGATTGTGATTGTTTATCTGTCATTTTGTCCATTTCTGCGGCGGTCATGTTACGCGTGCTGATCAGAAAAACAGACGGTTTGACGTAAAAGGCACGCCTCCCGATTTATTAATAAAAACCCAAAGGATTTGCGTCACAGGGAAATGTGTAGGCGTCTACGATTAACCTTGGACTTTGAATCAGCTGATCCTATAGATAGCTATTAGTTGGTCTGTCAGAAATATAGACATTTTCTTTTCGATCAACATGCAACCATAATCTGCCAAAATGTTCCCACTGCTGGGACACAGGCCTCTCTGTGAGAGGGAGTGGACCGTAATTCACCACGCGGGCCCAGTGCGGGTTGCTGGAATTTTCCTATAGTTTTCAGTTGATTAAAGCAATATGCATTCACTGAAAACTACTTATAGGAAACTTAACGAATCTATTAAACTAAATAAACTGTTCAATTCAGTAGCGGGTCATATTGTTAGCATTAATATTTTTTGGCTCCTTTTGGCATCCTATCTATACAGACTATATTAAAGAGTAGCATCAGATGCTGTTGGTTAGTTAAACTGTATTGTACTGTCATCTTATGTTCACATAAAAGCACATAGTGTATTGCAAAGTCTATATCTATACATACAAAATAAGTAAAATTGAAATGTCTGTTTGTAATGTTAAAATAACAGCTTTTTATTAAATGCTTATGAAAGTAAATACTTACGGTACCTACTTAAAAAAAAAAAACAATTTTTAAAGTTTTTGTTTGTCTGTTGTTTGGCATCTAGCGAAGCCTGGGGTGGCAGCTAGTTCGCAATAAAATCGATATTTTTAAAGTTTTTGTTTGTCTGTTGTTTGGCATCTAGCTGATGTTATACGAAGTAACTTACTTTTATTTTAGAAAATGAGTTATGGGCGCACGCGGGCGAAGCCTGGGGTGGCAGCTAGTTCGCAATAAAATCGATATTTTTAACTTGAAAGACTGAAAGTGAAGCAAATCGTTCATTTGCTAAACTTTAACATCAATTTAGGTAATAAAAACGTGAGAATACACGATAGATAGAATTGTCGTCATACGCCTTCACGCGTATGAAAACATAAATGATTCTAAATACTTATTTTATGCAGATTACGACAACGAGGAAGATTTTCTAATGCAAACACTTTTTCATTTCAATGTCGTTTTATTTATGATTAGAAATATTTTGTACCTACACACAAAATATTTCTAATCATACGTTAATCTGAAAATTCGTTATTCTGAAAAATGTTGAACCTTTCTATAGTATTTTTCTACACTACGTGCGCATTGCTAAATGTAATTTTTGGGAAGACTTCGAAATATTTTCGTCACGTTTTTCATATTTGAGAGTGAGACTCGTGACTGTCAAATTAACATGACAATGATATTATACTGATGTGAAATATGGAAATTGGTATAATTTGTAAATACATCTCTGTCACGTTTGATGCAGATTTGTTTTGTTTGTACTTAATTTTATTAACAAACCCTCGCAAAGGTCTTTAATAGTGCAGGTGTTATTGCACAGGGAGCACGACACGAGGAAATTCTGACTGACACTGTCAGACTATACGCACACCACAGCCTAAAAATAAGAAAAGATGTTTCCCAGAAGGTCAAGACATATAAAATATGTCACGTCTAAGGGATTTTCAAAAATGCAGCCACGAGCGCAAGCGGATAAAACGAATGAAAATACACTCGCAAGCAACGTCTTCTTTACAACGACCAAAATATAATTAGCAGCCTATGATACATAAAAGGTACTTACGTGACTATGTGTACGTGTTCATTTACACATACAAGTAAAGTATTTCGGGTATTTGTTATTTTGATTTTTTCCTTATAAATTGCATGCTGTCATTGTCCTGCTTACTCAGCTGTAGCTATAATAATAGGTAGGTTTTGCGCATATTAGCAGGAATTGTGACTTAATATTTGAAACGAAACAGTGGAGGGCAGTAGTTTTGGGAAATAAAGACTAAAATCGTATACATTGGAATGGATGACAGATGGGCACTTTGGAGAAAATATCTCGGTTGGGTAGGTTCTGGCTTATAAAAGGTGATGTCATATTTTAAACTATAGGTAATCTCTCATGCATAAGTTAGATTCTAAAATTAGAGACGTAGATATCTTCAGAGATAAACTTCTCTTGCTGAATACACAAGACTAAAATACGAGCAAAGTGGAAATTAAATGAAATTGTTTATTCTGTAAATAGGATTTCGGAATCACTTTTACACGTCTTATTAAAAATTTGCTAGATGAGTTCGGCGTTTCCTACCTGACTACTCTGAGAAGAAAGGCCGAAACTCACAGACTCTTTTAAAGTCCAGACATAATCTTGGTCAGGCCATATGAGGTCTATGTAGATTAGTGTCTGAAATGGTCGGAAGTACTATAATTTAAAATATTGCTCAACCAATTTCTATGGCAGAGTGCAAATGTACATAACTTATTTTATTCGATTTTAAAATGGAGTTTATAAAGCAACGCGCAACGGGCTTTAGCAGTACAAGAATGGCGGAAACTATGCATCTGATAAGAACAATTGTGGTTAACGTGACAGGAAGACGGACCAAGGACTGACTATAACCACAATAACATTGTTGCTAAACTATTTTACGTTAGATTCTATGATGTCTTCTAATGATTAAGTAGAAACATCTGGAGTTTTATGCAGCATTAGCATTCTCCTGCCCATACCCAATTTATTTGGGGTCGGCGCAACATGTCCCTTTCTTCCATACGTATTAGTCGTCATCTCGATAGTCACCCTCTTCGCCTCTTGCTAGCCATATCATATCATTCCCACAGTCCATCCATCGTTTCTTTGACCTTATCCTACTCTTATAGCCATCAACATTCATACTCAAAACTTTCCTCACGACATTTTCCTCATTCCTCCTGTTTTATGCAACATGCAATGAGGAAAACTTCGATTTTGACCTAGAACATAATTTTTTAATGGTTCTACAACGTGAATCACGGGGAGACGTGAGAGTTCTATCTATTGATGAATGTTTAGGATGATAGCATTACGGTAGTTGGAAATGTTCCAAATCCATGATCTTCATTTAGTTTAGTAAAGAGCCTATGTACTTCTATCGCCAACTAAGATTTGCTGTGTTCCGGTTAGATTTTGAAGGATAAAGGTTCCGGGTACGGGCAACTTTCAATTTTGTCTATAAAGTTGGCATAGGCACATCGGCAAACGATCAGCGGTAGGTAATAAGGAACCACTTTCCATCAGTTTAGCCTTCGTTTCGTTTGCCAACAAGTGTTCTTCCAACGAAAGCTACTTACAAGATGATATCGCGTAGACATTGATGTCACTACATTATGATCAAGGCCACATCTAAAATAAAAGCAATAAAGCTCTGACGTTAAACGGTCAAGAACAAATGAAATTGGGCGCGAAGTATTATCTGTCCCAATAAACTTGACGATGACAGATGAATAAATTAATATACTGTTTCTTCCTAGTCTGTGACGCTATTCTGATCGCGAATGTAGTGTGAATGTGGCATGCATATCTAAAATATCGGAAGGTATGTCTAGCAGTAAGAAAGAGGGCTAGCATTAGTTGCATTAAGTATATTCATTTGTTTGCGTTTAAGCCTATAATGTTCCCACTGCTGGGACACATGCTTCCTTTCTCTGAGAGGAAGTGTGCCATAATCCAATTGGTGGATGTCACAAGTCTTCGATTTTTTTTTCGAATCTTATAACAGTTATAACATACACTAAAACAGGTGAAATCTAAATAAAATGTGTAATATTCCTCCATCTCATTCCCGAAGACGCATTTATTCTATATCTGTCTCTACTATCGTAACCCACCGGCGACGGCGGTCATGACGGTTTCGCGATTGTATGAATTTGTTGTTCCTGATTATGACGTTTTGTCGCCGGGTTATTTTAGGACATCTATTTTGTTGTTGTAATTCAAAGCTAGAAATAAGCGTTTTTGTTGTTTGAATGTTATGGTGATTTAAATCCCCAGAGTGTAACTATATTTTTTTGCCAATAGTAGACGCTATTGACTGTGCCATTTTTCAATAGCTGTAGACGAGTTGCTGATGCGAACCTTCGAAAGCAAGCCGGTAGGAATTCTAGGAATCGTGTTCTATGAAGCTTTCGCCACTGCTACTCATAGTTTTTATCCAGATATCATTCGTTTTCTGTTTTCAATCAATAACAAAATGCGTTACAGTTTCTCTTTGAATTTACCTTTTTTTTTCGCCATACAATTTTCATAACATGAAGGTTTTGATTATTTATTTAAGATTTATTTTGAATCGTTGTTTAAACATCACGAAGATATGAATGGAGACAGTATGTCTGGTTATTATGTGTTATAAATAAAGAGATGTTATCAATTCATACAGGTAGTTTTGTTTTTGTTAGCAGTTGTTTGGGTTACGGCGCGACATCGCCAACCAGCATCCTAACAGATTTGCCATTCAAAATCTGTCAAAAACTCACCATCCAGAGACCATTGTGACGATTGTAAATTAGTAGACTTGGCCCCCTGATTGTTTGTGTCACTTTTATAGTGACAATAGAACGGACATGGGCGTACCCAGGGGGGGGGGGGGGGGCAGGGGAGGGCAGCTGCCCCCCCTGGGTTTTTGTATTTGTCGAAAAAAGTCACGATATGACTTCCTTTACAATAAATTACAATATATTATTTTGAATTAATTTTAGCGCGGCTTTTCGGGTTGTAGGCACTTATCTATTATGCATAACCGACTTTAAAAAAGGAGGACGTTATAATGTTCGACTGTTTTTTTTTACTATGGTTAACGATGTTTTCGTCAAATGTGAAACAATTTTGAAAATTCGTATATCATTTAAAAAAGAAAATTATATTCGGTCCACAATTGACAAAAATATCGATAAACGTACCTACACAATATAAAAAAAAGCTTAATACGTCCTTCCTTTTTGTCGGTCGGTAGTCGGTAAAAATACACGAACGCAGCAGAGCAATATCAAACTATGTAAAACATGTGGGGGAGGGGGATTTCTGATTTTCCCTTCCCCCCCCCCCCCTGGGCCAAAAGCTGGGTACGCCCATGAGAACAGGGGGCCTAGTCTACTAATTTACAAACGTCACAATGGTCTCTCGATGGTGAGTTTTTGACAGATTTGCCATACAAAATCTGTCAAAAACTCACCATCGGGAGACCATTGTGACGTTTGTAAATTAGTAGACTTGGCCCCCTGAGATCATGAAGCTGGTATAATAGAAGAACGAAATATTCTACAGAGGAGAAATGGAATTTTCTTTAGGCGGAACAAAATATTTCGTAACATCTTATGAAAACAACACATTACATTGAAAATCATTTACCTACTGTTACATACAACGGCAGGTGTTACACAAGATATTTTTTTCCTTTGGACTTTGTCTGATGAGAAACTTTATTAATACACACAGGGCTGTCCCAGTGAGTCGACAATGTTAAAATAAACGAAGACTTACAAAGCTTTTGGCGGCAAATTATAACACCTACGCCTACTATGTGGTTGAATCATTTGTTACATCAAATTAAGACTTTGTTTGAATGAGAGTAAAGTCACTTAAAATTATCATTGTTTCTACAGATTTTTGAAGTGAATACTTCTTTAGCGGCGTTGTGCACTTTTTTGGGATGGGTAAAATATGTTAAACTCGCGTCAGGACGTGACCGTAAGATCCGTTGCCTAGCAACCGACAAAATAAATAATTAAATATCAAAATAAATAGTCTTTGACATTACGTAAAGATTGCGAGGTAAGAAATTTTACCCATATTGATGGGTAAAAAAAAGCACTCAAAACATTTCATGAAAAGTGTTTATTTTTTTAAATAAATAAAATTATAAAATATACTACTACTACTAATGAATATTGTATTTAACCACATAAATAGTACTTTACATAGTACTTTTATACTGATAAATAAAGCAATTCGTGCGAAATTATTCCCTAACCATTCCAAAATATTAAAAAGAAGCAAAATGATTTTTGACATGTGTGTCGATATGACAGATATTTGTATACTATTCTGCATAATAGTAGAATATGCCATCTCCATAGCTTTTCTATCTCAATGATAGAAACCGATACAAATTGCGCCAGACCATAAAATACCACTAGACGGCCACCACTGGCCGGAGTCATAGCCGTGGCAGCATTGCCACGTTGATTAGCAATGATCGTTCTTTGACAAAAGAACTAGCCAGCACATTAAAAAAAAACCAACATTTTAGAAATATAGAATTTATAGGAAATTGTGCTGTTTACCAACAACTTTGTAGTTTCTTACAACAGCTAGATAAAGTAGTAAGTACAAGTTGTTTACTTCTTACAACTTGCAGTTATTTTATGATATTGAATATGGATGATATTATTCAGTGTTGTTGCGATTAACAATAACAGCAAGTTGATTATAATATTACATAAAAGAAAAGATGGATGGATTGTGTGAGGCATGATATGAAAGAAAAGAGAGTGAATGATAGCTTGACGGTTGCCAGGGGAGAGTGGAAAACAAAAACGTGTTGTGCGGGTTGCGCCAATCACAAGTAAGTTTCTTCTTTCTTTCTTTCTTTTTCTTTGAGTAACATGGGACAAGGGCAGAAAGATGATAATTATAATATTTCATACACAAACTGTTTTAAATGTGGTTACAAACTTTGTAATTTTGCAAGAAGACCTTTAAATAATGTTAATTTCTATGATATGCAATACTATTGTAATTTTAATTTAAAGAGCTATTTGGACTATCAATAAAATACACCTGAATAAGCTTTAGAGAGCAGTGGTGGCCCAATGGTAACGGCCCCGACTTACGAGTTGTGGGTCGTGGGTTCGAACCCAAGCAGGCGCTTTACTTATAATTTCATCACCACTGCTCTCAAAACGGTGAAGGAAAACATCGTGAGGAAACCGGCATGTCTAAGAACCAAACATTCGAAGACATGTGACATCTACCAACCCGCACTGGGCCCGCGTGGTGGATTACGGCCCACTCCCTCTCACAGAGAGGAGGCCTGTGTCCCAGCAGTGGGAACATTAATAGGCTGATGATGATGATGATGAAGCTTTACAAAGCTTTCAGTATGGGTGCACAGAATAGTCCAGACAGGGATGCTCAACTGCTCAAGTTAGAACAATATGTGACCATTATTATGGGATGATTAACAAATAAAATAAAACAATACCTACATACTAGGCTCTAATATTCTTAAAACAATATCTCTATTGTCTTATGCGTGTTACTTTATTCTGAGTGTTATGTATACTAATTATTTTCTCATAAATTGTTACAATAAGAGCGCCTTATAAATAATAATGTAAAACTGTTTCAAAAATAATACATTACAGATTTAAGAGGTTATGTTGATAACGTGATGTTCCACTCTACGATTATTAAAGATTAACGGCATTTTTTGCAGTTTTTGATTAATATCAAGATTGGTCATAAAATTATAACCTCAAATTGATAACAGGAACCGACATGAAAGAATAGTTCCATTACAGTATAAACACAAACTTATACAACATGCCGGCGGACCGAATACTTAACTTAATGCTAGGTACAATAATAATTATGACGAGCTTGGACTCGATAAAACTGAGCTTAGATAGACATACCTTCTACTTCGCTTTTAGTCTCGTGCTTCGTCATTGTAGACACTATCACTAATACCACATTTAAAGACACCAAATAATTGTATACAGTTCGATTTTAAGGTTTTAATTATAAATTAAACCAATATTACGAGGCTTTTGTGGAAGATATTTTGATTATCAAATCTTGTTTTGGTTTCATTCAATATTCAATGACATTGACATTTCCTTAATGTTGCCAGTTGCCTGCCTATTGCTTTTCGCCAGTTTACGTTTCGTTGTGTTTCGCGCATTAAAACTAATTAAAGTATTATTTGAATTATTTCTAGTAATGATAAAGTTTTGCATATTTTTATAAGCCATTTACGAGGAACATGAGTCGTTTTGTTATTAGCTAAAACTATAATAGCATGATTTTTTTACCTGTAAAATACTGATGCAAAAAAAGGTATTTGCTCGGAAAGTCGAACGAACGAACGAAACTCGAACTGCGAAAATTTTAGTTGTCATTTGGTTTTGATTGAAGATGTGCGTTGACTACAAATAATAATGACCACGATTTGTTTGAAACTTTGAATAGTAATTTTAGCGGGTAATTTTAACTTTGCTAATTAATTATCATAGTATTCAGTGGACTGTGATTGTTATGCTAAATCCCGGCTTCTCTTTCAGATGGTGCCAAGAATGTGGAAATTGTGAAATATAAAAAAAACATAAATATTTTTGTAGAGATTTAAATAAATTACCATGTCGAACCCGATAGAAAACGGTGTCCCCGAAGAACGGTAAGTTGTTAATTTATTTAAAACATCCAAAACTCAATCATTTATAGCCAAATTCTTCGATAGCGTCACTTTATATGGCACCTATATAAAAACTTGATGGAAATACATTTCAAGTAAATTCAGTAGCCTAGCTATTGTATACATTAGGTACATTATTTTCCGCTACAACAGCTTGCGTTTGTATGGTTGTTGACTTGTTGCATCACTTCTATGTTAGTATATAAATAGATTGGAAGCATGGTATGTAATATTTAAAAATAAAAATATACAGCAAGACGAATTAGGTATTCCGAAGCTTAACAAATCAATCAGGTATTTCAAATTCAATGTATGTATTGGAAAATAGTCAGCATGCTTACGGCAATAATAATTATTTTTACACCAATATTGTAGAAGGTTGAAATTCCAAAATGGCATGTGCTAAACTCCTTATTAAATCATACTTTTTTTATGTAGCTAACAGGCACTCAGACTGCTGTATAATTATGGGTATGCCACAGTCTATTTATATTTGTTCAATTATGTTTCAGTTCCACAACATATTACTTCCCAAAGACTGGTTCCAGTGCTTCACTATGGCAGAGACTGAGTCTTTTTGTGTCCATATACTGGAAGGCTCTTATTGTGGTGTTAACTCCACTGATACTGCTGCCTATACCTATTTTGAACCACGATCCTGTAAGTAACATCTATTTTCTGATAATTAAAAATTTACAATTTATTTACACACAACAGAAAAAGGAAAAAACATACATTATGTACAAATACACAAAAAGAAATTTAAGTTGTACCTTAGAAACTACGACACAAAAAAAAATTGAGATCTTGTTTTAATTATGGAAGCCCTAAATAAATAAAGTACCATGGCATTTGCTTGAAAATAATACTTGTGATAACTATCCTCCCATTAATCCAACCAAGCTCTGTCTTGCTAAATAAAATGATCATGCTAAAACCTTGGACTTAACCAGCAGGCACACTACTTGTAATATTATGAATTATTGTAATCTTTTACTGACCTTAATAATCTTGAAGTGGCACTCAAATTGAATACTTCTTACCACACTTCCTTTTTCATATAAACACTACCTGTCCTTGTTAAATTTCTGTTTGATAAATAAAGAGGTTTGTTACAATTTTGTCTATTTTATATATAGCATGGCCACATTAAAGGTCATCGCCCATTATAACAGCACCGCTCCAGCACAGTAACGCCCCGGCACCGCCTCGAAATATCTAGTCGTCAACGCGCCGTAAGCAAGGCGACGGCTAGTTGCCAACGCGCCATAAGCAAGGCGACCGCTAGTCGCCAACGCGCCGTCAGCGAGCGGTCGCCTGCTGACGACACGCCACCGGTGAGGTGAAAGCTTGTTGTTCATTCACAAGCGAGGTTTCACCGCGCGGCCGGCGAGGCGTCACCGCGCGGACTGCTAGGCGTCAAAGCGCGGACGGCGAGGCGCTGGCGAGCGCGCTCCTCGCTTGAAGCGTGTTGTCGGCGCGCCGTGTGACGGCTCGCGGGCCGCTCACTGCCGGCGAGCCGTGCACTATTTTGTAAACCCATCGTAAAATAGACTTTAAAACATTTGACTTAAAGTCCTTACTTGATTGACAAGCTATTTGCCGTGTTGGAGCCGTGCTGCTATAATGAGCGATAACCTTATCACATAGGGTAAAAAGTCAATATCAAAATAATCAATAAAAACCTCTACTTTTCAGGCATACAGATGCATGTACGTAGTCCTAATAATGGCAATATACTGGGTGTTGGAACTCCTTCCATTACCTGTCACATCAATGCTGCCCATCGTCTTGTTCCCGACCATGGGCATCTTAGACTCAGATAAGACGTGTGCAGCGTATATGAAGGAGACAAATATGATGTTCATGGGTGGGCTGATGATAGCTGCAGGAGTACAACACTCGAAGTTACCAAAGAGAGTAGCATTATGGACTGTGCAAGTTGTTGGGTGCTCTCATAGAAGGTTTGTAACAATTTTTTACACAGTTTTAACAAGTTTTAAAGGTACACTAGTCGACGGCTCGAAATCGTTGGTGGGTGGGCGGGGCGTAACTAATATGCATGCTAATTAGTCAAATTATTTATCTTTTTTTATTAATTAATTGTATTTAGTGAATTAGACAATGTTTTATATCGAAAACGAGCGCGTAAAATTTATGTTGACCTTTGGGCGTATAGATATTATGAAAAAAATTACTGGATTTATTTACTCAAAGGGAATTATTTGAACTATTGAATAAATTCTATAGCCCTGTACGGTTTCTATTTTGCCATTTTCTTACTACATAAGTTATTATTTACGCCCAAACACGAGTAAAATTAGTGTTGAAATATGGAAGTTTTGAAGCTCATAACATCCAAAACAAATTTTTTTTCCGATTCTGCTTCTATACAGGGCTAGATAATGACAAGACAAATTGATATAATTTTTAGTTACGAACTTACAGACAATTAATCACCATACTACGTGTTGGTATGGAAGAATGACCGACTAGCGTACCCTTAAGCCTGTAATTGTGTTATACCGACTTCAGTGGCGGACGTCAGTCTCATACCAATATCTCAATATGCTCACTATTTATATGGACTCTATGGATAGTCGTAAACCTGTCCTCTCACTATGCACGTAACCAACATCAGAGTAACACAATTACAGCCTTATGCAGTCTGCAATGGCGAAACCGTACATATTATTTTTTTTTTTACACTAGGCATTTCTCGTCCTGCTATAAGATACTGTCTTTATAAACTCAAATCTCACTAAAACATTCGGAACTGGTAAATTATTTCCACGCGCTACGAAGCGAAGCTGCCAATTGCTCAGCCGTTCCCAAGCCCAAACATTGTGTTAAAAAATTTTGAATATTTGTTTTTCGACATGCTAATATTTTCTTTTCTGTTCTAGACTGAATTTCGGCCTTACATTCGTGACTATGTTCATATCCATGTGGGTGTCGAATGCTGCTGCCACTACAATGATGGTTCCCATCGTTGAAGCCATATTAGAAGTATTAGAACAGGTAAATATTTAACAATAACTTGTATAGATTCGAAACCTTATTTAGTGAAGCCACACATAGTTTGAAGGGCTAATCAAGCCAGTGATCTATAAATCTGTCAATGGTTGATGAATTAAAAACAACTAAAGAAGAATTAATGTTTTTTGACAACACAGTGTTGAATTTAATCTAGGTTTTAAAATAATTGTGACATCATAATCTTATCTCAATTTATTTGTGGTCGGCGCATCTTGTCTTTTTCTTCCATACTTATATTAGTTGACATCTCGGTAGTTACCCCCTTTAAAAAAAATTAACAGTAGATATGCTAATAAAATAAGTTACAAAAAAAAAACAATATGTTCGAAGTTGTGTCTTTGTCAAAGTTTGGTAAAGATTGGTTTTTATCAATTACCTCATCTATTTATTAATGAGTCCATAGTAATCAGATAATAATTTAATTGACAGCAAGGCCTTGGCGATGTCTATACAAACAGGAAGAAGAACCCACCAGCTGAGAATGGCAAAGATACCAAGGCGGTCGCTAAGACTGGTGAAGAAGAGTAAGTAAAAAAATTCTTATTTTATTTTGACAAATTATTTAATCAAGCTTTTCTTCAAATCAATGAATATAAAGGACCATGAATAGCCGACTGTTAGTTGTTACATTCAACGTAATAAATTTACGGTTCATCTTAAAAAATTCACCAAAAAGTCCGTGATGGCATACGTCTATCTTCTACACAGTAACCATATTTATCTTACAGAATTTGATAAAATTTTCATTGTTATTTCCGAAGCTATTATGACCGGTATTATATCCAATCCTCATCCAATGAAATATGTTATTTGATTGGGCATTTAATTTAGATTAAAGCAAAAACCAAACCAAAACCTCTAACGAACGATGACGACGACGACTTCAATAAAAACCTGAAAATGACATCTCAGAAAATGGTCTAGTAAAACTATAATCTATCTATACTAATATTATAAAGAGGAAAGATTTTTTTGTTTGTTTGTTTGCCTTGGCATCTAATCATTTAATTTTTGAAGTGAAAACTTCTTTAGCGGCGTTGTGCACTTTTTTGGGATGGGTAAAAAATGTTAAACTCGCGTCAGGACGTGACCGTAAGATCCGTTGCCTAGCAACCGACAAAGTAAATATCAAAGTCTTTGACATTACGTAAAGATTGCGAGGTGAGAAATTTTACCCATATTGATGGGTAAAAAAAGCAGTCTTCATAATGCACAACGTTAATGTTCAAGTTTTCACTTCTGCCGCCACTCCCGGAGTGTAGCACGTTGTTTTTTTTTTAATATTTTTCTTTCTTTAAATGTTTTTCACTTGTTTCAGAGCTCCAATGCCGAGTGACATTACAATCTGCTATTACTTGAGTATAGCGTACGCTTCCACGCTGGGAGGATGCGGCACCCTAGTCGGAACTGCAACCAACTCCGCCTTCAAAGGAATCTTTGATTCGTAAGTATAATTTTCTGCATATCAATAGGCTCGCCCCAATCCGCCCCTTTTACATGGAACTTTGTGGGTGTACACTGTACATACTATACAGAGTGGCAGGGACATCGACGCGAAGCCAGTTACCATGGATTCAGTACATGATTCTGAACCCCCGTGCGTTGAAATTATTCGTCGGTTATTTAAAAAAAATCAGCTGTTCCATACATTTTGACCGATGTCCCTGCCACCCTATATAGTACTATACACGTCTGCTCAGCTCTTTGGGGATTACAGGCGTGATGTTTTGTTCTACATATAATCTGTCTAGACTGTAATTTGATGCCTAAGAACGAATTTCATCAATGAAACTTAACATGTGCAGCACATCTAAGCCACGCTCAAGAGCTGTCAGTGTCAAAATTGTTATGAAATATTGACACTGACAGCTCTTAAACGTGGTTTAGAAGTGCTGATCGCGTTCAATTTTATTGGTGAAATCCGCACTAATACTTTATAGTCTTGTATCAGAGTCGACTATTGCGATGTGTTATAAATTATGTTGTGTTGTGTGTCTTTTTGTCTGTTCAGAAATTCAGATTCACATTCATTTATTGTAAAACATAGGTACATTATAAGTTCTTATTAGGTAATACGTTGAGGGCGCAATGTTTTGCCTCTAGGGCGTACAAAAATAGTGATGCAATGCATGCAATATAATCAAAACAAGAAATTAATATAGACATGAACCATAATTAAAAATAAAATTAAAAATGTCCGCAGTTATGTGTTAAATAAATGTATTTTCTTTCTTTCTTTCTATTTCCAAAGAAGGAATAGAATATTTAAAAGGCAGCAAAATGGCAAAAATATAGTTAAGCAAAATAGCACTAAAGTTCACCCATGTATACGCGTGTGTGTTGGATAAAAATAGTAATGTTTTTACTATGACATGACATGACTACACGAACTTTAACTTGAGACTACCTTTATATAAAAAAAGACGTGTGGCACTCGGGGACTGCCCCGGCGAAGCTATTGCATAGCATTTTTTATCAACTTACGCAATTGTAAAATATTAACCCGAATACAAGAAATAGCAATGATGACATTGACAGGAACTGTTATTCACATTTATAGTTTTTAAAACTTGACACAACGTAATGGGAACATCAAACTAAAAAAAAGGTTTTAATTTAACTATTAATAGTCAAGGATCATTCGTCTAAGTAAATTTGAACTTTATTGTCAAACAGTTAAACATAATTTTCAATACAACACTCTCGTATCATTCGTCTAAGTAAATTTGAACTTTGTTGTCAAACAGTTAAACATAATTTTCAATACAACACTCTCGTATCATTCGTTTAAGTAAATTTGAACTTTGTTGTCAAGCAGTTAAACATAATTTTCAATACTAAACACTCTTTTCTTAGGTAGTATTTTCGTTACGAAATTTCTGGATTAGGTCTCCACGCTCAAGGCCCGCGATAGAAGCTATGCAATAGCTTAAAATAAAATATTTATGCGTAGAACCATCTTTAAAACTTAATTATCAACCCCTAAAAAATTTGTTGAAAGCTTAATAAATAAATATGTAATGTTTTTCTTCCAGCGAATTCCCTGAATACGGAAACTCAGTGAGCTTTTTCTGGTTCATGGCGTACAGTACGCCCCCCATGCTGATTATGCAGATTCTTGTATGGTTTGCTCTCCAGGTCACCTTCATGGGCATGTTCAGGTATGTACCTAACCCTTAAAATGCACTATCTTATTACATCACCCTGCAAACTTATCAGAGTTCAAAGGAAGCTAGACAGGGAAAACTTTTGAGGAGTCAGGAAGTCATACTGGGCTAGCGCTAATATTATATTATCTGTGACAGGGTCAAATTAAAATATTCAATGAACCTTCACAGACGTGAAGTAAAGGCTGATGCTTATTTGGGCCAAAAATCCTATTACATATCTTTAGTACATTTTGTATGAACCATCACCCACTAATAGGCGGGCCTAATTCAATGCAATGTGGCAGTAATATTCGCTTCCCTTATACCTTAACCTAACCACATAAACAGTGTTTTTTGCCTTTTCCCGTATTTCAAGTTAGTCCGATGATAAATATTTGTCGCACATATCAAAAAGAAAAATCGAAATTATCCGTAATGTTGCAAAAATTGTCGAGTTGCTCATCTCGCTAGTGCTCCCTGGAGGTAACTAATTTATATCTATGATATACATTTCTGCAGGCCCAACAGCCCAGCCGCTAAGAAAGTAAACATGGCGTCGTCAGGATCATTCACGACAATGAAGGTCATCAAAGAACAGTACAGGAACCTTGGACCTATCACTTTCCACGAAAAGGTGAGTTTTTAACTAGCCTTGACCAGCCATGTATTAGCAGAAGGAGATAAAAAGATTATTTACCTGTGTTAAGATTATTTTATTTGAGCAGTGGTGGCCCAGTGGTAACGGCCCCGACTTACAAGTTGTAGGTCGTGGGTTCGAATCCAAGCAGGCGCTTTACTTTGTGTAAATAATTTCATCACCACTGCTCTCAAAACGGTGAAGGAAAACATCGTGAGGAAACCGGCATGTCTTAAAACCAAAAATTCGAAGACATGTGACATCTACCAACCCGCACTGGGCCCGCGTGGTAGATTACGGCCCACTCCCTCTCACAGAGAGGAGGCCTGTGTCCCAGCAGTGGGAACATTAATAGGCTGATGATGATGATGATGATGAAGATTATTTTATTAACCCTTTTACCGTTCTACAAATTAAAATACTGACTACTACTATGACATAATCATATTCAAGTTTTTGTTTGTCACTTACGTAAACGTATAAGTGCGATAATCGCCTGGCAAGTCTTACCTACGGTCCTGGTTTAGAAGATCGTCTTGTATCTATGAGCCTTATTCCATAGGTCAGTAAACCAATATTTATTTGAACGTATTGTGTCGCAGGCTTCCGGTCTGCTGTTCATCCTGGCTGTGTTCCTGTACATCTTCCGTAGCCCTGGATTCATGCCCGGCTGGGCTAACGTCCTTACCGACATGTAAGTTATTTATTTAGTTTTAAAAAATCTAGATATCACACATGGAAGGAGGTTCTCGAAATGTACGCTGCTCACATTTTGTCTCCATAGCAAATTGCCAATGGAAAACCAGGGACTTCATTATGTATTAAGAAAATTTACTACAAATTAAAAAATTCCATTCATTCATATCACAACCGTCATTCTATGTATGAAATGGCTGTAATACGGTAAATTGACGTAGGGAGTCAATTGGTTTAACAATTAATTCTCTTGATTGGAAAAACAAATGCTGATGGTTTTGCTATTCTTGCCAAAACCATAGTTTCGGAGTTAGCGACGGGATTGTGCCCACTTTGTCATATCCAATCCAGTTATATAAATCTAGTTTATAGCCATGTCCAATTTGTCGAAAATGCCTGAGCCTTACGCTGTTTGTCCACCGCACCGTGAACGGGAGGACGTCAACGAGAAACGAGATTACGCGGCCATACTAAAAGCATGCCATTGGACATAATATTATACTCTAGCATTTAATCTATACTAACATTGTAATGTTTTCTGAAATGTAATGTTTCAAATGTCTGTCTATGTATTAGGCAATTATTACTGACTAGAAGACCAACACTACCAATACTTATTGCAAATAAATGATTGATTAATAGTACTGTGTCGCTGCTTCGGCGTCGTCATCTCGTTCTCGGCATTCGTTTATTTTTACACAAACAGGCTTAGGCTGCGACACACGAAACCAGCGGTGAAGAGCGGTAGCAAAAACGCCGGTGGCGAGAGAATATTTTAGTATCATTGCTGTTGTGACTGTCGCTGTTTTCCCGCTGATTTCGTGCCCTTTTTGCTTGTTTAAAGTTTTTTTTTTTATTGCAGGAAAGTAAAGGATGGTGTGACATCAATGTTCATAGTCATTCTGATGTTCATTCTGCCGATGTCCTGCGACTTCCTTAAGTTCTTCTCAGCTTCTTCCTCATGTAAGTACCTGCAGAATCATTACTTTTATGGTAGTCCATTAAAAATAAAATATCTATGCTTCTAGCTCCATGAAGTCTCGGATGAGTAAATCAAAATCATGATTCATAATCATGAGATTGTGTAGACTTTTTCTCTTTCTGACAAAATCAGCTTATTCTACTCACCTCGCCTGGAAATGGGTTCGTAACTAAATAATAACAGCCGCACGGTTCGACCGAAGGTAACGCCTGAAGTACACCGCCGCGAAACCGCAGTAGTTCAATTGAACTGACTCGCGGCATGTTCCGCTACTCGCGTCTGATTCGAGTCGCGGAAAATGACGCGACTCTTGAATTGACCTACTGCGGTTTCGCGACGGAGGTGTGCTACTGGCGTAAGCTACGCCTGCCCCGGCGGTATATGGATGGGTAACCATCCATTGTATATCGAGACTTCTCCGTGCCGCGAAGATCACGTTCAGCCGTTGGTCCTGGCTGTCATTCGTAGATCATTGACAGTCGATACGGGTAGTCAGAAGTCCAAAAGTCTGACTACCTGTCTTACCAAGGGGTATCGTATTACCCAGTTACTGGGTTGTGGAGGTCAGATAGGCAGTCGCTCCATGTAAAACACTGGTATTGAGCTGCATCCGGTTAGACTGGAAGCCGACCCCAACATAGTTCGGAAAAGGCGAGGCGGATTTTTCTACTCAGACCTCTATATTTTTTAAAGCAATTTTACACAACGCGATTAGTTAGTAAATTTTGTATTCCATTGTTTACAGACGAAGAACTAAGGGCATCGAAGCCTTCGGCCAGCATCGTGACCTGGGGAATACTCAAGGAAAAGATCCCCTGGGGACTGCTGTTCTTGCTTGGTGAGTACGCAATCTTATAACGTAAGAATTTTATATCATTATGTAGCGGTTACACCGCCACATACGATCTACGCATCAAAGACATCATCATCAGCCTATTAATGTTCCCACAGCTGGGACACAGGCCTCGTCTCGGTGAGAGGGAGTGGGCCGTAATCCACCATGCGGGCCTAGTGCGGATAGATGTCACATGTTTGATGTCATCATCAAGGACATGACGTCACACAAATCCTGCATCGCGCAAATTCAAATTCAAATCTTTTTATTGTGGGCATAGGTTATACAGACAGATGTTAGGTAAATTACAGTTCCAATATGTCCTGCCTAATAGGCATACAATAATTATGTCACAAATTATTAGAGTTTACCGCGCGATCGACTTATACGAGTACAAACTCCCGATATCAACTTTAGGGCAGTTGCCCGTCAGACACGACACCCGTCTGGTCGGAGGATCCTCACTTTTCTATAGAGGATGAGTGAACTTTACACCCTGTTCCTCATACCTCTAAAATTACAAGACAGCACGCACGTCTTTAAGAAGACCCATACATTTATCCTGTAAAACAAGTAGAATTAAGATT
Source organism: Conistra vaccinii (assembly GCA_948150665.1). Taxonomy (NCBI): domain Eukaryota; kingdom Metazoa; phylum Arthropoda; class Insecta; order Lepidoptera; family Noctuidae; genus Conistra; species Conistra vaccinii. Next base: position 11,264,030 of record OX411336.1, on the reverse strand, counting down.
AAGAATTTCTCGCTCCTCGATAGATGTACCTAAGTCTGTGCGAAACTAGTATAAAATAGAATGGAAATCATATACTTGCTTATAATGTAGGTATACAGATAAGATGGAGTGGACTCAGGCGAGAATTAAAAACTAACTCGAGAACGATAATGTCATTTCGAGTTGTGATTTGAAATACCGCGTTATGATTCTCGAATGCTGTATTTTTTTTTTAATAACTTTCTTTTCTCGCTTTTCGTCATTCTAATAACGAGTAACGAATGCACTGTTTACTTTACTTTAATCTTTTGATAGTCACCTATTCGAGGCGAAAAACGCGTCTCTGATTTTAAATCGATAATGTGTCTAATTAATCTCTTCTCCAACAGGTGGCGGTTTCGCCCTAGCAGAAGGTAGCAAAGCCACCGGTCTGTCCGCCATGATTGGCTCCTCATTAGAAGGCCTGCAGGGTCTGAACCACGCCGTGGTGTTGCTGGTAGTGGTGTTAGTGACCCAGTTCATCACGGAGTTCACCTCTAATGTCGCCATCGCTAATCTTATACTGCCTGTGCTTGCTAACATGGTAAGTTATATAAAAAAAGAGATGCAATTTTTTTAACAAATTTTTAAGAGTCTAAAGAGCTCAACACAAACTGGATCGTATAAGCAGCAACGCACACTTTGTGTCAGTCAATAACTGTAACATTCCAGCATCTGTTACGTAATTCTGGTGCCAAATATGCATGCCGCCCGGAACGGATATGGAGTCATTTAAAAATGTCAGTGTATCATTTTGCTGGGCACCCGTATATGGCCCATAGATCATACGATCCTTCCAACAAAAATCTGTTAATGTTATTCAGGGTGGATTTTTTTAATGGGGCAGCAATGGCAGCTGAATTAATCGTTGTAGCTACAGGAAAACGGTCTTAAGACTGTTTCCTGTGACTCCTAAGACTGTTTTATCTTACCCGTTGGTACCTTAACCGTTGACGCTACAAGAAAACAGAATGAATTTTTGAGATAGGGCCTATCTCAAAAATTGATTCTATATATACGTGAAAAACTTAAAATAGCTATTTACAGAGCAGTTGTCGCTCAAAGACTACAGCTACTGGTCTTATATCATTGGCGACCTGTTATTACTATGACAAAATCTTCAACCATTTTACCCTATCCCCAGGCTCGAGTACTCCACATCGACCCTCGCTACCTAATGATACCCGCCACACTGGCATGCTCGATGGCGTTCCACATGCCGGTCGGCACTCCGCCCAACGCGATCGTCGCCGGCGTTGCGCATATACCTACTTCTAAGATGGTGAGTACTTTGTTGACATAAATAAACCATTCCTATAGGTCAGTAAAGGAAACAAACTGGTTCTGAAATTTTTAGATGACACAAAACATGGACGTCCAAGTAAAACGAGTAAGTATAAGTAGCTAAGTTACAGATCACGGCACGTAAGTTGATCCAAAATGGCGGTCGTCCGCGTGGGTACAATTATGATTATGTTTCGATTGAGACACGAAAATGTGTTACAGATCGCGGCACGTAAGTTGAAAAATAACTTTAAATGCGCATAGAAACATTCCATATCTGTGCCATAGATAAAGTCACCACAGTTTCTGCAAGTAGGTCATTTTTATACTGTCTGAGAGATGCGCCTAATAGAATCCTCTGTGGATTTAGTAGTACTCGTATGCTGCACTGTAAAAGGCGAGACGGTAAAAAGAAGAATATTCTAAATTCAACTGTATTTGTTTTTTCCAGGCTGTCGGCGGCATAGGCCCGAAAATCATCACCACCCTAATCGTATGGGGCGCCTACCCCACATGGGGCTCAATTATCTTCCCCTTCGAGGCCCCAGTGGCCCCCCTCACCAACTCCACAGCCATCAACAACGTAACCTTAGACTGCCATGCGTCATACAAAGCTCTGCCTTCCCTCAAGAACTTCAATTGTACACTACCCGCATTACTAAGCAATAATACGGGTACCATCACATGCAGTTACCTTCCTTTTATTAAAAGTTAAACCCAATTTTATATAGGTAATTTAATCGGTAAGATATATGGGGATTTTAATGGCTATGTGCTAGCATTTTGCTAGAAGTATCTACAAAGTTAGAAAAATGTACAGGTATGTGCCATTTTGTACCATTTTTAAACTAAGGGAAAGTTTTCATTTTTTATGTAATGCAATCTCAGTGTGAAAATATTTCTTCAAATTTTTTGTTTTATTACTCTTGTTTTGTGACAAGAGAACCCAGTTTTGAAAGGAGTCGGTTGGCCTATATTATCTGTATTTATAATTCAATGTTGCCAACATAATGTTAATTATAAATCATAGACAATTGGCGAGGTCTCTTAATATTTTCGGTCTGAATTTATGATAAGTATTTACTTATTTTTGCGTACTTAAAAGGTTCGAGGAATTCGTATAATGAAAATGCTGAAATTTATTTTTATTTCTATGCATTTTTAGCAATCCTGCAGTGATTGCATATTACTAGATTATTTTTATATCTAGGTTCCCAAAAACCCGCAGAGTGCTTATTCGAAAAGGGTCTATTTTATAATGAACCCATCTTATTTAGCAACTTCGCCAATAAGTCGATTGATAAATTAAAATAATATTTTCGTATTTTCTACAGTATAAAAGCATTTTATATGATAAATAATATTAAAACAGCATTTATGTATGTATGTGGAGTATGACAGTCGCCCCACCGACTTAGTACATTGCCAAAATATATACATAATAAATAAAATATATATTTTAAATACAGTTGGACATAATTTAAAATAACTAGTAAAGAGGGAGAGAGATAAATTATATGATGGAAAATAAGAGATCTCTTTACACGAAACAGTTTTTATACATTTGGCATGATAACAATTTAAAGGAACTTACAGGGTGATTTATTGAAAAATTATTTAAGTCACAGTTCAACAAAAACACCAGTAGCTTTCTCTGTTCATGCAAATTACACATTCATAAACCATGCTCTTAGATTTTAAAATGATGTCCAATTGTAAACTTTGTAACGAAATTGTGGCCAAAACATAGTGCCTACAGAATCCACCCTACTGGGACAATAATAATGTTTAAATATATTATTTTTATTATAATAGTACATAATTATATATTGTAACGGAATAAAGCGGGTGAGGATTTATATAAACTTGTGCTTTTCACACTTGCAACGGATTTTATGAGAAATGTAGTCGTTTTTTTTTTATATGACTTTGTGTCTTATGTCAATGGTATAACGTTTACTTTCGCTTGGCACATGGTAGAGTAGAGCCAGGATGAAAGCGGCAATTCAAGAAATTAATCTGTTTGTAACTTATTTAAGATTATCTTTGATAAAAAAAAAAATGTGTGATGAGAAGCGAAATTATTGGTGTGGATAATTCAACAGTACTAAACCAACCAAAAAATTAAGAATCTCAGTATATTTTATAGGTACCAAACACATTACCCTCCTTTTGGGCTTCGCCGCAGTCTGTTATAAACTAATGAGCCGTTTCTCATAAAAGTTTACCAAATACGTTTGCAAGTGTGTTAGCAACAAACATATATTTTATATAGAATGTGTTTATGTGAAGGTCTATTTCAAATATCTTTATTTAAAACTCCCTATGTAAAGGGTGTTCCTAGTTTTAATAACGTGTAAAATATGATGGGTGGCGTGTGATTGTGTGAATTGTATTTTGTGTGTGGACTTTGAAGAAGAGTAGAGGAAGTCTTTATTTCAAAATAATATTTATTTTTATGGACCCTTTCCTATGTAAAATATTCCATGTAAAGGCTTCCTTAGTTAATCAGGCTTGATTAGGTGCCTTAATGCTAAGTCCATAAAGAACAAAGTGTGCTTTTGTTGTGAGATAAATAATATTGTGATGCATTTTATATAAGTGTGTGAAAAAGTGCAAATTAGTCGTAATTATTATTAATAATGTGTGTGTGAATGTTTTTTGCATACATAGGAGCTCTTTTGGAAACAATTCAATACGATAGCCCAATTTCTATAAACAACGAACATAATTATTGTTTTGTAGTAAATACTCCACATTTTAGAGATGTCACTGGTTAATGCCGTTTTTCTACGTGTTTATAAATTTATATCTTGAATCTAAATTTAAATAATGGTCATGGTGTGTGGTCGTGAAAATACTCTGACGATTATTGTCAATGGCTTTTAAATCGATGTGTTCATATAACATCCTGTGAATATAATTAAAATGATATTATATCCAATTTTGATATACAAATGATGCATATTTATGAAAAAGAAATATGCCTAATTGTACCACATTTTTTAAACTACCTGTAGTAGTAGTTCCAAATATATTTTAATTTTATAACTAAGCTTTTTCTATAAATTGAAAGCATGTGTACTGTAGCTTTTTCGATATTTTTAAAGTATAATAGAATAAATGCCAATTTACCAAAATACTATTGAAATGCGCTTTTTACAGTATGTTTATGAAACTTTTATATTCCTTAAAGTTTTATCTTCATCTTATCTCAGTGACACAATAAAAAATATAGTATCTAAAATGACCGTTTTCCATATTTAAAGTCGGTTGTGATCCTAATTTCAGTCACAAATGTTCATTTGATATTCATTACCTTTTTCTAAGGTGATGATAATTATTTTCTCGTACTTACATAAGATTTCAGTGTCATGTAATGCAAAACTAAAATGTAAATTTACGTACCTAATGTGCTCATTTTGTAAATAGTGAATCGGAGTGTGTTGTTAAATAAATAATATGTTGCAAATAATTCACCGTTTTTGTTTTATACTTGAAAAACCTTACGTACCTTGACTGATTCATAGGCCCTTGCCCAAAAACTACCGAAATTTCAGTACTCTAGGGCCGATGAATCATGGCCGGTTTGAACTTTGCGCAGAAGGCTGCGCAATAATTTTTTTAGGAAACAAATGGCGACATGTGTGTCAGTGAGAGAACATGCGCGAAAGTTCGGAGAGCGTATGATCAGACCGGTCATGATGCATCGACCATATTGTACAGACGCCAGCACATCAAGTTACTACAATCTGTCTTCCTAGCCTTTTTCCCAACTATCTTGGGGTCGGCTTCCAGTCTAACCGGATGTAGCTGAATACCAGTATTTTACATGGAGCGACTGCCTATCTGACCTCCACAATCCAGTAACTGGGTAATACGGTACCCCTTGGTAAGACTGGTGTCAGACTTTCGGGCTTCTGACGATTCGTCACGACTGTCAAAGATCCACAAATGTTAAAGTTACTACAATCTGTCAAATTTCTTTAATAGATTTTCAACTTAATGGCTACTAAAGAATAAGGTTCAATGTTGATTGGGAAAATTTGACAGATTGGAGTAGGTTGATGTGCTGGCGTCTGTACAAACACGAGCATAAATACGTTACACTTGCGGAGATTTAAAAGCGACGCATGTCTGTGTGTGGCAGTCTCTTTGTACCGCTCGATTTATAATCATGGGCGTACCCAGCTTTTGGCCCAGGGGGGGGCAAATCAGAAATCCCCCCCCCCCCACATGTTTTACATAGTGTGATATTGCTGCTGCGTTCGTGTATTTTTAACCGACTTCAAAAAAGAAGGACGTATTAATCTTTTTTTTTTTGTAATTACGTACCTCTGTATTATATCGATATTTTCGTCAATTTTTGAACACGTTCATGATACACGAATTTTCAAAATTGCTTTACAATCATTTGGCGAAAATATCGTTAACCTAGTTAAAAAAAACAGTCTGACACGTCCTCCTTTTTTAAAGTCGGTTATGCATAGATACAACATGAAAAGCCGCGCAAGCGGTTTTTTTTTTTAATTAATTCAAAATAATATATTGTAATAAGTAAAGGAAGTCTTATCGTGACTGTAACATAACTTTTATCGACAACAGTACCTACTCATACGAAATCCAGGGGGGGGCAGCTGCCCTCCCCTGCCCCCCCCCTGGGTACGCCCATGTTTATAATATTTACACTCGAGCACGAAATGGAACTCGTGGCTAAGTAATAACACCCGCATGTATCGAACCATCAGGTTAAGCTACGCTTGCCGGGGTTGGTCCGTGGATGTGTGACCATCTTTACACACCGAGTCTCCTCCGTGCCTCGGAAAGCACGTTAAACCGTTGGTCCCGGCTGTCAATCGTGGATCTTTGACAATCATTACGAGTTGTCACAAGCCCGAGATTCTGACACCAGTCTTACCAAGGGATATCATATGACACAGTTACTGGGTTGTGGAGGTTAGATTATAGGAGGCCGCTCCATGTAAAATACTGGTATTCAGCTGATTTCAGCTGCATCCGGTTAGACTGGAAGCCGACCCCCCAAGACAGTTGGGAAAAGGCTGGCAGATGATGATGACGCTCGAGCACGAAATGCGAAACACAACTATTTTGGCCAAGAACCTAATCAGTGCTACACCAATAATTGAAAAGAAAAACCACATGCAAGGATTACTTACTTTATTAAATTACTCATACTACCTAAATCCTTTTCCTAGATATCTTGAAGACGTTGACGTCTGCCCACTCCGGGTCGAGCGTGATGTCGGTCCATACGGCGGTGGACCACACCGTCACTGTGAACCAGACCACCACTATTGCTATCACTGACGGACCGATGCCCGCGTACATCTGTCAAGATTCAAAAAGGACAGCTTGAATGAAATATCTTGTATTGTATGAAAAGGCCATAGGTGGGGCTTGACAGACTTTGCAGATGGATTGTTAAAAGAGTTACCAAGTGCTGCCACCTTTTCTCCATAAAATTGATAATTTTCGACGACTACCCATAAGCATGTGCATGACATGTTGCCTCCTTGTCGCTACGACACTATGTGCATAATCAGCCTTATAACGCTTCCACTGCTGGACCACAAGCCTCCTTTCTGTGAGTGAGTGTGGGCCGTAATCAACCACACGGACCCATGTGCGGGTAGCAGGTAGATGTCACATGTCTTGAAACTGTTGGTTGTAGGACATGCCAGGGGCCCTTGTGTTATTGAGGGTGCAAATCACCCCCTGCAAATGGCAGGGTGATTTGCACACTTAATAATACAGTTACAATTTTTTAAATAAAATACAGATTAAATAGGTATGTCTGCGTATTTTATTTTAAAAAAATTAGTGCGGCAGGGGCTTTAGTCTTTCCATAGTCCTAGATAACCAGTTCACTTTAGCCATCCAAACACATAATCCAATATCTTTGTTTCCAAACTAATTGTCTACCTACGCCAACCTGGGGTTGTTCTTGGGTGCACTTGCATAGTGCGAACAGGGATAATCGTCGGTTGGTGCCTCATTAAATTAAAAACATCTAACAGGCCTCTGCGAGTTGATCTCGGCCCTTCGTACGCCTTCCAAAGGTCCGGGACCCCAGGGTCCTGACATATGTCAAAGCCATTTTTAATAATAATACAGGGTGTCAGGGACATCGACGCGGAGTCTGTTACCATGGATTCAGTACATGATTCTGAACGTCGCTGCGTTGAAATTTTTCGTCGATTACTAAACCTGTATTATGGCAATCAAAAGTATACACAGCTATAGTAAGCTATGAACTAACCATTCTCCAAGGCGGGATGTGCACATAAGCGCAAACCATCGCATTAACCGGTGTTCCGGTCACCAGGTGGAATGGAAGGGAGCTGGCCAGTGTAGCTGTCATCATCAGGTAGTGTGGGTTTATGTTGCAGAACACACTCTATGTAAATAAATAAATCATTATAAGTAACAACAACGTGCCTCACGTGCCAGTGCGTGCGCTGGAGCCATCTATGCTCGGACTTTTTAAAGGACAAGATCTGAAAAAGAGCTAGAGTCAACCAATATACCTACTTAGATTGTAGAGGTAGCAAGCTGAACTGGCAACGTGGGCCGGATATGTCACCTCGAAGGTCCGATGGCTGTCAGACGAGTCCTCCTGTCGAGACCACTAACGGCAAGCGTAGCGTTTTTTTTATTTATTTTTTTAGTATAGAAGTATCTAAGTATTATTTTTTATTTTAGTATTATTTGCCTAGGTAGAAGTAAATCGCCAACGATATTATTGTTTAGGTGGCTACCTACTACTTGTAGATAACTGTTGCTCATCAGATTAATTTCTACATCTGTATTAATTCTCTAATTCTTTTGAAAAAAAAAAAAACATTTCATATAGCTTATATCCAATGAAATAAATAATCTGATAGTCGTATCACCCAATTGCTTAATTGCCAAGAGCCTTGACCAACAAATATGGATGCTCTCGTTGGGCAGCGCGATTAAGGGCTTCATTCAGAAAGCGGTACTTCCGGACAAGGCTCGCATTGTTAGGAGGTTCCTCTCTCTGGAGCCCTGACCGCGGGTAACTTGGACCCTGTTCCCGATACCGGTGGGCTACTATTAAATATCTACAAAGAATCTCACCACTTTAGCAATGCTAGGCAACAGCGCATACACCACACAGAAGTTGGACGCGAACTCCGTGAGTGTTTTACAGAACATCACTACGACGAAGACCACGGCTGACGAAGGCCATCCTTTGAAGTTCAGCAGGAACTCCTCAAACTCCTCAATCATTTTCGAATCTCTGAGGGACTCGAATAGAGTGCTGCTGCCGGCTGAAAAGTCGAGGTTATCAAATGGATGGATGTTAAATATCAGGCCTATATTTCGCCGAAGAAGAATTAAGACAGTGCAATGGTGCAAAATATAATAGTACACCTACCTTATGAAACCAGGGGCGAGGCAGGTGACCCTGTGCTGCCATTAACCGAACACAAATGCAGATTTCACGGACAGCTACTGCGAATTTCGGTACAGACAACCTGCTCGACCTGGGGTTCGAACCAAGGACATAGGATCTAAGTCCTAATATCTGTGTCATACCTACATAATAGATAGATCATACCACAGATATAAATCTAGATTTATATCTGTGGATCATACCTAAGTATTTGTTCTGTCTACAGAATTTATCCTGAAAGACCTTTATGGGCCTTAAAGTTCAACAGCTAAGCAGGTAGGTTAACATTACAACATTTACAAGCTAATATCTGTCAGCTTAGGGGCCATCCATAACTTACGTCACAAGAATATCATGATTTTTTAACCCCCCCCCCCTCCGTCCTTGTAACATGTGGTCTTATTTGGGTGACCCCAACACCCTTGGTGAGACGTCACATGTTTTGCAATTTTAAATAAACCTTATTTTATATTATTATTGATAGAGTTGGTAAAGTTAGTTACTTTACTTACATTTATACACTGTGACGTCACGAACCTGACTCATCCCCCCTTTTCAAACAATGTCTTGCCTCACTCCCTACCTCCCCTCAACATGTGACGATATTAATGAATAGCCCCTTGTCTGCTAGGTAGCTACCTAGTTACTCCATTATGTTGGAGCACAGTATAATAAAGCAACAGTATTATACAGGGTTGCATCCCTGTCGACGCGAAAACTTTTACCATGGATTCAGTACATGATTCTGAACGCCCCTGCGTTGAATTTTTTTGTCGGTTATAAAATCAAATCTGCTGTTTCATAGACAAGTGCAATACCTACGCAGTCAAAATGTATGGAACAGCAGGTTTTTTCAGAATCACGTACCTACTGAATCCATGGTAACAGTTTTCGCGCCGATGTCCCTGCCATCCTGTATAATCAGCAGTGACCTTAAAATAATTACCTACGTCCGCTCGATAGATGAGCCTTCCGCGTCCTTGCGTAAGCCTAGCGCCACACCTGCCGAACGTTCCGCGGCGGAACGCTCCGTCGCGTCATATTTCTATGGACGTAACGTTCGGCTGATGTGTCATAGGTAACTTGAAAAACATTAGGAGCGTATTCAACCAAACGTTCCGCCGCAGAACGTTCGGCAGCTGTGGCCCGACCCTAACTGCCTCACACTGTTGCGATACTACTGTTGCGTACTGATATGCACTGAGATTTCGAAGCGGGTCGTTTCGGCCGTTTTCAATGCAGATATAATACTGTTACTTATTTAAACTGTGGTTGAAGTAGGTAGCTATTTGTGTTAATTTACCTATAATTAAGAGTATGCTCCAGTGAATATCCCGCCGCACCATGTTCCAATTCAGACATGATTTGGTTTGCGTGGTCGGCAGGGGCTCGCTGTTCCGCTCTAAATATAGGTTACATGTTATTGATTATTTGTTATGTCCGAGCGTCATTCGTATGTGAAATACGTGGGGTAGGGTAGACGATGTTAGTATTTTGCAGGGTAGTGCCTAGTGGATCACCTGTCTGGACAGTACTAGGTACTGTCTATCACTAGTCACTACTATGATCACTACAATATTTCGAATTAGATACTAAACTAAAACATTCGCCAAAAATGAAAGAAAAGAAATAAAGAAAGAAAATACGTTTAACGTTAACATAATTATGTATGATGCAAAGAAAAAACACAAAAAATTGTGTCACTATCCAGGGGTTGCAGACTAAGAGCTAAGCTAAGTCCGGTTTTTTGTAAGTTAGTTTAACGTAGCTCGCGTAGCTGAGGTAATTTCTGTTTGCGGTTTGCACGTATGAGAAATTTATTTATTTATTTTATTTTATTTTATTTTATTTTATTTTATTTTATTTTATTTTATTTTATTTTTATTTATTTTATTTATTTGTGCACAATAATTACAAAGTATACTGTTGACATTACAATATATAAGGCCGCCAGTAACAGTCACAATACCCCCCGTACTAGTTGATACTGTATTACAGTGGGGTATTATTCCTCATTGCTGTGACCCATAGAGTAACAAACAAGTAAGCACTTAAGTTTTAAAGGCTCCTTAAAAAAAGAAAGAAAATTAAATAAATGAAAAACTTACAATAGTTAGCAATGAAATTGCTACACCTAACACTATTTTGGCTTATCTGTGATTGTGTGTGTGAGTGTATTTGATAGTATGTCTGTCTTCTTTTTCAGAAGAAGAAGTATGTCTGTATGCATGTAAGGAGTTTGCTATTTCAGAATTATAATTTAAGCAGAGTAAGTGTTTTCGTAAAATCTTTTTAAATATGTGTCAATTATGTTTCCGAAAACCTAGAATTATATTAAATTTATTATAAATATACGGAGCTAGGAAGAAAAGAAATCGCTGGGCAAATTTTGTCCTATAAATTGGTTGTTTGTAGACTTTGTAAGCTCTTCGTATAGCGTCTGGATAATCCGGTGGTTTGTTTATATAAAAAATAAATTACGTCAGCAGTTATGCGAGGTATGCTAAACTAACTTGATAGCTCTTGGTCTACAACCCGCATAATGCTGTGACCCTAAACCCTATGCAAGACAGAGCCACATCGCTGCTTTTCAGCGACATGTCAACCGGTGCAGCATAAAATGAGATACAAAATAAGAAATAGAAAATAAAATGACCCTCTCCAAGTCACGATATCTTTTAGACATTTAGGTATACAAGGTGGAGACGACAATACAACAAAAAATTTAACGGCGTGTCCCTAATGACGTTACAATTGTGTATACAAAAATTCAATTGAATTTATTCAATAGTTTAGTCATTATTAGCTCGGCAAAATCCATAGTCGGCTCGGGCTATTCCGTTTACCTATCCACCCCAAAAATCCACCCTAAGGTGGATATTCTGAAATGTATGCCCGAGAATTCACTCAAGGCCTAGTTGGATAAACGGAATTTATAGGCTTAGGGTGGATCCGGCATACATTACATTTAATTTGTTTGAAAAACAATTTTTTTTATTTCGAAGCTAGGATTTATTTGACAGTTCCAAAATACTCTTAAGCATTAGTAGTGCCAGTATTTTAATTTTTTGTTGTATGGTAGTCTCCACATTGTATAATCAGACAGAAAAGTTGAAAAGAAATCGTTTGGCTTGGTTTGCATAGGCATGTGATGAGGAGGGTCGAACCGCATTTGACTAAAAGAGTGATGAATATAAATGTTAGATTTAGAGGGGAGGGAGGAGACCAGAGAAAAGATGGATGGATTGTGTGAGGAATGAGGAATGTTTTGAAAGAAAAGGGAGTGAGAGAACTTGGAGTGAATGGAAGAAAAAACGTGTTGCGCCGACCGTAAGTAATATGGAATAAGGGCAGGAAGATGATGATGAAGCCCCTAAACAAACAGGACTGAATGAATGTGAAACTCTATGGAAGATATCAGACCGGCTGCCACGCGCACGCCACACGGCTGGTGAAGTGGTAAGAAACTCTTGCGCCAAGCAATAGCATACGCTATTGTAAGCTAACAATAAATATACCTGTTCGTCTCTTGAAATATTTCATGAAATCCAGATTGACAGGTATCATGAACAGAAGGACCACACACATGACACATGGCGATGAAACTCTGAAGTGACTGGAATTAAAAAAGAAGGATGAATATTTAAATAATAACCACCATCAAGCACTTAAGAATTCCTTCCTAACACGTTCATCCTTAGAATTATTATTCTAAGCCGGCATCAAACTGCTTTACGCTTTTGCTGCTGCTACTTTAATTAAACCTACTTTAATTAGCCAATGCCCCGTGATATAGATAGATGAAAGAAAGAAAGAAAAAATAGGTTTATTCATCACAGAAACACGTGCATACAAAAAGACATGAGTAAACCAAATAGAGAACAGAAATAGTGCTCATCATGACTGTGATAAGAAGGCTTCCACTCAGCATAATGCTGTGCTATGGGGGACCCACAGCACAGCGCTGATTTTCAGTGGTCACCCGAAAAAGACGTACGGAAATCAAGTCAGGTTCAGTAATTTGTGAATATAAAAAGTAACAAAATAAAATAAACAGTACTTAGAACATAATACAACTAATTAAGTACCTATAAGAAAAGAAAGAAAGAAAGAAAATACGATTATTTGCGGTAAACATGACGCAAAGAAAGAACACAAAACAAAAAAGAACAAGTTGAGGGAAATTATGCGTCACATCCACGCAAAACGGCCATCGCTCAGCATAGTGCTGCGACTCTATGCGATACAGAGCCCCTGGTTTTCAGCGACAGCCGGCGTTGACAGTCACAGTCGCAAGACTTTCAGCTTTGACTCACTGGAATGGCAATACAGGCAACGAGCGATGGAGATGTTCTATCGAAGAACTTCATAACTAAGCATAACAAAATCCTGTGAACATGATGACCATCTGTTACCGCCCCGGTTCTATAGCGGCCAAGCGCTGCAAGCAGAAATAGTCCATGTAACGGTGTATAGAATTATGATCTTCTTCAATGATTCATAGGCGGTGTTCGCTGTGTAGGAATCTTGGAGATGGATGTACGCTCTGGTGTTGGAGATGTACGTAGGTACCTACGTCTGCTTGTTTCTTAGCATATTTTTTTAATTTTTTTTATTGTACAAATAAAAAATATAAGTACTGTAAAAAGGCCTCACGCAATTTCTACCAGTCAACTTTAGGGCACATTCAATGGGTCGACGGTACTTTATGTTCCACGTGCTCCTCAAAGAGATGTCAGCACAACTGACGGGGTCCACTAGGGCCGATGCCTGCCGGGGTTGCGGGAAAGTCCTAAAGGGTTACCGTGGCCCCTGGCAACGTACAGGCAACTGAAGGAACACGGGTGGGTTTTAGTCAGTAAGAGTTTGACACGCCCTCCCGCTCCACCCAGAGGGGGAGAAGTTATTTGATGATTTGAAAAAAGGGCATAAGTATTCAATAACGCGTGTATGTATATTTAGGAAATGAAAGCTGCTATAGTTACTTGTGAAACTTTGGGCCATCAAAAGCCTGGTCGATTTGCGCAGAGCTGATCGTAGCCTGCAGCAGACCAGTTAGCACCACTACAGCGGCAACCACCTAATGTTGTCAAAGAGAGTCGATTCAATGAATACGGATTGGTGGCAAAAATGTGACCTACAGAAAGCGAATAAAATAAATAAGTATTGATAACTATCTCAAAAATGAACTGAAACAAGGGTTGCCAGGCCCAAAAATAGAAAAGCCGGACACAGATTCATATTTAGCCGGACATTTTGCCCTGAAAGCTTGACACTGGTTTTTACAAGAAGAACTTTTATTTGTGAATTTATTACTAATATTCATTTGAAAATTAGGCCGCATTCATACGGGATCCATCATTGACGATTGTCCAAAAACACGATACGTCACGATGGATGCATGGGCGTTATTCTTCTTCTTCTTATTCTTATTGCTGCTGCGTTCGCTTATTTTTAATCGACTTCAAAAAAGAAGGACATTTTCCAGCGTTTTTTTTTTTAAATCTGTTTATCAATAATTTTCGTTTTTAAATGATACACCGAATTTTCAATTGCTTCACATTTGACGAAAATATCGTTAACCATAGTAAACGCATAATAGAAAGGATGAAAAGCCGCGCAGCGCGATTTTTTTCTAAAATTAGTTCAAAATAATATATTGTAATTGTAAAGGAAGTCTTATCGTGACTGTAACATAACTTTTATCGACAACAGTACGTATACATACAAAATCCAGGGGGGGGCAGCTGCCCTCCCCTGCCCCCCCCCTGGGTACGCCCATGGATGGATGCACGTTCACATTACATACGGAAACGAGTAAAAAACACGAATCGTCCTTATATGAATGAGCCCTTATTCTACCTACTCTTAATTATTCTGAATCACATTTTGTTCATAGTAAAGTATGTAACTTCTTCATATTGAAAGTAATTAAAACCATCAATAATCAGGCATCTTTTGGCGGGGCGGGGTTGACCAAAAGCCTGACAAAAGCCGGACAGGCCGGACACGATTGTAAAAATTCGGACAGGTCCGGCTTATTTATCTTTGCCAATTTTAAGATCTAGCTAGTGAAAAGATTATTATACTGTACTAACAATCTCATGGAACCGAATCTTCCCAAGCTGCTGATACTGCGTTACTAACAGAGCATCTATGTATTGAGCCTCTTCTTCCGTCATCCCAATTTCTATGTCGCTTCGGGATCTATAATATTTTTAATAATATTTTACTTTCAAGTAAACTTATTACTTATTCGCGCCTAAAGTTTAAAATACTTAACGTATTTTAAATAAAAAAAAGTTTGCAAAAACCTTTACCTACATTTCAAACTTTTTTCACGTGCACAAAAAAGGTACGGTAACTGGCCATTCTTTATGAAAAAATCATAGAAATGCCATTAAAGTTTTCTTTTTAATTTTTCTTGTCTAATAGTGTCTAATTCTGTCTAATTAAATGGCTTTCAATGTTTTTTTTTTCGCTAAATCAGTCACTAATTTAAAATTTTTGATAAAATAAAATGAGTTCAAACTTTTTGATGATTGAATGTAGGTAATTTATTCTATTTCGAATTTGCGGCCATAAAAATACTAAAACGATGGAGAAAATTGAAAAAATCGATTGCTTTAAAAACTGCGATTTTTGAAACCTTACTTACGATTTATCAGATATTTTGTAATCAACAAGTTCGACAAAAAAAATCTGCTCAATTTTTTTTGTCGAACTATTGTGAAGCAATGGACTGGCAATATTTTTCAATTGGTTTAAAACTGATCGTGCATTACGGAATTAGGGTGCTGATTCTCGAGGCATATTGAACTTTTCGGAACTTTTCGCGAGTGGTATGGTCTTTCTATGCAGTTTTTTTTTTCATAATTTTTTTAAACATGTTTTTAATAATATACCTGATACATAGGTACTGATTTTAACTAACCTGAACATCCCCAAGAAGTTGAAGTTCATCCACATATACAACAGTGTCTCCATGACCAGCACTCCTGGGAGGTTCAATAGCATGAAGTGAGGAAACTCTATCTTTGGTCCAACGGGGAATATCCTTAAAAATAATAATTTGACACCTTACATCACGTCTATATTGATTGAAGGGTTATGCTGAGGTGTAGGTACCTATAATATACCCACAGTTCTCCAATAATAATTAAATCATTATAATATAATGTTTCAGCCCGGAGTTTGGATTTGTGGCCCATTGATGGTAGATGGGGTGTCTATAGATAGGTACACCTCTGCCCAACCCTTCCGGGAAATAAGGCGTGATGTTATGTTATAGAATCATACTTCCATGGTTCCTAAAATAGGTCACCTAGGTACCTATTATACCTATCATACCTAAGGGTATCCCCCTTCGGGGTTGCGGGTAGTCCCAAGGGGAAACCGTGGCCCCTGGCATGGCAAGGGAAGGAACACGGGTGGGTTTTAGTCAGTAAAAGTCTGACACGCCCTTCCGCTCCGCCCAGAGCGGGAGAAGTCATTGGATGATTTCCCACCCAAAAAAAAATAAAAAAATATTGGGTATCACCCTTAGGGGGCCCCATAATATGTCTATTTTACATTTAATTATATCTTTCATCATAGATCTATGATCTGATCATAGATACATGATAGTGCAATCCCATTATACATGCTCTGTGCGTACTGCCGTTTCTGTAAAAATCTCTCCGTTGTAAGGAAACTCAGGTGAATGCATGAATGATTGAAGAGAGCTGTCATTCCACATGCTAAAGGTGCGTCTACGCTAGACGAGCAGAGCACGAGCGGAGCAGTTCTGAGGGCTTAGTGCGAGTTTCATTTTACCATCTCGATCAAACGCATCGACCGCGTTTGGCGTTCCGATTGGCAGCCGGCCAGCCTTCACCGGTGAAGAGCCAATCGGAACGCCAAACGCGCTCGATGCGTTTGATCGAGATGGTAAGATGAAACTCGCACTAAGCCCTCTGGGAGTCGTCGTTCGCGGCATCAAGTGTGGACTTACAACGAACCCACAACGATCACTGTCCTCGAAAGCGTTGCAAATCGCTTTGTGTTCGTCAAAAAACCGACATTTGGCGGAGCACAGTCGAGCACGAAAGCGCTCTCGTTCGAGGCTTGTAAGTCTGTCCACACTACACGAATTTGTGCTTGGCTCGTGCTCCGCTCGTGGTCGACTCGTCTAGCGTAGACGCAATTAAATTACCTATTGACATCTCACTTCAAGCTCATTTTTTCACGTTTTTACGTTGACATAATATTTTTTACAGAATAGTTCGGCAGTTATACGCTGAGATTTCGAAGCGCGTCGTTTCGGCCGTTTTCTATACTGTTACTTATTTATTATAGGTACTGTACTTAGGTCATCATCAGCCTATTAATGTTCCCACTGCTGGGACATAGGCCTCCTCTCAGTGAGAGGGAGTGAGCTGTAATCTACCACGCGGGCCCAGTGCGGGTTGGTAGATGTCGCATCTCTTCGAATTTTTTGGTTCTAAGACATGCCGGTTTGCTCACGATGTTTTCCTTCACCGTTTTGAGAGCAGTGATGAAATTATTTACACAAAGTAAAGCGCCTGCTTGGGTTCGAACACTTCGAACCCACGACCTACAACTCGTAAGTCGGGGCCGTTACCACTGGGCCACCACTGCTCTTACTGTGCCTAGGAGTAGGTACTCGTAGTAGACAACAATGTCGACCTTCACGATATTGTGTCAAGCAAAAGAGCCAAGATTCTTTTGTTAACTCAAATAATGGAAATGGTAATAGGTTGAGGAAAACTTTGTAGCCTTTTGTTAAAATAAGCTGTGGGTTCGGGTTGATTGCGTAACACACATAAAATTGCAATCGATCGCAATACCTTTCATTTTGACAGTTCAGCTACGTTCATTATGCGTTATTTAGGTACCTACGTTGTTGAGCAGACGAATTTTTCAAAAATAATATGAAGCTAGAAAAGGTATTTCTTTCAAAATTGGGCTGCTGTACCCTAATTACGTAATACACGATCAATCGGAATCTGAATCGCTTTGAAACAGATTTCTAATCCATTGCTTCAAAAGTTCGAAAATAAATTCTTGTCAGCAACGTAATTAGCGCAATGAATGTTGTTGAACTGTCAAAATGAAACAAACTAATCGGAATCGTTTACGAAAATGTGTTGCGTAATTAGATAGCTGGTCTATCATAAATTCATAACATAACTCAGGCACGTTCAGGCTAGTCTCAGAACTCTCAAACGGCACTCAACTTTTATTAACTAAAACTTCCATAAAAGTCCTTCAGGTATGAACCTACTGTAAGCACGCGCGGGGACTCATAATTCAGCTGCGTTTGAGAATTCTGGTCACTCGCACTCGTCAAATTAAGTTTATCTTTCACTAGCTTCTGCTTGCGACTTCGTCCGACAACAAATCCTGTGGCACTCGACCAAAGCGTAGTATTCTATCAGTGAAATAATCTTTTAAATCAGATGAGTAGTTTCGAATATTACCTCTTACTAACAAACTTTACTTCTGTAAAATATTAGCGGACCAGACACTTAGTAATACCACAGATTATTATACGCATTAAAAATATAACCCCTAAGAAAACGAAAAAAATAGTGCAGGGTTAAAAAATAATTGCGCATTGGAAAAAAAAGCGTGTGTGGTAAATGGCTTTTTTTTCCAATGCGCAATTATTTTTTAACCCTGCACTATTTTTTTAATTGACCCAGTTATGATGAATAAAATATTGACAGTACAACCCGGGCGCATTAACTTGACACCTGGCTCGGACTAGGCACTCCCCCCTGCTACTGCGCGGGTTATTACTCTGAGGCGCGGCGGCGCCCCGCCGCGCCGTCGCCGTGCGGGGTAGCGAGGGGAGTTATAAACGTCATTCAGCCAGGTGTCAAGTTATTGCGCCCGGGTTAGATAGTTATGTGCGGAAATGTCATTACTGAAGCAAGGAATTACAGTTATATTGATGTCAATAATACTGATATTGTCTGGTCCGCTATTAGTATTAGGCCCCCAGACACTATCAGTAATAATGACATCAATATTACTGTCATTCCTTCCAATATTGACGTAAAACTATTAAAATATTTAGATCACATCATCATTCCAACATTTCCAACCACCACACTGTCAGTAGTAATGACATTAGGTACTTGGATGTAATGTCAGTATTACGATAGTGTCTGGTCCGCTTAGAATGTAGAATTCATCAATGATCATAAACACAGAACAGAGGGCTTAGTCACGGTAATATTATCATAATATTACCATAATATTATTACCGTGGCTTAGTGCATAGTGTGAGTTTCATTTTACCATCTCGATCAAACGCATCGACCGCGTTTGGCGCTCCGATTGGCAGTCGTCCGGCGTTCACCGGTGAAGGGCCAATCGGAACGCCGAACGCGCTCGATGCGTTTGATCGAGAAGGTTAAATGAAACTCACACTAGGCCCTCAGTTTTTTTCTGTTCTGTGTTGGTACATCATTCATTATCAAAACTTACGTTTCACAGTAGATCTTGAATAATTGATTGGTCTGGCTTCCCATCATTGTCGCCATGCCACCTGGAACATAACATAACATCACGCCTGTATGCCCGAAGGGTTAGGCAGAGGCAGAGGTGTACCGATAGTACACCCACATTTTGCCAGTTATGTTTAAGTCCCATAGGGGGCGAGCCTACTGCCAACAACCGGACAAAAAAATCCAGATGGAAAAACCTAATAATAACAATTTGACCGACATTTCAAAAATTAATATGTATAGGTACATCAAACCTAAAATAATTTTAAAAAATAATACTATAAAAACTACGACAAAAAAGTCAACTAATAAAAAGGGTATAAACTAAACAAGACTTCAAATAAAAAATTCGGAGTCGCACTTGCTGAGCGCACTTGTTACTCTTGTTAGGGCATAAATCCAACAGATTACTCCGGATTTTTTATTTATCTGTCTGTGAAGTCTTGTTTAGACCCTTTTTATTAGTTGACTTTTTTGTCTTATTTGGGTTTTAGTTTTTAGGGGTAAGTACAGTAAATTGCGTTAATCAGCTTTTCAGATACCGCTACCGGCGGAGGAAGCCATTGCTAAATGCTACTGTAAGTGTGCAATGGCTTTCATTTTGACAGTTCCAACACCATTCATTGTATTCAATTGTATTGTGAAGACCAATTTTTCGAACATAATGAAGGATTAGCAATATCCTTCAAAATCATTCAGATTGTGATTGAAAGTGTGTTACGCAATTAGGGTGCGGGTGTCGGTTAGTAAAAGTTATCATATACCACACTTACCAATGGATGATGAATAGGCAATTCCGAGAAAATAAAATACGGTGAAGTCTGACGGCCTTGGCACACTGCAACAATTAGCATTATTTTATAATAGTTAGTAGGGGGGGAGATCGGGGCCACAATGAACAAAAAAAAAATTATATGAATAAAAGTGAAATTAATACAGAATTGTTTGGAACACATATTATATTACCGCTACCGCTTCATAAGATATTGCGCTATCACCACATCCGGGGTAGGTATTAACACGTTAATACTGACCCCGCCGATTTGTTAATTATAGCCCCAAAGGTAATTTTTTTGTATTAAATAACATAACAAAATATTGGTTAATAGTTACATCAATACAGCAATGTAGCATTATTAAGTATGAAATATGCTTCTAGGAAAATCAAAACATAACCATAACACCGTATATTTAAAAAATTGCGTGAAAATGTCGTCCGGCCGCATATCACATTCGCATGACGCGCAGACCCCAGCTGACCAACCCCGAGCCATGAAGCGTGATCTAGTCGGCGTATTAAAGCACGCGCTGTAGGTAGGTGTAGTGTGTATTGTTTTAGAGAAACTCACTTCAACTCACTTGTTAATACTTACCTACCTCTGTTAATTGTAGCCCCGGTCTCCCCTAAGGTTGACTACAGCACATGGAATTTTTTTGCTGGCTAGGTTAAGACAGTCAATACCGGGATAAGTAATTGATTATTTATCTTAACCTAGCGTGCAAAAAATTTGCACGTGCTGAAGTCACTGACTGAACTGTGTTTAATGACAGAACCTTCGAAGTAACACCTAATGAATATTGATCTAAAAAGCATAACAACTTAATTCTTACTTTTGCTCATGCCGAGTAGATTTCTGTTGAGCCTTTCCAATAGTTTGATAGATTTCCACGATTCCCATCTAAAATTAATAACTAGGTGATTAAGTTCAATAATTTTCATGACTAAACTGCTACTGGATGTTGCTCGATGATCGAAACAAGATTACCTACTTACTTTCTCAAGTTCAATAAGAATAGCTTTGACGACCGGCATCATCAGTCCGCACACCAGGATGTTAGATAACCACATTGAAAGAAACATGCTCGAGAAGAATAGAAGAAAACTTAATCTGAAAACAAAGTTGATCACCAAGAATTTTGCCAAGAGATTATTCTTAACACCTCTCATGTCATTCACACACTAACAAACACACCCGCACACGACACTCTAAAACACACACTCACTCGCATATAAGGCTCAGCACAAACGGGCCACCGACCACAGCCACTGGTGGCCAGCTACACACTTTTTCATATTGTAAAGTCGCGCCGCACACGTGTAGCCGGTGGCGGCCACTCAAAATATGTGAAAAAGCGCTGTCGCTGGCCACCAGTGGCTGTGGTCGGTGGCCCGTTTGCGCCGAGCCTAAGCCACCTCTTCCCACTGCTCCAGGATTCCTGTTTAAGAGAGGAACGGGTCGTATTCGAATCAAGGGGGTCGGGCCCATTTTTTTTTCACGGGCCTAGTAAATTTTGTTGGGTTATGACAAGACATCCAGCAATCACTACTTAGCCTGTGACATCCAGGATTCCAGGATGTCACATGTTTTTGAACTTTGGTTTGAATTCATGTTAATAGGTAGGTCAGGAGGCATAGGCAGGGCTGTTTGACTGACCCTTCAATTTGTCTACAGAGGGCTTAGTGCGAGTTTCATTTTACCATCTCGATCAAACGCATCGACCGCGTTTGGCGCTCCGATTGGCAGTCGGCCGGCCTTCACCGGTGAAGGGCCAATAGGAACGCCAAACGCGCTCGATGCGTATGATCGAGATGGTAAAATGAAACTCGCACTAAACCCTCTGTTGCAAAATTTTGTATAATTTAGGATCAAATTTTATAATTATTAACTTATTTTCTTTATGGCTTTACCTATAATGTGAGCACCCAAACACGAGCAAGATTTTGAGAGCGATCCTTTTATGCACATTGCAGTTCTCTATGGCTACCGTGATCATCATCACTCCGATACAGTCCAGCAGGTCGTTTCGAATGTACATCTGAAAACATTACAACATACGCGTGTTTAGTGCTATTATAGGTAACTTCTGTTAACTTAACACATCGACCACAAACAAATGTAGAGAGATATCGGATGGGAGCATGGAGAAAAATGTAGCTTAGAGTACCTAGCTTTGATTTCATAAGAGAGCGGTTCCGTCATAGTCATAATAAAACGTCCGTCATGATAATGTGTTATTTTCATCAGTATTTGACATAACACGTTCAGTGCCTGTGACCCCTCCAGGAGGGCTCCCTCCCTCTATATTTTACTACGCGTTGGTTTTGCAATACAAGCATATATTTTCAAAAATAACATGTCTGAATGTCCGTACTTCCAGGGGTGGAAAACCATTTCCACGGTTAAAATATTTATTATGAAAATTTTATACACGAGGATAACAATCAATGTTTTTCAGGGTTCCCCTATCAAAATCTTCCTAGCCTTTTTCCCAACTATCTTGGGGTCGGCTTCCAGTCTTACCGGTTGCAGCTGAATACCAGTATTTTACATGGAGCGACTGCCTATCTGACCTCCACAACCCAGTTACTGGGTAATACGATACCCCTTGGTAAGACTGGTGTCAGACTTTCGGGCTTCTGACGACTCGTAACGACTGTCAAAGATCCACAAATGACAGCCGGGACCAACGGCTTAACGTGCTTTCCGAGGCACGGAGGAGTCTCGGTATGTGAAGATGGTCACCCATCCACTGACCAACCCTGGCAAGCGTAGCTTAACCTGATGGATCGATTCGTGCGGCTTGTTATTACTTAGCCACGAGCTCCTCCAAGGGTTCCCCTATCAGAATACTAAAAAAAGAACATTTATTGTGATGAGACTTCGTTTGTCTGTCCGTTATTCTGTCTCAGTTGGTTATTTCAGGAACTAAGTACTTGATTCACACAGAACCAGCACCCTAATTATTACTTAATACACGATCAATTTAAAATTGAAACCAATTGAAAAAGATTCATTCAATTTAAAATTGATCGTGCATTACGTAATTAGGGTGCTGGGGTGGACACCCCTGTCTAGGAATCAGAGTGAGCGACTACACATTTTTTATTTTTTTATTTCACTTTCTCACCCCACTAATACATGAAAGTACCCCTAGAGGTACTTACTAAGTATAGCGACAATACCCCCTTAGGTAGGTGATCAAATAATGTCGTAAATTCGTAATATAAACACTTTTATATAATTTATGATATCTATAAAAACACAATAAAGTTTTGATAGCACCTGTATTGTTTTACGATCTCCGCGTGTCATATTGCTGGTTTAATTATTCGAACAGACCAGGCACGTATCCAGACTTTTGGTTCGGGGGGGGACAAACATTGAAACAACCATGTCAACTGTGTGAAAATCGCTGTAATCACTGTACCATAATTTTCACTGTACTATACTATAATTATATAAGTATTTTTCTGTTTCCGCTGGCAGTATCAGGATCTGGCGCCAAAGCGGAATGAATAGACAATAGAGCGAGACCAGTAAGCCTCTCGCCCGCCATTCTATTCCTTAGGAAGGATTTTATTCTCTTTAAGCATGAAAATGACCGCTCCACAGATGCCGTTGAAACCGGAAGGGTGGCCAGAATATGTATTAGCCTGTTAATGGTAGGAAAGAAAACTTTGTCACACGTGTCTAAAATTTCCATAATTTCGACTGGTTTCTTATCTGTGTTTTTCCACTTGGCACACCACATACTGTACTCTGCTTTTATTAGTGATTCTCCAACACTTTCTTCCCAATAAATTTTCATATTTTCTAATTCACTTATTTTCCTCTCGTCCACATTTTTCGGAAGAATAATTTCTAAAGAAGAAAGCAGCTCTCTTTGATTCGCAAAAATCTATCATTCATGCCAGATATCAAATCGTCCAAGCACGGTATAAAAATAGTTCTTCTGAAGTATTCTTCAGCAGTATCGCTGGGAGGGTTGCTTCGTGCAGTTTGGTGGGCAGTAACTCGAGGACGCTGAATTTCTATTTGCAAGACATCTTCCGCTATTTTGCAGCATGCGTTATATATTTCTGAGAATACCGGGTTAACATCGTCACGTATCTCTTTTAATTTTCCGATAATGTCATCGGAAAATTTCATAGCAGAGGCCAGGTCGTGTGTACTACTACTGATACTATCAATAAAACCAAATTGTTTACTAGTCACAATAAGATTAAAAAATATATTAAAATTAATAAATTCATTAGGAAAACTCAGAAATCATTAAAACGCCTAAAAGTTAATAAATTAAATACAAAACTAAGGCAAAAAAATATAAATTTAAAACAAGACTTAAAGCAGTGTACTAATGAATTACAACTATGTAATACTATGTATGACACTGACACTCAGCATCTACAGGATGAATTGTTTGTTAGGGAATATGCTCTAAAGGACATATTTAGTAAATATGAGGCTTGTCAACAAGATCTAAGTAAGCGCATGCAGGAGGCCAATGAGTTGGCAGACTTGGTCAAGCACAATGCGGAGAGGTATGAGTCTCTGACAAATAACCTCTCTTTTAGCTGTGCCTGTTCCCTGGCAACTCAGCCTCAACTTGTTACACCCACACCCTCAGTGGCTCAGCCAGTAGGTAGCTGTATTAATGAAGTTAATAATAGTATGAATAATTTGGTTAACACAACATATGTATTTTCTGACAAATTTGGTCAAGGTTTTGGTAGAATATTTAATCAGTGTTCACAACAGTATGTTATAAATAATTGTTTACCCGGTGCCAGTGTTAGCCAATTAATTTGTAATATTAAATTGACAAAAATAAACCCCGGTTCAACTGTTATATTATTATTACTAGCTTCTGCCCGCGGCTTCGCCCGCGTGGATGTCGGAAATTATCCCACAGGAACGTGTAACATGTCCTAAATCAGCGGGGTAATTGCGTAGCACTTACAATAGCAATGGGTTTCATTTTGACAGTTCAACAATTAATTGCGTTATTTACGTTATTTCTCGAAGATAATTATTAAGCAATAGCTTCCACTTGGCGCTCTGGCGCGTCATCCCCTGGCTGGCCCGCCCCTTCACCCTCGTTCTGTGCGCCCGCGCCGTCGACTCAATATCGCAGGTCATTCTTATCGTTCTAACTTTTAAACTATTTGTCCAAATTATTTAGTGTAAAAGACAAACTTTATCTACATTAAATACCAAAAGCGATGAAGGTATTTATTTTGATAAGAATTAACTAAATACTCTAAAATATGCAATGTAAAAAAAGTGTTCAATTTAACTGTATTTATTGCTCACTATTTTGGTTATAAAGGCTTCCACATAAAAGGTAGATAGATGCTGTCGCGGACTTTCATTTAGAACTCTTTAAGACAAACAATCCCACAACACATTTTCTTCATGTAACTCTAACGGTTTAGGCAGCGCACGCAGCATACGGTGGAGGTCTGCCCGGCTTGGGTGGACCACCGCCGTGTCCTCGTGGAGGCGATCGGGCGGCGGTGGCCTCTCGCGTACGGCCCTGGTTCAGGCCATGGTGCGGAGCGAGAGGGCATGGCAAGCCGTCACCTCCTTCTGCAAAGCAGTAATGCTCGCGAAGGAGAAGGTGGAGCGCGCGAGGGAGTGGCAAAGGCCGCGCCCTACCAGCCCTAGCCGCCGTCGCCGTAGGAGACGTCCCGGGCGTCGGGAATTGATAGCCGATTTCCGGCCACCGTAGGCGCGGGCCTGCGGACGGAGAGCAACGGGCAGCTCGCCGTCCGATAAGGACCAGGCCCGGGTCGACGGCGCATCGTGTTCCACGCGCGCCTCAAAGAGATATCAAGGATCGAAGGAACATGTGTGGGTTTTAGTCAGTAAGAGTCTGAAACGCCCTTCCGCTCCGCCCAGAGCGGGAGACGTCATTGGATGATTAACCACCACGGCACAGCGCACGCAAAGATAGATCTCAGAGGGCAGGATTTTTTCCGACTTACTTGATACTTATCGTTATATTATGGCCAAATCACATAAAATCTTTATAAATTGTAGCCTATGTGTTATTCTAATGTATAAGCTACATTATTGTAAAGTTTCATCAAAATCCGTTCAGTAGTTTTTGTGTGAAAGAGTAACAAACATCCATCCATCCATCCTACACGGTGGAGCATACGGTGGAGGTCTGCCCGGCTTGGGTGGAGCACCGCCGTGTCCTCGTGCAGGCGATCGGCGGCAGTGACCTCTCACGTCCGGCCCTGGTCCAGGCCATGGTGCGGAGCGAGAGGGCATGGCAGGCTGTCACCTCCTTCTGCGAAGCAGTAATGCTCGTGAAGGAGGAGGCGGGGCGCGAGAGGCAGAGACTAAGGTCGCTCCCTCGAGCCCCTAGCCGCCGCGGTAGTAGACGCCCCGGGCGTCGGGAATCCATCGCGGATTTCCGGCCACCGTAGGCGCGGGCTTGCGGACGGAGAGTGATGGGTAGCTCTCCGTCCGATCAGGACCAAGCCCGGGTCGACGGCGCGTAGTGTTCCACGCGCGCCTCAAAGAGTCGTCAGCGAAGCTGAAGGGGTCCGTTTGGGCCGATGCCTACCACTGGGGTTGCGGATAAGTCCTTAGGGGAAACCGTGGCCCTGGTCTAGGCAAGGGAAGGAACACGGGTGGGTTTTAGTCAGTAAAAGTCTGACACGCCCTTCCGCTCCGCCCAGAGCGGGAGAAGTCATTTGATGATTTCCCACCCAAAAAAAAAAAAAAAAAAAAACCATCCATCCTCACAAACTTTCGCATTTATAATATTAGTAGGATTAATGTAGGGCAGTGTTTTTCAACCTTTTTCATGACTTGACCCCATTAGTATGAAAAAAATTTTTCGCGACCTCGACCATTCGAGAACGATTTGAACTCAGTCGAGATTCCCGCTGAGTCGAAGTTTCTGCAGCACGAAACCTAGCCTGATGTTCCCGAGTTGCAGAGAGCCTTGCCTCACGACCTTCCTCAGATTCCTGTGATCGAACTAATCTCATCCTTTTAGCATTTCTGCTACATTGGGAGAGGTTGGATCTTCTTCGAGGCATTCTTACAATAAAATAGTACTTACTACTTAACACACAGTTATTTAGGAAACACGTACTATCGTAAACAATTAAATTATAAATACTTACAGATTATTATACAGTCTAAAATTATCACAGTTTAATTTAAGTAATAAGTGTTAAGACGTGTAAACCAAACGTACTAACTTTATAAAACAAAAGAATTGCTAGAAAAATTAATTACTAACCTGAGCTAATAAACTTATACTTAATAAAGAAAATCAAGAAAAGAAATGCCTAACCTATACCAAATACTTATAATATTTATATTATACAAACCCTAAATAAAAATTAAGATAAGTAGTATACCGAAAATCAAGAAAAGAAATGCCTAACCTATAACAAATGATCCATGTGATTCTTTAAATTGACATAACTTTTTTATTTATGAACCGATTGACATGAAATAAACACTAAATGTTAAGTGAAGCTTACTACAATATATTAGTGAAAACCGCATCTAAATCGAATAAGCCGTTTCTGATATTAGCGTGCACAAACACACAGACAAACAGACAAACCGACAAACAGACAAACAGACAAACAGACAAAAAAAATAATAATTACAATCTCGGGTTCAGCATCGATATAATAACAACCCCTGCTATTTTTTTTTCATATATTTCCATTGTACAGACACCACTTTTCTACAATTTTATTATATGTATAGATATGGGGATAGTTTATCTGTAAGAAAAAAAGAAATAGTTTGGAAAATCCAAAAGTGCACGCCTCATAAGTTCATAACTCTCATTCATAAATGAAATTTAAAACATAGTTTCTAACAAAAATTTACAATTTATCACTTCATGAAGTATGTTTTGACTGCTTTTTTACCTATCAATATGGGTAAAATTTCTAAACTCGCATCGATATCAATCTCTCTCATATCGACCTCGGGTCTCCGGAGGGGAATAATGTAGCGGTTACACCACCACATACGAGCTACGCAGCAAAGACATGACGTCACACAGATCCTGCATCGCGCAGTTAGAGTTTACCACGCGACCGACATAGATAAAACTATCCGAAATCAACTTACGGGCAGTTGTCCGCCAGACACAAACACCCGTCTGGCCGGAGGATCCTCCCTTTTCAAATGAGGATGAGTGAACTTTACACCCTGTACCTCATACCTCTAAAGTTTTAAACTGAAATATGAACAAAATATTTTACGGCGCCATTCGCCATAGACTAAAACATTCAGAAGTGAAGTGTAGGTACAAATAGCTGCCGTTTGTTTTTATGGCGGAATATTGTTTTATTATATTATGGTTTATGGTTATTTGTCATCAAATAATTATTACAATTTGTGGCATTTTTCCCTTTAAGATTTCCACGTCCGAGCTCCAGGAAACAAGGGAAAAATGGATAACATTTGTGCAAAAAAATCATAATGAGCAAACGTGGTTGCCAAGTGAACCATCTCACATAATGTTCATCATTAATACAATGGAAATTAGAATAATGTTCTGCAGTTAAAACTGTGTTAGGTATCAAGTAGGCAGAAGAAGCAGACTGTGTCGCATCTGCGGGTGCATTACTCTATGAGAATCTCCTCGCAACGCGCATGCACCGCAGTAGTCAAACGTCAAAGCATCCAAGGAACACATTTTTTGTTCGCGGTGTCTTCTTTGATAGTATATTTTAGTTAGTATTTTATTAATTATAATCAAACTACTTTGAATAAAAGAGCCATTTTCAATAGGGTTCTTTCTATGGATGAAACGAATGTATAAAAAAAACATTGACTCAATTAATTGATTTTATCGCAAGCTACAATGTTTTCAGGGTTCATAAATTGACGGACAGGAATTTTTTTTCAACTATTTTGATGCTTTTTCCATTTCTGCCGCATTAAATCAATTATTAAAAAGTACAGTATTAATCTCCATTTAATCATCTATACAATGGTATATAAATTAAGTAGGTTCTGTGTACTAGCAGGAGTGTAACAATAAAAACAGTTGCAGAAATGGGGCAAAAAATATTTTTCGATCGTAGAGCACACTCTAATGCTTCGCATTATGAGTCGTGCAATAATTGAATGTGTCCATTTGATGTTACATCTCAATGCGACCAATAGTTGTAAATTTATTTTCTGTGCCTTGCCTTATTCTCATTATTTGTCTGATGAGCAAAATAGGCATATTTATAATCTAAATATGTTAATTTATAATAGGACATGTTGTCACAGCGATGCTATTTTATATTTTGATTGTAATCAATTTATCACTGATTACAAACTGACAGAATATACAATGTATTTGCCACCTAGTTGTAGGAGACAAATTGCTAATCTTTTAGCATACAGTATACACAGTGACACTGGTACTTGTAGTGTACCATCGATTACTGTTAGTAGTGATACTAACACTACTTTTGATACGCCTAGTAGTTTAAACTATTAGGTGCGACAACGGGTGAGCCCCATATATTGAATGTTGTTCATCAAAATATGCAGGGTCTGTCCGGCAAAGAGCTAGAGTTAAGTTTATTTATGGAGAACTATGATGTTCAGGTGTTATGTTTGACTGAACACTGGTTGAAAGAACATGAAGTAGTGTTTATCAATGATGATAATTTTACTGTACAAAGTGCATTTGTAAGAAAAAACGCCATTCGCGGTGGATCTTTAGTTCTTGTTTCAAACAAGTTGAAATGTAAACAACGTTTAGATTTAGTTAATCTTTCTATCGAGCGCACTATTGAGTTGTCTTGTGTTGAACTCGAGCGGTACGTTATAATTTGCGTTTATCGACCCCCTTCTGGTGATTTTATTAGTTTTGAATCGATAATGGAGGATTCACTCAATAGGTTAAAATCAAGTAATAAAAGTATAGTTTTATGTGGAGATTTTAATATTAATATTTTAGATGTTACTCCATTAAGTATTAGACTTCTTAATCTGTTTAGGTCTTATAATTTAATTAACTTGTTTTTTGAACCTACTAGGATCACGGCATCTTCGTCAACTTGTCTTGATAATATATTTAGTGATTGTGATGCCAAAAATAAATGTGTGTTAAGTGACTTAACTTCTGACCACTGTGGTTTATTAGCTGGCTTCCCCATGCCATTACATAAAAAGCCGCGTAAAATAGAATGCAGGCCCTATACAGCTAGTCGTTGCAATAAGTTTAAAAATAATATAGCTCATAGAATTACACCATCTATAGTAGAACTCGAGAGTCCTAATGAAATCTATGGAGCCCTTTTTGATGTCGTGCAAAAAGAGTACCAATCTACATTCAAGACCAAAACTATTAAAATTAATGGCACCAGCGCTGGCTTTAACCAATGGGCCACTCCAGGTATTTATAAAAGTAGAGCGAGACTATACGAGTTATATGGTTTGAAAAAATACAGGTTTGATACTCCTTTCCTAGAGTATGTTAAAAATTATTCAAAATTATTTAAAAAGGTTAGTGTTTATGCTAAATCGAAATTTTTGAGCGATACAATAAAAAATTCCAATAATAAAGTAAAAACCACTTGGAAAATTATTAACAATGAAACGGGTAAGTCGGTTAAACAAGATAAAGAACTTGAGATTATAGTCGACAGTAAATTAGTTACTAAAGCAGCTGACGTAGCTGAGGCGTTTAATGAGTTTTTTGCCAACATACCTTTAACTACGACTCGCTCCTTAACTTCGTCCCCGTCTAAAGCTGAAAACCTTTTGCTTAGTAGTGTGTCTAAAAGTAGTCGTTTATTTAGCTTCGAACATGTAACACCTCGTGATGTAGTTAATGTTTTTAACACACTCAAATCCAAAAACACTGGTGATTACTGGGGCATCTCCATTAAACTTTTAGGTAATATAATAGACATCGTAGCCCCCTATCTAGCTGTTACTTTTAATAAATGTGTTGACTCAGGAACTTTTCCTGACCTCATGAAGAGTAGTAAAGTCATTCCATTATTTAAATCAGGTAATAAAAATGACGTTGGCAATTTCAGGCCTATTTCTATCTTACCTGCATTTAGTAAAATATTTGAAAAGTTAATACTCAAGCAGTTACTAAGACATTTTAATTTAAATAGCCTCCTTCATAATGAACAATATGGCTTTACAAAAGGTCGTTCGACTACAGATGCGGGTGTTGCTCTGCTGAAACACATATTTAGCGCATGGGAGAACTCGCAAAATGCTATTGGGGTTTTCTGTGATCTCTCCAAAGCCTTTGATTGCGTGCACCATGACACGCTATTGCGTAAACTGCGTCATTACGGTGTGCAAAACGAAGCTCTCGATGTTATAAATTCTTATTTAAGTAATAGGTCCCAATGTGTAGATATTAATGGTGTGAAATCTTCCGGGTTACCAGTTCAGTTAGGTGTACCTCAAGGCTCAATACTGGGTCCATTCTTGTTCTTAGTGTATATCAATGACTTACCATTCTTTTTAAAGGGTATCTGTGAAGTTGTACTGTTTGCAGATGATACCTCTCTTATTTTTAAAGTAGACAGGAACAGACAAGATTTTGACGATGTAAACAGTGCACTCTCAATGGTTACGGATTGGTTTACAACAAATAACTTAGTTCTCAACTCCAAGAAAACGAAATGTATAAAGTTCGCTTTACCGAATGTTAGAAATCTAGGACCCAACATCGTCTTAGATAAAGAAGTGCTTGAAACTGTGGGCTCGGCAGTTTTTCTGGGCATAACAGTAGATGCCAAACTTCAGTGGAGCCCACATATTTCAAGTCTAGCGGGAAGGCTCAGCTCGGCCGCCTACGCTGTCAGGAAAGTAAGACAATACACTGACGTTGATACAGCTCGATTAGTCTATTTTAGTTATTTCCATAGCGTTATGTCCTATGGTATTCTGCTGTGGGGCAAAGCCGCTGACATTCAAAATATATTTGTTCTTCAAAAACGAGCTGTCCGAGCAATTTACCAACTAGGTACCAGAGTCTCTCTGAGAGATTTTTTTAAAGATATTGGTATTCTTACAGTGGCATCACAATTCATCTTCGCCAATATCTTATATATTAGGCAAAATATACACGTATACACTAAAAACAGTGATATCCACAATATCAACACCAGAAATAAAGACAAATTACGAGCTCCTTTTCACCGGCTTCATAAGGTTCATAACTCATTTGTTGGACTTGGTATAACCTTTTATAACAAGCTACCCACTTCTCTGCTAGATTTGCCTTTTAATGCGTTTAAAGCTAAAGTAAAATCCAACCTTTGTTCAAAGGCATATTATTCTATCAATGACTACTTATGCGATAAAAATAGTTGGTCGCTGTGATTAACTCAAGACAATGTTTATGTTCTTTCTCCAGAATTAGCTTACCTACTGACAGGTTATATGAGTTTATAGAATGTTTAATTTATTTGACTTTATTAAACAATTTATTTTATTTTTATTTTATTTTCTTTTATTTCATTTTAATACATATAAATTACATTTTTAAATATTTCTTAAAAAAAAGGATATAAAAAACATTTAAAAATATAAAAAATTGTCGCCCATCGGCATCAGGAACAGGGTCCAAGCTGCCGGTGGTCAGGGCTCTAGAGAGAGGAACCTCCTCACTATGCGTGCCGTGTCTAGGAGTACTGCTTTCTGAATCAAGCCCTTGACCCAGCCGCGCAATGAGAGCCTCCTGAGGTGTTGGTCGAGGCTCTCCGCTATTAGGCCATTAACCGTTACGATTATCGGTACAATGATTGCAGAGTCCACGTCCCACATGTCGACAACCTCGTGTGCTAAGTCAAGATACTTGATTTTTTTATCTTTCTCAGCTTTCACGAGATTCTCGTCATGAGGGACAGCAATATCAACAATCATTGCACGGCGTTCTCGTCGATCTATCACCACAATATCAGGCTTATTAGCTACAATAGTCCTGTCAGTGATGATAGATCGATCCCAATACAATGTGGCCTGACCATTCTCGAGAACTGGGTCGGGCACATACCTGTAGTATGGTACTTCTGACTCCACAAGGTTGTATTGTAAGGCAAGTTGCTGGTGGATAATCCTAGCTACTAGATTGTGTCTGTGCAAGTACTCGCCGTTAGCAAGACGAGAACAACCGGAAACAATATGTCGGATTGATTCACCGGGACGGTGGCATGCCCGACAAATGTCAACCGTACCATCCTTGACAATGTATTTCCGATAATTATTCGTCATGATAACTTCATCCATAATCGCACAGACAAAACCTTCGGTTTCTCCGAAGAGGTCGCCGAAGCGCAGCCAGGATATAGACGCCAAAAAGTCTACGTCAGGCCCATGGAGGGCCCGGAAAAAGCGTCCGTGAAGCTCTTTGCCTTGCCATACTTCCTTACGATCGTTAGTATCCAGTACTGCAGGTTTGCGCCAGTTCTCTTTCGCCAAGGAGAGCGGGGTGAGGCCCTTGTCCACTGCGACCACATCTCGGTGCATCCCCACGTCAGTTTGAAGGAAATATTCCCTGAGACTGTAAATCTCGCGGTTGTGGAGGGTTTTGGCATTCAAGAAACCTCGACCCCCACACTTCCGCGGGATATACAGTCTCATCACTGATGACCGTGGGTGATGCATCCGATTTGCTGTCAGCAATGTACGGACCTTCCTATCCAGAGCGTCAAGTTCCGTCTGAGTCCATTTGAGTATGCCGAAAGAGTACATCAAAACCGGCATGACCCAACCGTTGAAGGCGCGCACCTTGTTTCCGCCTGATAAAAGACTATTTAGTACCTTATTCAGGCGGCCAAAGAAACGCTCCCTCAACGATTGTTTCATGTCGGCAACATTGATGCCTAATGCTTCCGACATACCCAAATACTTGTAGGTTTCAGTTGAGGAGAGGGATCTAAGGTGTATGGAATCCGAGAGTTGGGTTCCCACGAATTCCATAATCCCTCCTCGCTTTACATGCATGACTGCACATTTGTCCACACCAAATTCCATCCTGATGGCGCTACTGAACGTTTCTGTTACCTTCAGTAGCTCCATCAGTCGCAAATTGTTGGGGGCAAAGAGTTTCAAGTCATCCATGTAAAGGAGGTGAGATATTACCTGACCACCTCTTCTCAACCGATAGCCTAGACCTGAATCCTCCAGCAGTGTGCTTAGAGGATTCAAGGCTAAGCAAAACCAAAGTGGGCTCAGACTATCGCCCTGAAATATTCCCCGTTCAATCCTGATTGGTTCATCGGTCCTCCGGATTTGTCGACATCCTGGGTAGAGAAGAACCGTCCTCCATTGCCCCATACATGACATCAGGAAGGTGCGCAGAGTTGCATCTATCTTGTACAACTCCAGCACCCTCATGAGCCATGTATGTGGCACCGAATCATAGGCCTTCTTATAATCTATCCAACATGTCGACAAATCCTTCCGGGATCTACGGACCTGTTGGTTTATGGTCATGTCTATAAGGAGCAGCTCTTTAGTACCGCGGGACCCATTCTTACATCCATTCTGAGACACAGACATAATGGAGTTGGAGTCAATATGTTGTACAATTTTTGCTCTAAGAATGGATGTAAGAACTTTATAGACCGTAGGTAAACATGTGATTGGTCTATAGTTTTTAGGTTCCGCAGTACTACCCGATTTATAGAGCAGGTGGGTAACTCCTGTCGTAAAGAACACAGGTAGCGACCCAGTCTCTAGAGATGACTGGAATTGTGAGGCTAAGCAGGCGTGTGATCTTTGTAGCCATTTAAGCCAGAAATTGTGCAGTCCGTCCGATCCTGGAGATTTCCAGTTAGGCAACGGACGAACTGCACGGGCTACATCCAGAGGGCTGATGTTAATAGCTTCCATATCTGGTATTGAATCACACGTCCGCTCAACAACACGCATCCAATCACCTTCAGTGTGACTGACGGGCACCGACCAGATGCTTCGCCAAAAAGCACTCATGGCCTCATTTTCCGGTGGACGCGCGTCAGTCACACCTTGAGTAGGAATGGGTCGCTCCCATGCTCTGTATACCCACCTTTCATCGCTCTGGAACATGCGGTTCTGAGCGTATCGATCCACTCTTCGCCTATACCGACGGATACGGTTTGCCCATGCATAAACTTTCTGCTTCAGGAAGTCGATGCGCTCTGTGACACAGGAAACATATTCTCGAGGACTAATACTAGTCCCCGAGAACGCCCGCCTCACAAAGCGCATCACCCTTGGGCGTGTATTACCCTCCCTGAAGCAGATGAGCTTCCCGATGAGTACCCTGGCCTCATTAATACGACGCTCAATCCTGCATTGCCAGGCTGGCGCGGCAGGTTTTGGCTGTACAGCTCGGTCAGTGTTTGGAAATTTGACACGAGCTATACGG